>JADMLD010000105.1:1200000-1800000 GCA_017589585.1 Phylloscopus whistleri | reverse complement strand
GGATGCTCTCATGGATGGGCCTGGGCAAGCCCACCACGGTGTTGGTGTCACTGGAGGAGGGAAAGAGCCAGGCTGGGAGCAGGGCTGAGCACCCAGGGGTGGGGCAGAGACCACCCCGGGATGAAGCCACAGACCAGCCAGTCAAGGCCTTCCCTGCTGCCATGCAGAGACAAAAGCAGCCCCCAAATTTGCCTCTCCCACAGGCCCCCCCTAATGGCAGCTCTGGGCTGGCTCTGCACCCACCTGCCCAGCGTGTAGCCGATGAATTTGCTGCGGCTGGATTCCAGGAACATCTCAATGTCCTTCTCCCTGCAGCAAAGAGAGAAGGGAAGAGTCTGGAAGGTGCCCAGCCAGGCACAGGGAAAGGCACAGCCCAGGCACAGGGAAAAGCCTTATGGTCAGGTAAAGGGTGCCCGGCCAATCTCACAAGAAAACAGCCATCAAAGTGGCCACCCCATCCCAAACACCTTCCCTACATCCCTGCTGAGACTCCCAACATCCAACAGCCTCTGCTTCCCTGCTCCAGGTCTCCACAGAGGGAGCCCCCCGGACTCACCGGACCTTGGGGGCCCAGGGCAGCCCTTTGGGGCAGGTGATGCGGTCGCTGGGGGGGTGCTGGGTAGGGGGAGGCATCACTTCATCCCGTTCCAGGGGGAAGGTCTCTCCCTCCAGGCTGTTGTCATCATCGTTCTCCTCTTCCTCCTCACGGGAATCATCAGCTTTGTACGGATCTCGCTCGTTGAAGGCATCGAGGTTATCCTGCTTAATGAGGGCCTGGAGCAGGGAGAGAGAGAGAGAGAAGGGAATATCCCAAAACCAAGCCCAGAGCCTGGCAGTGCCCTCCCTGGTGCCCCTGTGCCCACCTTGTGCTCCCTCCGGCCGCGTTTCTGCTGCTGCTCGATGAGGTCGGAGGCGGAGGCGGGCGGGGAGGCCGCGCGCATGTTGCGGATCACCTGGATGCTGTCCTCGGGCAGCGGCGGCAGCCCCAGCACCTCCCTCTTCTCTGCCTTCATGCTCTGCAGCTCCTCAAAGCCCCCCAGGGTGCACTGCAAGGCAGAGCACGGCATGCTGAGCATGGGGGGCTCCAGGGGCATCTGCACTTGCCCTTCCCAAGCCCACTGTGCAGGCTCACGGAATCGTTCAGGTTGGAAAAGCCCTCTGAGATCACCGACTCCAACTGCTCCAAGGCCACCACTAACCCATGTCCCCAGGTGCCACATCTGCGTGTCCTTTAAATCCCCCTGGGGATGGTGACTCCAGTGCTGTCCTGGGCAGCCTGTGCCAATGCCTGACCACTCTTCCCATGAAATAAAATTCCCAATATCCAACCTAAACCGCCCCTGGCACAGCTTGATGTCATTTCCCCTTGTCCTGTCCCTGTTCCCTGGGACCAGAGCCTGACCCACTCCTGGCTGGCCCCTCCTGTCAGGGAGTTGTGCAGAGCCAGAAGGTCCCCCCTGAGCCTCCTTTTCTACAGGCTGAGCCCCCTTCCCAGCTCCCTCAGCCACTCCAGACCCTTCCCCAGCAATATTCCCCTCCCTGGACTCGCTCCAGCCCCTCAAAGTCTCTCTTGTCCTGAGGGGCCCAAATCTTTCCCCAGGGTTTCAAGTAGGAGCCGCCTGTCCTGTGCTCCTCTTGTCATTGAGAGAGGCAGGAGGGACAGGAGGATGTCCAAGCATCCACAACTGCAGTGTTCAGAGCTTTCCTTTCCCCAGCCAGGGTCTATCCTTAGTATCCAGCTCCAGACACCAATATCCAAAGCTTCCCTATGGAAAACCGGGGATTGGGTTTAAAGAAAAACTGAACACCAGAACAAGGATGGAGCAATTACAGCCAACTCTGAGGGCAGAATCCCCTCCTCTGTCAAGTTGCAAACCATACATCCCACACCCCATGGCCTCTCCTTACCAGCACAGTCTTCCAGAGCAGAAGCAGCACCTTCTTCATGGGGAAGTGTGGAGCGTGGCCACTGCAGAATTTGGTCACCATCCCAAAGAGCATGACAGAGAAGGGCTCGTTGTTGTACAGGGGAGCTCCTGGAACCACACAGCACCATCAGCCAGGAATTCCTCATCCCTGGCCTCACCCCAATCACCACCAGCTCCTGCACACTCCTCCCCCATCAGCTCCAAGATCCTCACCTCACCCCAGACAGCTCCCTCTCCCCTTCCAAGGCCTAGTCAACTCCATAATTTCTTACCTCTATGTTGAGAGGAAACAACAGCTCCAATATTCTGGGTTATTTTCCAGGGAGAGGGCACCCAGCAGCAGAAAAGGCTGGAAGGCTTCCTCTGCTCACCTCCCTCTGCCCCACAAGTTGGGCAGAAACCAACCCAGTGCCATCAGTCACTATCACCTGACTCTGAGAGCCAAATCCCATGTCACTGTCCCCAGCCCTGGCAGCTCCATCCCAGCTCCTGCTCCTCACCCAGCTCTGCTCGGAAGGTTTGCCTCATGCTCTTCCACTCGGGCTTGTCCCCCTCGGCCTCCTGGCGCACGGTCTCCACAATCAGGTACATGATGTTCAGCAGCACCCTGCAAAAACCAGGGCAGCTGAATCCCAGGGGCTGGGATCAGCTATCAGTTATCAGTTACCAGTTATCAGTTATCAGTTACCAGTTATCAGTTACCAGTTATCAGTTAACAATTATCAGTTATCAGTTAACAGTTATCACTGTCAGCACTCAGGGCTCAGGGAGAAGCTGGAGCAACCCAGACCACATCCAGAATTCATGTACCTGCTCCACACCAGCACACAGGCACTGGGGGAAAAAGGCTCTGCAAGCCCAAACAGGAAAAAAATCTGCTTTCCCAGATTTTACTGCTTTCATATCTCCCATCTGTCCCATTCCTGCTGTGCAGGCTGAGCACAACAGACACTTGTAGAAACCTTCAGAGCTGGGACAGCTCTGGGAGCTCTCCCAGTGCCTGTCTCAGGTCCCAAAGCTCCCAGCAAACCCTGGTGCCCCTCCTGGTGCCCCCATTCCCAGCCCATACCTGAGGTCGGTGCTGTCAGCCAGGGAAATGGCCGGTTTCCTCACAGCACTGGAACACGCTGCGCTGTTGCTGCGGAGGGAGAACAGCTCAGAGGGAATCTGGGGGAACCCAAACCCTGTCATGGGCACTCCACGTGCCAGCTGCAAACCCTGGGACAGACACTGCTGCCATGAGCTCCCTGCTCCCAGTGCAGCCACAGGAGGAGGAGCAGAGCTGCCTGTTTGCTGCCTGGCAGTTTGATTCATCGGGAATTTCAGGAGAAATCAGGTATAATCCTAATTGCACACCCACCCAGGACAACAGGAGTCACTCTGGTGCATGCAGGAATCAGATGAGGGATAGATGGATAGGTAAGCTCTGTACCATAAGCTTTTGTGCCAGAAAGCAGAAAAACTCCTCCCCAGCAGCTCCAGAGCCACTCCTGGAGTGTTCTCCTGCAGTACTCACTCAATCTCCATGTTCAGCAGCTCCACCAAGGCGTTGAAGGTTCCCACTTCCAGCAGCAGGAAGATGTTGTACCTCATCCATGCCTGCACCTCGGCCTCGGAGCTGCACTCCCCAAAGGTGCCTGTGAACAGACCCTGCTGATCCCAGCTCCAGGGGCCCTCCCACAGCACCCAGCACCTCCCATGGAAAACACACCCAAAACTGAGGGAAAAACTGGAACTGCCCCCCTTGGGTAACGCATTCCAGGTCTGCAGAACTGGGGTAACACAGGGAAATCAGACAAATTTGGGGCCCAACTGCTCTAAACTATCTGGTGCCATGAGATTCAGCTTTGTTCCAGACATCCCAGGTGGAATGAAAACCCCAAGGAATGAAAATTCTTCAAAATATTACATATTAAAATAATTAGTAATGATTGTATCATATTAATACTATAGTCATTATATATTGATATATTACATACTATATATATCTCATATTGTATAAACATATAATATATAACACAAAGCACAAACACATAATATATAACATACAATATATAATTAATATATAATATATAGTATATAGTATATAATATATAATATATAATATATCATATATCATATATCAGATATCATATCATATCCATATATAATATATCATATATAATATATCATATATTATATTATATATAATATATATAATATATTATATATTATTATATAAAATATAGTATATAGTATATAGTATATACTATATTGTATATTACATGTTACATGTTATATATATTATATATTATTATATATTATATATTATACTAATATAAACTATATAATATATGTAATATATAAAATACATAGCATTAAATATATAATGTATATAATGTATAGCATTTAATGTATAATGTATATAATGTATAAATATATACACAATGTATTATATGTAACACATAACATATAATATACAATATACAGTATATTACATATTATATGTATTGTAGATTATATTGCATTATGTATTATTTATAGCATACATATAATTAAATATTTTTATGTATATACTATACATATGAGATTATATTGTACTCTCACATATAGTACAGTATAATCTCATATATAATATATACATCAAAATATATAATTATAATACGTATACTATATGTAATACATATTATAATTATACATAATTATTGTAATTATATATAATATAATTATAATTACAATATAATCTACAATACATATATTATATAATACAATATATATTATACTATATATAATACAAAACTATATATTACATATTGTATATTATATAGTCTATATATTATATATAATGCATTAAATATGTATGAGATATATATAAAAATTTTACAAATATAAAGGCGTTCTATATTATTTAAGCATACACTATATATAAAACATAGTCAATGTACACAACATAACACATATAATTGTATATCTAATAGTATAACTATTGTACAATATATACAATATATACTTGTGATATAGATTAACTGTATCACAATATAAGCCATTTAATGGACTTAGCAGTGGGGCAAACAAGGGGCAGAGGCACATTATCACAATACAACTACCTATCACTATAACCAACTACCACTATAACTATCTATCACTATAAAATTAGCTAGCACAATATAATCCATTACTATATTGTACAATATCTATAACATATATTTATATAGCTTAACTGTATAACAATATAAGCCATTTAATGGACTTAGCAGTGGGGCAAACGAGGAGGCACAATATCACAATACAACCATCTATCACTATGGCTATCTATCACTATATAACTACCGCTATAACTATCATTATAAAATTAGCTAGCACAATATAATCCATTATTATATTGTACAACAGATATAATACATACTTGTGATATAGATTAACTACATCACAATATAACCCATTGTATGGACATAGCAGTTGGGCAAACAAGGGGCAGAGGCACAATATCACAGTATAACTATCACTATAACTATCTATGACTATAACTATCACTATAAAATTAGCTAGCACAATATAATCCATTACTACATTGTACAATATATATAATATATACTTGTAATATAGATTAACTACATCACAATATAACCCATTGTATGGACTTAGCAGTGGGGCACACAAGGGGCAGAGGCACAATATCACAATATAACCACCTATCACTATAACCATTTATCACTATAACTATCTATCACTATAAAATTAACTATCAGAATATAATCCATTATTATACTGTACAATAGATATAAGAGATACTTGTGATATAGATTAACTACATCACAATATAACCCATTGTATGGACTTAGCAATGGGGCAAACAAGGCGTAGAGGCACCATATCACAATGTAACTATCTATCACTATAGCTATCTTTCACTATAAAATTAACTATCACAACATAATCCATTACTATATTGTACAATATATATAACATATACTTGTGATATAGATTAACTGTATGACAATATAACCCATTTAATGGACTCAGTGGGGCAAACGAGGGGCAGAGGCACAATATCAGAATATAACTACCTGTAACTGTAACCATCTATCACTACATAACTATCACTATAACTATCACTATAAAATGAACGAGCACAACATAATCCGTTACTATATTGTACAATATATATAATATATACTTGTGATACAGATAACTACACCACAATATAACCCATTGTATGGACTTAGCAGCTGGGCAAACGAGGGGCAGAGGCACAATATCACAATACAACTATCTATCACTATAACCATCTATCACTGTATAACTACACTATAACTATCTATCACTATAAAATTAACTATCACAACATAATCCATTACTATATTGTACAATATATATAATATATACTTATATAAACTAACTATTCACAATATAACCCATTTAATGGACTTAGCAGTGGGGCAAACGAGGGGCAGAGGCACAATATCACAATATAACTACCTATCACTATAACCATTTATCACTATAACTATCTATCACTATAAAATTAACTATCACAATATAATCCATTACTATATTGTACGATACATATAATATATACTTGTGATACAAATTAACTACATCACAATATAACCCATTTTATGGACTTAGCAGTGGGGCAAATGAGGGGCAGAGGCACAATATCACAATACAACTATCTATCACTATAACCATCTATCCCTATATAACCACCACTATAACTATCACTATAAAATTAACTATCACTATATAATGCATTACTATAATGTACAATATATATACTATATACTTATGATATAGATTAACTATATGACAATATAATCCATTTTATGGACTCAGCAATGGGGTAAAAAAATGGCCAGAGGGACAATATCACAATATAACCATCTATCACTATATAACTATCAATATAACTATCACTATAAAATTAGCTATCATAATATATTGTACAATATATATATAATATACACTTATATATATTAACTGTATCAAAATATAACACATTTTATGGACTTGGCACTGGGGCAAAGGAGGGGCAGAGACACAATATCACAATATAACTATCACTATAACCACCTATCATTATATAACTACCTATCACTATAACCATTTATCACTAACTATCTATCACTATAAAATTAACTATCACAACATAATTCACTACTATATGGTACAATATATATAATATATACTTGTGATATAGATTAACTGTATGACAATATAACCCATTGTATGGACTTCGCAGTGGGACAAACGAGGGGCAGAGGCAGAATATCACAATATAACTACCTATCACTATAACCACCTATCACTATATAACTACCACTATAAAATTAGCTAGCACAATATATTGTACAATATATATAATATATATAATATATATATTAACTGTATCAAAATATAACCCATTGAATGGACCCAGCAGTGGGGCAAAGGAGGGGCAGAGGCACAATATCAGAATATAACTACCTATAACTATAACCATCTATCACTACATAACTATCACTATAACTACCACCATAAAATTAACTAGCACAACACAATCCGTTACTATATTGTACGATATATACAATATATACTTGTGATACAGATAACTACATCACAATATAACCCATTGTATGGACTCAGCAGTGGGGCAAACGAGGGACAGAGGCACAATATCACAATACAACTATCTATCACTATAACCATCTATCACTGTATAACTACACTGTAACTATCTATCACTATAAAATGAACTATCACAACATAATCCATTACTATATTGTACAATAGATAGAACACATACAGGTTAACTACATGACAATATAACCCATTTAATGGACTTAGCAGTGGGGCAAACAAGGGGCAGAGGCAGAATATCACAATATAGCTATCACTATAATCATCGATCACTATAGCTATCTATCACTATAAAATTAACTATCACAACATAATCCATTACTATATTGTACAGTATATATAACATATATTTATATAGATTAACTGTATGCCAATATAACCCATTGTATGGAGCCAGCAGTGGGGCAAAGGAGGGGCAGTGTCACCTTGTGCCACGTAGAGGATGGCGCGGGCCACGCGCAGCCGCCTCTCGCGCGCCGTCACCTCCAGCCCGTCCAGCAGGCGCATGGCGTGGGTGCGGTGCTGCGTCCGCTCCAGCTCCGGCCACTTCTTGTCCCGCACTGCAAAGCAAGGCAGGGCTGTGGGCACTGCTGCACACAGCACAAAGAACCAACGCTCACACCTCGCAGAGTCCAAGGCAGAAACAGAGGACTGTTTATCTACAGCTTCAACATTTATCGAATTCCAGCAGTGACCGTGGATTGGAGGAAGAAAATCTTCCTCTTCAACCACACTGGGCAACCCAACAGTCCATCAGCAGCCTCCTCCTTATGAGAAGAATGCAAACATGGTTAGATTTTACAACAGCAAAAGGTTATTTATATAAAATTGTATCTGACTCCATTACAAAAGGTAAACACAGAAGGCTTGAAATAAGACTTTAGAAAACTCCTTAAAGGGACAGAGGAGAACGGCAAAAACCCAAACAACACCGCACAGCCCTGCTGCAGGCACACTCGCAGCAGGGGCAGGGAATGCCTCGCTGCTGGGGAAGGACTCCCGGGATGTGTGACGGCTCAGGGATGCCTCCTGCCATCCAGCACCATGGAATATCCCACTAGGATCAGAGAGGCCAGCTCCTGGCCCTCACAGGACAGCCCAAAATCTCACCGGGTCCCTGAGAGCGCTGTCTAAACACTTTGGCAGCCTTGGGGCTGTGCCCATTCCCTGGGGAGCCTGGGCAGTGCCAGCACCCTCTGGGGGAAGAACCCTTCCCTGATCTCCAGCCTGACCTCCCCTGACACAGCTCCACCCCTTCCCTGGGTCCTGTCCCTGTCACAGGGAGCTGCCCCTCCAGAGTAGCTGCAGACCCCAGTGAGCTCTGGCATCAGGCTCCTCTCTTCCAGGAAGAGAAATCCCTGGAAATTTCTGGAAGAGAAATCTCCCAGGGGGAGAGGAATCCAGAAAAAGGCTCTTACTGTGGATCCTGAAGTCCTCCTCAAAGCATTTTCGGTTGAGCAGGAACTCTGGCCCCTCTGTGTAGCTGTACAGCTCTGCCAAAAGAGGAGAAGCTCCAAAAACCTGCACCAAGCTGCAACTCGGCCCTGGGAACTGCAGTGTTAGCCAAAATATCAAAATGTAACAAAACCCCACCCAGTGTCAGGCCACAAATATTAATTACACATATCCTGTCCCTTTTAACATCAATACAGCGTTTAAATATAATAATAAAGTGATACTGGAATTGACAGAGCTCCTTTAATTCTACCAGGAGAGGAAATCAGGGTTGGTTAACTGATCCATGACAGAAGAATTCCTTACCTGACAGCTCTGCTGTCCATTTATCCGTGTCTGCATATTCAAACTCCAGGTCTGGCGACTCCGAATAGCCCTGAAAACACGGGGGGAAAAATCAGTTCCATTCCAGCACATTTCAGGAAAACCCAAATCCCTGAAAACACTCACAATTCACCTCATCCTCCTGCAAATCCAGGGCCGGTTTTCCTGCTTTAGGGACCAAAAACATTCCTGCAGCAGCACAAATGTTACCGAGGCAACTCCAGCCCACCTCCTGCGTCTCCATCCACGCGGAGCCACTGCAGCACCCCCAAAGCACGGGGGGAGCCCCCAAAGCACAACAAACACGGCAGGAGACAGGGAGAGGGTTCTGTGCGACCAGGGAGCTCTCACAGCTCACCCATTTCGCACAAAATTGGGAAAATCTGGGCTATCCCTCTGTGCCACGCCAGCAGATGGGATTAGTGAGGATGAAACAACTCCAAACAGCTTTGGAGAGGCTGCAAAACCATCCAGGAGAAGCTTTAGAGCAAGAATATCAGCTCCCTTTATAGAAGTCATGAACATCGACCCACAGAGTTTCAGGGCACCCAGCCCCGAGTGGGGCAGACACACAGCAAGACCCTCACAAGTTTCAGGATCTTGAGCACAGAGCAAATCCACACCAGAACTCTCCTGAATTATGAGGCTGCCACTCCTGAGCACGGGGAGAATCCTCACCCACTCCTGAGTGAGGGCAAACCCACGTAAGAACCACCCCGAATTTTGGGGCACCCACTCCTGAGTGAGGGGCAGACCCAGAGCAGAATTCTCCTGAATTTTGGGGAACCCACTTCCGAGTGAGGGGCAGACCCTGAGCAGAATTTTGGGACACACACTCCTGAGCATAGGGCAGACCCACACCAGAACCCTCTCAGGACGCCCACCCCTGAGCGAGGAGCAGAGCCACAGCAGAATGATCCCATATTTCGGGGCACACATTCCTGAAGAAGGGGCACACCCAGAACCAGGCACACATTTCTGAAGAAGGGGCACACCCAGAAGCAAATCCACACAAATTTTGGGGCATCCCCCCTCTGAACAAGCTGCAAATCCACAGCAGAACTCTCCTCAATTTGAGGGCTCCCACTCCCGACAGAGGGGCAGATCCACATCAGAACAATCCCGAATTCCAGCAGTCAGAGAGGGGCAGCTCCAACCCCCTTGTACTGCCTTGTAGTGGCTCAGGTTGTCCAAGATTCCCCCTCACATCCCTGCCCTGGCATTCCAGGGAGCTTCCTGAGGAACCCCTGGGTGCGAGTGGCTCTGGGGCCATCCCAGGAACGAAACGCTTTGGAAAAGCCCTGGGACACCCCAGCTGCACACAACCCCCCTGACCCCCACGGCTCCGGGTGACCCCAGGGCCGCGGGGTGTCCGTGGGGGCCTGGTCACCTCTTGCTGGATCCATCCCGGGCAGCGGGACCGACACCACACCCCGGGCTGGTACCGACCGGGAACACCGAGAAACCCCCGGATGGGCTGTGAGACCCCCGGGCCAGCCCTGTCACTCCCGTTTGGGACCGGCGGACCGAGCCGCCCTCACGCCCCAGCCCGTTCACAGCGGCCCGGCCCTGGGGAAGGGACGGATGGAGGGGAAACCGGCACCGACCGAGACCGGGCAGGGTCCGGGCAGCCCCAGTTCGGAGTAGGCCGGGCAAGGAGAGGCCTCTCGGCTCCACAGCCCGGGGCCACTGCGCCAGGGAGCCGGTCCCGGTCCCGGTACTGCAGCACCGGAGCCAGCGGACGGGCTGGTCCTGGGCTGGTCTCGGGGAAGGCGGTGCCCGAGCAGGGCTGCAAGAGCCGGACACCGGCACCCCCGGGCACCGGCACTACGGACACTGGAACCCCTGGACACCGGCACCCACAGGGATCCACGAACACCGGCGCCACCGGGCACCGGCACCGCCCCCGGGCACCGGCACCCATGGGCAGGCCCTGGACGAGGCCCGGCGCGGCCCGCCCCGCCCGGGAAGGCCGCCCCTCTACCGGCGGCGCTGACCTCGGAGTCCTTGCGCGGCGGCCGGGCCAAGTCGCGGCCCCTCCCGGGCGCGGCCGCCCCACCGCGGCCCTTGTTGTTCCCCGGGACCGGGACAGGGCCCGGCCCGGGGCCGCCACTCGGCTCCATGTCGGCCGCTCCGCCGCGCCGAGCTCTCGCGAGGACTCACCCCCTCCTCTCGCGGGAGCGGCAGGGAGAGCCGGGGCAGCGCCGCCGCCATGTTGGGAGTGGCACCTGGGGGAGCGCCGGTGTCTCCGGTGGGTGCGATGCGGCTCCGCCCGCCGGTGCCGCCGCTCCGCCGTGGCGGCCGCGTCACGGCCGGCGCCGCCCGCCCCCGGTGGCCGCGGACGGCGCGACACACGGCCAGGCGGCGGGCTCCGCCCCCGCGAGGCCATCTTGGGTGCGGCGCGGCCCCGAGCGCCGCCATGCTGGGTGCGGCACTTCCGGCCTCACCCCGGGGCGGGCCCGGGCGCCGGAGGCCGCCATGTTGAGAGTGGCAGGAACGGGCCGATCCCGAACTGAGGGGCCCGAACAAAGGGATCCCACAGTGAAGGGCCGAGGCGTCAGACCCCAAAGAGGGGGGACCTGGTGGGACTCAGAGGGGAGTCGGACCCCGACAGATGAACCTGACAGGGTTTAAACCCCAAGCTGAGGTGCCCTATTGGGCTTAAAAGAAGGTGAGACCCCAAAATCCAGAGTTGTGGCAACGCTCAGAGAATTCTGGTGAGACCCAATCCCCACCCCAAGGTGGCCAAAGGGAGATTCCAGCCCTGCCCTTGGGTTCAGAAACAACTCAAAGTCCCCCAAGGCACCAAATAAACCACCCACAACCAAAAGCAGTTCCTTTTTCCTAATAGTTTAATTAGACTTTAATGATTTATTGCTCATCTGCAAGGATTAATATTGCATTCATTAAAAATCATTCATATACAAAATAAACCTCTCACTCCCGGCCCAACGCTGCCCTCATGCCCAGGCTCCCCCACCATGGCTTATCCTGACCCGGAGCCCGTGCGCCGAGATTCCAGCCGGGATGGGTGGGAACGGGGGGCCGGGACCCCCGGACGTGGGGGGCTCGCAGGGAAGGGGGGATGATCCCAATCCTTCCCACAAACGCCCATCCCAGCTCGCTAAGCCGTCCCCAGGGAGGGCTGGGGGGTGGTGGAGAGGACCCAGGAGATGGCCGGGATCTGTGGGGGAGCGAGGCGGGTGATCCCCAAATCTATGGAGCGACCGTCCGGGAGGAGAGCAGGCAGGGCGGGGAGAGGAACAGCCAGAGGACACAGAGGAGGGGATGAGAGGGGGATGATCTCAGCACCCCTCCCCTCTCCCGGCCCACCAAGGAGCTTTGCACTCCCAGAGCTGCAAACCCCCCCGGGAAGGACCCACACAGGTGGATCCTGCAAAGGGGGGAAGGAGCAGCTCCACGAGCCGGGAGGTGCCAGCTCCTCCTTCCCCCCCTTGGGTGGGGAAAGGAACAAGAGATTTGGGAAGGATAAAAAAAGCCAAGAGGAACCTCAGCGGGTCGGAAGGAGCTCCCCCACACTCCAGCACGAGCTGGGAAAGGGAAATGTCGGCAGGGAGGGCATGGAGGAGGTGATGGGAGCAGCTGGGACACACGGAGAGAGGCTGAGGAAAACAGCAACAGGGAGCTGAAGGGCCAGGCTGGGGTAGGGGGAAGGCTCATCTCTGCATCCAGCTCAAAAAAAAAAATAGTGAAACACCCCCAAAACCCACCCCAGACACCCTCAACACCACCCAGCACTTCCCAGTGGGAGATGGGAAGGCAGTCACATCCTTTAAAGAGTGCTTCCTCTTTAAAACATCTCTGCAAGGATCAGAAAGGAAAAGAGGAAGAAACAAAACAAACAAACGGAAAAAAAAAAATGTTTAAAACTCAATTAAGGTGCAGTTTGGCTAAAAAAAAAAAAATCCAAAAAACCAAAAAAAAAAAACCTAGGAGAGATGAGGATAATGCTGGGAAAGCGACCCCCATCCGGATTCAGATTAGCACCCTGAAACACTGAACTCCCCTGGACCCAGGTGGCCAGCAAACCCAGGCCAGTGGCCACCAAAGCTGGGCCACCTCAGAGCAGGGACCTGGGCTGGGCTTGGGCACAGTCACCCCCTTTGCCAGGTGTCCTGCAGGCCACTCTGCTCCCAGGAAGCACCCGGAGCAGGGATCTAGCAGCTAAAACTGGGCTCGTTAAGGCAATTTAGAAGTTGCAGATAATCCACACAAAGAAATAGAAGATAAAGTAGAAGAGCATCTCCGGATCCGCAGGGAGCCCGGCTGAGACCGACGTGGGCTGGAAAGGTGGGAAAAAATACAAAATAAAAGCCAAAATGAACCATTGCTGCAGGAATGAAGTGCCCTTGGCACAGCAGGAAAGGGAAAGCCCCTCCTTGAGCCAGGGCTGGGGATCAGAGGCTTCAGCCACATGACAGCAAGAAGCAAATCCCAGATTGTCTGGCAAGATCAGACAGGGATGCAATCATGGAAAAGGGGAAGAAAAGAAAACCTGACCTTAAAATCACAGATAAAATGTAAAAACAGGTTCTGGTGGTAGTTAAGAAAAAAAAAAAAAAAAAGTAAACCAAAATAAAAATGATTTTTAAAAATAATCTCTCAAATGTTGCCTTGTGTGGTCTGGTCCTTCATGGAAATGGTCCCGTCAGTATCTAGGAGAGAAGGAAGGGACAGTGAGGGACATGGGAGGTGCTGCTGTGCCAGAGCAAGGGATGGGATCCCCCAGGCATGGGATTCCAGACTGGGCTGGCAGGGACTTTAAAGCTTCTCTCATTCCACGGGCAGGGACACCTTCCACTGTCCCAGGCTGCTCCAAGCCCCGTCCAACCTGGCCTTGGACACTCCCAGGGATGGGGCAGCCACAGCTGCTCTGGGCACCCTGTGCCAGGGCCTGCCCACCCTCACAGGGAAGAATTCCTTCCCAATACCCCACCCATCCCTGCCCTCTGGCAGTGGGAAGCCATTCCCTCTCACCCTGCCACTCCAGGCCATTGTCCAAAGTCCCTCCCCAGCTCTCCTGGAGCCCCTTTAGGCACTGGAAGGGGCTCTAAGCTCTCTTGGGAGCCTTCCAGCTCTCCCAGCCTGGCTCCAGCCTCAAAGCATCTCCATGGCCTCCTTTGGACACGCCCCAGCAGCTCCACATCCTTCTGCTGTTGCAGACCCTGGAGCTGGGGGCAGAACTCCAAACCAAGGGGGAGCTGGGAGCTCCTGCCCCACAGCTCTCACCTGTAGTAGTTGGGTTTGAAAGGCCCATTCTTGTTGAGTCCCAGGTACTTGGCCTGATCGTCCGTCAGCTCCGTCAGGTGGGCGTCGAACGACGGCAGGTGCAGACTGGCCACATACTCATCTGGGAATGGGAACAGGGAAAAGGGGATCAGGGGATCCACATCTCCCCCAAAACATGGGGAGGTGATGATTGCAAGGTCTGGCTGGGCAGCACCCTAAGCAGAATCACCCTTTTGGGTGATTCACCATCACCCAAAGCAGAGCTGAGCCCAAGCCTGGGCTGGATGTGCCCCTAAAGGCACGAGGAGGGCATGGAAAATCCCAGAGAAGGGAAGGGAGGCTGCAGGATGTGGGATGCCTTCCATGCTGCAGAACACTAACGAAAATAAATCAAATAACCCCCACATATTTTAAGGTCGCTGCCTCTGGTGGCTTCCCTGAACTCACTGTCCCTCTGGGAGTGTTTCCCAGCCCAGGTCTGAGTTCTCCTGACACTGCTGGCACACGGATCCCCCAGGGAACAGTCAGTTCCTTCACTCACCCATCTTCTTGGGCAGCAGGTAAACGTCCTGCTTGTACCGGCCCTCGGGAGCGTTGTAGAGCTCAATCAGAGCCAGAGCCTGCAGAGAGCACAGGGACAAGCTGGGAACAGCCAGGAATGGCCACCAGCCTGGGCAGCACAAAGCTCACAAAGGCAGAGAAGATCTGGGAGCTGGAGGGACAGTGCAGCCATTTCCAGCATGCCTTTGAGGGAAAGGCTCCCACTGTTGCATTCCTCTGGGGAAATGGTTTCTCCCCCAGAAACCCCCTGATGTCTGTACCTATTAGTTTGACCCTGTTCCCCCTTATCTCTGACCTATGGCTCAGTGCCAGCTATCTGTCCTGGGACAGAGACCAGATAAAAACCCCTGCTCTTCCTTGTTCGCCCTCTTGGACCTCCGGTATCCCTTCAGAATAAAGCCTTGGAATATTATCAGAGGTAAGAGCCTCTTTTGGATTTCCTTTCCCTATCCTGAAGTCTAGCCCTGCCCAAAGCTCCCCAAGTCTGAGCTAGCATCACAATCAGGGGGGCGGAGGGGGGTAAAACTTCATCCCACCCCAGGTACATCCCTGTCTGGGTCTCCATAGTCCCACTGGAGGGATCAGAGAGCAGGGATGAGATGCCACTCAGCTTGCTTGCAGCATCTGGGCTCAACAGCCCAGGGAAAAACAGGAGGATGGTTTAGGGTTAGCAGCTCTTAAACCACCCAGCTGCTGCAGCACATGGAAATGGAGGGGCTGCTCCTCAGAAACTGGCAGCATCCAAAAACCAGGGTGATTCCCTCAGGAGAGATGAAACTGCATCCCCTGAGTGCTGGCTTCCACTGTTGGGAACCAAGGCCAAAACACAGGCCTGTTCCCTGTCCACTTGGGCTGACAGGAGTGAGGATAAGGGAATTCCCCCCTGTCAGCCTGGCTGTCCCTCCCCACGAGCACCAGTGCCACCAGAACCTTCTGTGTTCCCAGTGCCATCAGACCCTTCTGTGTTCCCAGTGCCACCAGACCCTTCTGTGTTCCCAGTGCCACCAGACCCTTCTGTGTTCCCAGTGCCACCAGTCCCCTCTGTGTTTCAGCCCAAAGCTTTGCTTTGAGGTAAGCTCAAACCTGTGCTAGGTGGGCTTGAACCGATGCTGGGGGAGCTTAAATCTGTGCTAGAGGGGCTTAAACCTGTGCTGGGGAAGGTAAAACCAATGCTAGGGGGTCTCAAACCTGTCCTAAGAGGGCTCTAGCCTGCCTGAGGAAAGCTTAAACCTGTCTTCCAGCCCAGCAGGATCTGTGCCATGAAACCACTCATTTAAAAGCCCTCCCAAAACTTGCTGTACCCAAAACACTGGGTCCAAGCCAGCAATAACTCCAGCCCAGACAAAATGGTATTTCTGGCAGTGGTGCCACCTCAAGGACCAATCCCAGCGTGTTCCCAGCTCCTTCCAAACCATCCCCACCCTGAGGCTCGTGCAGGGCCCCACCCATGTACAGACCTGCGTGGTGGCTGTGATGGAGAGAACGAAGGTGGGAACTGTGGAGCAGCTTAGGTTGAGCAGACGGCCCTGGGAGAAAGCAGGAGGAGTCAGCACAGAGCTGGACGTGCTCCCAAATCCAAATCAAACTCAGCTCCCAGATGGGATTCACCTCCACCCCCTCCCTGCACAGGGGACCAGGGAACAAGGGCACAGAGAACCAGAGCACGGTGACCAGAGCGTTTCAGGCTCCAGTTTCCACCTTAACCCTTCATTTCAAGGCAGGGGAATGTTTTGGACCCTAAAAAAGCCAGTCCCTCCTCCTGCCAGAACAGCCCCTGTGGGAAGAGGGGCCACCCAGCACCTGGGAAACCCTGCACAGATGGGGTCTGCCTGAGTGGGATGAATCCCAGCTCAGAAGAGCAGAGCCAGATGGCACCTCCGTGGCTGCATGTGGGATATGACACACCCGCCCTCAAGAAAAGGAAGTAATAAATAAATAAAACCAATTAAAACCCTCATTTTTGAGCTGTGAAGCTCCTCCCAGCACTTTTCCACCTGGCTACATCTGTGATTTCCTGATGGAGGCCTGTTGTATTCCTCTGGGGAATGGTTTTTTCCCCAGAACTCCCTAAAGCCTGTGACCATGTAGTTTGACCCTTCTTTCCTCTTATCTTGAACCTACTGACTCAGGTCCAGTTATCTCTCCTGAGCCAGAGACCAGATAAAGTCCTGTTCTTCCTTGTCCGCCCTCTTTCCTTGGAACCCTTTGAGAATAAAGCCTTGGACTGATCCTGGGGTAAGAACCTCTTTTGGAATCTTTCACCCTGTCCCCTGAGATATTCCTCCAAAGCCCCTCAAGGAGACTGAGCTGGCCATAGAAAGCCCAGGGGGGCGGGTGGGGGAGTATTTCAGAGGCCCAAAGCAGCAGGGCCCAGCTCTGAACACACCTCAGCCAGCAGCACCACGCGCTTCCCGTCCGGCCAGATGACGTGGTCCACTTGGGAGCGGACACGCTCCCAGGTCAGCTCCGGCGTGCGCAGGCTGGTCTGCAAGGGGAGGGGGAGGAAGGGCTGTGGTCAGGGCAGAGCTGCAGGTGGGCACGGCCGCAGGGGCTGGCACTCATGAGGAGGAGGAGGAGGAGGAAGAGCTGCGGTCAGGGCAGGAGGTGCAGGCGGGCACGGCCGCAGGGGCCGGCACTCATGAGGAGGAGGAGGAGGAGGAGGAAGAGCTGCAGGCGGGCAGGGCCGCAGGGGCTGGCACTCATGAGGAGGAGGAGGAGGAGGAGGAAGAGCTGCAGGCGGGCAGGGCCGCAGGGGCTGGCACTCATGAGGAGGAGGAGGAGGAGGAAGAGCTGCGGTCAGGGCAGGAGGTGCAGGCGGGCACGGCCGCAGGGGCCGGCACTCATGAGGAGGAGGAGGAGGAGGAGGAAGAGCTGAGGTCAGGGCAGGGCCGCAGGGGCTGGCACTCATGAGGAGGAGGAGGAGGAAGAGCTGCAGTCAGGGCAGGAGGTGCAGGCGGGCACGGCCGCAGGGGCTGGCACTCATGAGGAGGAGGAGGAGGAAGAGCTGCAGTCAGGGCAGGAGGTGCAGGCGGGCACGGCCGCAGGGGCTGGCACTCATGAGGAGGAGGAGGAGGAGGAGGAGGAAGAGCTGCGGTCAGGGCAGAGCCGCAGGGGCCAGCACTCATGAGGAGGAGGAGGAGGAAGAGCTGTGGTCAGGGCAGGAGGTGCAGGCGGGCACGGCCGCAGGGGCTGGCACTCATGAGGAGGAGGAGGAGGAGGAAGAGCTGCAGTCAGGGCAGGAGGTGCAGGCGGGCACGGCCGCAGGGGCCGGCACTCATGAGGAGGAGGAGGAGGAAGGGCTGCAGGCAGGCACGGCCACAGGGGCTGGCACTCATGAGGAGGAGGAGGAGGAGGAGGAAGAGCTGCAGGCGGGCACGGCCACAGGGGCCGGCACTCATGAGGAGGAGGAGGAGGAAGAGCTGCAGGCGGGCACGGCCGCAGGGGCCGGCACTCACCACGTCGATCTCGGTGTTGGAGTGGCCCATGTTGCAGACGATGCAGCTGTTCTTCATCCGGTCCAGGTGCTCCCTGGTCACCACGTTCTTGTTCCCTGCAGGCACAGAGGGCACAGCTGACCCCACAGCAGTGGGGACACAAACCCTCTGCTTCCTCCTTCCCTGAACCTGAGTCAGAGAAGCTCAGCTTGGGGCAACATCAGGTGAACTTCCCTGGGATGTGAGCCCTTCTGGCTGTGACAGCACAAGTGCTGTCGTGGAATATCCTGAGCTGGAACAGATCCACAAGGGTCATCAAGTCCAACCCCTGGGCCCTGCATAGGACACTCCCAACAATCCCACCCTGTGCCTGAGAGCATTGTCCAAACATCCCTTAAGCTCTGGCAGGACTGGGACTGTGACCATTCCCTGGGAGGCTGTTCAGTGCCCAAATCTTTGATCTTTGCTCCCATGAATTATCCAGGCTCTAGGAGATCCCAAAATACCCTGAGAACACGTGGCCAAGATGTCCCTCTGCTCTGGGCCAGGACAAATAGCAAATCCAGGGGAAAAGCTCCTGGCAGAGCCCAGCTATTGTGGAAAATCAGGAGCACACAGCAGTGAAATGTCCTCCCACTTGGAGAATGATGCTCCTCAGCCTGCTCCAGCCTTGTCTATCCCTACCTGTGCAGGTGATGACGACATCCACCTGACGGATTACTTCGCTCAGCTTCACCACCCGAAATCCATCCATGCTGGCAAAAAAAGGGGAGCAGGGACCATGATGAGAAGAAGCTTGTTCCTTCTCTGCCCCAGGCCAGCAGCCCAGGCTCTCCTCTACCCCTCCAGGGACACCAGTGCCACGAGGGAGGGCTATGCAACACTTTCCATGTCCAACTCACTCTTGGAAATGCTGGATGAGCCAGGAA
The DNA here is from genome assembly GCA_017589585.1 of Phylloscopus whistleri. Classification (NCBI taxonomy): domain Eukaryota; kingdom Metazoa; phylum Chordata; class Aves; order Passeriformes; family Phylloscopidae; genus Phylloscopus; species Phylloscopus whistleri. Next base: position 1,780,521 of record JADMLD010000105.1, on the reverse strand, counting down.
TGTGTGGCACAGTGGCTTGAGCAGCCCCCCCAAACCAGCCAGTGAACGCCTTCTGCCCGGTACCCCATCCCTGAAAGCTGCCTGAGCCCTTCCCCATCACACCCCAACGGGCTGCATGTTCTCCAAAACGATCCACAGATCCTCCTGGCTTCACTCCAGCCTCTGGCAGGCTTTGGAAGAGCAGACAGACAGACACTCCCAGGCAGATGGGAACACCTTACCAGGCCTGGAGGGCGCAGATGGGGTCGATCTCCGTGACGTACACGATGGCTCCCAGGGCTTTCAGGGCAGCACAGCATCCCTTCCCAACCTGCCGAGGCAAAACCATCTCAGTGAGGCAGGACACAGGCTACAGTGCTACAGTCCCTGCCCTCAACAGCCCAGGCTGGAAGATCCTCATCCCATTGAGCCACCTGCTCAATGCCAGGAGCAGCTCAGGATCTACCTGGTGAGTGGCACAACTGCCACAAGCCCAGCTCCCCCTCCAAGGCCACCAGCTTCCCACTGCCAGAGGGCAGATTAGACAGGACACTGGGAAGGAATTCTCCCCTGTGGGAGCGGTGAGGCCCTGGCACAGGTTGTCCAGAGAAGCTGGAAATGTCCATGGCAGGAGTTTTCCCAACCAAACGCTCTCAGAGTTTGTGCAGCCCCAGCATTGCAGGAGCCTCTCTCCAAGCAGGAATTAAAGACAGCCTAGAGGAGCACACACTGCCCCCTTGCCTTTAAGCTACAGGATTTCAGAGCCATCCTGCACTCCTCAGGGGGCAGATCCTCCATCCCATGCTGCCCACATCAGCATAGGGAGCACAGGGTTCCTGCAACAGCATCTTGGACTCACTCCTCCTCCTCAGTGGAAAACTAAAACAAAATCCAGCTCACATCACCAACCCACACCAACACCTGGCTCTGCTGCATCGACTCTACTCAGCCCCATTTTGTGACCAGCAAGGTGCTGGACCAAAAATATCTCCAGAGAGACCCTCACTTATCACCCAGCTCCAACCTCGGGTCTACTGAGCACACCCAGGCAGGACCAGCTGGGACTCAACTCATCCAAAGGGGAAAGCATTCAGGGTGAACAGGCTGGGAGAGCTAAGGGTGTTCAGCCTCGAGGAGAGCAGGCTACAGCAAGAGCTGAGAGCCCCTTCCAGTGCCTAAAGGGGCTCCTGGAGAGCTGAAAAGGGAGACTGTGGACAAGGGATGGAGTGACAGGACATGGAGGAATGGCTTCCCACTGCCAGAGGGGACGGTTAGACAGGATAGTGGGAAGAGATTCTTCCCTGTGAGGGTGGTGAAGCACTGGAATGGACATCTCAGAAAAGCTGTGGATCCTCATGCCAGAAAGTGTTCAAGGTTGGATGTGGCTTGGAACAACCTGGTCTAGTGGAAGGTGTCCTTGTCCTGGAACTGGATGAGCTTGATGCTCCCTTCCAACCCAAATATGGGTTGGAAGTCTGGGATTCTCTGACTTTCCTGTTGTGAAGGAGTCCAGTAAAGCTCGGGACAGACCCTGGAGACAACAACACCCAGCACAGCTCCTGCCTGGAGAATCAGGCACCAGCCCAGAGCACTCAGTGAGAGCCAGCACAGTCTCTTGGTCAAGCAAAGCTGGGCTCCACTGGTGCCTAAATGAATTAGGGAGCCAATTCCTGCTGGGAAGAGCCTTCCTCCTGCCAGTCCCTGCACAGTGCTGGAAGATAAACACCCACATGGACGTGCACAGATGGAGGGAAGGTGGCAGCTCCCAGCTCCAGCTCTTCCAGGGTAGAATCAGTTACAAGTTCATTATACAATTTCCCTCTGCCAGATTATTATTCCCAGGGAGAAGCCGCCTGCCCTGCTCAGTGACAGCCAGGCTGGATGCTGAACCTGGGCCAGGGACAGCAGATGGCAGTACCCGTGGGGAGTTATAATTCAGGCCAGTGTTCCCAGCAACTGTCAGCTGTGCAGCCCAGTTCATTTGCACAAAACTGGGAAATATGACTCTTGATCTCCATTCTCCCAGCAGACTCCAGCAAGATTTCCCTGGTTATCGCTCACCAGGTTGGATCTACTCCTTATAGCAAGGGTGAGTGGCCTTTGCACAGGGAATTGCAGGATGCTGAGCTTGGGGGAGGCCAGCACGGCTCACAGAACTCACCTCCCCATAACCACAAACCACCACTTGCTTCCCTCCAAACATCACATCCGTGGTCCTCTTCAGGCTGGGGGACAGAGAGAGACCTGTGTTGGGATCAGTCAAGCCCAAAACCAGGTCAAAGCAGCAGAGCCTGATCTCGGCTTAAGAGCAGCCAGAGCCAAACCCACCCGTGTGGAAGTGCCAGTGGGGAAAAGAGCTGGACTCACCCATCCAGGATGGATTCCCGGCAGCAATACAGGTTATCAAACTTCTGCTTGGTGACAGAGTCATTCACGTTCATGGCTGGGACACAGAGCTTCCCAGCCTTGGAGAGCTGGTACAGCCTGGGAGAGGGCAGAGGCAGTCAGAGCAGACAGCAGCAACTCCCTGAGATCTCTGGATCTGCCTTCCCAAAGCTCCCACCTGTGCACGCCGGTCACGCTCTCCTCCACAATCCCGCGGATCTTCTTGAACACGCTGGGGTATTTCTTATAAACCCAATGGGTCAGGTCCCCACCATCATCCAGGATCTAGGGAACAGGCAAGGAGGAGCAGGGAGAAGTCAGGCCTCCCACTGGGAAATGCACTGGTTGAGGACAGGATGGGGAAAATGATTTGGAGGAGCATCTTCAGGCATTGCTGGAGGGGCTGTTCGGGCAGAGGCCTGGGGGCCAGGACTCCCGGGTTCCCCTAGGTGCCTGCAACTCGGGGTCTCCTCCAAAGCACTGGAATTCCTTACCCCTGTGTGGAGCTGCTGGATCCTAACAGCATTTCCTGCCTCTGCTATTGCTCTGCAGCCTGGAAAGGCGACCACAGGCAGCACTAACTAACTAGGCTGAGCTCAGGATGCCACAACATTCATGCCCTGGAAGCAAACGGGAGAGGAGAGGCTGTGGGAGGTGTCATGGCCCACGGACACATCACTGGTGACCACAGACCACGCACCAAGGGGGGACATGGGCTTTGGCAAGGGAAAGGTCCCCACTGTGATCCCAGCTTTGGGAGGGAGAGGGCAGATGGTGCCTGAGCTGGGAGAGGAGTGGCTGGGGCAGCCCCTGCAGGGGGAACAGGTCCCATTTCTTGGCTCATGGCAACTCCAGCAGGAGCTGTTCCCTTGCCGTTGGGATGTGCCAGCTCAGGACATCATCTCTGCAGCTCCTGACATTCCCATGGCTGTTCCCAGCTCATCTCCAGCTGCTGCTCTCCAAGAGCCCCCCCTTAATGGGGGTCAGAGGCCCTTCTGAGGCCAGCAGGCTCCCAGGAACAGCCCCAGGGTGGAAGGGAGGAAGAGGAAGGGCTGGGGAAGGCTCCTCACCATGTTGGCCTGCCAGCCATCCACGTTAACACAGCGGTCAATGCACCACCAGAAATCATCCTCTGACTCCCCTTTCCAGGCAAACACGGCGACACCTGGAAGAACCGGAGCACCCTTGGGTGTGCTGGGCTCGGCAGAGCCCTCTCCTGCTCGGCCAACTCCACAAACACACGGACACAGAGCCAAGGGGCCATGTAGAAACCACAGCACAGCCCACACCAGGATCAGACCTGCCCATCCCTCCCTAGAAGATACTCCCCAAAAATATTAATTCCCTAAAATAGAAATAGAAAAAAAAAAAACCACCAAAGAAATAATAATAAATAATAAGAAAACAATACTGCTAACAATAAACAGTATAAAAATAAATAAAATAGAATTAAAATATGGTTAAATATAAAATTGCAAAATATTTATGTTTTTATAATTTTATATTTATTCCTATTTAATTTGTTCACATTTTATATCTATTTTATTTATATTCTATATAAAATACATCTACAAGCATTTTATAAATATCTATACATGTACTCCTATGTTTATATTGTACATTTTATGTTAATGTGTATATATTTATACATACCTGGTATAAAACATTTCTAAATATAAATTACAATTTTATAATTTTATAATATAAAATTTTATATTATTATATAAAATTTATATTGTTATTTACATTATTATATATTATATTAAACTGTTTATATTATAGTAAATATTTTAATTTATATTATTATAGTAAATATTAAAAAATCTATATGGAATAAAACATGTATAAATACAAAACGAAATAGATACAAATAAAACATGAAGTTCCCTGGAACATCTCCCCTGGGATGAGGCCAGGGGGGCAGGAGGGGCAGGAGGGGCACTCACCAGCCTCTGCCAGGGCCGCAGCCACCTCGTTCTGGGTGGAGTAGATGTTGCAGGCAGACCAGCGGCACTGCGCCCCCAGGGCACACAGCGTCTCGATCAGCACCTGGGGACACAGGGATGTCCAGGGGTCAGGGATGTCCTGGGGTCAGGGATAACCCCGGGGGTCAGGGGTGTCCCGGGAGTCAGGGGTGTCCCAGGGGTCAGGGGTGTCCCAGGGGTCAGCAATAACCCCAGGGGTCAGGGATAACCCCGGGGTCAGGGATGTCCAGGGGGTCAGGGATAACCCCGGGAGTCAGGGGTGTCCCAGGGGTCAGGGATGCTCCAGGGCTCAGGGATAACCCCGGGGTCAGGGATAACCCCGGGGGTCAGAGGTGTCCCAGGGATCACAGATAACCCTGGGGGTCAGAGGTGTCCCAGGGGTCAGGGATGTCCCAGGGGTCAGGGATAACCCCGGGGTCAGGGATAACCCCGGGGTCAGGGATAACCCCGGGGGTCAGGGATAACCCCGGGGGTCAGGGATGTTCCTGGGGTCAGGGATAACCCCAGAGTCAGGGATAACCCTGGGGTCAGGGATGTCCCAGGGGTCAGGGATGTCCCTGGGGTCAGGGATGTCCCTGGGGTCAGGGATGTCCCTGGGGTCAGGGATGTCCCGGGGGTCAGGGATAACCCCGGGGGTCAGGGATAACCCCGGGGGTCAGGGATAACCCTGGGGTCAGGGGTGCTCCAGTTGCCTGGGATAACCCTGGGGTCAGAGGTGTCCCAGGGGTCAGAGGTGTCCCAGGGGTCAGAGGTGCCCCTGGCACGAGGACAGGCCTCAGGCAGCAGTGATGGGCACAGGAACCAAGTGCTCCCCTGGGGAAATGCCACCAGCACAACCTTTCCAAAACACTTCCAGACTCTGCTGAACGTGCCTTCTCCCACTCCCAAGAGATAAAGAACTTTCTTCCCCAGGGAAAAGCTGATGTCCCACCCCAGGCCCCCCAAATAAGCAGCCACTCACTGCAGTCTGTGCTGTGATGTGGGTACAGCCCACGATTTTAGCTCCAGCCAAAGGCTTCTCCCCCTGGGCTCGTTTCCTGAGCGAAATCAGAGCAGACATGTCTGCAAAAGGAAGAGAGGTTTTAATGCTGGTTCAGTCCATGGGGTCCCCTCTCTGCCACAGCTCCCCTCCTTTCAGGGCCTCCCAGGACACCTCCAGCCCCAAAATTTCTGCTGTAGCTGTCACACAGGCAGGGAGAAAACTCAGCCCTGGCCTGGCAGGCTGTGCAAAACGGGACCAAAACACCAATGTCATTTGTCACTTGACCAAGGGACAAAGAGAGAGGCAAGGAGGGGTCTGGGACTGGCACTGCCTGGGGAAGGCTCCTAAGGACAGTCAGCAGCCCTGTGGCAGCAGGTGAAGCACCTGAACTTGGAAACAGAGCTGCCACATCTCAGAAGAGCTGCTCTAAATGTGCCTGGATTATCCTCCCCTTCTAAAAATGAAAGGAAAGTTACCCAATCACCCCACTGGAAATGGTAATTCAGCTTCCTGCCACCCCCAGAGGAAGGGGCTGGGGTTTTCAGCTTTCATGTCTCTGAAGGTCTTACAAAATCCTTGTCCATCCAAAGCCAACAAAACATTAAACCCTGCAAGAGCTCTGCTCCTGCTAGAAAAGGGAAGGGACACAGCACCAACATTTGCTGGCACATCTTGCCCTTCCCTAACTGATTTGCAGGGGGAACAGGGTATCCAAGGCTGCAGCAGGCGTGGGAAGTGCCACTCCTCAGCTCCTGCTCTCCAGAAGCTCCCCAAGGCCCAGCAGCCCCACACTCCACTCTGTACCTTGCTCGGCGATCTCAATCTCCCGGCGCCCAAACTCGGCCTGTTTGATGTTCTTCACGCAGAAATTGCTGCTGCCCTTGGAGTTGGTTTGTTGTTTCTCTCGTGGGGACACCTCATCATCAGAGCTGTCTGTGTATGAGGCAGCTAAACCAAAAGAGGAATGAGTGTTATGCCAGGCCTTATGAATCCAGGAACCTCCTACCCTCCAGGTTTCTGCTCTGTTTCCCTTCCCAGCTTTCACTCATGGCTCAAACTACCAGTCTCCTAAGGAAAGCCAACACCCTGAAGGAATTTTATGCTCTTTTTCCCTAAAACAACCCAGAGGTAACACAATTATCAATGACAATCAATGCCTGAGCTTTGGGAACGCCTGGAATCATTCCCTCAGCACCCAAGTACAAACAGCAGCACAAATCCTGCTCCAGGGTGTGAGCAGCACATTCCCTGCAGCACCCACGCTGGGTTTGTGAGAGGAACACACCAGGACAAGGAGCTGGCACCTACCAGAGCTGTAGCTGTCGGTGGAAGACTGGGAGATGGAGCGGGACAGGGACCGACGGCCCGTCTTGGTGGGGAATTTGGTGAACTCCTGCATGTCATCTGCAAATTGGATTTGCTGGGAGCAAAGGAAAGAAGTGCTAAATCAGGAGGTGATCCTTAGGGCATGGCACATCCCCAAGCTACAGGGACCCACGGATCCCTTCAGTCCACAAAAATTAACATCACGAAATACAAGGCTACAGACGCCAAAAATTAAATCCTTTCCTCTACCTGAACAACTGCCACCAGGTTTTTGTCACCCTGAAGGTTTGACACAACACCTGAAGAGGTGAAACATCCCCTTTAGCCCATTCCCAGCTCTCTAAGGCTCCTTCAGGAATCACACTCCTTGTACAACCCACATCCCATGTGGAGGTAGAGCCCCTGCTCCCCCAGCCCCTGCCCCAACCGATCCCTGCAGATTTCTGCCCAAAAATGCAGCAGCAAGAAAGCTGGGGTGGTCCCAACAGAGCCCTGATGCTTCCAGGCTCTTCCCCAGGAGCAAAGCATCCCGCAGGTTAAAAACACCGCACATCCTTCCAAAAGTGACACTAAAAGCACACGAAAAAACCTCAGCAAGAGAGAACATTTCAACAAAAAGAAGTTGACATTGCATTGGCTTTCAGCCTCCTCTGCAGGACAAGATGTTTCCGTTGGAAGAGAACCCCCAAAACAGCCACCTCTCTCAGCCAGAGGCAACTCAAGGCTCCAGCACCTTCCACCAGATCATCAAATTCAACTGTGTTGGGCCAAAAAGAGAGGAAAAATAACCCAAAACGGCTCAGCTGCTGTGCTCGCCCCGAGTGAGCAGCCAGCAAAGGGGTTTATTGCTGCCCCTGCCAGGGAAAGGAGAGATGAAAGGGAATTAGGGAAAGCACCAGCAAATCCAGGCTGCAGCCCCCTCCCTGCTGCCAGGCAGGAGACCCTGACAAAGAACCCCAGCACGGCCCCTTCTCTCAGATCACGTCGCTGCAGGATTTAATTTTGCCATTTAACAGGGATGAGACGTCATGGCAGGGAGTGGGATTAACAAAGCATTCCCGAGACCCAGGAGACCTCAAGAGGAGTCCTGGAGAAATCAAGATGATGGAAAGAGACAGCCCAGAGCAGGCCTCAAGGAGGGGCTTTCTGTGCCACAGCCATCCCAAAAGCTCCTTGAAAGCTTTGATGCAGGAAACAGCCTTTGGAGGGGAGAAGAGTGAAAGTATTTAGTTGAAATGATCTATTCCAGAAATGAGGATTCTGCACGAGCTGGGATGGCTGCAGCAGCAGTACAGCTTTTTGGGCTGGAAAAGTAACAATTCTACAGAATCCCAGCAGATGGTCCAAACCCAGCATGGTATTCCACTCAGGAAGGGACAAGGGGGCATGAAACCCATGGCTCACCCCAAGGGAGGCCAGGAGGGATGATGTGGGACTCCAGCATCCCTTCCAGGAACTGATTAGCACGGATCAGATCCATTACCACACCCAGCCAAGCATCCCAGGCATTCCTGTGGGTGCTGCTGCTGCAAGGTTTCCAGCCAGCTCCTCCATCCTGGACACATCACAGCCCAGTATCTGCTTCCCCAACCTGATTTCCCAGCAGACTCCAGCTGGATTCTGATGCAAACTACTTTAGTTTGTATTAGTGGAAGGAACAGGAACGATAAATGGAGATAGAAGGTTTGGTTTTGCAATTGCTTGAGGTCGTTCAGTGCAGAGGGAGGATCTGGAGGGCACCACAACCTCCATCCCCATGGGAGAGCAGAGGGAGGTTGTGGAGGGCAGGATCTGGAGGGCATCACAACCCTATCCCCACAGGAGAGCAGAGAGAGGATGTGGAGGAGACCACAACCCTCATCCCTGTGGGAAATCAGAGGGAGGACCTGGAGGGCACTGAAACCTCCATCCCCACGGAAGAGCAGAGGGAGGATCCAGAGGCCACCACAACCCCCATCTCCACAGAAAGGTGGTTCCAGGGATAGGAGGGGCAGAAGCACTTCCGGGCAGGTACCAACAGTGTGCTCAGGGCGTGTGGCAGGGGCTGGCAGGTTTCCCAGCACGGAATGATGTTGCTGGAATTTGTTCAAGGTCTGTTGCTTGGATCAATCTTCCCCACACAGCCTGGATAGGCTTGTGCTACTTCCGTGCTGGTGCATTGCTCATGGGCACTTCCAAGGAGGAAAGGTATCAGCAAATTCAGGACACAAGATTTCCATGCCTTCACATCAAGCTCTTCCTCTGGCAGCTCATCAAACCAGTGGGTATAAAAAACATTCCACATAAAACAGCTGCTGGCATTAGAACAGCTTAAAGTGTTAGCTGAGGAATTTTCTGTATCTCAGGGAAAGGTTTCCAGGGAAGAGGTGACCCAGGAGGGGAAAAACATAAGGCACAAAGCTCCAGCCCAGGGTACAGGTCTGTCCCAGCTTGCAGCATCCAGGATGTGTGAGCTCCAGGACAGGGCAGTTCCCTTCAGGGAAATGCGCTGCCTGGATGGTCTCATGGAGCTAAGCTCCTTTGGGATGCAGCGGAGGAGAGGATGGGATGGAGGGATGCTGCACTGCCCAGTCCCACAACAGCCCACACCACAACCCACCTCCCTTTCAGGGCTCCAGCTGGGAGTGCTGAGCCAGCTCTGAGGCACAACCCCACCCTGGAGGAGAAACAGCAGGTTCAGAAACACGGGAATAAGGGGATTGAATCCAAGGGGAGAGAAAAAGCAAGTGCTAAACAAACCAAGTGCTGAATTACCCTCAGTAATCCCCACCATGGCTTTACCAGGGCTCAGCTGAACTCGCCAGCTTAGCAGAATCTGCCCTGGCTAAAATTATCATCAAACACCACCAACAGCACCCAAACCCAAGGAACCATCCCCAGATCCCACCCCGTGAGCCCGGGACGTTACCGCGGTGTCCGGCGGCGCGAGGCGGGGGCCGGGGAGCTCGGACAAGGCACTGGAGCAGAGGTGCGTGACTCTGCCCTCCACGTGCCAGGCTCGAGCTGCATTAAGGAGACAGAGAAAATCTCCTAATCCCTCTGCCTGTCATGGGAACTGCACTGAGCGGCATTCCGGGCCGGGGGCTGCGCCTCAGCGCTCCCTGTGGGATGGGGGCTGGCCCAGCTCCCCCAGCGCATCCCAAACTTCATCCTGCTGGAAGCGGCTTTGCCAGCCGGGTGGAGCACAAGGGTTTAAGAGCAAGGAAAATATTTTTTCATCCCAGAAATTCACGATCGAGGAGGGAAAACAAGGCAGCACCCATTTCCCTGCACAGGAATGGAGCCAGGGGTTTTCAGCATTGCTGCCCTGGAAAAGGAGGAGATGGGGCTGGAGACCTAAGGGGCCAAATGAGCAGCTCCTCACTTGGAACAGCAGGGATCTGGGGATGTGTTCTGCAGGAAAACAGCAGCATCCACCATCTTCTGCCAAGTTCTTCCTGAGCATCGCTGGGCACTGCCTGCTCCTGGTCACACCAGCCAAGCCAGGAGGGCATTTTCTCCCTTTGGGAAAGCCACTGCCACTGTGCCTATTCCCAGACAGATCTGACATTTCCCAACAGCAGCTGCTCATGTTCAGCTCAAACCACCCTTCCCAGGGCTGGAGCTGGAGCTGAGGGAGCACTGTCCACCCTATTTGGCCACACTGCCCGGAGCATCCCAAACCACCAGGGAGCTGGAAGGCCAGCCTGAGCAAGCTTCTCTGCAGGTTATATGGATAAACCCACTGAGAACACTGGCGGGGCAGAGCCAAACCCAGCAGCTCAAGTGTCCCCAGCACACACAGCCCCATTTGTTTAATTATTGCGACACAGGGAGGGCAAACAGATTGCAGGTCTGGATTGGTACCATCTCACCAAACTGGCAGGGTGTGCCATCCTCCACGGCTGATCCCAAGCACCTGCCCAGTGGTCAGCCAGGAGAGCAGTTGTTGGAACAGACAGAGAACAAAAATTCCACTCCCTGACTCCAGGGAGAGGGAGCTGTAGATGCAGCTGGATTTACCCCAGGCACAGATGAGCCCAGCATGTCCCTCTCACACAGGACAATCCCACTTTCCATTTTAACACTGCTTCCATTCCCACAACAGCTCCAGAGAGGTCGCTTAAGCTCCTTTGTTGTGCCACACATCCCTGACTGCATCCCATGCAGCCTTGGGGGAGAGCAGGAGCAGGTTGGGGAAGGAACAGAGATTTTGGAAAGCATCCACCAACTCACAGCTGACACGGTTCATCAATGCACGGGCTCCACAGGGGAAAGGACAAGGGCTGGGAAGCAGCTCCAGGCTCTATTCCTAGCACCCCCAGGGTTTGCTTCAGCAATCCCTTTTTTTATTATTATTCATTATTAGGGGCAACGTGAGCATCGGCACACACGCAGCCATGGGAAAAGTGTCCTCACAGCCACTTCTGTCCTGGATAAGTGGAGAGGGGACAGGAGCAGGCTCCACACATCACCCAAGATAAGCAGGAAGCAATGAACCATCTAAAACCCTCCAGACTTCTGAGTCTGACCTCTGTGGATGTGAGGACACAGCACAGTTGCCCAGGGAGGAACAGCAAAATGGGAGGAGAGCACATTCCTACGGCCACACAACCACCTCTAAAGCAGAGGAGTCTCTGCAACCCACTTCTGTCCTCCCAGGAGAAAGCCTGGAAGCATCCAGAGTCCTGGGACCTTTCCTTTGGCTGCAGAAAACCAGCAGCAGGGACCAGGACTATTCAGTGCAGCCACTTCCCCTTATTAAATATGTTCCCCCAAACAAAACTCCCTGGCAGAGGCTGGGGGGGCACTGCTGGATGCCCATGCTGCTAAGGCAGCCCTGACATGACCTGTCTTTTAAGTTCATCATTTTTTTGTCATTCCTGGAAATTCAGCCAGCCAAGGAATGTTTTACAGCTCAAACGAGCATCCTCCTCCTCACCAGCCCTGCTCCCACATGAGACAGGAGCAGCAGCCAGGAGCAGGGCTGGGTTTTGCCCACCTGGAGATGGGCACCTTCAGGTGTCAGTCTCCAAGGATTCCTTACGTGCAGAAGGACACAGAGCTGCTGTTTCTTCCCGAGGAGGAGCTGGGTCAGGCATTTTTAAAGGACAAGTTGTTTTAATCCACTGACTTGCAGAAGCGACTCAGCAGCAGCCAGGGAGGGCAGAGGCATCCCAGGGAATGAGGCCCTTCAGCCTCATCAGCAGAGGGGAAAAAAGTCAGACAACCAGTGTTCTTCATTCCAGGTCAAAAAGAAGAGAGGAGCAGCTTTGCTTGAGCCACCTCCTCAGGGAAGGGACAGAACTCTCCCATGCTGTTTTCAGAGCCACCCAGATGCCAGAGGGGACCCCAAGCTTCCTGACCAGGAGAAAAGAGCTACAGCCACCTTTGCTTCCCTGAGACCATCCCAAAGCCACCAGCTGCAGGTTCCCAGTGCTCCCAGTGTGTGCCCCTGTGCTGGCCCCTGCAGCTGGCCCCATTCCCACTGTGGCCATGCCAGGGCTCTGGGTTTGTTTAGAGGACTTGGCTGCCCTGTCCTCAGGCCCCCTCTGCTCCGCTTCCAGGCTGGAAGAGCCAGCCCCTGTTTCCCACAGGACAGTGTCTAGACATGAGGCTGGAAACAGGGGACACACAGGGGCACAGAGCTCCTGCTCCACCATCCAAAAGGACACGGATTTTTGGGATGGGAATATCAGCAAGGCAGACAGGGATGGTTTTAGGCTTCTTTTGTGTGAGGTTATCCAGCCTGGAAGGGTATTTCTGGATCACAGCACTGCTTAAGGATGGAAGGAAAGGAAAAACAAGGTACTCGGAAAAGAGGGATGGGGGATCAGGACCAGCAAGACTCCCACCCTGACAACTCACCATCCTCATCCCCAAACCACTGGGGAGGGGAGGGTTTGGAGGCAGATTTGGCTCTGTGACTCAAACCACCCCATTCTCCCACCCCCAAGCTCTGGTCATGCAAACTGGGATGGCAAAGGGCTGCACAAACTCACATGAGACTGTGACCAAGCCCATGGAAGAACCTCCAGCTTCCCAGTTTAAATCCTCCCAGCAGCCAATGAATCCCCAGCAGAGCCCATGGCCAGGTGAAGGCAGGGGATTCTCCCCAGCAGTGCCCCCTGCTTCATCCACAGGGATGCTGGGAGAGCAGGAGAGCTGCTCAGCAAGCATCTGCTGGTCCTCCACAGCCTGAGCACCAAGGGCTCTGTGAGAGCTGCAAGTGGGACAACCCTCAGGAAAAAGAACCTGCTTCTGTTCCAGGTGTGGCCTTTGCAAGAGGAGAACTTTCTCCTGGTGATTCCCCCAGCTTTTAAGAAGAAACCCCAAGTGCTCCATTCAGACATTGCAGCTGGAAGAGCTTCCCTGAGGGCGCTGCTGTGTGAATGGAAGCACAGCCATGTGGAATTTGGTGCCCCTGCATCTGAACCTCTCACTCCCAGAGGGTTCACAGGGCAGGCTGTTCTCCCTAGAGGCACAGATCTGCCTGGCACTCTCCCCACCAACTCCCCAAGCAGCAATCCCAGCCAAATCTCTGCCTGGAAACCTTTACACTGCTCCCAGGGAAGAAATAAAAGGGCACCGAGGTTCAGGTAAAGCAAACCAGCCAAGCCCTGATCCCAACCTCCATCCTCCACTGCCAGGGAAAGGATGGTTGGGTAAAGCACCGAGGAAAACAAACAAACAAACAAACCAAGTTTCTGTGAGTCCAAGAGGAGAATTAAGAAACTCCACATGAATCCCAAAACTTGGCAGAGAAAAAAAAAACACCAGGAAAGAAAGAGACCCATTCCAAAGGTTAACAGGCTGGAAATCACCACAAGATTTCAGCCATGATGGGAATCACTGTAAATGCCAGTTAAAGGGAAAATAAACAGGAGGGATTCAATAAAAGAAATATGATTTTGAGTGTTAAATAGTAACTGGGGATAAATCCTGCCTCATAAACACCTGGAGGCCAAAGGTGTGCTCCAGCAGGAGCAGAAGGAAAACTCCCCAGCAGCAGATAAGGAAACATCTAATCCTTGGACTGCAGGAATCGAGGCAAAGTCTCGGGCCCGGCTTTGATGGAGCGGGATATCTCCTGAAACACAGGGATATCTCCTTCCCGACAGGAACAGCAAAAGTCCAATGTCTGGGAGCCCTAAGGGCAGTGAACTCCAGCCATGCCTCACAGGTTAACCCCATAATGCCCATGAACGGCATCTGGTCTAAAGCCATCCTGGATTTCTCACCTGGGGATTCATCCCCAGTGCCCACCCAGCCTATGGCCCAGCACGTGTTTGGGCAGTAGGAAATCAGTATTAATTAGAGCTACCACACTGGAGGAACTGCACAGGTAAGACAAGGTCATGTCCTTGCAAGGACAAGGGGAATGGCTTCCCACTGCCAGAGGGCAGGGCTGGATGGGATATTGGGAAGGAATTCCTCCCTGTGAGGGTGGGCAGGCCCTGGTACAGTGTGCCCAGAGCAGCTGTGGCTGCCCCCGGATCCCTGGAACTGTCCAAGGCCAGGCTGGATGGGGTTGGGAGCCATTGGGAGCCATGGCACAGAGGAACTGGGTGAGCTTTAAGGACCCTTCCAATACAAACCATTCCCCTATTCCATGGCTGTGGGTTAAATCACTTCCAGCAGCTTATGGGGCAATCTGAGGACTGCTGGCCTCCAACAGGCCAGCTGGCAGAGCTGGAAGCCCATGGAAATGTGTTTGTGTGTCAGAGCTGAAAGGGAATCAGCTTTAATTAGCATCAATTTTTAAACTAATTAGAAAATGCCTCTCCAAGCACAGTTGTATGAGACCAAGGGAACACTTGGAAGCACTGTCAAACGGCTCGTTCAGCAACACCTCATGGTCTGAAGGGAGGGTTTGCCACAAAAAAACACAACCAAATGGAGAAGCTCAGACTTCTGCTCCATAATCCTAAAGCAGCCCCTGTGTTTTGGGGGAGGAATCACCCCCCTTGGCACTCTGGGCACCCCACCTGCCTCCTCTTCTCTCCCCAGACTGCCTTGGACAATCTCAGCATTCCAAGACTTCTACTGCTCTTTCAAAAAAACCAAAACAGCAATTCCACTCAGGAGAGGCTCCAGCTACTCTCAGGTGCCCTTAGCTGATCCTCCATCCCTGTGTCACAGCTTTAAGGGAAAACTCCCTGCAGGATCAGCATGGAAACAGAAGCAGCCTGTTCTGGAAACCTGGAAATCCATCCTCCCCCTGCCCTGACTCCCAAAGCCTCTCACAGTGGTATTTCCACTAGAGCTGCCCATTCCTCATTTACCAATAGACCACTTTCAGCCCTGGAAATCACTTGGATTTTGACACATCTGGTGAGAGGCAAAGCAGGAGAAACCTCAGGCTTCAGCATTGGCTTCTCCCTGCTCAGGAGTCTGAGGAATCACCACCAGGACGGACAAACATCACCCTCCTGGATACTGCCTCGTGTCAGAGCAAGGCCAACCTGTTCCTGCAAACAGGGCTGATTCCATGAAGCTCCTTTCTTTTAAAGGAGGCAGGAGGGATGAAAGTGATTTCCTCATGGAGATGGCAAGCTCACAGAATATTTGGAGAAGGGGTTGGTTAATGCAGGAGACACTGTGCTGCCTGCAAGATGCTGACAGCTCCAAGGTCAACAGGGATCAGCCAGATGTTCTCGCTCCAAAACATGCCCAGGTTGGATGCAAAACTCTCCCCACAGTGCAGGAATGTGTGAAATCTGGGGCTCCCTGTTGGGAGGCAAAAAGAGGAGAGGCAGAAAACAGCAGAGACAGGCTGAACCTCACCCTCATCTGGAAGGAGGACACTCAAACATGAATTTCAGGAAGGCAAAGCCCCAAGGAGCTTCCTTTCCAGGCTGCCCTCTTCTTCGCACTGCAAAAGGCCAGAAGGAGTGATCCCCTCCACCCACAGCACACAGATAAACCAGGCTCCAGCTGCTCCCACCCAAATCCTGGCTGCTGAACGCAGGCAGCTCCTCAGCCAGGCAGGAATGGGTGCTGCCAGCCAGCTCCAGGTCCGTGGGGGCAGCCAAGGGGAAGCTGCACCCAACTCCGAGGGCTGCGGGAGCCTCACCCGAATTACAATGGAGCCTGTTCAAGGAGCTGGAACATCATGTCCTCGGCCACCTCAGTCCTTTGGCTGTCACCAACCTGAAGTAAACAGATTCTGCAGCAGCAATAAGCTCGTTACCAAGGCCACCGTATTGATCCCAAAGTGTAATTAAAATTCACAGTTCACGCAGCCCAACTCAACAGGGCAATGGGGGCAGCTCCGAAAGGCAGGACTGGCCTCAGCTTCTGCATCCCGCTTTCCCAGCCACGGGGGGAGATCAGCTGCCAAAAAACCAGCCCCAGTTCTTCCCTGTGACAGTGGGGAGGACCTGGCACAGTGGGCCCAGAGAAGCTGTGGCTGCCCCATATCTGGCAGTGCCCAAGGCCAGGTTGGATGGGGCTTGGAGCACCCTGGGATGGTGGAAGGTGTCCCTGCCCATGGCAGGGGGGTGGAACTGGGTATCTTTAAGGTCCCTTCCAACCCAAACTATTTCCAGACTATGGCAGCTTCCTCTTTGGACCTTTGTGCCATCAACCAAGGTGTCCCAGAGCACCCATTCCCAAGGGTTAACCATGCCAGGAAGCCTGCAGGGATGATGTGGACAGAGAGGGATAGTGCAGAGTGGATTCCAGCATTGCTCAGGGTGCCCAAGCCCCTGGAATTATCCAGTTCCCTGGGAAGGGGCTCCACACAACCTGCTGAAGTGGCACCATGATGCTCCTCCTTGGTGGGGCTCCCTGACCCTTCTCCCAGCCCCTTACAGATCCAACCCCTGGTTTCACCGAGTCTCACTCTGGGAGAAGTTCTGGCACAACGTCCCTTGCACTGTGGGCCCTCGGGGCCACCAGCAGGTCCCAGGACAGTCACCTGGAACGTCACCACCGTGTGCTGAGTGAAGGTGAGCCAGAGGCCCCAGATAAGCAGCTCTGATCAAAGGGCTCAGCAGGAAACATAACGAGCCCTCTGCAAATGCGACCGTCACCCGCAGGAAACTCCCGGTGATAAAACACAGCCAGGCACAGGCAAACCCCTCAGACCCAGTGCTGAAGCCCCACACATTTCCTGCTCCAAAATCTGGGATGAGGCACTCACCAGCTCCTCAGAGGAGCAACACAGTCAGGATCCTCACTTGCAAAGGACTAACTCCAACCTGACCTTGAAAACCTGATTTCCAGAGCAAAATACCCCAGCCTCAACATCTAGCAGGGAGCACAGGAACCCACTCCAACATTTGCACAAGCTGGAAAGCACAGAGAGAACTGTTCCCAAAGAAAGTATTGTGGTAGGCCAGTCCCCAGCAGAAGCTAACCTGGCATTCTGGGGAAGGTCAAAACAAAACACTGTGCTCCTGCCTCCAGCACTCTTCCCACACTCCAGATGTGGCTGCTCACATGGGAAGGGGGCTCCCAGGACGGGTGCTCTCCACCCCCACACCATCAAAAGATGCTTCTGAAGACTGGGAAGAATGAATATTCAACTTTTCTCCCATCCCCAAAGGACTGACATAAGAGTGGAAACCCAGCCTCCTTCAGGGATGCAGGAGGAAAAGGGGTAAGCAAAAGCCACAGGCTCTGGCACATCATTTTGAAGATGGTTTGTGCCTATCAAACCCCCAAAACCTCCTTTCTTCCCCCTCTCTGGCTCAACAATTCAATTAAGTGAATCTTCTGACCTTGTCCAGTGCCAGGGCTCTGGGACAAGCCTCCCCTCTGGACATCAGGGAGACCCTCCAAAACACCAAAACAATGGGAAGGTCCCAAAGGCAACTTAGAAAAAAATTAGGATTCTATCATTTAACACAGCACCAGGAGTGAACTGGCTGCTCCCAGGCCCCAGTAATTCATCTCCACTCCAAACACCCCTGTGGTTTTTTCCCCCACTTATTAGGGTTTTCCTGCACCCCAGGGAAGGTCAGACTCATCTCAGGACATCCATAGAGAGGACGATGAGTTGTTCAGCTCATCCCAGCCCAGGCACCTCATCATGAGAAGGAAAAACTGCCGTGACAGAGCAAGGAACCAAAGAAGTGAAGATCTGGGCAAAGGAATGAGGGGAGCCAGGTGCGCAGTGCCTGCAGAACAGCGGGACAGGAGGTGGTAGCCATGGCCCCAGACAGGCTCACAAAGGCACAGAGGATTTATGAGCAGCCACTCTAAGGAATTAAATTAAAGGGACAGGAAAATCGAATGGCTACAGGAGCTCTGTCAGGACAAACAAGGGCAGTCTCGTCCTCCTGACAGCCTGAAGGGGAAGGTAGTTTATTATCACCGGGCCTGGAAGAGCTGCAGGGAGCTGGGATAAGTCACGACAGCAAAGTGGGGCAGGAACAGGTTTTTGGGAATGGGCTGTACAGGGCAGGGATGCAGCCGGCTGCAGCAAGGTCAGCGGTCCGCAGGCCACTGCAGACAGCAACAGCAGCAATGATGATCTAGAGAGGACACCCAGCCCTCCCCAGGGGCCAGCAGCTCCCCACAGGCTCCATCCCCCTCTCCCCAGCTTTTCCCTGCTCCATCTCTGCCACCCCCACAGCAGCCAGCACCCAGCTGGCTGCCACCGCAAAGCTGCAGCGCCGTGCATTAGCATTCCCTGCCGCTGCCTGCGCGGGATCCCGCCGGGATCCGCAGGGGCACAGCTCCCCCCCAGCACCCCCACACCGGCCCCACGGGCACGGAGCCGCCGCCCACTCACCTCCCCTGAACCAAACCGGCGGCTTCAGCCCATCTCAGAGCCCAGGAACGCTGCAGGAGGAAGATCTGGCTGCAGTGTCCACCTGTTTGCCAGCCCCAGGTGTGCAGGAGCCCGGCAGACAAGGGCACAGCGGGGTGAGGTGACAGACAGGGACGGCACGTGCCGAGCCCCCTGCCCTGCCGCAAGCACCGCGCCGCTCGCCGTGTCCTTCCCACTCCAGGGCACCCCCAGCTCGGCTCGGCTGGGAGTTTAAGGCTCCACCGACTGGCTGACGTGGATTGGGAAAGCAACTGCTGCCAAGGGCACCTGCAGTCTCCAGGGAGGCAGGAGAGCAGATGCCCAGACGCAGCAGTGATGGCACACAAGGATCTGAAGGAGCACAACCTGCCCTTGAGCTCTCCCGTCACCATCTCCACATCCACGTTCACTAAACCTGGGTAAACCACCGGCCTCAGCATTCCCAATCTCCCCAGCAACACCACAGCAGTGACTGGAGAAGGTGCAAAACTCAGCATCGCTCACCTCTGCCTGCAAACCACTCCTGGCCAAAGAACCACCTCTGGTGTCATTACACTGACAGACAAATCCCCACCAACTGCAGTGAAAAGGGAGCTCTGGCAGAGCCAGGAAATCCCAGCTCTTGGGGGACAATGTCCCCATTCCTCCTTTCACCTCCACTAAGTCAGCTCCTACTTCAGCCTGGAGCTGTTGGTATTTAATCTCTTACCTCCTGCTTGTTCCACTTTTTCACCTTAAACAAGTCCCTGACAAGAGGATCCAGGGGCTGACTCCCAGCTTCAGGTGACCCTGACAAGGAGACACCAACTTCTCCTCAGCACCCACGGGGCCAATGTGCTTCCAGCTGCATCCACGATGCTCCTGCAGGTCCTGGGCTGGATGCTGGTGGGCTCACACTGGCACTTTCCCCAGGCTGCAGCACAAGTTAAGGCTCCTCTGAAAAGCCATTCACAGAGAGAGACGGAGCATGCACTGAGCCTGGCCACGTTCCCACCCTCCCCATCTCCCAACGCCTCACGCAAACTGCATCAGCAAAGTTCAAGGAGCCCAAAAGCCCAGGAGGGACGTGCTTCAGCAGCAAGCACAGCACGATCTTGCCCACCTCCATGCTGATAACTCATCTCTCTCCACCATCTCCGCTGGCCTCTGACCATGCCAGGAGCTCCAGGGCAGCTGGCACAAAAGTCACTTCGACTTGCAGGGAATCAGAAGGGCGTTTTAATGGTTTAATTGCAATCCTGTTCCGAAGCATCAGAGCTGGGGGCACTCAACAGCTTATCTTGGGAGAGCAATTCTCCCTTCCTCAGTCTTTCATCCTCGTGCCAAGGCCTCTGCCATTCCCCAGCACTATTTGCAGGAACTAGCCAGGCAAGGAAAACAGGAGCCCGGAGCGATTTGTTCCCTGAGCTCAGCTCAGCGAGCTCCCATCTCTGATGTTATCAGCCTCAAATGTCGTGTGTCGCTCTGGGCACCTTTAATATCCTCACCCAGCCAGGAAGAGCTGCAACAGCCACAGAGACCAACCAAGGCTCCTCAAGCTGCACAACCAGCCACGTCTGCAACAGAAAATTCTGGGGACACAGCATCTCATCCCTCTGAGAGGCTGGCAAACTTGTCTCTGAGGATGCTCGATGGATTTCTTTTTACCACAGGTATTTTGGTTCCATGGGATGCTCCGGGATCAGCAGCCTGGAGCAGTCAGCTGCAGCCTGCTGCTGTTTGCTCTGACAGAGAGGATGGTTATGAAAAGGTAAAAACAATCCCTGAGTTAGAGCTGTGCTGAGCCACTGCTGGAAGAGGCAGATACCAGCCCCACATTCCTCTGCTCCTTCCTCCAGGCTATGTCCACAGCCCAGACAAACAGGGCCAAGTCTCCAGCCCCTGCTCCCTGGGAGAGAAGACGCCTCAAACCCAGCTGACCTCCCCCAAGGGTCAGACGCTCCCCAATCCCACCCGTGGCCAGAGCAGGCAGGAGAGATTCCCCCAGAGAACGAGGATGTTCCCATTCTCTGTGACTGCTCTGCCTCTGCATCCACCGCTTCCAGGCGGCTGCAGCCCCGAGGGGAACACAATGTTCAGCTGCACAGATCCGTGCAGTGCTTGGAACGTGGGTCTGCCTCCCTGACAGCACTGAAACTTCAGCAGTGAGCCCGGAGCACAAGGCCAGTTCCCCAGGTCACTGGGGCCCTGCACCCTGCTACAGCGGCAAGACCAGTGCTCTCCCATCTTCGGTGCCATCTGAGCACCCCACAGGGGTGTGGGAGCAGCACTGGGAGAGCCCAGAGCTCCTGTGAGGCCTTCAAGGATGGAGGGGTACTGAGGGGACTCGGCAGCCTGTTCCCGAGCCCAGATGTGCTCCCACCCACAGCCTCCAACAGAACCCCTGTCCCCAAAAAACTCAACACTCTGAATTCTCTTGGCCACCCTTCTGAGGGATTCACACCTGGATTCCAGGTTGCTGCTTCTGGCTCTTCCCATATAACAGGTCCCTCCTGCTTTGTCCCCACCACCAAGCCCTGTCACCCCACAGTCCCACACGAGGGTCCCACCCTGCCTGTCCCCTTCCCGGGGTCACTCTGTCCCCCTGCACTCCAATGCCACAGCCGAGGCCCCTGCTCTGGCCCCAGCCCCCCAGAACCTGCCCTGCGGGTACCGGTCCTACCCTCACCCCTGTGCAGGCCAGGGTTGTACCCCAGTACAGACTCCTCTCTCCCCAGTGCCCGAGCCCTTCCCTCCCACCCCAAACCGGGCCCGCAGCCCCCCGGCTCACACCTGCCACCCCCAGAGCGGCCCGGTCCCCCCTGGTACCGATCTCCCTCTCAGCAGCGACCGGGGACAGGCCCCACTTCCCACTTACTGCCTAGCCGGGTCAGCCCTAGCTTTCCCAGAACAAACCCCCATCTGTGGGGCTGCTCTGCCCACAGCCGGGTCCCGGTCCCCGCCCTCCACAACCGACGGCTTCTCCCCCCAGCCGAGGATTGCTCCCCGCCCCGAACCGGAGGCTGCAGCCCCCGCTCCGACCGGGGCTGGTCCGCCCGACCGGGGGCTACTCCCGCCCCCAGACCGGGGACTCTCACCCCCGCAACCGGCTCGCCGTGAACCACGGGCTGTTCGCCCCACAGCCGGGACGCTTCTCCCTCCGCCCCACCGGGGGCTGTGCCCCTGCAGAACAGAGCTCCTGCCCCACAGCCGGGACGCTTCTCCCTCCAGCCGGGGGTCCTCCCCCGCCACAACCAGGGGCTTCTCCCTCCGCCCCACCGGGGGCTGTGCCCCTGCAGAACAGGGCTCCTGCCCCGCAACCGGGGGCTGCTCCCTCCAGCCGGGGGTCCTCCCCCGCCACAACCGGGGGCTGCTCCCCCGAACCAGGATCTGATCCCCCGCACCGAGCCGGTCCCCCGCCGGCCCCGCTACCTTCTTGGGGGCCTTGGTGACGGTGGCCATGAAGGAATATTTCTCGGCGTCCTCCACCTCCTTGGCCTGCTTCTCCTCGCCGCCGGCGGGCTCCGGCACCGACATCCTGATGCGGCGGGGAACGCGGGGCGGGCCGCGGCCGCCGGCGGGACGAAACGGGACAGGGTACGGCGGGGCGGAGAGGGGGGAGCACTCCGGGCGGGTTTAGCTGGGCCCGGCCCGGTTCGGCCCCGCCGGTCCCTCACGCTCGCTGCGGTGCCGCCGGCGCGGTGGCTGCGGCGGGTCTGCGGCCGCCGCGCCAGGGGCGGGGCCTCGTGACGTCACTGCGCCGTGACGTCACCGCGCACCCGCCGGGCAGCTGAGGCCGCGCGGCGCCGCCGGGGGGAGCGGGCGAGCGGAGGGGCGCCCCCTGGCGGACACGGAGGGGAAGGTGCTGGGGGGGGCGTGGTCACCGTGCGGGGGCGTGGTCACCGTTCGGGGGCGTGGTCAGAGTGGGGCGTGGTCAGAGTGGGGCGTGGTCAGGAACCTCCGCGCGGGCCAAACCCCAATTAACTAAAATCATTATATTTACGTTTTAAAAATATTATATATAGTTATATATTTATAATTTATAATAATATATTATTATATAATGTATAATATATAATGATATATTATTATATATAATAATATTCTATTAGTATATTAATAATATATTCTTAATAATATTTATAATAATATTTATAGTAATAATAAAGTCAAATAAATTTCTATATAATTTCTATATATGCATTATATATAAATATTAAAACTAATTAAATTAATTACTTAGAGTAAATGAAGTCATTATAAAGATTTGTTTTATGCACTAAATATCAACCATATGCATTAAATGTTAATCATATATAAATGTGTAAGATGAGTAACATATACATTTACAAGTAATTATAAAACTATAACATTTCTATAAATTAAATTAATTTTATGCATATATAATATGCATACATTTCTATGATAAATAATCATATAGATTTAATACATAAGTTGCATAAATTTTTATATAGTTTTTCTAAATAAATATAGAAACTAAATAAGTTACATAATTAAATAAATTAATTGATTAATTAATTGGGAAATAAATGATGGAACTAAAGAATGAGGGTTTTCAGGGTAAAAAAATAGTTGCATTTTTTCAGAGGGAAGAAGTAAAGCAGGAGAAAAAACACAATCAGGAAAACAGTTGAAATAAAACACGGGTACAAATTAAATCAGTGAAAAAACAAAACATCCAGGAGGTGGAGAAATCACGGTGAAAATCAAATGAGGGGAGATGGCATCAGGGACGGGGTGGGGGCAGCCCAGGTGGGCAGGGGGAGCAGGTGCCCTCCATGCCCCACCAGGTGTGGGTGCCCAAATCCGTGTGAGTGCCCGACCCCGGGGGGGTATCCAGCTCTGGGGGTGTGTCTGGCCCCAGATGTCTGTGTGTCCAGCCCCAGATGTGTGTGTGTGTCCAGCCCCAGATGTGTGCCCAGCCCCAGATGTGTGTGTGCCCAGCCCCAGATGTGTGTGTCCAGCCCCAGATGTGTGTGTCCAGCCCCAGATGTCTGTGTGCCCAGCCCCAGACGTGTGTATGTCCAGCCCGATGTGTGTGTGTCCAGCCCCAGACGTGCGTGTCCAGCTCCGGGGCTGTCTGACCCCTCCCGGGGCCGGTTCCCGGGGCCGCCGGGCAGGCTCAGCCGTGCTGACCCCGCAGCCCCAGCCCAGCGGGGTCAGGGCAGTGCCCTCCCGGCCCTCATTAGCCATTAACGAGCCCAGCGGAGCCGCCGGGTCACCGCTCACCCGCCCACATCCCCGGCCCGCCGTGGGGGTGCTGAGCACTTTTTGGGGGTGCTGAGCCTGGCCGGGCCTTCCTCCCCCACCCTCCTGCAGTGGGGTCTGCTGGCTCCTGCATTCCGGGGACACAACCAACCTGTCCCCAGGGCCAGGGACACCGAGGGGCCCGTCCGCACCACGGACCGTGGCTCCCGGCTCCACAGAGCCCCACACGGGCTCCGGGGGCCGTTCTAGGACAGGCGGAAAGGCAGGGCTCTGACCCCAGGCCACCCCGACCCCGTCCCCAAACGCCCCACAGGCAACTGGGGAGGGTCCGAGCCCTGTTCCGCCTTCGCTTTCCCCGGGGGCGTTCCCTTAAAGCACAAGCTGGGAGAACATCGGTATGTGGGTTAAAACCCCAGGGAAAAGCGCAGATAACGGCTTTTAACCAAAATCACTTTGTCTGCCCACAAAACGGCCTCTGGCCACCTAAATCCTGCAGCAGTTCCTCGGCCAAAACCCTGTCCCGGAGCCGCCGTGCCCCAGGAACCGCAGCCCCGGGGCCTTTCCGCTGCTTCTGCCCCGTCAGCAGCTCTGCAGTGCCCGCGGCTGCGCTGGGGAGGCTTCCCAGGGCTGGCAGAGCTCTCCGGGGGCTCCTGGGAGGGGTCCCGGGACATCTGGTGGTGTCTCCGAGTGCTTGGGAGGTTTTGGGGCAACAGGATGAGCCTGAGATGTCCCAGCCCTGCCAATGCCGCAAGCACCAGGGATGTGGGGAGCCTCAGGAGCCCGGGGTGGGTGCTGGTGACCATAATTTGTGCCTCTCCATGCCAGCCCGTGCTTCAGGTCCCGGGAGCCTCTTGCTGATGCCTTCCCCTCCCACCACCCATGCTTTCCCCCTAATCCCCTGTTCTCATCCCATCAAAGCAGCTTTTTGCAGCACAAACACCCGTTTGGGACCCCGGGAGGGACCCCAGGGTGCCACCACCCTCCGTGCCCCACACACTCCCGGGGTGGGGGGTACTTTTCTACCCTCCCCTACAAGTGCTGAGGGTCAGGGATGCAGCTCCGTGTCCTTCCCAGCTGTGGGATTCCTGAGTGGGGAGCTGAGAGCAGGTTTTGCCCCCCCCAAGATTGCAGGGGTTGGGGGAATCACATCCCTGCTCCCACACAGGCCAGTAGCAGGGTGGGGAAAAGGCCACCAGCTGGGAACATGAGGAGCAGAGGGACCCTCCTGACCCAAACCCGAGGGCAGAGAGACTGAGCTTGGCTTTTTGCCTGCATTTCCAGGTGCTTTTATAGCACACTGAGCAGCCAGAAAAAGTCAGGGATGAGGGGCTGTGAGGTGTAAGCACAGAGGGGGTGAGTACTGGTGCTCCTCACACCCCCCCAGCAGCCTGGGATGCTCCCAGTTCTGCCCCCCAGCTCTGCCACGGCTTCAAGCTGCCGTCATTCTGCTCCAGCCACCCTCCCCTGTGCAGCTGTGGAGCTGCTTGGAGCATCCTGGAGCATCACAGAGCATCCTGGGGCAGGGCAGGGACCGGCTGCCCTCAGCACCCCCAAACCCGGGCATGGTGCCCACCCCTAAGAGCAGCCTCCGGCCTCAAATACCCCCCAAATCCGACCATAATGATGGTGGCACGGATCCAGCAGGATATATATAGGTCCCACTTCCCTGGGAAGGGGATGTGGACCTGGGAAACCCCCGGCTGCTGCTGCTGGGGAGAGGAAGGGCTGGGCTGAGTCAGCTCCCCTCGAGGAATCCTGTTTGTCAGCAAACAAGGCAGCAGCTCAGCCCCGGCCCTGGCAAAACCCTCCTGCATCCCCTGCTGCCCCTGCCACCCCCTTGGATGAGCCATGGGGGTGCTCACCCCGCACACCCCATCGGCTGGCAGGGACCCAGGATGGTGTGGGAGCCTCCTGGAGACACTGGATCTGTGCAGGGGGAGCGGGATGTGGGGCTCCC
Organism: Phylloscopus whistleri; assembly: GCA_017589585.1. NCBI lineage: Eukaryota > Metazoa > Chordata > Aves > Passeriformes > Phylloscopidae > Phylloscopus > Phylloscopus whistleri. The sequence continues at coordinate 1,754,959 of JADMLD010000105.1, read as the reverse complement.
CTGCTCCTGGAAAGAAGGAAGGGGAGCAGGGGGGGTTGGAGGGAAGGAAATGCCTCTTCCAGTACTGTCGCTCTAAGCAAAGTGCTCCAGGAAATTTTGCCTCGAGTGTGTTTGCTTTGAGCAGCTGCTTCCCAACCGTTCACACAGATTTTTGGGGGGGTCAGCATCAGGGCCGGTGCCTGGATTTCCCAGAGATGCCGGCAGGAGCTGGGGGCAGGAAGGGCAGATGCATCCCTCTGCCCTCATTCCAGTGGCCGTGAACTCCCACATGAATCCACAGGGAAGCAGGTCAGGGTAGCACCACCAGGAGTCAGCCCCCAGTCACCCCCCTCAGGGACCCCAGTCACAACCTCCAGTCCCCCCTTGCATCCCAGACTTACACCAAGCTACACCTCTTTGTTTATTAATAATATTAAATATACAGGTTGTTTTCCATTATTTTCTTTAAATAGACTTTTAAATGCCTTTGTATAAAATATTTCAGGTTTTCATTGTATAAAAAAAAAAACCACCCCCAAACCAACAAAAAACCCCAACCAAACAACAACAAAAAAAAAGGCAAAATAAATCCAACATGGGTAAAGGCAAGTTTTCTCCCCCAGGAGCAGCTCCTCCACAGTGTAAACTGGTGACTTACACCACCAGGAGTTTGGCCCCAGACTTCCTGCTGCATCAGGGCTTTTATCCTGATTTACACCAGTCCCTCGCCCAGAACCCCCTCCTTCTGCCCGTCATAAATACACACACATATATATATATATAAACCCCAAATTAATAGTGATGCTTTCTTTAAAAACAGTCGGGTTTGTCCGTACTTTCATCCTTCATATAAAAATAATACTTGAAACTCCCAGAGCAGCGCGGCCCACGCTTCATCCGGGGCTGGAAGGAGCCGTTGGATTTTGGGGCATCTCCAGGGCTGGTGCGTCCCAAACCAGGCTCTTCCCAAAGCCCAGGAGTGGGGCTGTGCCAAGAAGCCCCAGGGTGCCCAGCTGGGGCAGTTCCAGCTCTTACACCCACGTGGATCCCATCCTTTCCCAGCCCCATTCCCTTCTCCAAAGCGCAGTCACCACAGAAATGGAATCCCGGCGAGGCCAGCTCGCGGCGAGGACCCTGCCAGGGGCACACAGCCCCCCCAGAACGCTTGTGCAGGATAAAAACTTTCATCCACTCTATTTAAAAAAAAAATAATAATAATAAGCCCTAACAACAGGAGGATGGGGAGGGACTGGGACGGTGCCAAGGGCCACCCCAAAGCCAGCCCCACGCAGGGATGTGGGCACGGGTGGGCTTTAAATATTCACAGTGTGAGGGTTTGAGTTGCGAGTCAGGGCTGGGTGTCTCAGGACCGGCCCCTCCCGGAATTCAGGCTGCTCCAGTTGAAGCCTCAGGAAAGGCAGGGTGAAGGGAGCGATGGGAGCTGCGCCAAACCCAGTCTGCTGGGACGGGAGAAGAGCCAGGGAGCCGATCCCCTCCATCTCCATCCAGCGCCGGCCGTGTCCGGGTGGGATCCGTCACCCCGCACCCCGATGGCACCTCCAGCGTCCCGCTCGGCGCCGCAGCGTCACCTCAGCCACCGCTGCCGCCACCGCAGCCACGGCCCCAACGCCTTCCAGCCCTTCACTTCCTGGTGCCCGGGGGTCCCGCTCAGGGCACATCCCCCCATCCTTTTGTCCCTGCCAGGGAGTTTTTTGCCGTCTCTGGCCACCGGCGCGGGGCGAGGGAAGAGGGAGTGTCAGCGTCACGGTGGGATCGTGGCGAGGCTGGCGCGTGCCAACCCTCCTTCCATCCGGATTCGTCCCCCGAGCAGCTTCACATCCTGCCTGGGGCCCTGGGAAAAGGAGGAGAGAGATGAGCAGGAGCTGGGGCTCTGCCAGGGAGGGCAGCGCGGGGAGAAACACACGAAAACCACAGGAAAAAATACTATGTATATTAAGAAAGTGCCAGTAATGGATTAACGAGCTGCGAAACCGCATGCTGGCAGCGCTGGGGCGCAGACCTGCTCCTGTCCGTGTCTTCCCACCCAGAATTTCCCTGCCCATGGCCGAGGTCAGCACCAAGGGGGACAGTCCAGGGACACTATATTGTCCTCGCAGTTTGGACCGGAGCCCTTGCAGGTCCCACCCAGCCCCTGATCACCTCAGAGATCCTGAGTCTCCAGCTCTGAACATTCCCTTGCTCCCTGCAGCGCCCTGTGACAGAAAGATGGGGGGTTCAGAGCAGGGTCACCCAGGGTGGGGGTCCCCAAAGCCCCCCCACGCAGGATGCTGTCACACCCACCTCCTCTCCGGCTCCTCGGGGTCGCAGCCTCCGTCTTCCAGCGGCCGCTCCAGGACCTGTGGGGAGGGAGGGAATTGGGGAGATGAGCCCTGGGGAAGGGGAGGAGGCTGCAGCAGCAGGTCGGCGAATCTCCCAAATAACACCCTCCCACCATACTCAGCACCACCAATTGTCCCCTAGTCTCAAAATTATGGGGAAAACGCTCAAGCCACACGGGCCAAGAGACAAGTGGGGAAACTGAGGCAGGAGAGAATCTTGGTGCTCAGGGAGGAGACGAGGCGGGGGTCTTACCCTGGATTTATACTTGTAGAAGAGCAGGCCTCCCGTGGCCAGCAGGACAGCCACCACGCTGGCCACCGTAATGTAGATGAGGGGCTCCTGGCGGCCCTCCCTGACGGGCGGCTCCTTCCTGCGCTGCTCTGCGCCCAGAACAAAGCCAGAGTCAAAGCTGGGCCCGGCCCCGCCGCCATCCTCGGGGCCCCGCAGCCGGCTCAGCCCCCAGCCCCACGCCCTCGCCCTGTCCCTGGGGCCGCCCGGGGCCGGCAGCTCCGGGGCCATCCTGGAGAAGCGGAGCTGCGTGACGGGCTCTGCCGCCGCGGGGCGGATCCTGGCGCCGCCGCCCGTCGAGCCGGCGCTGGGCGATGCTGTCGGAGGGGTGGTCCTGAGCCCGCCGGGCTGGTCCGGGAGGATGGAGCCTCCCCACTGCTGGCCTGGATCCTGCGGCAGGCGGCCGGTGCCCCACTCCACCAGCTCTCCATCCCCACGGAGGACGGGGATGTCACCCAGTGCCAGGCTCAGCGTCCCGGCCGCGTCCTTGAGGGCTTCGGCGCTGCCGGCTGGAGCTGTCTGCTTCATCCCGGGGGCCAAGGGCAGCGCTGTGTCACCTACCCCGGCACCCAGGACCTCCTCGGTCCCTGAGCCCCCGTCCGTGCTACTGGGGGGCTGAGATGGGGCCTCTAAGTCAGCGAGGGTGGCATGGAGGAGGCTGGAAGGGACCCGGGTGCTAGCGGGTGCCATGTCCCTGCCAGTGGCAGCAGAGAGGGAGGGCTGGGTGGCAGAAGGGAGGGCAGGGGACAGGCAATTGCAGTCAGGATCTGTCCCCACACCTGAAAGAAGGAGAGAGAAGAGACAGCCGTGGGGTCAGCAGCCTCCAAGAGGGGCACAGCCAGCAGATCTGAGGTCGGGGGCACTGTCCCCGTCCCTCCCCGCAGCCCCGGGCAAGCGGGTCAAACAGCCCCTCAAAAACAGGAGGGTGAGGGAGAGGCAGGGAGCAGGCAGGAGCAGGCAGGGCAGCACCAGGGTGGCAAGCAGCGGGGTGGGATGAAGCAAACCCCAATTTCCGGGTCCCCTGAGCTGATGGCAGTGGGTTATTCACAACTCGCAGGAGCCAGCCAGCCACGTTTAACGTCCCCCAGGGCACAAGGACATGGCACAGCTCCGACACGAGGATGACATCTCCTCCATGCAAACACGGCACGGGCGCTCGCGGAAGCGCGGATGGCAACACAGGGCTCTTCCAGCCCGGCAGCAACGCTCTCCCTGAAGGCTTGGCCAGGGGAAACTGAGGCACGAGGCAGCTGAAGTGATACAGCCAAGGTCATGCAGCGTGTTGGTGGCACAGCAGTCCCTCCATTTCTCTGTGTTGTGCTCCATGGCTTGGAGACAGAGCCGAGCCTGATGCCTTCTCAGTCCCCTCAGCATCTCTGCCTTGCCTTGCTTCCAGCAGGATTCAGCCCAAATCCCACTCACAAATGGCAGCCAGCCCCTTCTGCCCTGACACTGATGCAGAGCTCACCGACACAGGGAAAGGGACCAAGGTGGACACGTGCCACACCCACAGACACAGGACTTTAAGGTGCTCCATGCAGGCGAGCCCAAGCCCCCCAGACTGGCACAGGTTCACTGGGCAGAGGCCAAGCCTTGGCATCTCACCTGGTGAGGATCCAGCCTTCCTGGGTCCCGGGCAGGCCCTGCGGTAGACTCGGCTGCAATCCTTCTCAAAAGTCTCCTGGTTCTGCAGCAGACGCTTGATGTCCTGGAAGAAATCCTTCACCAGCACCAGCATCTCGTAGGGGGAGGTGGTGAACTCCTTGAAGCACATCTGTGAGAGCTGGAGAAAGTGCCAGGCTCAGCATCAGCTCCATGACTGACCTGGTGTCACCCTCACAGATACCACAGTGCCCACAAGGCAGGATTTGCTGGCTCCTGGTGGCTCCGTGTGCATGCACACCCCACCTCTGCTCTCCTCCATGGCCCTGCCCACTCACCCACCCCAGGATGTTCTGGACACCCCATGTCACCCCAGGATGTTTTGAACACCCCATTTCACCCCAGGATGTTTTGAACACCCCATTCCACCCCAGGATGCTCTGGACATTGATTTCACCCCAGAATGTTTTGAACACCCCATTCCACCCCAGGATGTTCTGGACACCCCTTTCACCCCAGGATGTTTTGGACACCCCATTTCATCCCAGGATGCTCTGGACACCCCATTTCACCCCAGGAGGTTTTGAACACTCCATTCCACCCCAGGATGCCCTGGACACTCCATTTCACCCCAGGATGTTCTGGACACCCCATTTCACCCCAGGAGGTTTTGAACACCCCATTTCACCCTGGGATGCTCTGGACACCCCATGTCACCCCAGGATGCCCTGGACACCTCATTTCACCCCAGGATGCCCTGGACACTCCATTTCACCCCAGGATGCCCTGGACACCCCATTTCACCCCAGGATGCCCTGGACACCTCATTTCACCCCAGGATGCCCTGGACACTCCATTTCACCCCAGGATGCTCTGGACACCCCATTTCACCCCAGGAGGTTTTGAACACCCCATTTCACCCTGGGAGGCTCTGGACACCCCATGTCACCCCAGGATGAGTGCCCAGGCCCAAACCCCAGGAGGCTGGGCGCACTGTACCGTTCTCTCCTCATCATCCTCCTCCCTGATGCAGGGGTCCACGCTCTCGTCGATGCGGTTGTACATCCTGCGCACCGTCTGCATCTTGCGGGCGTTGGACGAGTTCTCCTTGAACTCGGTGCGCTCCAGGATCCTGCCCATCAGGGGGAAGGCAGCCTTCACGTAGCAGATGGAGTCGTTCTGCAGGGATACAGACCCGCCCAAAAGCGACAGCGGTTACTGGATGGGCCTCCTGCTCTGCCTGGGGGAAACTGAGGCAGGGAGGCACAAAATGCCTTTCTACAATGCCACAGGATGCCCAAACAGGGGCTTGGCAGCCACCTGGCCAAGGAGGATGGGACCCTCCTGGGCTGTCTCCTGCAAAGGGAGATGAGAGGGGAGACTGGGGATCTGGGGACCTCCCACCAGGCACCAGCCAGCCCTGCTCCCTGTCCCCTGCTGTCCCCAGCAAGAAACCACTCACCAACTGCATCTTGTCAATGAACTTGAAGGAGACTCTGCCCGGGTGCTGCATCTGGGTGTCAGCCTGCAAGGACAAAGCAGGATGTCAGCCCAAACCCCCAGGGACTGTGATCTGCCACGCTCTGGGCACAAAGGGGGGCCTGAGACCCCCAAATCCACAGGGCTAGGAGGACTTTGCTCCCATTCCTGCTTCATCCCATCCCATACTCCTCCTCCTCACACAGGCACATCCTTAAGGTCAATGCAGTGGTGAGAGTGAGCTCAGGATCCCCGCTCCCATCAGGATGTTGTACTTCCCGAATCACAGACCTGCTCCTGCCTTTCCCTGCCTGCTCCCACCCCGCCTCTCTTCCTCCTCCTCCTCCTCTTCCTCCTCCTCCTCTTCCTGCCAGCGCCACAGCCGAGCCCAGCCCTGCTTAATTCTCCTCGGGTCTCCCCCGCAGCACTCTCTCCTCTAAATCCAGGCTGCAAAAGAGCATCCTGCCGTGCAGGAGGCGGCCGTGACACCGGGGTCACACATTCCCCGGGATCGCACAGCGCCGGGGTCCCACACGCGGTGCTGCCGGCCGCCCATGCCACCACCCTTTCCAACGGGACTAAAAACCCATCCTAAGCGAACGCCGTTCCTTCCGGCTGGCATCCCAGGCTGGGAGGGCGAGGGCTGGCAGAATCACCGGCCGGCAATTCTCCTCCTAGCCTGGGATGCCGTCCCGGAAACAATTGCTCCATTATCCTGCAGGCGCTGGAGCGAGGGCCAGCTCCTCCATCAGCGAGGAGAGGGCTACAATCCCCAGCAGGAAAACCACATCTTCCATTCAAACCTGCTCCATCGCCTTCCTCCCACAGCCGCGGACCCAATTTTAATCCCTGGGCGGAGAGCAAAGGCTCCGGGGATGTGGTGCGCGGAGAGGGCTCGGGCAGAGGAAGCCGAGCTCGCCCCGAGCGGCTCCTGGCCCCGCAGCTCGGTGGTTAAAGAGGAAGAGGTGAAGCGAGCCCGGACACGGCGGTTGGTTACACAGAGCCGGGAGGGAGCGAAGCTCTCGGGGACCCGGAGGCGCCGCTCCCGGCTCTCGCCCGCACACCCCTCTCGCTGCAGGCAGAATTTAATCTGCGACAACCCTGCAAATCCCTGCGTGCCCCCGATTCCCGCTTCTCCCCTGAACATCCGCGTGATTCCCCGCTCGGAGGTGAGCCAAGGGCCACGGAGAGAGAGATACAACCCCGGCAGCTGGATCCGATGGGGCCGGGGCTGGCCGTGCTCCGGGGCGGCTGCCAGCACCCAGAGCTGCCCACGGGCCACACGGGCGGACGGCCCCATCGCCCAGCCCGGCCGGCTCCGCCGCCCGGCCGGGCCCCCCTCGCTGCCTGCCACCCACCCACAGCCCTGTTGCCAGCCCAGCTTCCAGGCAAGCAGCTGGACTCAGGAATGCAGTCGGATTCCTCCGCTTAACCCCTGCGCAGCCGCCCGGAGAGCACCACAGCCCGCAGCGCGGGCCCCTCCGCTGCTTCCCCAGCGCCCCTGCACCCACCCGGCCTCACTCCTGTCCCCTTCCCGGCCTCGCTCCCGCTTCCGTCTCCTCTCGTTCCTCCTGCCGTCACTTTTCCACGGCCTCCCCTGATAAAGGCACAACATCTGTCACCCCCCGGCGCCCACTTGTCCCTTGTGCCCACGGATGCTCAGCTCCCGGGTACCACCGCTTCACCAGGGGAGCTGAAAATCACCCCGTTCCCTCATTTCAGCACTAAATAAGAGCTGGAACTGCCCATCCGGTGAGCTGGCCCCAGATGAGCCCCCATCCCACCGCACAGCCCCGGGAGGGCACTCACCAGCTCCTCCAGCTCGGCCAGGTGCCTCTCGGTGATGATCTGCTGGCAGTAGCTGTTCTGCTCCGTCTCATGGATGCGGAGCAGGAGGAGGAGGAGGAGGGACGACAGCAGGGAGCAGCGGAGCAGGCACACCTGAGCACGACACAGGTAAAGTTTGAAGCAGGGATAACCCAAACACTCGCCAAGCCCCCTGCCCCTCTGCGCCACCCCCCAGCGTGACCACCTCTCTGGCGGCCGGGGCTTGGCCACGGTCCAGCAGGATAATCCCACTGTGGTGCTCCAACCCCGCGCCTATCCCCATCCTGCTATTTTTAGGAGCACCAGGTCAGCGGGGAATTTCCCAAGGCCCGGTGACACAAGTCTGGATGTGGCTCTTGGCCACCTCCACATTCCCGATCCAGCCCCTCTCCCCTCTCCCACACCATTTCTCCGTCTCTCCGGCAAATCTCCTCCTCCGCCCTGGCTCTCCAGAGCCCATCTGACACACTGACCCACCCATCCCCAAAAATCCTCTTCCCACCCTCCAGACCCCCCCAGCTGCACCCGCCGGGCTCTTTCCATGCAGCAGCTCTGGCCTCGTCCCAAATTTCCCTCCCAAATCCCCCTGCAAAGAAGCGGGGAGGCCCCGATTCGTGGCGGGACCCCGGTGAGAAACGGGGCTTGTCCAGGAGCCAAGACTCCCGAGGAGGGGGTGCAGGGGACCCTGGGGTGGGTGCGCACCCCCGGCTCCCGGGGCACCGGCAGGGAGAGGGTGCCTGGCTGATGGGTGGGGGGGAATTTCCCTTGGATGATGTCCAGGAATCCTCCCCTCTTGTGAAACTCCAAGATGCCGCCCGGGCCACCGCCGAGATGTGGCCACGGCTGAACGGAGCCTCACCCCGCCGGGAGCGGGCTGGGGACGGGGCTGGAGCCGAGGCTGGAGCCCGGAACGGGGCTGGAGCCGGGGACCGGGACGGGGCTTCACCCCGCGGGTCCGGGGCTGGAAGCGAGGACCGAGACGGGGTTGGAGCCTCATCGCGCAGGTCCGGGAATGGAGCCGGGGCTGCAGCATCCCCCCGCCGGGGACGGGGCTGCGGCCGGGGACCGGCCGGGGCTGGAGCCGGGGCCTCCGCGCGCCGGGTCCGGGACTCGTGACGGGGCTGGAGCCGGGAACCGGGGCTGGAGCCGCGGCTTCACCCCGCGGGTCCGGGGCTGGCACCGCCAACCGAGGCGGGGCTGGAGCATCCCCCGCCGGGAGCCGGGACCTCCCGAGGAGGGGACACGCCACGGGGGCACGGGGACGAGCGGGGCTGCCGCTCCCGCGGGGAGCCCGCACAGGTGGCAGCGGGCGCCGGGCTGAGGGGGGTGTCCGCGGCCGTGGGTAGCCGGAGGGGCCGCCGTACCTTGGCTCCGAGGTGGGGCATGGGGGCTGCCGTGGGACCAGGGCCGGGCGGAGCGGGCGAGACGGCAGCAGCGGCGGGGCCGAGCGGGGCCGGGCTGAGCCGCCGCCGCGGCCGCGCTCCCCTTTATAGCGCCGCGGCAGCATGTGGTTTATGAGAAAGCGCTGGCGGGCGGCCAGGCCTGCCGCGGCCCGAGCCGGGCCGGCACCGGGAGGGCACTGGGCGGCACCGGGAGGCACCGGTGGGTTCCGTGTGCACCGCTCGGGTCCGATCGGAACCGCTCGGCTCGGGCTGGAACCGCTCGGGTCCGATCGGAACCGCTCGGCTCGGGCTGGAACCGCTCGGGTCCGATCGGAACCGCTCGGCTCGGGCTGGAACCGCTCGGGTCCGATCGGAACCGCTCGGCTCGGGCTGGAACCGCTGGGGTCCGATCGGAACCGCTCGGCTCGGTGAATCGGTTCGACTCGGCACCGCTCGGGTCGGGCTGGAGCCGCTCGGGTACCATCGGGTCGGCTCGGCTTCACTGGAATGGGATCAGCTCGGCTCGGCACGGCCCGGGGCACCGTGTGTGTGAACCCCACTATCACACACACACGTGTGTGCTCACGCCTGGGTGAGCGTGTGTGCCTGCACGGGAGTGCACACGCAGGGACAGACACCACCCCTGCGTGCCCACGGTCACCCCGGGCACGGGTAGCCATGGGCACACAGACAGCCCTGAGCCTGGCACACGTGTGTCTCTGTGTGTGTGTGTGTGTGTGTGTGCTCTGCTGGGTGTACAAACACACGCAGATATACACGTGTGCACACACCAGTGACCCCTTGGATTGTGCACATGTGCACACGCACCCCCGTGTGTGTGGGCACCCCTGGGCACTTGTGTCCATGTGAACATACACACAGCCCCGCTGGACGTGCAGGGACACCCCTCAGAACATGTCCATGAGTGTGCACACACACACACAGAGCTCTGGGCCTTGCACATGTGTGTGCTTGCTCATCCCTGGGCACACACAGAGAGGCACCTCTGATGGACACCCATCAGAACACGCAGGGATGGATCAGCAAGGGTGTGCACGGACAGATCCATGAGCATTGATCAGTCCACGTGTGCATGGACAGATCCATCTGCACGGATGGATTCACACGTGCACAGGCAGATGCATTTGTGGGGCTGTGCACAGACAGGCGTCTGCATACGTGTGCATGACAGACCTGCACGGACACGGACAAATCCGTGTGCATGGACTGACCCACAGGAGCACAGACAGAGCCAAGTGCATGGGAGGGCCCACATATGCATGGACAGGTCCATGTGTGCATGGATGGATCCATGTGTGCAGGGATGGATCCATGTTTGCATGGACAGATCCATGTGTGCAGGGACAGATCCGTGTGTGCAGGGACAGATCCATGTGTGCACAGATGGATCCATGTGTGCAGGGATGGATCTATGTTTGCATGAACAGATCCATGTGTGCAGGGACAGATCCATGTTTGTGTGAACAGATCCATGTGTACACAGATGGATCCATGTGTGCAGGGACAGATCCATGGATCCATGTCTGCAGGGGTGGGTCCATGTGTGCAGGGATGGATCCATGTGTACACGGATGGATCCATGTCTGCAGGAATGGGTCCATGTGTGCACAGAGGGATCCACATGTGCACAAGCAGATCCGTTTGCGTGGGTGTGCAGAAGGGATCTGTGAGTGCACGGACAGATCCACGCACAGGGATCTGTGAGGGGCCGGGGCCAGCAGAGCCATGCACAAGCCCCCTTCCCAGCTTTGGGATTTTCCTCCTCGCTGCCTGTCTCTTTTCCAGGCGACTGGAAGTGATTAGTGGCCACGAGGTGATCCATGGCAGTGCCAAGCACTCGGCACTGCGAGAGAAACAGAAAGCAAACTGCTCCACAGGCACAGTTGGATGTGGCTGCAACAGGGGATGGTGACAGCGGGGCCACGTGTGGGTGACAGCCACCACATCCGAGCTTCGAGGGACCAGCGGGATCTGCTCCCCAGGGCCGGAAACGCTGCTGGGGTTGCAGGAGCTGCTGAGGGGTTTCCTTGGAGCTGAGAGCTGATCCCAGGAGTGCAGGGCTGGGATCAGTGACCCGGCGGAGGGGCTGGGGAAGAGCTGGGGACCAGCTGGAGTCGGGAACAGCAGTGACAGCCCCAAGGTTGTATCAGATTTGCACTGACTCATGGGTGCCACGGTCTTGTCACCCACAGCGTCCCTTAGCAACAGCAGCAGATAAACATCTGAGGGTGCTGAGGGTGACGGGGCCAGGGAGGGAGGGCGCTGGATTAGAAACCAGCCATCCTCCCAAAATAACCCCTTTCTCCCCAAAATGCTGAGACACGATCTGCATTTTTCATCACCAGCTTTTCTGGGAGCCCCGCAGCCCCCACGGTGGGAGGACACCAGGGTGGACACCAAGGGACAGGGAGGGTGACGCCAGCACCGGGGGTGACTCACGGGGACCCCGTGGCAGCGCGTGAGGCCCTTTCACACCAGCTGAGCCCACGGGCTGCTCATCTCCCGCACACTCATCCCCCTCTGCTTTAAAGGGACAGGAAAAGTGTCATATGCCAGGTCATGGGACAAGCTAGGGGGCAGCGGGACAGGGGACAGAAGGAGAGCAGGACAGAGGGACGGCAGGACGGAGGGACGGGTTAATATTAATCTGCCTCATGCATGACAGAGGGCGAGAGCAGCATCCGCCTCTTTTTTTTTGGCAGGGAAGTGGCTTTTGCCCCTCCTCCCTTCCCAAACCTGCCGAAATCCCTGAGTCACGGGGCAGAAACGGGGCTGGTGGTGGGTGGCAGAGGTGGCAGCGGCTCCGTGCCCACGCCGCAGCCGGAAAATTTGGGGGAGGCAAAATTTAGGGTGGTTGTCCCTCTCCCAGTCACAAACTGGGACCAATGGCATTGTCACCACGCTGGTGCTGTGCAGGAGTGGCCCCTCTCCCCCCACAGCCGCTGTCAGCCAAGGGGGAATGGTGGGGTGAGGCTGTGGGGCTTCCTGGGCATCCCAGGGCTCCCCACATCTGCTGGTGCCAATGCAGAGGATGTGGGGCTGGAGGTGAGGCAGTGCAGGATGATCCCTGCTCCAAAGGGCCTGGAGGGGACACCACCCCCACGCAGCCACATGTCCACCACGGCCAAGGTTAGAGCATCCCTGCACCTCAATTCTCTTGCTTCAGCAATTCCCTCTCTTCCCACTCCCCCGTGGGAGTCAGAGCACATCCCAATCAATCCCTCATTTTGGGAGGCTTTTTTCCAGCCAGCAAGCCCCAAAGCAGGGATAAAACCTGTAGCATATCCAATCTCCCCAGCTGGACCCTAAGCCCAGCCTCGGGCTGCCTCTCTGGAGAAAGTTATTTCCAGCAGGAAAGTGTTGCAAGGTCTTAATCAGTTCCTTCCCGGTGATTCACCGTAGGGCCAGGATGCTCTCCCACAGTCTCCTGAGTGCTGCAGCTGAACCAGGGCCCTGCCAGCAGGATCCGAGCTGCAGAGATGTGTCCCCAGGCTGGAAATCCCCGTGGGAAGGTCCCGAGCCAGTTCCTTCAGGAGTGGAGGAATGTGGGTTGGAAGGCACTTCCCCCCAGCCCGCTGCCAGTGGGGAGGGGGGATGATGGGGCTGGAGCCTTCATCCCGCAGCAAATCCCTCCCTTCCTCTCCTCCATCCCTCTGGTGCTGCTTGCTCCACACTGGGACACTCTGGAGCATCCCACCCAGCTCCAGTCACCGGGGGAATCTCAGGGTTCCCCCGGCAGCAGCCCCCTGGCCGCAGGGTCAGCACCCACGGGAGCAGAGCCCGGGCTGGAGCCAGGCACGGGGAATTCAGCCAGGCTGGGAGCGAGGGAACCGCAGGGTCAGGCTGTGTCCGGCGCCTGCGGAGAAAGTCCCTCCTCAGAGTTATTGTAACCCGGGGTCCGGCCGTGCTCAACCGCAGCGGCTCTGGGGACACCTCCGGCCACCCCGGCACGTGCTCGGGGGTCCTCGGGCACAGAGAGAGCCCAGCCCGGGCACCGGGGGGGGGAGCCAGGAGGTGAGGAGGCACCAAGGACGGGTGACAGCCCCACGTGGGTCACCGGCGTGTCCCCAAGCCCTCGTGGCTGTGGCTGAGTCACGTCAGGCTCCAGCTCCGCTCCTCCCTCCACCGAGGAATGCGGCCGGAGCCGGAGCCAAAATCCTTCCCGGGCTGCTGCCCACCGGCACCCGCAGAGCCTGGGGGAGGGACAGGGGACAGGGGCAGGAGGTGCCACCGGCAGCGGTTTCAGGGTGGCAAACAGGACGATGTGGCAATGTCCCTGTGCTCGTGCTCCACCACAGCACCCCCAGTGTACCCTGAGAAAGGCTGCTGGGGGCCCAGTGTGCCCCGTGTGCCCCGTGTGCCCAACGTGCCCCGAGTGCCCAGTGTGCCCAGTGTGCCCAGAGTGCCCAGTGTGCCCCGTGTGCCCAGAGTGCCCAGAGTGCCCAGTGTGCCCAGTGTGCCCAGTGCCCAGAGTGCCCAGTGTGCCCAGAGTGCCCAGAGTGCCCAGCGTGCCCAGTGTGCCCTGTGTGCCCAGCGTGCCCAGTGTGCCCAGTGTGCCCAGTGTGCCCCGTGTGCCCAGAGTGCCCAGCGTGCCCAGTGTGCCCCGTGTGCCCAGAGTGCCCAGCGTGCCCAGTGTGCCCAGTGTGCCCAGAGTGCCCAGTGTGCCCAGAGTGCCCCGTGTGCCCCGTGTGCCCAGAGTGCCCAGAGTGCCCAGTGTGCCCAGTGTGCCCAGTGTGCCCAGCGTGCCCAGAGTGCCCAGTGTGCTCAGTGTGCCCAGCGTGCCCAGAGTGCCCAGTGTGCTCAGTGTGCCCAGTGTGCCCAGAGTGCCCAGAGTGCCCAGTGTGCCCAGTGTGCCCCGTGTGCCCCGTGTGCCCCGTGTGCCCCGAGTGCCCAGTGTGCCCAGTGTGCCCAGAGTGCCCCGTGTGCCCAGAGTGCCCCGTGTGCCCAGAGTGCCCAGAGTGCCCCGTGTGCCCAGTGTGCCCAGTGTGCCCCATGTGCCCAGAGTGCCCAGTGTGCCCCGTGTGCCCAGTGTGCCGTGTGCCCCGTGTGCCCCGAGTGCCCAGTGTGCCCAGTGTGCCCCATGTGCCCAGAGTGCCCAGTGTGCCCCGTGTGCCCAGTGTGCCCAGTGTGCCCCGTGTGCCCCGAGTGCCCAGTGTGCCCAGTGTGCCCAGTGTGCCCCATGTGCCCCGAGTGCCCAGTGTGCCCAGTGTGCCCCGTGTGCCCCGTGTGCCCCGAGTGCCCAGTGTGCCCAGTGTGCCCCGTGTGCCCAGTGTGCCCAGTGTGCCCAGTGTGCCCCGTGTGCCCAGCGTGCCCAGAGTGCCCAGTGTGCCCAGAGTGCCCCGTGTGCCCATTGTGCCCAGAGTGCCCAGTGTGCCCAGTGTGCCCAGTGTGCCCAGTGTGCCCAGTGTGCCCCGTGTGCCCCGTGTGCCCAGAGTGCCCAGCGTGCCCAGAGTGCCCAGTGTGCCCAGTGTGCCCAGTGTGCCCAGAGTGCCCAGCGTGCCCAGAGTGCCCAGTGTGCCCAGCGTGCCCAGTGTGCCCAGTGTGCCCCGTGTGCCCAGTGTGCCCAGTGTGCCCCGTGTGCCCCGTTCCCTGCCTGGCACCACCCAGAGCTCACGGCACAGCCCAGCCTGGGTGCACCCTTGGCTCAGCCTGGCTGGAGCCAAGAGGGGCCTGACCCACGGCAGGGATGTCCAGGGGCACAAGTGGGGGCAGCTTGGGAAACAGCTTGGGAATGCCCCAGGGAAGCCAGGCCTCAGTGCCACCTGGGGGGTTCCTGTCTGTCACCATGGCCAGGAGCAAGGTGACATCCAAAGGTGCCAAACCCTTACTGGGATGCCCCAGCCCTCAGACCGTGTCACAGACAGGGCCAGCACTGTCCCTGCCCTCAGCGCGTGTCCCAGGGACCAAACCCCACTTTCACCCCCCAAACTGGGAATGTGATCCCCACACACGTCCGGCTGCAGGCCAGTGGGGTGACAGCCCTGTGGCACCCACCCACACGGGGCTGCAGTGGGTGCTTGGTGCCATCCCGCCCGGGCCCTGCAGCGGCTGCCGGGCCCCCGCAGGCAGAGCCCGGGGCCAGAACAGAGGAGCTGTTTGTGCTCCCGCCGGGCCCGTTGTTTACCGGCAGCCGGAGCTGTTTACATCAGCCACTGGCCCCGATGTCCACCACGGACATCCAGACGTGGGGCCCGGCCCCGCTGCGCCCCGCCGTCCCCAGGTGCTGGCGGGGCTTTGCTGGGAAGGAGGGGAGGCAGGGCTGAGGCTGAGGCAGGGCTGAGGCAGGGCTGAGGCTGGGGCTGAGGCTGAGGCTGAGTCACGGCCTTATCTCGCTCCACGCCCCAACGGCTGCTGAGCTCCTTTCCCTGCTTGCACCTTGTCCTTGCAATCGGGAGGAGCCCCAGCCCTAAGGGCCATCCCTGCCAGCCAAAGGGACGTCCTGGGGAGCGAGGACTCTTCTCACAGGGCACGGTGGGGCTCATGCCCTTCGTCTTCCTCACTGCAGATGGAGGGGGATGAAGGTGGACAGACAGACAGACAGAGGACTGGACAGACCCCCAGCGGTGTGTAACCTCCATCATTCCATCCCCTGATCCCTGAAGGGCAGCTGGGGGGCTGATGGGGACGGGGGGGGGACAGCAGTGCCTTGCTTGCCGGGGAAGGAGCCCTCGCCTCCCAAAAGGAAGCAGCTCCTGCCAGGAATTCCAGGCATTACTCAGCTCGGGCCATAGATCAGCTGTTTGGCTGCTTGGAGGCTGTTTTTCATTAGCAGCAGTGGTTTTAGCACCGCGGAGCTGCCTCCTCCCTCCCTCCTGCCAGCAGCTCCAGGATGGCCTTGGAGAGCTGAAGCCCTACCTGGGATGTGACAGCAGGTCAGGGATGTCAGGGGTGGTTGATCCCTGATAAGCCTTGGCCGTGTTGGCTCACCTGAATCCAGCCCTTTCCCGTGGCAGGGATGAAGTTCAGGCAGGTTTTGGGAGGGATGGTGATTCTGAGGAAGCTGGTCGTGGCTCCACACCTGGACTCATCCCTTTTCCATCAGAAGGATGAAGTTAAGTTTGGTTTTTGGAGGAATGAAACTCATAGGGAAGCCGCCAGTGGCTCCAGGCCTGGATCCACCCCTTTCCCAACACAGGGATGAAGTTCAGGCTGGTTTTTGAAGATATGGAGCTCCCGGGGGAGCTGCCAGTGCCCCAGGACACACACGCTGCTCCCTCAGCTATGCTGGCAGCCCTGGCTGGGGCCAAGTGGTTCATTTTGGGCTGAAAACAGGAGATTTTGAATTTGCAGAGGCTGGTGGGGGGAGGGTGGTGATCAGGGGGTGAGGAGGTGTTTGGGGGCTCACAAAGCTCTCTCCAGCCTCACACTTCTCCAGCCAAACACTACACTTGGGGAGGCTCTGGAACCCTCTCAGCTTGATTAAAAGCATCTTTTCATCTCTGGAAAGCCAAATAAATGCAATACAAACACCGACTCCAAGCCCAGCCCAGGTATGATGGGCAGGGACACATCAGGCTGGAGCAGGGACGGAGCTGTGCCGGCATCTCCGGGTGCAAATCCAGCAGCCTCATCCCTCTGCCGCTGCTCCCGCTGCTCCCACGCTCCCAGCCAGCGCCACTGCTAAATCTGGCCTTTCCCATCTCCGTCACAGCTGCACCAGCACCTCCTGCCTCCATCTCGGTGGCCTCATGGCCACTCCCAGGGGACATCCCCCATCCTCTTCCCCCCACTCCTCTGTCCCAGGCCAGAACGGAGCTGAGCAGCTCGCAGGGATGGGGTGAAATGGCTCCAGCTGCTTGTGTGTGACTGGTGACTCCAATTCTGGCACGTTTGCTCCTTTCACCAAGCAAATGAATGGTCCTTCCAGCAGGTGAGCAGCTTCCCTGCTCATCCAGGGATTAAAAGCCCCACTCAGCCCTGGGTAGCATCGGTGCTGTGGCTGCAAAGGGTTGGCTTGAGGATTGCTGAGAAGTTCTCATGCAAAATTGGTAAGAAATGGGGTCCCACAGCAGTTTGGGAGCTCTGCAGTCATGTTTAGGGCAGGAGATGTCGGGATAACCAGGATTGCCCTGCTCCCAGCCTGATGCCTTCAGTTTGAGCTTTGATGTTTTTCAGGCTCTGTGCGGCCCAGGGGTGCAGCTCTGAGCTCACATCCAGGGTCACTCAGCTCTGCACAGAGCAGGGACACAAAACAAATCCTGTTCCTGCTGAGCACCAAGGACAACTTTCAGGCCCAAAGCACAAACAAGGGTGGCTGGAGGGAGGAACAAGAAGGATGGGACCCCACAACCTGAACCTGTAATTGGACAATTAAACCCCAATATGCAAATGGACCAAAACTGATAAAAATATAAGATCTCGTGACTGGTTAAAAATGTTGTGACCATTCTTAGTCCATTGTGGCTGTACCCTGGCCAGGCCCTGTCCTGCCCAAGGTGTACCCTAAAGGCCTTTCAGTAAATCCCTCCTTTATTCTCTGGCTCTGCCCAGTCCCAGTTCCAGGTCAGCCCTCCCAAGGATGGGTTCGATAGCAGTGCCCCGAGGCCGCTCTTGCACCTCCGCCAAGAGCATTGGATCATCCCCGGGACAGCACAAACAACCTTCAGCCACCACCAGAAAAACACAGGCTGATGCATCTTGGCGTGTGCTGCTGCGCCTCCGCCCTGCATCCCGCCCTGCAGCCCTGCAGCCCCGCAGCCCCCAGCCCCCCAGAACCCTCCGAGCAACACCCCACCCCAGGGGAGGAGAGGGTGCCCAGGGAGGCTGAAGAGCACAAAAATATGATAAAAACCCTCTTGTGGCCCCAGAGAGTGGGCAATGCTCAGGGGACTCCCCACCTGGACACTGAGTGTGGGGCACCTTCCCCGTGCTGGCAGGGGGAGGATGCAGGATTGGGGCCGGGGTGCTGAGGGCATCCAAGCCATGGAGAGCCAGCAGCTCCCAGAGCTGTTCCTCACACCCAGAGGAATGTAATGAGTCAAGGATCCCCGAGGATCTTGGAAAGGTTCAAATTTAGGGCCTGAGATGAGCCAGACAAGTCCCAGCTCAACAAGGCGAGCGTGAGGCAGAGCCATGGCAGCCCAAACCCATTTCCAGCCATGGGGAAGGGGCTCCACAGCGCTCCCCGGCCCAGCACTGCTGCAGGGTGGATCTGCTGCTGCCACCCCCACTTCTGTGCTCCTAATTAAGGATAATCCATCAGAATTTCACCCCCTGGCTGCTGCTGCCACGTCTGGGAGCCGGTGTGGGCTGCTCGTAGCTGTGCGGTATTTCCAAGGAACCGCAGGGGTTTTCCATCCCCTTTTGATTAGCGTGTGCTTCCCGCCCCAGAGCCCCGAGCGGGGCCAGCAGCCCCACGCTCAGCCAGGGACCTCGGGCCTGACAGCTCCCCAAGCAGTGGTGGGCTGTTAAAATTCATGGTGTCCCCGTGGTTGGGCCGTGCCGCCCCCGGGGGACAGCTCAGCTCCTGCTGGAGGGGGGTGGCACGGCACTGGGGACCCGGCTCCTGCCATCCTGCTTCCCCAAAAACAGCCCCAGGGTGGCACTCACGGTGGGAGCTGCCCCATGTCCTCCCAGGTTGTGCCACACACCCGGGCTGGTGGCTGCTCCACAGCCTCTCCCCGAGGACTGGGGAGCCCCTGTCCCCCCTTCCTTGGGAGCACCCCCAGCAGGGAGGACACTGTCACCCAACAGGTGGGACAAAACCCCCAGGAGCTCCTGACTCGCAGGTCCCAGCCACCCCACAGGTCCCTTCTGCTGTCCCCAGGCCCTGCGCATCCCCGCTCCCGGCCCTCCGGCAGCAGCTGCCGCGCCACATCTGGGGCTGATTTTCAGCAAAGCCGCGCTCGCCTCTGCGAGGCTGAAACCGCGCCGGGAGCGAAGGGAGCAGCCCGAGGGCTGCCTCAGGATGTGGTGGCTTGACCGGGAGGAAAGTGGGGCTGGAGGGGCAGCGGGGGCCCGAAGCTCCCCCCCCGCACTGGCCAGAACCGGCTGTGGCCCTGGGGACGGGATTACGCCGGGCTGGAGGCATGTCCTGCGGCGAGCCCAGCGCTCCATGACCTCACCACCACGTGCCTGCCACCAGGAAGGAAAAGAGGAAACTCTGCTTTTTTTCCAAGAGTAACTTTTGCCCGAGCTTTTCCTGGGGGTGAGAGTGTGACCCGGGGCCAGCACCACTCACCTTTTCCACAAGAGCATCACTCTGGGGTGACAGCTGAGCCTCCCAGCCCACACACACCCCAGGATGCGGGGGCGGGCACCAAGAGCTGCACTCCACCTCCCCAAATGCCCCTCTGCCTTGTCCCAGCAGCACAGCCACCCTTGTCATGGCAGGGGTTGTCACCCACGGGTGCTGCATCCCCATCCTGGGTGCCTGTGGAGAACTTGAGCCCTT
This sequence comes from Phylloscopus whistleri, assembly GCA_017589585.1. Classification (NCBI taxonomy): domain Eukaryota; kingdom Metazoa; phylum Chordata; class Aves; order Passeriformes; family Phylloscopidae; genus Phylloscopus; species Phylloscopus whistleri. The sequence goes on along the minus strand of JADMLD010000105.1, from coordinate 1,735,648 downwards.
CCCTGGGAAACTCGGGCAGAGGAAGTTGTGCCCAGGCTCATAAACACATCAAAACTGTCTGTGGTTTCCACATGGGTCACTTCCTCCTTCTCCCACCCCTGTGTGATGTCCCCAGGGGTCAGAGACGTTGGCTGGATCCCCATCCCTCCCCAGGGCTGGAGCCACCAGGATGCAACCCAAGGGAAATGGGAATTAAAAATAAAGAAAATATTTAGAAGGGCACAGGCCTGGAATGGAGCCCACCCCAGGGATGCAGCCCAGCTCCAGCTCCAGGGCTGGACCCCACCTGCAACCCCAGGATGCAAAATTCCCACCTGACTGCAGCAGACACCAGGATGGGATTTGGAGCAGAGACCCCCTGGTTATCCCAAGCAGATGGAGCAGCTGTGAAAATGCAGGACATGAGCTGGGATCCACTCCCTGGGAAAAGCCCAAACCACTCCGAGCTGCTGGTTCCTGCTGCCCAGCCCCAGCTCTCCCAGCCAGGACATCCCAGGGTGGTTTGGCCTCCCATCAGCCCTTCCCTGGCAGCCCTGCCGTGTCCCTGAGGTACCTGATCCCAAAGCAGCACCTTCGCTCTGGAACGAGGAGAAACAAACCCCACCCCAGGAATGCAGGAGGCATTGGCAGCAGGATCACCCCCAGGACACAGATTCCAAAAAGAACAAATTTAATCCATACCCAGGAGCACGACAATGAGCTGATGGATCCTCCACGGGCAGGGAATGAGCAGGGCCTGAGCTCGCTGCCATAGAGAGATGGATTACAGCTGGGATTGGATTAGGATCAGGGTAAGAACCCAACAGCCTCCCTTCACACCTCCAAAACCTTTCTGCTGAGCCAGGGCGCAGTTCTGCCCTCCCTGGTGTCAGCACTAACCCTTGGCAGCTGGAACCTCTCAGCTCCCGGGATCCCAGGCTGGCTGGGCAGGAGGCAGCCGGGCATCACCAGAGCACCTCACCCTTGGAAAGGGCAAAGCAGCTCCAGGGGGATGGATTCGGCATTCCCCAGGAAGGGGCTGGATTTGGAGGAGTCCCAGCCCATCCTCACAGCCCCGGGGTGCTGCTTTGGGGTTGTCTGCTCCCCATCTTCACACATTCCAGCTGCACCAGGAATGGCTGAAGGAGGGACATGGGACCTGCCAGGGGTCTCGGGACCTTCTGGCCTCCTGCCCCCCACCACGGGGGGAGACCCATGGGACCTCCCCAGGGAGGAGCAGCCCCAATCCCAAAGCACCTTTGTTAATGGGGCACCCTCGTTAATGGGACACCCCAGTCTCAGGGCATCCTCATTAATGGGGCACCCACACTAATGAGGCACCTCCTCCTTGGGGGGCCCTCATCTTTAAGGCACCCCCATTCAAGGGGTATCCCCTTGTGTTTAGGGGCATCCCACCCCCATGACACCCTCATTAACAGGGCACCCTCATTAATGGGACAGCACCGTTAATTGGGGACCTTCCCTTCTGGGGTACCCTGGTTTTTCAAGGTGTCCTTATTAATGGGGTCCCCTCACCTCTGGGGCACCCCCATTAATGGGGCAGCCAGGCTGATTGTGGACCCTCACTGCTGGGGTGCCCCCTTGTCTCCAAGACACCCCCATTTTGGGGCACCCCCATTTCGGGGCACCCCCATTTCGGGGCACCCCTATTAACGAGGTGCCCTTATCACCAGGGCAGCCTGATTGTGTGACACTCCCAGGACACCTCCCCTCCCCGGCATCCCCCCCTGTTTTGGCAGCCCCACGAGTGCTGCACCCCCACAGAGCATCCCCTGGGGACGGGGCTGGGCACCCCAAAGGCAGACAGAGCGTGCAAGGGGGGGTGGGGGGCACCCACTCACCCTGGGGAGCCCCAGGCCTGGCTCTGTGCTGGCAGAGCCGGAAACCAGCTGTGGTTTGGAAAAAAAGAGGAAAATCTGAGTTTTCCTCCTCTGTAGGAGTGAAATTGGGGGAAGGAGAAGCAGCTCTGGGTCCTGGAGCTGCTGCTGGACTTTCCTCCCTGGGGGAGGATTTTATTCAGCTGATACAAACGATATCTGGGGCTTTTTTGATTCTGGTTTCCTCCCGGCAACGGGTGGAGATGAGTCAGAAATCCAAAATAAAGATAAATAAGTTTAAAAATAAAGGGAAGCAAAGGCACAACTCCCATCCCGCTTGTAAATAAATGCCGGAGCTGCTGGATGGAGCCAGAGCAGGAACCCCGAGAGCTGGGTGGTGTTCCAGGACAGGTCCTGAGGGGTTTTTGGGCGCTGGGCTGGGTGATGCTGGGATGCATTCCCTGCTGCACGTCCCTGCAGGCCAGGGGCCGGGCACACCTGCAGGAGCGTCGGTACTACGGGTGATAACCCGGGAGTTTGGATCCTGGAGCAGGAGTTTGGATCCTGGAGCAGGAGATTTAGATCTGGGGCAGGAGTTTGGCAGCGTGCTGGGTTTACTCAGCCGGCTCCTCCCGGGATTCGGGGCGAGATTTAACCCCTCCGTGTCCCCCGGCCGTGCCCATCCCGGGTGCCGGCTCAGCGCTCCCGCTCAGGTCAAGGCACCCGGACGCTTCCCCGGCCCCGGGCGGGTGGTCCCGGCAGGGATTTGGGAACAGCCAGCGCGGCTTGGCCAGACACCCTGCCCGGCGCTGCTCCTCATCCTCATCCTCACCACAAACCCCACGGCCCCCAGCGGGGCTCTGCCGAGCCACCCCGGGGCCGCCCCCGCCGCCGGATCGCCAGCCAACATCTGGGCAGCGCCTCTCCCTTAATTCCCAATTAAGGAACTCATTAAACACCTCCCGGCCGCGGGGGCCGCGCGCCGCTTCCAGTGACGCTCCTGGCAGCCCCAAATTCGCACCGCGGCCGGCGGCGCTGGAGTTTGGCAGGAGCAGCGGCTTACTCAGCCTGGAAGTGAGCCGGCTCTTCCCGGGGCAGAGCCCTCACCCCTCCGGCCGGCGGCTCGGATCCCTCGCTCCGGCTCGGATCCATCCCCCCGGAGCCCTTTCCCTGGCGCTGCTGCTCCCGGGCACCCCCGCCATCCCCGATCCCAGGGCTGGAGAGGGTTGGCTCCCCGTCCTCCCCGGAGCAATGAGATGCTGCTGCAGAATTGAAGAAAGAGGGGGGAAAATCAGCAAAATAACAAAACAAAAGCAAACAGCTGTAAGGGTGACGGCAGGGACGGTGCTGCAGGGAGCATCCCGACAGGATGGGGTCCGGGATGCCATGGGGAAAAATCTCCTCTGCCTCTGCCCCATGGACCTGGGTCCTTGTAGTTCCACCACCCTGGAAGCTAGAAACAGGTTGCATTTTATTTTATTTTATTTTATTTTATTTTATTTTATTTTATTCATTTAGTTTCATTCTATTCTATTCTGTTCCATTCCATTCCATTCCATTCCATTCCATTCCATTCCATTCCATTCCATTCCACTCTAAGTTTTTCATCCTTTATTTCATTTTATTTTGCTTAGTTTATTTTATTTTATTTATTAAATTAAATTTCATTATGTTATTTATTTCATTTTATCTTACTTATCTAATTTCTTTTTTATTTCGCTTACTTAATTTTATCTTTCTTCATTTAATTTCCTTCATTTCCTATTATTTTATTTTATTGAAATAGCAGCAACTGCTGAATTTCAGCATCTAGATCCAGGAATTCCCTTTTTAAGGGCTGGGGTCTCTCCGAGTCCAGACCACCCTGGCTGCTGCCCCCAGCCCCTCACTGAAGGGCCCCACGAGAATCTGCAGGGGCTGAATCCCAACTCTGATCCGCCCTCCTCACTCCCACCTCCAGTGCCAGACCCGGGGCTGGCTCAGTGTCTTGGGTTATGGAACCAAAACTGTGCATTCTGTTCCATCTGTTGAAAGCAGCTGGGGAGATGTTTTTTTCTTTATCTCTTGTAACTCTGGGGGAGGGGGGCAGTGCCTTCTGATAAGGGGCCAGCTGTTCAAACCAGGTGGGGCAGTGTTTGTTATCTCTGTCACCACCCGGCCTCCCTGCAGGGGATCTCTGCTGCTGATGGGCCATGAAGGCTCAGCAGGGACAGGACACATTCCATCATCCAGTGGGAGATGCTCCACACAGCGGGGGGAGCCAACCATTCCTACCTGGATAAAAACTGAGACACAGGAACACCAGGGATCTGGTTCCACTGGATTCCCGGAGTGAGACCGGACCCTTCTCACCATCCCTGGACCCTTCTCACCATCCCTGGGCCCTTCTCACCATCCCTGGGCCCTTCTCACCATCCCTGGGCCCTTTTCTCTCAGGATCATCTCTGCCCCAACAGAACCACATCTGCCACTCCAGGAGGACTCACGGTGGGCTGCTCCCAACCCCCTGACCAACAGGGTGTCAGGTTGGAGCTCTGACTCTGTCAGGGTTTTCCAGGATTGCTTGTTTGTTTGCTTTTTTCTACTACATTTGTATTGTTAATATTCCCAGTAAAGAACGGTTATTCCTATTCCCAAATCTTTGCCTGAAAGCCCTGAATTGCAAAATTATAATTTGGAGAGGGTGAGGGTTTTACATTCTCCATTCCAAGGGAAACTCCAGCTTTCCCTGGCAGATACCTGTCCTTCCAAACCAAGACACTCAGGGACCCTCAGCTCTCTCCTGGCCCAGCCTTGGCCAGGGCATCTCCAAGCAGAGCAGCTGCAGGGTTGAGGAAGAGGAGGCACCAGCCTGGGTCCTGTTTTCCCCCAGGCCCACCCAACCTTGCAGAAATAACAACAGGGATCCCCCTGGGAAGCTGCTGGGGGCGTCTCAGGAGGCATCAGCCACGTCCCAGCTCCATGGACCTCGGCCTTGCATCTTCCCTGGCCCTTAAAAGCCACCTTGAGACTGAACCAGTGGCGCTGTTAAAGATCACAATGACACAGACAGACTCAGCAGGCTGACAGTGACTCTGTTTATTTCCGGGAATTTCTTCCCTTTTATTCTGTTCTACAGAGAACAATTAAGTTGGTGGAAGAAAGACAAACTTCTCCAATCATGTTGGTCAAGTCGGAGGGGCATCAAGAAGAAGTCCCTCCTAGGGAAAGGAATGCAAACAAAGGTTACAGTCAGGAAAACGTGTCTCTTGTTGACAGAAAACTCTCTGGGAAAAGTTTCAGAGAAACCAAAACATCACAGGCACCAACCAGGGCTGCAAACCAGGACTGCAGGATGCCCAGGTGACAAATTCCACCCCAGGGATGCAGATTCCTCTGGCTCCTCCTGACCAGGGCACGGGCACTGCCAGGGATGTGTTGTTTCTCAAACCATCCGTGAATCACCTGGGCTTGCTCTTCCTCTGCCCTTGCCACATTTTCCAAAGCAGGATGGGAAGTCGCAGGATTTGGGTTGGATTCAGGCTGGAGATGCTGGGAAACCATGGGCAAAGCCAGAGTGAGCGTCCATGACTCCAGAGGTTGGATACTCTTCTTCAAAAATTCACATTTTGGACCAATTTTAGGACCTGACCAACCCGTTCCTGGACAGAAGGTGGTCCTGGATCCTCACCTCAGCCGAGGGCACAACCCTCCTGACGTCCAGCAGGAGCTGCACTGGCTGGAATTGGATGAGCTCCTCCTCCTGCTCAGCTTCCCACAGGAGCCAAACAATAGGGAAGGTCCAACACTTTCCACTCCTGATATTTATCGATGGAGTTGTGCTTGCTGGCAGGAAACAGTTGATTCTTGGGGGATAAACCCATCTGTTTGTGTCCCAGTAAGCCTGGACCATGTTGGAAGCAATGCTGGGGGACACCTGGACTCCCATCCTGTGACTTCCGTGGGGTGTCCAAGGGCAAGTGTGGGAGATGCCACCTGATGGCAGGAGCAGCAGTGGGAGTTTTGCTAAAACACATCACAGTGCCCCTCACCCTGCTCCAAACAGCTCCCAAACACCTTCCTGGGGCTCTGGGCCTTTCTCCCACCCCTCCCTGCCCAGCTCCCACCCCGAGGGAGGAAGGACCCACAGACAATTCCCACCCGGTTCCCTGGGGAGCTCCTGCCCTGGGCTCTCCCCGCCCCACCCCGCCCTGAGAGCAGCTGCTGCCCCTTTCACAACTTCCTCCAGAGCTTCTCTCCCGAGTGCAACACCCCTGACCCGTGCTGCTGTCACCTCCCGCACCCATCCCCCTCCCCAGGGGGCTCCAGGAATGCTGACTCAGCAGCACATTCCCACGGGAAGGGATCCCGTCCATCCCACCCCACCACGGCATCGCCCCCCTGGCTGCAGCCCCCCCAGCCCCACCAGCTCAGTGCTCAGTGCTCGGTGCCGTGGGGCTTGGCCACCACCTTCATCCTCCTCCCTGGAAAGATGCCATGGAAATGTTTGGGGTTTTTTCCCCTGGAAAAACTATCACCTGCACCCTTGGGTCCCATTCTGCTCCCCACAAGCTCAGTGTCCCTGGGTTCGTCCATGGGGACGATGGGTTTGGGTTCCTGACCAGCCCCAGGTGCTCCATCCCCTCGTTTTCCTCCAGGGAGGAGTTGGGGTTCCTGGGCTTTGCTCAGCACCTTTTGCTGCCATTCCGAGACCCCATGGGGTCACTCAGATCTCAGGGTGGGGGATTTGGGGCTCATCCCTAAATTTTGGGGGATTTAGGGGTGGAGGAACATCCCGAGGTCCAGATCCCACTCCTGGAGAGGTGCTGCAGGTGCTGCAGGTGCTGCAGGTGCCAGGAATCCTTTGGATTAGGTTTGCCCCTGCGTGTGGAAGTGATGAGGAGGAGGGAAGGGCTGGGAAGCAGGATGGAGAGCTAAAGAAGACACCAGCTCTTCCATGAGGGAATTCATCAATTCCAAATTCCAAATATTCATCCAAATGCCAAAACTGGAGGAGAAAAAGCCAATTTCCAGCTTTCCTTGCTTCCCTCACTTGGATCCCAGGGTATCAGGGACCCACTCCCCATGCTGGAGAGGAACTTGGAACAACTGTGGAGGTGTGACCCCCCTGACCCCCTCTTTGCCCTCTCCCACCCAGCCAGGACCCCCAGACCGTGCTCACCCCAACATCCACCCTCCCCCCGGCACCTGGAGCGTGGGAAATGTGGGGAACACCTCCAAATCCTCTGAGGATTCTCAGGAGCTCGGCCACCCCCGAGCAGGATTTACCCTGCTCATTTGCATGCCCTCATCACCTCTAATTAAATCCGTGTGGTGCCACTGTCCTTTCAGCCCCCACCAGCCCTGGAAATCCCCGGGCTGTGCTGCCAGATGGTGGGAAGAAAACAGGATGGGTCCCACGGGCAGGAGGGGCCATGGGCATGTTGGTTTTTCCCTCCTCACACTAAAAATAAGAAAAGGCTGTTGCAGGTTTGTGGCCAAAGCAGAGCTTTGTGTGGCCACAGGGCTCCTGGCCTGTCCCTGGCCTGGGATCAGAGCTCAGGATCACCCAAGTGACAGGTCCCCAGTGCTCTGCAGCACGTGCAGCTCCCTCACTGAAGCCCAAAAAATTTCTATTTCAACCTCCTCAAAGAAAAAAAACAGTGGTGTGAAGGTCACAGGGCTCCAGTCAGGAGCCACTGGCTGTGGACACCTGAGCCAGACACGGGCACGTCACTCCCAGAGTCCCCCAGATGTCACCCACTCACCACCTCCACCACCCTCTGGAAACGGGAGAGGGAAAACAAATCAGCCCCCGAGGATGTCACCAGGGGGCTGGGGAAGCCAAGGGGTTAAAAAAGCCCCACGGATTTTGTCCTGTTCCTCTGCAGAGCTGGGAGCAGCAGCACGCTGGGAAAACCAGCACAAGCCAGAGCAGCCAGGGTGTCCCAAGGCCACAGAGCCAAGAGCACCGGGCTCAGGGCTGAGTTTGAAGGGATTCCCTTGGGGTGACTCCAAGGATGTCCCCAGGGAGATGCTACACCCAGTGACACCCACCAGGAAGGGACCAGCAGGGTGACAGGGACCAGCAGGGTGACAGGAACCAGCAGGGTGACAGGGACCAGCAGGGGATCCTGCCAGGGTGACCACGGACCGGGGACAGACCAAGCAAGGTGTGGAGGCAGGATGACAACAAAGTGCCACCAAGCACCCCTCTGCCTGTTCCTGTGCCACCCCAAACCAGCCTGTGAGCCCAGCAGCTGTGGCAGCTGGGACAGCAGCTTGTCACTGTCACCACCAAGGAGAGGGCAGGACCTGTGTGTTTGTGCATCTCTGGGGGTGCAACCCCGGGGCTGTGCTTTGTGTCACGACACCCGTGTCGTGCCACGCCCCTGCTCCCACCCAGGGAGACTGACCCAACGGTGTCCCAGCCCCTGAGGGGTTAAACGTCCCCGGCCATCCCCAAAATGACGAAGAGACGCTGGTCCCCAGCAATTAGGTGCCAGCTCCGGGTACACCGCAGCCCGGGCTGGTGACGTGAGGACGGACCCAGGCTGGCTGGCGGTTTGTCCCCGGCTGGCACCAGCCCCGGAGCCGCAGCTGCTTCCCGGCCCCGCGGCCTCGTGGCACCTGGCCGGGAGCGATGTGTCACCGGCGATTCCAGGCACCGCTGCCTCTGTGCTCCCCCCCTGCCTGCTGAGCCCCCAAAACGCCCCAGCCCCGAGCTGTCTCCGGGGTAGGGCTTGAGCGGGTGTCCCCAGTGGGGACAGGGTGACATCCCCACCCCTGTCCCCGTGCCGGGTGTGGGGTGCCCTCCCCAGGAGCAAAACCGGGGGTGCAGGTTGAGGCCATTTCCCTCCCCAAAGCAGCTGCGCTTTGGGGTCAGTTCGCGGGGTTTGCGCGTTTTGATGCCGGGCGTTTCAAAACCTGAAACGGGAAAAGATTTCCGCGTCTCCAGAAGCCTCCGTGCCCCTTCCCGGCTCCTCCCAAGGGGTTGGTGTCTGCTGGGGATTTCCCGAGCCTGGGGAAGGGCGAGGGGGACACAGCGGGGTTGGGGATGTGCAGGGAATTGTGGCCTCTGGCTGGGAACTGAGGAGAAAAACAACGAAAAGGGGGGTTTGTAGTGCCTCTGCAGCCGCTCCCAGTTTACCCAGTGGGGTGACTGGGAGGAGCTGGGGCGGGGCGGGGCGAGCGCTCCGTCCCTGCCGGGCTGGGAGCGGACGGGTCCCGGTGCTGCCGTGCCCGGGGCGCTGCCGGGGGGGCTCGCAGCAGTAAATCGGGAGGGGGGCTGGGATTTTGGGGGGATGTAACCCGAAATCCCCCACGGGGACCACAGGCGGCCCCTCGTGTCACCCCGCCCAGAGAAGTGTCACCCAAATGTCCCCAGCGCCAGGGACTCCGGTGGTGTCAGAGGCGCCAGCAGGACCTGGGAGCCTGCACATCTGGGGCTCCACATCTGGGGGCGTCACACATCTGGGGGGGTGCGGTGCAAACCTCGGCGGGTCACACATCTGGGGGAGCTGCACACCAGTGTCACGCACCTGAGGGTCCCCACCCGGGGGCTGCACACCTGGGGCGGTGGCACATCTGGCGCTCCCCGCACGCGGGGTCCCACATCTGGCCGGACACATCTGGCCGGACACATCTGGCCGGACACACCGGGGGCGGGGGCGGCACGGGAAGGTGCTTCCCCCTGGTGGCCGCAGGCGGGGACTGCACCCCGCCCCTCCCCGAGTGGGGAAACTGAGGCACGAGCCCGACCCCGGCCCCGCTTCCCCGCTCCCTTTGCGAGGCATTCCCGGCTCCCCAAGCCCTGCTCCTCCCGGCTCTGCCCGTGCGGGTCTCCCCGAACGCTCCCAAAGGGGGTGCTCCGTGTAACACCTGGGGGTGCAGCACGCCAGGGTCTCTCCGTGGTGGGCTCAGTTTGGTCCACAAACCTGGGGGGAAAAAGGAGAGAGAAGGTCAGCGTGGCTGTGACAGCCTGAGGGACCGGGGAGTACAGATGGGACCCTCAGGGACACAGGGGACACGGCCCAGCTGATCCATCACCCCTCAATTGCACCAGAGAAGCCAAAAGGCTTAAAATGAACCCAAACCCCACAACTGTGTGCCAGGACAGAGAGTCCAGAGCCACTCCGATCCCACAGACACGACCCCGGCCCCCCAGTGCCCCCACAGCCAAGCTGACCCCACGACTCTGGGGATGATGACACCCTGCCCCCATCCTTCACCCAAATCCTGGACCCTCAGGCCGGGTCCGGCCCCTTCCCCAGCACGAACCCCCCTGCCAGGGTTTTCCTGGCAGTGACAGCTTTGGGATGAGCCCGGGATTACCCCGCGGGCAAGGGCACCGAGTGACAGGTGACAGGGCTGGGTCCTGCCGGGCGGGACGTCACCGACACCCAGCCCTAGGGTGGGGGACCTTGGGGTGGGGGCACCCCGGGCCGCACGCCCCGCTGGATGCCCCGGGGCCAGCCGGGCCTGCCGCGGGCTGGGGGGCCCGGGGTGACTGCGGAGGCGGTGGCCGTGCCAGGCGGTTTTGTCCCCGCCGTCCCTCCCCCGCTTTAACGAGAGGGCAAAGAGCAGGTGGGTGCGGTGCCGATGACAAGCCCTGTCCCCTGCCCGCGTCACCCTCCGCAGCCACAGCCCGAGCGGCCGAGGCAGCGATCGGGGTGAGCGGGGACACCCCGGGGCTTGGGGGTTTGGCTTCGGCCGCTGGGTGACCCCCCCGGGGCACGGAGGGTCAGGGGGGTCCTGGCGGCCGCCAGGTCCGGGGTGGGGGGAGGGGTGGCACGTCCCTCAGGTGGCTGGGGACACCTCGGGGGTGACACGGGGGCCACGCCCAGGATCCCACGGCAGGATCGAGACGCTCTCGCTGCTCCCCGGCAAGATGGGAGACCCCTGGGGCCGCTGGAGCAGCAGCCCGGCACGGTGAGCGGGGCGGGCGGGTCCGCACCCCGGGACCCCCGGGGCGGGGCAGGAGAGGGGCGCGGGGCGTGTGAAGGTCCCTCTGTCCGCCCAGGGGTGAATATGAGGACAGGACCCCGCTCGGACGCTCCAACAGCCTCGCCCGCCTCACCGGGAAAAGCATCTACAGTGAGTGAGGGCGGCATCCCCAAAACCCCTCCGATCCCCCCCGGCACCGCGCCCAGCCCGCCCCCGTCACCTCACCCCGCCTGTGCCCTCAGACCAGCGCAAGGACTACGGGCAGGCCCTGCTCAAGCTCCCCAACGATTTCCAGCACCACGTCGAGGTAGAAGCCCCCCCAAACTGCCCCGCGCCCCCCGGCCTGGCCAGGGGCCCCCGGTGACACCGGGTACCGTGTCTGTCCCCCCCAGCACCTGCTGACGATGCACCTGGAGCGGGACCTGCGCAGCGCCGAGGATTGTCTGTGGCGCCTGAGGGAGCTGGAGGAGCAGGGGCGGGTCTGGGGGCAGGATGTCAGCCTGGCAGTCAAGGAGCAGGAGCTGGTGCTGAGCGATGTGGAGAGCAAGGTACCCCGCGGCCAGGGCACCCCAAAGCCCGGGACCCCCTGAACCCCGGTACCCCCGCGCCAGGGCACCCCAAAGCCCGGGACCCCCTGAACCCCGGTACCCCTCGAACCCCGGTACCCCCCGGCCAGGGCACCCCAAAGCCCGGTACCCCCTGAACCCCGGTACCCCCCGAGCAAGGAATCCCCAAAGCCCGGAACCCCTCAGCCAGGGCACCCCTCGAATCTCGGTACCCGCGGGCCAGGGCATCCCCAAACCCCGGAACCCCCAGGCCAGGGTGTCCCCTGAACCCTGGGATCCCCTGGCTATGGGAACCCCCCAAAATCCTGCTCCCCCTGGCCCAGGTACCCCCAAACCCCAGTGCACCCCGCTGCCCCCCAGCCCTGGCAGCTCCTACAGCCCTGGCACCCCCCGGTCTGGCACCCACAACCCTGCCCCACCCCCAGACTCAGCCCCCCAAACTCTGCTATTCCCTCCCTATGCCCCCCGACCCATTACACCCCACACCCCACACCCCGATCCCCCCAATCCCACTTGCACCCCGTTAACCCTTTCCCAGCCGTTCGGGTCGGGGGGCTGAGCACCCCGTTTTCCCCCTTCCAGGAGGAGCTGGAGGCTTTCCCGCTGGGAAGTGTGCAGGGATGCTCCACCGGGCTGGACAACAAGGTGCTGGCCGTCAGCGTCCAGGAGCGGAACCCGCCGAGGAGCAGCGTGCTGCTCTTCCAGTGCGAGCGGCCGGGGGTGAGCCCGGAGGGGGCAGGAACCGGGGGGGGCAGCCCCCCGGAACGGAGGGCTGATGGCAGGGGGTCCGTGCCAGGCAGAGACGCTGAGGAGCAGCCTGGAGAAGGTGTTGAGGCAGAGGAAGGAGGAGCAGAGCAATCACTACGGGCACAGGTATGGGGGGTAAGTGGCTCTGCGACCCCTCCCCGGAGGCAGCTCGACTGGGCCCCCAGGTCTCACTCCCCAAAGCTGTGGTGAGTCTGGCGATGGGGTCTCCTTGGGGTCCCACACTGCCCCAAGGTCCCCCAAAGAGCCCCTGCCTGTGGGCACAGACCCCTCCTGAGGGGTCGGGGGGCCCTTTTTCCCCCGTGCCCCAGTCCTGGCTCGGCTCCCCCGTCCTACCCCACCCCCACGAACACAACCCCCTCACCCCGTCCACGGGCTCAGCCTCCTTCCCACCCCTCCTGCTCCATCCCGACCCCCCAACCCCATCCACAGGTTCCGTTCCCCCCCGTCCCACCCCCTCTTCCTCACCCCCCTGGGCACAGACCCCCCTGCCCCACCCACGGGCTCGGTCTCCCCTCACCCCCCTGGGCACGGCCTGTTCCCCCCCTGTTCCCCATCACGGGGCTCAGACCCCCTCTCCTCCCCCCTCAACCTCCTCCCTCTCACCCCCACACCCCATCCTTGGGGTCAGCCCCACTCCCACCCCACACAAACCCCTCTCCCCACCCCGCACCCCCTCCCCCGGCTCAGCCCGGCCTCACCTTCCCCCTCCCCACCCCTCTCGCCCCGGAGCAGCCCGGACATCCCGAGCCCGGCCCCCCCGTACGCGGCCCCGGAGCGCCGGGCAGAGCCCCTCGAGCCCCCCCGGCGTGGGCTGCGCTCCTCGGACTATCGCGACTCTCGGGCGGGACTGCATCGTGCCTCAGTTTACCCAGGAGCAGGCGGCGGTGCTGGGGACCCTGCGGTGCCACCAGACGCTCCGGACCCCCCGCAGGTGCCACGGGCCCGGCTCCCCGCCCAGGCTGTGCCCCAGGTGGACCGAGACGTTGTAAGTCCCGACCCACGGGAGCCCAGACGGGCGGGGACAGCGCAGCTTCCACCCAGCACACACCGCCCCCCCCGCACCCACAGGAGGTTCTCAACCACGTCCTGCGGGACCTGGAGCTCTTCGTGGGCCGGCTGGAGAACATCCTGAGCACGAAGAAGAAGCAGAAGAAGAAGAAGCCAGGTAGGGAGGGAGGGGAGTTTCCTTGGGGGCTGCTGGGGGTTGTGGTGTGGCCAGCGCGGTGCCAGCCCCCCCTCTGCCCCCTCTCTGCCCCCCCTCTGCCCCCCAGCACTGCCCCCAAAGGACGAGTACACGGATTTCTTCCAGAAGGTGAAATACGCCCTCAACCTCGTGGTAGGTCCCGTTGGGCTGGATGGGGGCGGCTGGGGGGGCGGGGGGGGATGTGGGGAAAGGAGGGGAAATGGGAATGGGGGGGGTGTGTGGGGATGGGGGGCTATGAGGGGACGGGGGCTGTGGACAGCAGGGGAACTGCGTGGGGAAAGGGAACCTGCGGGGATGGGGGGGTGTGGGGAAGTCTTGGGGGAACGGGGGGGCCATGGGGTGGAGGGGCTGTGTGGGATGTTGGGGCTGTGTGGGGCAACGGGCTGTGTGGGGCGGAGGGGCTGTGTGGGGATGGGGGCTGTGTGGGGATGGGGGCTGTGTGGGATATTGGGGCTGATGGGGCTGTGTGGGGTGGTGGGGCTGTGTGAGGTGGTGGGGCTGTGTGGGGTGGTGAGGCGGTGTGGGGTGGTGGGGCTGTGTGGTGCAAGGGGTTGTGTGGGGTGGAGGAGCTGTGTGGGATGTTGAGGCTGTGTGGGGCTGTGTGGGGTGGTGGGGCTGTGTGAGGTGGTGGGGCTGTGTGGGGATGGGGGCTGTGTGGGATGTTGAGGCTGTGTGGGGCTGTGTGGGGTGGTGGGGCTGTGTGGGGTGGTGGGGCTGTGTGGGATAGTGGGGCTGTGTGGGGTTGTGTGGGGTGGAGGAGCTTTGTGGGATGTTGAGGCTGTGTGGGGCTGTGTGGGGTGGTGGGGCTGTGTGGGGCTGTGTGGGGTGATGGGGCTGTGTGGGGTGGAGGAGCTGTGTGGGATGTTGAGGCTGTGTGGGGCTGTGTGGGGTGGTGGGGCTGTGTGGGGTGGTGGGGCTGTGTGGGATAGTGGGGCTGTGTGGGGTTGTGTGGGGTGGAGGAGCTTTGTGGGATGTTGAGGCTGTGTGGGGCTGTGTGGAGTGGTGGGGCTGTATGGGGTGGTGGGGCTGTGTGGGGTGGTCGGGCTGTGTGAGATATTGGGGCTGTGTGGGGCTGTGTGGGATGTTGAGGCTGTGTGGGGCTGTGTGGGGCTGTGGGGCTGTGTGGGATGAGGGAGCTGTGGGTGAACTGAGGGGCTCTGTGGGGCAGGAGGGGCCATATGGGGACACGGGTCTGTGTAGGGCTAAGGGGTGTGGGTGCACTGGGGGGCACTGTGGGGCTGGGGGGCTGTGTGAGGACAGGGGGGCTCCGAAGGGACACCCTCCCCCGCCAGGGCCGGACCCACCAGAACGTGACGGACCCCGACCCCTGCGAGCTGCTGCGCCTCATCTTCTCAGCGCTGTCCTTCGTGAGTGCCCCACACAAACCGCGCGGGGCAGGCGGGGCTCACCCCGCGCTCCCCCCGTCCTGGGGGTGCGTTTGGGGCGCCGCTCCATCCCCGCGCCCCGCAGGTCCTGGAGCACTGCCCCAGCCCCGGCCTGGCCCCGGCGGTGGAGAGCCCGCTGCTGCTGCCGGAGGCGCTGCAGTTCCTGGAGGAGAACCTGAGCGATGACGACTACGGCGTCTGGAAGAGCCTCGGCACCGCCTGGAACAAGTCCAGGTGGGCTCCAGCCACCCCCCGACACCGAGAAAAGGGGGGTCTGGATTTGAGGGGGGGTCTGGATTTGAGCGGGGGTCACAACACCCACCCCGGTGTCCTCCCCCGCGGCTGTAGGGCCGAGTACCCCAGCAGCGCCCTGGTGCCCGCCTACACCCCGGTGTTTTCTGACGGGTGGCTGCCGCCCGCGATGGAGCAGGAGCGCCACGGGGGCCTCCAGGACACCCCACCGCCGCCTGCCTCAGTTTCCCACTCGCGACACCCGTCCCTGTCCCTGCCCCCCGCGCAGCCCCCGGCCGCCGGCTGGAGGGACAATCCCAGCCAAGGGTAAGTGTGGCCCTTTCCCGGCGAGGGTCGGGGCGAGGTTTGGCCCCCGAGTGGGCACCGATCCATCCCCTCACCGCTTCCAGATCCCCGCTCCCTGCCCAGGGGCTGGTCCGAGCCCTCTACGACTTCCAGGCTCGGAATTCGCAGGAGCTGAGCGTCAGGAAGGGGGACACGCTGCAGGTACAACCGGGGGGTCCCCCCGTGGGGGGAGGGCGAGGTTGGGACCCCGGGGACCCTGGACCTCCACCCTGCCCGCCCTGTCACCTCCGCCAGGTCCTGGACCAGCAGAGGAAGTGGTGGCTGGTGCAGGACGAGCGGGGGGACAGCGGGTACGTCCCTGGCAACATCCTGGAGCCCCTCCCGGAGCCGGGGCAGGTGGGTGTCCCCCCTCCCCTCCCTTCCCCGCGCCCCTCCCCACCAGGAGGGGGTGGCCGGCGGCTACGCCGATGTCCCCTCCCTTTGTCCCCCGCTCCAGGACAGTCCCCCCACCCTGCAACCCAACTCCTCGCCGGCAGAGGTGACAGCCTGGCTGACGGACAAGGGCTTCTCGCGGATGTAGGTGGTCCCTTGAGCCCCCTGCCCCCGAAACCCGCGTGGGTCCGCTCGGGGTGGAGGCCAGCCCGGCTCACGCGTGTCCCCGCCCGCAGCACGGTGCGGACCCTGGGGGTGCTGCCGGGCCACGAGCTGCTGCGGATGAGCCCGGCCGAGCTGCGAGGCGTCTGCCCCGAGGAGTGGCGGAGGGTCCTCTTCAAGCTGTCCCCCATCAGGACATCCCTGGGGGTGAGGGACTCCCGCCCCCGTGCCCCCACCGCACCTCGGGACTTTTGGACCCCCGGCCCCACGCCCCCTCCCCACCCCCGGGGGCGGCCTTGCGGCTGAGGGATCCCCACCCCCGCGGCCCCTCTCCGGCCCACGGTGTCGCCGGGGGTGTGGGACCCCCTGGCCGCGCCCCCTCCCCATCCCGCAGCGCCCCCCACACGCAGACACCTCTCCCACCCCCTTCTCTGCAGATCGGTCCCAGGGACTGAGCCACCGAGGCCGCGCTGATGTCCCCAACCTGTCCCCGCCCCGGATGGAGCACCCTGAGAACTCGGGGGGGAACCCACCCCCCACATCCCGCCTGGCCCCCCAAGCCAGAAAACCACTCCCTGAAATCGGAGAACGTCCCCCCCAGAGCCCCCAGTGACACAGGGCCGCTGGGATTGCCCCCCCCCCGCACTGCAGGGCTCTTGGGGACCCCCACCCCAAAGAAGTGGGGGGGCAGGCACCCCCCTCGGCGGGGTCAGGCGCTGTGGAACGACTTTGCACCCCCAAAATGTAAAGAGATTGATGTGGAAAATAAAAAGTGACAGCAGTGGGGTGTGCAGAGTCTGGGGGGCACCCTGGGGGCAGGGAGAGGGACGGGGAGAGGGAACAGGGAAACAGGGGAATAGGGGAACAGGGAAAGAGGGGAATAGGGGAACAGGGGAATAGGGGAACAGGGAAAGAGGGGAATAGGGAAATAGGGGAACAGGGGAATAGGGGAACAGGGGAATAGGGGAATAAGGGAACAGGGGAATAGGGAAATAAGGGAACAGGGGAACAGGGGAATAGGGGAACAGGGGAACAGGGAAAGAGGGGAATAGGGGAACAGGGGAATAGGGGAATAAGGGAACAGGGGAACAGGGTCGGGGCAGGGAGAGGGACAAGGGCAGGGAGGGGGCACAGCATTTCACCCCCCCCCGCAGCACCCAAGGCACACTCCTGGTCCCCATCCTTGCCAGCTGATGGCAGCGAGGGGCCCCAGGGGACAGGGCTGTCCCCAGCCCACCCCACTCAGCACCCTGGGTGGGTGGCAGGGCACCAACGCTCCCTCCCCCCAGCCTTTGTCAGGGCTGCCTCATTAGAGCTCATTAGGAATGTGCTAATGAGGAGCGGGGGCGGGAAGAAGGGGGGTGCAGGGCTCCCTTCCCAGGGCAACGAGGGAAGGCTGAGCTCGTGCCCCCAAACCAAACCTGGGCTGGGCCCCTTGGGGCAGGGACCCCCTGACCCCACAGCCACCCACCCCCGGCCACGGGTGGGGGTCACCTCAGTGCCCCCTGAACACCACAGGGCTTGCGGGGGGCTCAGGGTGCCACATCTAAAAAGCACTTTATTGTCCTGGGGGGCACCATGCCAGTGGTGCCATCCCCCCCAAGGATGGAGGATGCTGGGGGGGCTGGGTCAGGACTCCCCCCACCCTCTGAGCCCCGTGCTCGGCTCCTACAGCTTCTTGTTGCCCCACTTGGCCATCTTGTTGTTGATGGGCATCTTCTGGAAGCGGCTGGACTTCATGTAGGCAGCCACCTTCTCCAGAGCCTGGGGACACACAGGGGGCGTCAGGGCCGCCCCCACCGCGGCAGCCCCCGCCCAGGGGGGGCCTCGGGGTGCCCCTGCTCACCCCAAAGCGATCCATGAAGTCCTTGAGGTTCTTGAAGGGCTCCAGGCACTTGGGCTCAAAGATGCGGTTCTGGTCCAGCACGTCGAACATGAGGAAGTCTACGAAGGTCAGCTGGGGACATGGGGGGGACACGGTGAGGACAAAGCCCCTCCCAGCCCCCTCTGCCCCCTGGCAGCCCTGGCAGTACCTTCTCCCCTGCAAACCACTTCCTGTCCCCCAGGAAGTTGGAGAAGAGCTTCAGCTTCCCCGGGAGCTGCTCCAGGTAGCCCGGCTTGAGCTTCTCCTGCGGGAGGAGGGAAGGGGTGAGGATGGGCAGCCCTGGACTGCCACCCTGGGGAGCACCCTCCCAGTGTGGGGTCCCCAGTGCTGGCACAGGGTCCCCAGAGCTGCAGGACACTCACAAAGTCGGGGTTGTAGCAGACCATGACCAGGCTCATGCGGAAATCCATGATCTGGTTCTCCAGCATGTCCACACGCAGGATCTCCTCCTCTGTCTCACCACCTGCACAGGGCGACCTCAGTGCTGGGGCCCAACCCCCCCCCGACCCCACCCTGCTGCTCCAAACCCCCCTGACCCCTGCCCTGCTTCTCCAAACCCCCCTGACCCCAGCCCTGCTGCTCCAACCCCCCCTGACCCCTGCCCTGCTGCTCCAACCCCCCCTGACCCCAGCCCTGCTGCTCCAACCCCCCCGACCCCACCCTGCTGCTCCAAACCCCCCTGACCCCTGCCCTGCTTCTCCAAACCCCCCTGACCCCAGCCCTGACCCCACCCTGCTGCTCCAACCCCCCCTGACCCCAGCCCTGCTGCTCCAAACACCCCTGACCCCCGCCCTGCTGCTGGCTGTGGGTCCATTTAACTTCAGCTCCAACCCCGTGCTCACCCCGACTCCAACCCCAATCCAACCCCAAACCAAGCCAAACCAAACCCCAATTCAATTCCAACCCTTCCCCAACCCCAATCCAACTCCAACCCCAACCCAACTCTGACCCTGCTCCAACTCCAACTCCCAACCCAGCCCTAAGACTAACCCTACTCCAACCCCAACCCAATTCCAACCCCAACCCAACCGAACCCCAATCCAGTCCCAATCCTGCCCCAACCCCGACCCCCTGCAGCCCCAGCCCCACTGACACATCTTGTGCTTGCGGGCGATGTAGCGCAGGATGGCGTTGCTCTGCGTCAGCTTGGTGGGGCCGTCGATGAAATACGGGAGCTGAGGGGACAGAGGGGCATGGGGACACTGGGGACACCGGGGACAGAGGGGCATGGGGACACCGGGGACACCAGGGACAGAGGGGACAGAGGGGACAGACCATGGGGACACCGGGGACAGAGGGGACATGGGGACAGAGGGGCATGGGGACACTGGGGACACCGGGGACAGAGGGGACAGAGGGGCATGGGGACACTGGGGACACCGGGGACAGAGGGGCATGGGGACACCGGGGACACCGGGGACAGAGGGGCATGGGGACACTGGGGACACTGGGGACACTGGGGACACTGGGCAATGGGGACACTGGGGACACCGGGGACACCGGGGACAGAGGGGCATGGGGACATGGGGACACCGGGGACACCGGGGACAGAGGGGCATGGGGACATGGGGACACCGGGGACAGAGGGGCATGGGGACATGGGGACACTGGGGACACTGGGGACAGAGGGGCATGGGGACACTGGGGACATGGGGACACCGGGGACAGAGGGGCATGGGGACATGGGGACAGAGGGGCATGGGGACATGGGGACATGGGGACACCGGGGACATGGGGACACCGGGGACACCGGGGACACTGGGGACAGAGGGGCATGGGGACACTGGGGACACTGGGGACACTGGGGACACTGGGGACACTGGGACACCGGGGACACCGGGACACCCCCGGCCACAGCCCCCCAGCCCCCCAGCACCTACGTTGGGGAAGTCGAGCCCCAGCTTCTCCTTCTCGTTGATCCATTGGCTCTTGTCGTAGTCGGGAGCTGGAAGGGAAGGGAAGGGGGGGTTGGCTGATGTCGTGTCCCCCCCAAAAGCCAGCGGGGTTGGGGGCAGTGTGGGGCCCCCCTGACCCCCTCACCTTCCCCACAGCTGTAGAGTTTGTCCTCGTAGGGCGTCTCCGTGTGCTCCAGGAGCAGGCGGATGGCGTGGGCGAGCTGGGGGGCGGGATCAGTGAGACCCCAAAAACAGCCCCCACACAAACCCAGAACTGGCTCCCACGGGGGGAAACTGAGGCACAGGGGAGGGCCAACTGCACCCCCCTCCCAGTGCCCCCAGTCAGCACCCCCTGCACAGGAGGAACCCCCCCCCCCAAAAAAAGCAGCAACCTCCCAGCCCCGAGTGCAGCAGGACCCCCACAAGACATCCCAGACCATCCCCAAAAGATCATGGAGACCTCCAACAGCTTCCCCAACAGCCTGAGGGTCCCCACAGACCCCCCAGCAGACCAGAGGGACTCCTGCAGCTCCTGCCAGGGTTGGGACGACAGCCCCAGACCTCCCAAAAGCCCAGAGGGACCCCCACAGACCCACCACAGCCCCCCCAAAGGAGACCCCCTGCAGTCCCCCCCAAGATTAATGGTCCCAAAACATGCCCAGAAGGCACGGGAGACCCCTGGAGACCCCCCACAAACTCCCAGGGGACAGGGGGGACCCCCGAAGACGCCCCACAAGCCCCCAAGGGACCTCCCGCAGTCCAAGGTGAGCTCTCCCAAGATCACTGGGACCCCCCATGACCCCTCGCTGCCCCCTAAAAGCTCAGAGGGATCCCCAGAGCCCCCCCAAGACAAAGGGAACCCCACAGACCCCACGGAAGTGCAGGGGAACCGCCGCAGCCCCCACCCCCAAAAGGAGAGGCGCCCCCACCTCACGCCAGGAGCGCAGAAGGGACCCCACGACCCCCCCGAGCATCCCTGCAGCCCCCAAAGGCCAAAGGGACCCCCGGGGACCCCCCCGCAGCCCCCCAAAACACCGCGGGGAACCCCGAGGAGCCCCCAAGCCCCCCGAAAAAGCCCAAGGGGACCCCCCCGATCCCTCTCAGGAGGCCCCGGGGTGCCCGCAGCTCCTTCCCCGCGGGGGTGGCCGGTCCCCCAAGGGGGGTGGCCGGTCCCCAAGGGGGGGTGGCGGGTCCCTAAGAGGGGATGGCGGGTCCCCAAAGGGGGGGGCGGGTCCCCAAGGGGGGTGGCTGGTCCCCAAGGGGGGGTGGCCGGTCCCCAAAGGGGGGATGGCGGGTCCCCAAGGGGGGTGGCGGGTCCCTAAGGGAGGTGGCGGGTCCCCAAGGGGGGGGTGGCGGGTCCCTAAGGGGGGATGGCGGGTCCCCAAGGGGGGTGGCCGGTCCCCAAAGGGGGGTGGCGGGTCCCCAAGGGGGGGTGGCGGGTCCCCAAGGGGGGGGTGGCCGGTCCCCAAAGGGGGGTGGCCGGTCTCCAAGGGGGGATGGCGGGTCTCTAAGGGGGGTGGCTGGTCCCCAAGGGGGGGTGGCGGGTCCCCAAGGGGGGTGGCGGGTCCCTAAGAGGGGATGGTGGGTCCCCAGGGAGGTGGCAGGTCCCCAGGGGTGGGTGGCGGGTCCCCAAGGGGGGTGGCGGGTCCCCAACTCACGCCGCGGATATCCCAGTACCCCAACACCGCCATGGCGCGCGCGATCTCCGCCACGCCCCCCGCGCGTGACTGCGGCCACACCCTGCCCGGGGCGGGGCTGGGGGCGGGGCTGGGGGCGGGGCTTAAAGCGCCCGCGGCCCCGCGGGGGTCCCCGTTATCCGGGGTTCCCCCTCAACAGAGGGTGCCGTGACCCCCCCGTCCGCACCGAGCCCCCCTGTCCCGGGGGTTCGTGGGACCCCCCAGGCTCCAGGGGGTTCCCGTGTCCCGGGAGCTCTGCGGCCCCATCCCCATGGGACCCCCTTGTCCGGAGGGTTCTGTGACCCCCCCAGACCCCGTGGGGTGTCTGCGACCCCTCCAGGTCCTGTGGGGGTCCCCCTAACAAGGGGCTCTGTGACCCCCCCCCCACCCCCGTGGCTTTGCGACCCCCTAAATTCCACGGCGTCCTCCTTACCCTCGGGGTTCTGGGACACACCCCACCCACCCTCCCACCCATCCCCACGGGACCACTTCATGCTGGGGGCACTGCAACCCCACAAACTCCATCGGGTCCCCCTTGTTCTGGGGCTCTGCAGCTCCTTAAAATCCATGGGTTCCCCCTTTTCCTGGGATCCCCGTGACCCCACAAACTCCGTGGGGTCCCCCTTACCCTGGGGGCCGGGGTCCCTCTGTGACAAGCTCAAGCTTCATCGGGGTCCCCCCTTTTCAATCCCCTAAGCTGCAGGGGGTGTGGGGGGGGGGGAATAGGGACCCCACCTTGATCCCCACAGTCTCCATGGGGGTCCCCCTCATCCTGGGGGTGCAGGGGGGAATGGCTGCCCCCACCCCAGGATCCAGGAGGGTCCAACACCCCCCCCCAGGGGTTACCCCACAAATGAGGGGTTCCCACAGCTCCCAGCACAGCCCCCCGGCAGCTCAGTGCACCCCAACAGCGGCTGGACAAGGGGGAGCCCCCCACGATTTATTGCTGAGCTCTGGGGGTGATTTGGGGGGGTCAGCCCCTCACTCCTTGGTGTTGCTCCATTTCGCCGTGCGCCAGAAGATCGGGGTTCTCATGAAGCGCCCCGAGCGCATGTAGGCTGAGATCCTGTCCAGGGCCTGGGGGGACAGGGACAGGGACAGGGGGAACGTGCATGGAGACACCACAGGGACAGGGGTGGGGACACTGGGGTGCCTGGGATGGGGACAGGGACACCGGGGTGTTGGGGACAGCGATGGGGACACCAGGGGGTCAGAGATGGGGACAGGGACACCGGGGTGTTGGGGACAGGGATGGGGACACTGGGATGTCTGGGATGGGGACAGGGACACTGGGGTGTTGGGGACAGGGATGGGGACAGCAGGGGGTCAGGGATGGGGACAGGGACACCGGGGTGTTGGGGACAGGGATGGGGACAGCAGGGGGTCAGGGATGGGGCAGAGATGGACCCTGGGGTGTCAGGAATTGGGACAGGGCCATTGGAATGTCAGGAATGGGATGGGGACATCGGGATGTCAGTCATGGGGACAGCAGGGTTTTAGGGACGGGGATTGGGACACCAGGGGGTCAGGGATGGGGACAGGGACACCGGGGTTTTAGGGACGGGGATTGGGACACCAGGGGGTCAGGGATGGGGTCACAGGGGTGACAGGAATGGGGATGGAGACAGAAGCACTGGGGATTAAAGGGTGAGGCTTGGGATGGGACAAGGACACAGGCACCGGGGGTGTCAGGGACGGGGGCGGTGCTGGGGACCCCGGGGTGGCCCCGCTCACCTCGAAGCGCTGCAGGAACTGGGCCAGGTTTCCCTTCAGCTCGGGACACTCGGGCACGAACATGCGCTGCTGGTCCAGCACGTCGTAGGCCAGGAAGTCCACGAAGGTGATCTGGGGGAGGGGCAGGGGGGGTCAGCCCCCACAGGGACTCCCCAAAGCCCCCCAGCATCCCCCACCCACCTTCTGCCCCGCAAACCAGGGCCGGGAGCCCAGGAACCGTGAGAGCTCCTGCAGCTTCTTGGGCAGCTGCTCCAGGTACGCCGGCTTCAGCTTCTCCTGCACGGAGAGGGGGGCACGGTCTGGGGGGGCTGCTCCCCCCTGGCACCCCAGAACCCAGGGGCATCACCCCGAGTGCAGCCAGGCAAGGGATGTGCCCCAGCCACGCTGGTGGTGGTTCCACCCCCTTGTCCCTTGCGAGGGGACAGCCCCGGGGCCTGGGGGGGCACTCACAAAGTCGGGGCTGTAGCAGACCCGGGCGAAGTTCATCCTCATGTCCATGAGCTGGTTTTCCAGCACGTCCACGCGCTGCTTCTCCTCCTCCGTCTCACCACCTGCGGGGCGGGGAGGGGTCAACCCGGCCCCCACAGAACCCCGGGGACCCCCCCGGGCGCTGGGACCCCCCCCACCCCGCACTCACACAGGTTGTGCTTGCGGGCGATGTAGCGCAGGATGGCGTTGCTCTGGGTCAGCTTGGTGGGGCCGTCGATGAGGTAGGGCAGCTGCGGGGGGTCGGGGGGCGGGGGTCAGCCCCGGGACCCCCACACCGCCCACCCCACACCCCCCACCCCCCGTCACCTACGTTGGGGAAGTCGAGCCCCAGTTTCTCCTTCTCCTTGGTCCACTCGCCCGGGTCATAGTCAGGGGCTGGGGGGGCAGAGAGGTTGGGGGGGGGGCTCCCCCAGACCCTCTGCCCCACTCGTGGCACTCACAGCGGGGGGGGGGGTGCGGACATTGGGGGTGTCCCCGCTCTGACCCCTCCCGGGACAGCGGGGACAGATAAAGGGAGAACGTTGCCCCTGAGAGGGGTCAAGGTCCTTCTGTGGAGGGGGCGGGGGGGGGACAAAGGTGACCCCCGGGCTGGCAGGAGGGGTGGGGGTGGGGGTGGCGGGACACGGCGCGAGGGGGGGGCGATCCCCCCGTGCTGACACAGCAGGAACGAGGGTGCCGGGACAGGGGACGGGGGGATTTGGGGGGGTCGCACCCCTCTCGCCCCCCGCTCACCTGGGCCAGGGCGGTACTGGCGCTCCTGGTAGGGCGTCTCCGTGTACTCCAGCAGCAGGCGGATGGCGTGGGCCAGCTGGGGGGCACAGCACCCGCTTTTGGCACCCCAAAGCCTCCCCCCGGACCTCTCCCCCACACCCTGGGACCCCCAGCACTTCCACATCGCTCTGGGAGCTCCAGCACCCCCAGACCCCCGCCCACCCCCGTCCCCAGCGTGCCACTGTCACCCCTCGACCCCACTCACCCCACGGATGTCCCAGTACCCCAGCGTGACCACCATGGTGACACCCGGCTGCGGCTCTGCGAGAACACGGACTGGGACGGACCACGGACCGGGACGGACCGGGACAGGAGCCTCCCCCGTCCCCTCCCCTTGGCGCCGGCGGGCACAGGGAGGGCCAAGGCAGGGTGCCAGGGCGTCCTGCCAGCGCCGGCGCTGCCACCACCGCTCGGATCCGTCCCCTGACCCTCCCACACCACCCTGGGGACCCACAAACCCAAGCCATGAGGGGATACACAACCACCTTCCGTGCCTCAGTTTCCCTCTGGGGCTGTGCTCCCTCCCTCTCCCCACTTCGATTTCAGTGTTTTACTTAAATACTTTTATTTTTCATGCTTGGTTAGGTTGTTTTTTTCCAAAACTGTTTTGTTTGTTGTTTTTATAGTCGCCATTAGGTTTTCCTGGGAATGCCGGCTCCAGGTGCAGATGAGCAGGACTGGGACTGGGGGACTGCAGGGATAGAGGGGGAAATGCCTCACTGGGATGGGAGAAGCCTGGTCCAGCCCCATCTGGGCCAGACATAAACATCTCCTGGGAGTGTTGGGGACAGGGACACGTGTCACCTGCTCCCCTCTCCCTTCATCCCTGAGGTGGTGAGGATGAAACATTCCCCATGCCACCCCCCTTGCCTTCCCCTGTGTGGTGATGAGGATGGAGCATCCCCCACCAGGCACCATCCCCCTGTCCTGTGTCCCCACTGACACCAGAGACCTCAGGTCTGGGTTCCTTTGGTTGTCCCCACGGGGGGGCAGAGCGGGCTGAGAGGGCGCTGAGGGGTTAAAGAGTGCCAGGAGCCAGTGGGGCTGGGCTGGGACTCCCACACTGTCACCACACCAGCACCCAGGACCCCCGACTTGTCACTGCATCCTCACCTGGGGAGGTAAATCCAGGACCCCCCTGGCTGTGCCCTCCCCCGTGTCACCTCCTCGTGCCATCAAGCCCAGCAGGGCCCAAGCCAGCAAGGAGAGACATCAGTTAAAAACATCAGAAAAAGACAAAAAAAAAAAACCAAAACACTCATAAAATGACCAAAACAAGATGAAACGGAGAGGACTCTACAAACTCCACCCCCTGCAGTGGCACCGGTGGCACCAGCACAGCAGCAGGAGCGGCCCCTTCCCAGGGCAGGAGGTAGCAGGCGGGGGGACGGCGGCGGGGCCCCGGGGGGCTCAGGGGGGGAGCCGGGGGGTCAGTGGGTGCCCAGGGAGATGGAGAGAACATCCTCCTCCTGGATGGGCTCCAGCTCAGCGCTCTGCACCGCCTGCGTGATCAGCGTCAGCTCCTGGCACAGCGTCTCGAAGCGGTAGCTGACGCGGATGTCGGGAACGTTGGTGCGGCGGATGTCGTTCCCCTCCGGCCCCTCCTTCAGGTAGTTGGGGCCCAGCCAGTAGCTCTTCACCTGGGGGAGGTGGGAGAGGCTCCCGTGGCTGCCCCGCACTGCTGAGGGCTGCCAGAGCCCGTGGAGGGGGAATGGGGAACGGAGAAACGGGAATGAGGGAACTGGAGTGGGAACGGGCAGCTGGGGATGGGAGTGGGCAAATGTGGACATTGAGGATGGGAATGGAGGTGAATGGGAATGGGGAAATTGGGAACAGGAATCGGGAAATGGGGGTAAATGGGAATTAGGAATAGGCAAACTGCAGAAGCGGGCATGAGGGAATGGGCCCCACCTTGTGGGAGAAGCCGCTCATGAGGACGCTGTTGCGGGCCAGCTCACACATGTCGCAGGAGCTGAGCTTCCACACCTGGGTGGCGATGCTGTACTCCTCCATCAGCGGCTCCTGGGGACAGACACCCCTCAGCTCCCGCCACACAAACCCCACAGGCAGCACGGGGGTCCCACCTCCTCCCATCCCCTCCACACCATCAGAACCCTCTGGTTCAGAGTCCATGGGTGCTGCCAGTGGCCCCATCTCACCAGCAGCCACACTGCACCACCAATCCCATCCCACCACCCAGCCTGTGCCCACCCCACAGCTGCTCTTGGGGGGTCACTGGCTGGTGTCCCCCCCCAAAATTCTCACCTTGGTGAAGTGGAACTGGAGAGGATCATCGGTGGAGAGGGAGACCATGAGCCCCCGCGAGAGGTACTCGGGCAGGGGGTTGCGGTGGTAGCTCAGGAAGAGGCTGTTGTTGCTCAGCGGGGACATGGCAATGCCAATCTGTGCCAGGTAGTACAGGTACTGCAGCACAGGGGCCTGTGGGGCACAGCAGGGTAAGGGGGGGGTCCCACCACAGCCCCAGCCCACCCAGGCACCCCCTCCCCGCTCACCTTGCGCAGCAACAACCCGTGGGAGATGTTCTCTGAGACCATGAACCCTGACACCAGGTGGTGGATGGGGCCGGCCTCGCCACAGTGCGGGCGCAGGACAAAGGTGTGGAAGCCCCTCTTCCTGCAACGGGTGTGTGACTGTCACCACCCCCTGTGACCTCCCCAGAGCCTCCTGAGGGGCGCAGGTTCCGGGCCAGGCCCGTCCTTACCGCCGGAGGTGGTTGAGCACCGTCATGTTGGCATACATGTAGTACAGGTAGTAGGAGTAGGGTGGGTTGTCCTCCTCCACCCAGTTGCCTGGCAAAGGGCTGTCCAGGTTGAAGATGTGATGCTCTGGTTTGGATTCATCATCCACGCTGTCGAAGCCATCCACCTGCAGGAGAGACAGCCCCAGGGTGGGATGTCACCCTCGCTGCGGCTGGGTTTGGGTGTCCCCAGGAGCAGGATGCAGCACTCACATGCTCCAGGAAGAGGTGCAGCTCTGGGTGCTGGGCAGGGTGGATCGTGGCCTCGTAGAGTGGCAGGAAGATATTCTCCAGCATCTCCTGGAAGTTGGCCAACTGCTTCTTGGTCCGGTAGATGTCACTGCAGGGAACGGACCCCGCTCAGAGCCGGCTTTCCCCCCTCCCCACCCCACCCCAGCCAGCAGTGGGGTGGCCTGGGTCTCCCCAGCCCAACTGAGGGTTCCTGCCCCCCCTTTACTCACAAGAGCCGGGGCACCTGCACGAGCCAGCGGACGTTGTTGGAGTGGACGCGGTGGCTGACGGCCCAGCGGGCCAGCTTGTCCCACTCATCCCGGGAGCGGCCGTAGATGGAGAGACGCAGCTCCGCGTTCTGGTACTTGCTCTCCTCCAGGTCTGCCATCACCTCCTGATGGGCAGGGACAAGCGACAACTGTCACTGCTTGGCCACCGGGGAGGGGACGTGGGCTGCAATGCCAGCACGGGGAGGGGAGGTGGCTCACCTTGATGATGTGGGCGAAGTACTTCCCCGAGACGCGGTTGTCCGTCTTGATGAAGATCTCCCGCAGGATGGACTCCCCGATGGGGTTGTACTTGGCATTGAACTTGTCGAAGCGGTGGAAGGTGTTGCGGTCCTGAGCGTGGGACAGGTGTGACCTGAGACTCCTCATCGCCCACCCCACCCACACCCACAAGCCACCCCCTGCACCCCAACCAGGGATGAGCTGTGGGCTCTGCTCATCCCCAGGGTGCGGGAGCCTCCCATACCGCATGGACATCCAGGGTGTCCACGCTCAGGTCGTAGGCTGTGAGGTTCATCGTCTCAAACACCTCCTTGAGCGTCTGCTCCTTCCCCTTCTCCACGTGGACAATTTCATCCAGGTGCTTCTTCATTGCCCGCTTGATGAAGCGCAGGAGATGCTTCTGGTTCATGCAGGACGAGGCGTGGATGTGGGTGTCCACCTGCACCAGTGAGGTGATGATGCTCAGCATCCCTGAGACCCTGCAAGAGCTCCCCAGGAACCTCCCAGGAGCCAGGACTAGCCCAGGATCCGCAGGTACCTTGCGGATGTTGTAGAAGTCACGGTGAGGCACCTTCTTCTGGGCTGCCAACTCCTTCATCTCGTTGAGCAGCACATGCATCTGGAACTTGTTGCTCAGGTATTGCAGTCGGCGGTAGCAGAAGGATTTGCTGCCCAAAACAGGGAAGAGGGGCTCAGTTTGGGGGTGAGGAAGCAGAACATCCAGCCCCAAAAGGCTGAGAGCCCCACAGATATGGGAACGCAGGCTCTTGGACACAGCTGAGGGTGGATGTGGGAGCTGCACCAGCACCGTGTGCCAGTCACTGCCATGTCCTTGGGGCTGTCCCTGGCGTTCTGTCACACCCCCATCATGGGAACCCCCCAGGGTAGGACCCTCCCGTGGGTCCCTTCCCCTTACATGGGCCCATTGATGATCAAAGCCATGAGGAAATTCATGTCAGCGATGAACTCCTGCAGGTCGGGGTATGGCAGGTCCAGCTCCGTGCTCCTGGTGGGGGAACACAGGTGGGTGTCACACAGCTCCCCCAAAAAACTCATCACCCCAGTGAGCAGGACCCTCCCCTTCACAAAACTCACTTGTCGGTGATGTCCTGCTTGGTGTAGACATGCACAACACCATCCACCATCTTCAGCCCGAAGCCCAGGTCCACCGGCATCTTCTGGGGGTCCCACATCTCGTAGGGGTGCTGCTCGGCAAACGGGGGGTGCACGGGGGCATCTGCAGCCAGGACACAGCCAGCATCACCCCAGAAGCTCCTCCAGCACCCCAGCCCAGCACTGAGAGCCCCCCCACACCGTGCTCACCAGCAGCCACAGGGGTCTCGGGCACCTCCTCGTAGCCGTGGGTCTCCAGGGGCTTCTCGGAGAGCTCCTGCAGGTACCGGGCCGTGGTCTTGCAGAAGCTCTGCAGGGACAGCCCCATGTACTTCTCCCGCACAAACAGCGCCTTCACCACGCTCTTGGCCGCATCCAGCAGGTCGGTGAAGGGCACCTGGAGAGAGGACACCAAAGAAAAAGCACCCCCAAGCTGGGGTTGGCAGCCTGGAGACCCTTGCCTGGGTTCCAGGGGGGTCAGGGGGAGGCTCACCCCACATTTCTCCTCCCCAGAGATGGTCACCCGCTGGAATTCTCGCTCCAGCAGTGCCTCCCGCTCCTTGGGGGCATGGTCCACCAGGCTGTCGCTCTGCTCCTTGAAGAGCCTGTGGGGACAGACGTGGCCAGTGGGACAGTGACAGGTCTGCCCCGTTCCCATGTACTCCAACAGCAGCATGAGCTGCAGTGTCCAGCCCTGGAGTGGCAGGATGGTGACGTTGTCCCCAGGGACGCCACCACGAGGTTGTGGCAGCTGTGCCACCCATGTCCTCTTAGGTGGTGGCGTTGTCCCCCTTCCCAAAACACATCCCCCAGCCCTGATGAGCACAATAAAAAGTGAGGGCGAGGAGGAGAGGGCACAAAGAACGAAAAAACTCACGACAGAGACAACTCCCAAGCGGAGACAGGAGGGAGGGGGACACACAGCGCCAGACCCCCCATCCAGGGGAAGAGAGGGCCAGGACAGGGGTCCTGTGCCAGCAGCAGAGCTGGGACCCCCAGCTCGCCCCACCCCCCCTCCCCAGGTGCATTGACTCCTCCAGTGGCAGCGAGAGTGGCTGGGAGGGACCTCTTGGCTCCATGCTTGTGTGTGCTGGGTCAGAGCGGGGCCAGGCGGGTCCCCGATCCCCCCCGTGGCCCCGGCCGGTGACACCGAGCCGGACACTCACTGTAAGTCCGCAGCACTGTCAATTTTCAGGAAGTCCTGTTTGGCTCTGAGCAAAATGTCGGGCTCAAGTCTGGGGACAAGGAGGCGGCGGTGGAAGGGGGGGGACAGCCGGGGGGGGACGAGGGGGAGAGAAATGGGGGGGGCCGGGGAGAGAAAACACCCCGTTAATGCCGAAACAACAGCAACCAGACAGAAACCAGCCAAAAACTCACTGCAAAGGGGACACCAAGTGCGACACCCACGGGAGAGGGGACACAGAGCTGGCACAGAGACAGCCTCTTGGGGCGGGGAGGTGGCCTGGTCCCATGGAGGGCTCCCTTCCAGCAGTTTGGGGGCATATGGGGGAACCTCCCAGGCTTACTTGACGTCCTGGCTGATCTGGCGCTCCAGGCGCTGGCGCCGCTCCTCCAGCTGCTCGATGGGGCTCTCCTCTGGGAACTCGTACGGAGCCGTCCGCATCTCATTCTCGGCCAGCGAGCGGCAGAACAGCTCCTGCCAGAGCAGCCCTGCCATCAGCTGTGCCCAGAGCCACCCAGCTGTGCCCAGAGCCACCCTGCCATCAGCTGTGCCCAGAGCCACCCAGCTGTGCCAGAGCCACCCAGCTGTGCCAGAGCCACCCAGCTGTGCCCACAGCAACCCTGCCATGAACTGTGCCCACAGCAGCCCTGCCATCAGCTGTGCCCAGAGCCACCCAGCTGTGCCAGAGCCACCCAGCTGTGCCCAGAGCCACCCAGCTGTGCCCAGAGCCACCCTGCCATCAGCTGTGTGCAGCCTCAGCCCTGCCATCAGCTGTGCCAGAGCCACCCAGCTGTGCCAGAGCCACCCTGCCATCAGCTGTGCCCAGAGCCACCCAGCTGTGCCAGAGCCGTCCTTCCATCAGCTGTGCCAGAGCCACCCAGATGTGCCCAGAGCCACCCAGCTGTGCCCAGAGCCTCCCTGCCATCAGCTGTGCCCAGAGCAGCCCTGCCATCAGCTGTGCCCAGAGCCACCCAGCTGTCCCCAGAGCATCCCTGCCATCAGCTGGGTGCAGCCTCAGCCCTGCCAGGAGCTGTGCCTGGCCTCAACCCCCTGGCTTGGGAGAGAGAGGCTCACAAGGATTCCCACACTCAAAGCCGAAAAAGTGGGAAGGGAGCAGGGTTTGGGGAGGATGGGAGTGGGAAGGATGGAGGGGAGAGCCCTCGCTCCCCCAACATACACTCACCCCCCAGGAGCTGGCGCACTTGGTGCCCCAGACCCACCTCAGCGATCTCCTTGTATTTGCCATCCATGGACGTGCGCAGATCCACGGGGAAATGCTTCAGGCAGTGGGGGGTCCCGGGTAGGGACCAGGCTGACTGCAGGGGTCGGGCCCCCGGGCCCCCCCGCAGCTCTGCAGGGAGTGGGACAACATCAGCTGGGGGGGGCAGGAAAGGGTTAATCAGCCCCTCCACAGCTCCCCCTCCCCACCATGGAACTGGGATGCTCCCCCCAATGGGGGTGATGGGGAAACTTGAGGCAGCTCAAGGGTAAGAGGGACCCCTCCCCAATCCCCCTGGGGCACTGGGAGGGCTGCTGGCTCCACGGGGGGGCTGTAAGAAGCCAACAGTGAATGAGGGGCTCAGGGCCGGGCTGCAGGACCCCCATGGCATGGGGGGCACAACACTGGGGTCCACTCTCCCTCCCAGTGCTGCCTCCCTGCCCCCCATCCCATCCTTCCCACCACAGGGGCACATCTCCAGCTGGCAGGGAGGGGAGGCAATGCTGTCCCCTCTCCAAACACCCCCCAGTGCCCCGTGCCCCCTGAGCACCCCCTGCCCCCCTCAGCACTGGGGCCATCGGCCTGGGAGATGCCCAGTGCCACCCCCCAATGCCAACACCCTCCTCTGCAACCCCAAACCCACCACAGACCTGGGTGGGGGGCACTGGAAATCAGGTCCTACTGGTTAAACTGGGTCCACCAGTAGGAGCCCCTCCACCCAGCACGGCCTGGGGGGAAGATCCAGGCCTCCTGAGCCCCAAACAGGAGCCTCCACCCCATTTGCTCCCTGCACCACCCCAGTGGGAATGGGGGGGGCTGGGCTGGTGTCACCCAGGGCAGGGATGGCACTGGTGTCATCGGGATGTGCTGGTGGGGCAACACCCAGGGTGCCCTGTGCCCCCGGGGCATATCCTGTGCCACCCACATGTGTGACAGGTGGCAGCCCTGGTGACACTCCAAGACACCCCCAACATGGGTGCCAGACAGATGACAACCCCGAGGTGCCACCTCGCCCACCCCGTGCCACCATCCAGGAGACCCTGTGCCACCCCCCAGGACACATGTGGGTCACCAGAGCCAGGAGCAGCCCCGGTTACGCCCCTAGACCCCCCCCCAGAAGTACCAGCCAAGTGACAACCCTGAATGCCACCATCACCCTGTGTCACCACCACCATTCGCCACCCACCCAGAACACACGTGTGCCACCCACGTGTGGGAACAGCCCCAGTGACACCCTGAGTCCCTCTCTCAACTGTGCCAGCCACCAAGTGCCACCCTGCCCACCCCTTGCCACCACCACCCGGTGCCAGCAGCCCCCCAAGCGCCACCCGAGATCGCCCCCGAGGAGCTCCCCCGCCCCCTCCAAACCGGCCCCGCACCCCCCGCATCCCCCAGCGCTCCCCCTCCTTCCTCCTCCTCCTCCTCCTCTTCCTCCGCTCTCACTGCGCCACCGAGGCGCTGGCGGGAGGGGACACACAGGACCCCCCCAAGCCCTGCCACCCCTCCCGGTGCCGGGACATGGCGGTGGCCTTCCCTGCCCCCCAAAAACCTTCCAAGCAGCAACGCGGCATTGCCCCCCCCCCCCAAACTGATCCCCCCCACTGCCGGCATCGCGTCCCCCCCGCGCTGGGCGTGACCTGCGTGTCCCCGTGGGCTGCCGGAGGGTGTGGGGTCTTTGTGGGGGGGAGGTCTCACCTGCGGGGCTGGGGGTCTGCAGGCTACCCCGCTTCTTGAAGGGACACTTGGCCGGGGGGGCAGAGGACATGGCGGCTCCGGGGGGCTCGGGGAGGGGCGGAGGGGTTGGTGCTGATGGTGATGATGGTGATGGTGGTGATGATGGTGATGGGGGCGGGGGCTGGCGGGGGGCGCCCGGGGGACTCTTACGGCGGCGGGGCCGCAGCGGCCGCTCCCTCCCCTGGTTGATGATTGATGCAGGAACCCGGGAATGGACCAAAGTCCCCGGCGGGGCCCGGCCGGAAACCGGGACGAGGAAGAGGATGGGGCGGGCGGAGGATGTGGCGAGGAGGAGGAGGAAGGAGGAGGAGGAGGAAGGAGGTGGCTGCGGCGCTGGAGAGTGGAGGGGGGGCAAGACCCGGGATGGCGCTGTGAGCTACGGGGGTGCAGGGCTGAGACACCCCCGGGACAGCCGTGACCCCCCTCACGGACAGCCCTGTAACCCCCCCGGATTAACGTGACACCCCCGGAGCACCGCCCTGTACCCGTGTGGGGTCAGCCGTGACACCCCCGGGATGGACGTGTCCCCCCCCCGCCTCGGACAGCCGTGACAGCCACCCCCAGGCAGCTCTGTACCTCTGTGGGAACCCCCCCAGACAGTGGGGGACCCCCGGGACAGCCCTGAGCCCCTCCCCGGGGACAGCCGTTACCCCCCGGCTTCAGCCCTAAGGAACCCCCCCAACAGGCATCGCACCCCCGCGAGGGATGGGATGGGATCCCCCCAAAGCGACAGCGACACCTTCCAAAGTAGGGACCCCCCCCGAGGGGGACATTGTGCCCCCCCAATATGGGCATTGCCCACCCCCGAACAGGGCATTGCCCCCCAGCTGACAGCCATTGCACCCCAAAAGGCTTCTTCCCCATCCGGAGACCGGCCCCATCCCAGTGGGAATCCGTGTGCCCCCCCAGCGGGCAGCGTCACCCCCAGGATGGGCACCCCCCCACCCAGGGCTGGCGCTGCACCCCCAACACAGACCATCACCCCCCCGTTAAAGGTTGTACCCCCAAAGGCACCGAGCACCTCCAAAATCAGCGATGCCCCCCAAAGTGGGGCATCACCCCCTCCACGATGGTGATCCCCCCCAGGTGTGGTACCGCACCCCAAAAGGACTCGCGCTCTGTCACCAGCACTCCCCCGGCTCAGACCCTGCTGGGGGGCTGCCCTGAGCCCCCCAGGAACGTCCCCATGGAGCCCCTGCGGCCCCAAGTCCCCCAGCCCACCCCCAGCCAAACTGGGGCCACCCCAGAAGCAGAGCTGGGGGTGCCGGGGGTGCCACCTTTGCCCTTGCCTCGGTCCCCGCGTGTCCCTACCTGGGCCGGGGCTCCCGGTGCCGGGGTGGCTCTGGGTGGCTGTCGGGCTGCGTCCCCTCCGAGCGCCCCGAGTGTCCCCTAAGCTGCCACCAGCGCGGGGGGGTATTTTTAGCCGCTGTCAGAGCGGAGGGAATGCCACCCACCCCCTCTCTGTGCCCCCCACCCCTTGTCGAGGGGGTGAAGGGACAGCGAGGTGACACCACCCACCAGGGCCACCGCCGTGCCAGGCTGGGAGGGCACGACAGCCACGGGGGACAATGGGGACCCCCAGCCTGAGTCATGTCCCCTGCCCAGCACTGTCCGCACACCGCGGGGCGGGGGGGTGGTGTCTGGTATTTTAATTGGACCCCCCTCATTAGCGCCGAGTTCATTAGAGGCTCAGAAAGGGCTTTGTGTCCGCGGGGACAGCAGGAACAGAGTGTCCCCAAGCAACGGCGCTGGCAGGGAATATGCGCCCGGTGGGGCGCGGGGACACCGGTGCGGGGACACGGAGCCCCCAGCGGCCCCGTGAAGCGCAGGGATTTAGGGCACCTGAAACCCAAACACCGGGGGGCTGCAGCACTTTGGGGGTCCCAAAGCCCACGCCGGGGCGGGGGGCTCCCCCTGCGGTGCCCACCTGAACCCGGCCTCGCAGGAGAAAGGGGGGAGCACCCACGCGTCCCCCGGGGTTCGGGTGGGGCTGCTGGGCTGGGGGATGGGCTGGGAGGGGGGTGCTGAGCCCGGGAGGAGGAGGAGGAGGAGGAGGAAGGCTGAGCCACGATCCCATTAAAGAGCTTAGGCAGCGGGAGGGCGGCACCCAGCGGGGCAGGATTAGGGGGCCTCGTTACCCACCCTGCGGGGGTAATTAGCTCCCTTTACCCTGCGGGAGGAATCCCCCAGTGTCACCGCCCCCCGCCATCACCCCCCTGCCACCACCCTGTCCCCCTGTCACCACCCAGTCCCCTGCCACCGCTCTGGAGCACCCGGGGGCAGGGGACACACACAACCAGGGGCTCGTCCCATCCTCAAAGGCCCCCAAAAGTGGGATCACAGCCCACAGACAGGAGGGAGCCCCAAAATGATCCCCAATTCCCACGTCACCTCAGGGGATCAGTCCTGGGCAGGGGGTGTCACACTGATGCCCCCCCCTTATGTAAAGCCCCCTGCTCACCTCCCTGAGATGCTCTGTTTTTTTTTTTCTCCCTGAGCCCTAATCTTTGCCATCTTGGGCTAATTGGATTTCCTGGGTCACATGGCAAGATAAAAAGTCCCCAAATCCCACGGTCAAAAAAAATCAGGTTATCCATGGGGAATTAAGGGAGAGAGCGGGGGGCAGCCAGCAGCGAGGACCCACCAAAGAGTGCTGCCGGCTTGGGGCACCCCAACACCAGGGTGTGGGTGCCTGGCTCGCCGTTTTTGGAATTTCTGGTTCACCCCCAGTGCCCACCTCGTCCCCGAGGTGTGCCTGTTATCTCCTTGAAGAGCTGGAAAAGCCTGGGGACCTAGAGGAGCTTGTGGAGTTATTGGAGGAGGAGGAGGACGACGAAGCCATGGGGAGCGGGGCCAGTGCCGAGGACAAGGAGATGGCCAAGAGGTCCAAGGAGCTGGAGAAGAAGCTCCAGGAGGATGCGGACAAGGAGGCAAAGACAGTCAAGTTGCTGCTGCTTGGTAAGGCTGGAGGGGATGTCCCCTGGAGATGTCCCTGGTTTCCACTCCGTTGAGGCTGAGGGGATGTGGGGATGGGGACAGGGAATCCGTGCCCCCCTGGGCTCTTCCTGCCCTGTCCCTGGTACCCCTCAGACAAGCTGCCATTGGCCTGGAGAGGTGGTCCCACCACCAGGACGTCCCCAGGGTCACCCCTGGGAAGGGCTGGAGGTGGCATTGGCTGTTGGGGATGGCAGGCACGAAGGGGACAGTGAGGGGATGGGGGAAGGGGTCAAGACGCTGAGTCCCACCGAGGATGCGCCACATCTCAGGGGGGTCAGCGAGAGCCTGGGGAGCTCCTGCCACCAGCACCCCGAAACCTGCTGGTGCGTGCCAGGCAGGAGGAGATGGTTCCTTGGGGGTCCCTCCGCACCCCACAGGGCAAGGGGGTGACCCTGTGGGGCAGGGGGATGACTCCATGGGGCAGGGGCCAGCAGTGGGGCCTTATCCAGGTGAGGGGGGGCTGGGGTCAAGGCGATTAACACCCTAATTCTAAGCAGCTTCCTGTGCTGCCCTAAGCTGCTTACGGCCCCAAAGGCATCGCCGGGCACTGCCCACGGTGGGCGGGAGGTGTGGGACCTGGGGGACCTGCACCCAGGAGCTTCCCACCACTCTGGGGGTCCCCGAGCTGTGGTCCCACACAGGGTGCAGGGGGTGACAGGAGTGTGGGGATAATGGTGGTGATGGGAAGAGGCCAGGCTGGGTGTCCATGCAGAGGATGGGTGGGGGACAATGGCTTTGGTCCCCATGGGGGGCCCATCACTGTGGCATCAGGCCCTAAGGTGTCCCTCCCACCCTTTTCCAGGGGCTGGAGAGTCAGGGAAGAGCACCATCGTGAAGCAGATGAAGTGAGTATGGCCTGAGCCAGACTGGGGAGGGGGAGGCCACCAGGATGAGCCACCAGCTCTTGGACATGGAGTGGCTGGACCCCCAGCCACCCCCACCATGTCACCTGGTGGTGCCCAGTGTGGGGTGGTGATTCCCACCCCAGAGGGGCTGTCCTGGCTTGGGGCTGAGGCCACTGTGCCTGCCAGGATCATCCACCAGGACGGTTACACGGAGGAGGAGTGCATGGAGTTCAAGTCCATCATCTACGGGAACATCCTCCAGTCCATCCTGGCCATCATCCGCGCCATGTCCACGCTGGGCATCGACTATGCCGAGTCCTCCTGCGCGGTCAGTCAGGGCGGCGTCCCTGTCCCCAAACCCCATGAACGTGGGGCCAGGGCAGCCCCTGGAACCAGGGCCCACAGCGGCCCCCTGCTGCCCCCCCATCCTGAGGGCACTTTGGGAGGGTTGCTGACGAAGGTCCCTCTCGCAGGATGAAGGCCGGCTGCTCTTCAACCTGGCTGACTCCATCGAGGAGGGCACGATGCCCCCCGAGCTGGTCGCCTGCATCAAGAAGCTGTGGAAGGATGGGGGGGTTCAGGCGTGTTTTGACCGCGCCGCCGAGTATCAGCTCAACGACTCAGCCGCGTAGTGAGTGGGGACGTGGCGGGCACAACAGGGACTGGCCTGGGGACCCCCTGGCAGCTCATGGCCGGTTCCAACCCAGCCTGGCAAAATCCATCTCCTCCCTGCTCCTGGGAATACCCTGAGCCTGCCATTCTTCACCCCACCAGTGTCATCATCCATCCCACCAGTACCATTCCCCCATCCCACCAGTACTGTTCTCCATCCCACCAGTGCCATCCCCCACCCCACTGCTGCTGTCCTCCATTCCATCAGTGCTGTCCTACATCCTCCATCACACCAGCACCATCCTCTATCCCACCAAAGTCATTCTCCATCCCACCAGTGCCACCCCCATCCCAAAAGTGCCGCTGACCTGCAGCCCCACCATCCTTGATGTCCCTCAGCTCCCCCAGGGATGTCACTGCCCTGGAGTCCCAGTGTTTGGCAGAGCTCAGCCCCACAACCATCCCCAAAAATCCAGGGGAAGGGGGAGACATGGGCAGCCCCGCGGCAGCAGGTCACGTCCCTTCCTGTCCCCACAGCTACCTGAACCAGCTGGACAGGATCACGGCCCCCAACTACCTCCCCAACGAGCAGGATGTGTTGCGATCCCGAGTGAAGACCACAGGGATCATCGAGACCAAGTTCTCTGTCAAAGACCTGAATTTCAGGTGGGTGGGAGCCTCCCCCACCTCCATGACCATTCCTCCGTGATTCCCCCCAGTCCTGATGGCGGGGAGGGATTTTGGGATGATCCTGACACTTGAGGGACCCCCAACATCCTTGCACAGACAGTGATTCCTGCCCCGCCAAGGATGTGGCACTGGAACCCCCACATGGGGGGTGTCAGCACCAGGTGTGTGTGTCCCTCATCCTTGTCCTCTCCCCAGGATGTTCGACGTGGGAGGGCAGCGCTCAGAGCGGAAGAAGTGGATCCACTGCTTCGAGGGGGTGACCTGCATCATCTTCTGCGGGGCCCTGAGCGCCTACGACATGGTGCTGGTGGAGGACGACGAAGTGGTGGGTTGGGGTCCTGGAGCCAGTGGGAGCCAAGGGGGAGAGGAACGGGGAGCACTGAGGGGGCTCTGAGGAGGGAGGAACAACACTCTGCACTGTCAGATGCTCTGGGTGGTCCAGGAAAGGTGTGGGAGATGCGGGACGGAGCTGGTTCCCACTCAGTTGCACCCAGTAAAGGTGTCTGCACTTCCTCTGGGGCATGAATCCATGGGTCTGCCTACAAGGAAACCCCCAAGTGCTCCTGTGCAGATCCTCAGAGCCACCAGAGAAGGGCCACACAGCCAGTCAACTGGAGCAAAGCCAAAGGGATGGGCAAGAAGAGCCAGGAACCTGCTGGGGTGAAGGAAAATCTGGTCCTGAGGCATCTCATGCCTCGCTGTGCCCTCCGAGGTGAGCAGAGGGGGTGAGGAGGGGCAGCTCCCACCCTCCCAGTGTGGGGCACAAGGATGTGATCCAAAGTGTGTCCAGTGAGGAATGCATCAGCAGAGCCCTGGGAAAGCAGCTCGGAGGGCACAGATCCAGATGGGAGGAACATGGAAGGTCCATAGTGGGTTTTTCTTTGAAGAAATATGCGGTGAAGACAAGAAGAGCAGGAGCAGCTTCGTCCCTGGCATCTCCTCCAGGTCCCGTGGCTGCCCCTTGGGATCCAAATACCTTCTCCTGAAGCTGGATCAGGGTCAGCATCTGCCATCCCCGGGCCCTGCCATGGCCAGGCAGGAGCTCACAGCCTTTTCTCAGCCACGTGCAGGAGAGCATCCTTCCCATGGGAGCCCTTGGGAGAGGCTGGAATGCTCACCCAGCGCAGGACAGGGCAGGATTGGGGCAGAGCCAGTGCTCTGCATACAGAAAAGCTGCTGTGATGGGAAGCTGGATGAGGGAAAGCCATCCCTGGAGAACCCACCTGCTGCCCACAGATAGGAGGATATCAAGACAAACCCCCCACTGGACTTGACTCTGCCCAGATGGATCCTCATCCCCTCAGGATGACCCAGCAGCAAACTAAGAACTCTCTAAGAACATCTGCTCTAAAACTGGAGTTTTCCTTTTCCCAGCTCCTCCCTGAAGCTGTGGGTAATGGCTGGAAGCCTGGTCCAACACAAGCATGTCCCTGATGACTGGAACGGTGCTCACTGAGCACCTTCCTGACAGGCTGCAAGGTTTCCATGGATAATTCTGCCAGTGAAATCACCACAATCCTTCATTTCTGACAATCCCAGGAGGGACTGGAACCACTCCCTACCCTGAGCATCACCTGGATTTGTCTGTGATTTTGGGTGGGCAGGAGGGACTGGGCAGGCAGCTGCTGCAGCAAACAGGGAAAAGCTCTTTTCTTGGGAATGGGGGCTTGGGGGTGGGCTGCAGTGGCCCCAAAGGGGTGTCAATCCAAGACGATCCGCTTCCCTGCAGAACCGGATGCACGAATCCCTGCACCTATTCAACAGTATATGCAACCACAAGTTCTTTGCCGCCACCTCCATCATCCTCTTCCTCAACAAGAAGGACCTTTTTGAGGAAAAGATCAAGAAAGTCCATCTCAGCATCTGCTTCCCGGAGTACGACGGTGAGTCCGGACCCTTCCACCCCTCCTCCTGGAGACCCCCCAGAGCAGGGGCTGGGGAGTTGTGTGGTCCCAGCAAAGACGTGGCAACTCAGTTTTGGAGTATGTTGTGATGGGGCTGGGGAAGGGGAGATGAAGATGATGAGAATTGGCTCTATCCAAAAAAAAAAAGGGCTCTATCTCAAAAACAGGCTGGGAAAGGGGAGAGAGATGATGAGAATTGGCTCTATCCAAAAAAAAAAGGCTGGGGAAGGGGATGAGGAGGATCAGAGCTGGTTTTATCCCAAAAAAAGGCTGGGAAAGGGATGAGGATGAGCAGAACCAGCTCCATCCTGCTGTGTGGGGTGGTGAGTCAAATCCTGGGAGGCTGGAGCTGAGGAGAGGACGGATGTGGCCTCGGGAAGGTGTTTGGAAGAACAGAAATGGGGTAAAAAGGAGTTTTGTGCTACGCATGGTCAGCACTCCACCCTTTCCCTCCGACGCCCGCCCCCATGGAGCAGCTTAGCAGCATTCCCTCGCTCCGCAGGTCCAAACACATTTGAGGATGCGGGGAATTACATCAAGACCCAGTTCCTGGATCTCAACATGCGGAAGGACGTGAAGGAGATCTACAGCCACATGACCTGTGCCACAGACACGCAGAACGTCAAGTTCGTCTTCGACGCCGTCACAGACGTGATCATCAAAGAGAACCTCAAGGACTGCGGCCTCTTCTGAGCACCAGCAGGTACGGGACAGGCTGGAGCCAGAAAATAGGGACAGGAGAGGGGAGGAGGGTGGTCAGAGCTGGCTCCATCCCAGAAAGGGCTGGGGAAGGGGATGGGGAAGAGCAGAGCTGGCTCCATCCTAGAAAAAGGGCTGGGGAAGGAGAGGGGGATGAGGATGAGCAGAGGCAGCTCCATCCCAAAAAGGGCAGGGGAAGGGGAGGATGAAGATGACCAGAGCTGGATCCCTCCGAAAAAAAGGGCTGGGAATGGTCAGAGTTGGCTCCATCCCAGGAAAGACTGGGCAAGGAGAGGGAGATGAGGAAGAGCAGAGCCAGTTCCATCGCAGAAAAAGGGCTGGGGAAGGGTAAGGCTGATCAGAGTTGGCTACATTCCAGAAAAAGCTCAGGAAGGGGAGAAAAAGGGCTGGGGAAAGGGCAGGATATAAAAATGATCAAACCTGGATCACTCCCATAAAGGGCTGGGAAAGGAGGACAGGGATGAGAAAGAGCAGAGTTGGCTCCATCCCCCAAAAAAGGGCCGGGAGGGGGATGAGGATGATGAGAGCTGGCTCCACCCTGCTCTGTGGGGTGGTGGGACGTAGGTCCCCCTGGTTTTGCCAGCAAGTCCTGGAAACCCTAGGAGTAGGGGAGGGGAGGATGGACTGGGAGCAGTGGGGGGGTCTGGGGTCCCATTAGCCCAGGGACGTGCTCACATCCCTGTGCTGAGCTCCTATGGGATTCAGTCCCATCCCACAGTGGGGTGGGCTCAGACAGACAATTCCCACCCTTGCACATGGAGTGATGAGAACAGGTTCCCAAATCTTCCACCTGAGCTAAAGGGAATAAATTTATTTCCCTGCTGTTGCAATTCCACCTGCCCAGCCTCAGTGGATGGGAATGTCCCAAGGCACACTCTGCTGCTCCCAGCCTTTTAGCTCATCCTAAAACTTTAATTAGGCTTTATCACCCTAATTAGGGTTTATCATCCTAATTCTTGCGCTAATTCTGAGCAGCAGCAGGAATTCCATCTTCTCTCTCATCTTTCCAAGCAGCTCCCAGCCACTGGCTCTGGCACTTTGCTTTTCAGGGAACCTCTGGTGTTTCCCTTATCCTTGAATATTAACAAAAAAGCAGGAAAAAGCTAAAACAATGAAAACCCCTCAAGCAGGTTCCCTGCAGGCAGGAGGCACCAGGTGACACTTGGAAAAGGGTGGGGGGTGAGGGGGGGGAGATGGTCCATCCTCATCACCATGGGTGAAGGCAAAGGGATGAGGTGACACACGTCCCTGAACCCCACCTGAGTTCTTCCCTTGTTTCCATGAACTTGCTCCTCCAAGCCCTTCCCCAGGTGTGTTTAACTCCCTGTTTTCTCTCCCTCCCTCCCAGAAGAAGAAATCATTCCCATCTCACCGTTCTGCTGAGCAGAGCCAAAGGAAGAACCAACCCCCAACACACGTCACTCGCTCCCACTTTTTCTATGACCTACCCAAATCCACCCCCTTCCAAACCCAAACTAGGAAGGGGCTGAAGCTCAACTTCCTGCTCCCTTTCATGGCCATTTCCTCTTTTTTTTCCCAAGGAAGAACCCCTGTTCTCAGCGTTTTACAGGAGGTTTGACACCCGAGAGCACAGCCAGGAATAGGAATATTGAGGGATTTTGGGAGGTAGGTTAGACATTGCCCCCTTGCCTGTCCCTCTGCAGCCCATTCCTGCCCTTGGATCGAGGCTGGATTAATCCAGGATGGAATTTCTGGGGAAGGTGGAGGCTGCATTACCTCCGAGTTGCTCCTGGGAACCAACCTCAGTCTTTCCTGGGAACCAACCTCAGCCCTTGGGCACGGCAAATCAGGGGTTTGTGGGGTTGTTTTGGGCCCTTAAATGGAGGGAATTT
Organism: Phylloscopus whistleri; assembly: GCA_017589585.1. NCBI lineage: Eukaryota > Metazoa > Chordata > Aves > Passeriformes > Phylloscopidae > Phylloscopus > Phylloscopus whistleri. The sequence continues at coordinate 1,693,034 of JADMLD010000105.1, read as the reverse complement.
CTCAGGCAGGAGGGGCTGGGGGAGGGAATCCCAACTCCAGCCCAGGAATGGGCTGGATAAAGAGGAAATGGTTATTTGAAAGATTTTCATTCTGCTACTCTTAGAGCTGCATTTGCTCTGTCTGTTTGTAAATAATCCATAGATGAGCCCTGTATCCATCCTCTCCCTGATTCCTGCAGAGATCTCCCACTCAGCTTCATTTAACTGTAGGAAAACACAATAAAGGAATATGCATGATGTGGATGTTCTTCCTTTCCCCCACTTCCACTTTGTTCCATTCCTGTGTCCCAGAGCTTGGATCAAGGGATGTTTCACCTGCTTTGCATCCATTCTGGGGGTGTATGGATCTCTGGATCTCACCTGGATCACCCCATGGCCACTGCTGGGCTCCTGGGGGGTGGGATGGGGGTCACCATCCCAAAAAACTTCCTGGCCAGTGCCCCTGGATGAGATGAAAGCTCCTGGATGAGTTTAAAGGATGAGTTATCCCATGTAGGATGGCTGGAAGGGAATTGTCAAGCAGACACAGCTCCAGACAGCTCGGAAAAGATTCCAGAACAGGGAATCTCCCTCAGGGCTCCCCCTGCCAGCATGCACGAGCCTCCCTGAGGAGTTTATCCTGGATTTCTAAGCAAGTGTTCTCAGAACACCTCCATCCCGCAGAAGTGCCCAGAGCAGAATTCCCATGGGGGTCAGAGCAGCCAGTGAGATTTGGGCTATAAATAAGCAGTAATTATCCATCTGCCAATAATCCCACGGGCAACAGGATTCCTGGCACGTTCCAATTGTGCCAGCACCACTCGAGCCTTTGGGAGCAGCACAACACCAACAGTGGTGGATGACCAAGCACGAGGAACCTCCCTGTCCAGATAATTCCACCCCATTCCCGTCAAAGCTCCTCCTTTCCTTCTCCAGCAAAGAACAAAAGCTGGGAACACTCCTGGAAAAAGGAAGAATAAAGTGGAGAAAAGGCTACAATCTTTACTCACCATTTTAATACTGCCAACAAGTCTAACAGATCCAACTGTACACATGACAAACTGGGAGGAGTCTGGATGCAATCATGGATCAGCAAAGGAATGTAGGGCTGGTTAGGGATGGCACTAGAGGGAAACAGGGATTTGGCACCACACAGACAAAGTAAAGGCATGCTCAGGGCAGGGCTGGGCAGGGAGGGCCATGGGAAAGGCAGCACAGAATAATCCACCGTTTTCATCCCAAAAAATGCACAGGAACCAGTGGTTTGAGAGCTGGGAAGCAGCAGTTTTCCCCCCAGTGAGGGCTCAGCTCCTCTCCCCACCGAGCTAGGATTATGCTGAGCACAAATCCCTTCCCATACTGGCATAAAACCGGGCTCAAACCCTCAAGAGAACCTAAACCCTCCTTCTGCTGCAGGAGCCTTTCCCAAAGCCTGGGGGGAGCAGGATGGTAACAAATCACACATGGAAAAAAAGCCGAAGCTCTAAGGATCCCTTAGTAGCTGCAGAAATATTAAATCCTGGCCATAGCAAGTGTTAAAAACAAGGAATTCCTGCTAAGAGGAATATTTTCTGCAGGATCTGCTCACATGTGCATAGTTAAGTGAATTTTTTTTGTTGCTTTTTTTAATTATTATTATTTTTAAAACAAGGTTTGCAAATAAAGAAATAAAGTTTAGTAAAGTTATAGTTTTCTCGATGGAAAAAAACCAAAAAAAAACCTTAAAAACAGACTAGTGGTGGCTTGTTAACCAAAGGAAGAGAGAAAGCTACATATCCAAGGTCTGGAATCCAGCTGGAATCCAACGCACATCCCGGAGTTCACGTCGTCCAACGATGCCAGGAGGATCTACTCCCACTACGTGGCTTCACTGTGCCCTAATTCCACATCCCACAGCAATAAAAGGTCCCTAAGACAGAAGATTGTGCTAAAGAATTCCAGGATTCCACATGTTCTCTGCTCCTGGGTCACGCTCGTGTCGCTGTCCCCACGAGGCAGCAAGAGGCTGGGGCTCACCAGGCAGAAACACTGGGGAGGAAACCAGGAATGTAGAAGGGAGCAGAGAGAGCCGTTCCCAGGGGACAGCCAGGGCTGCCTTTACCTCTCAGTAGAGCCCACACTCCTTGAGGTTGTTTTTGATGATGACGTCGGTGACGGCGTCGAAGACGAACTGGACGTTCTTGGTGTCGGTGGCGCAGGTGAAGTGGGTGTAGATCTCCTTGGTGTCCTTCCTCCGGTTCAGATCCTCGAACTGGCACTGGATGTAGGCGGCTGCCTCCTCGTACGTGTTGGAGCCTGGAAAGCAGAAGATCCCTGGCTTTGCCCACCGGCTCACGGGAGCTTTTAAGTCCATATTAAGCTGCTTGCAACCATCTGCCTTATCCAGCTACAAATCCAAATCCACCATTAACTCCTTCTGGGAGACCTGAAGGCTATTCCCCGGGCCGTGACCTTGGACATGGGATCCAGGGATTGCTGTGTGCTGGGACAGCCACGCTCCACAGAGAGTAACAAATCACGGGAGTCATGGGCTTGAAGAGACCTCCAATCCCATCCCGTTTCACCCCTGCCAGGAATAGGGACACCCTGCACTACACCTTGCTCCAAGCCTGGCCTCCAGCACTTCCAGGGAGAGGGAACCAACAGCTTCTCTGGGAATCACAGAAATCAACAGCTTTGAAGAGATTTCAAGGAATTTCTTAAACATGTAAATGCCTCGAGCAGTGCCCAGGTAAAACCTTCCAGCTGTGTGGAACCACAGCAGTGACAGGCTCTGGAACAATCAGCACTGAACACGGACACTCCAGGAGCCAGAGCAAGACGTGGTTAAGTTCCACAGCCTCTAAAATTGAATTTAAATGGAATTATTGTCCCAGTAAGGTGCAAAAACAGAGAAATGACCTTGATTTGCTGGAGTGCAATACTTTATTCCAGGGAAGGACAAAGGTTGCTCCCAACCACAGCTCTTCCAAGAAAACGAGCTACCAGCCAACTGAACAGGCCAGAGACGCTGTCCAGGAGGCACAGGGAAGGAACTGGGGGAAAAGTTTGTAACTGATTCTGGGTTGTGCAAGGCTCTGACTGACTCACTCCTGGCCCAGTGACACAGATGATCCCACGGTCCCAGTGATCCCAGCCTACCTGTGTACTCTGGGTAGCAGATTGTTAGTGGGCTCTTCTTAATCTTCTCCTCAAACAGGTCTTTCTTGTTCAGGAAGAGGATGATGGAGGTGTCTGTGAACCATTTGTTGTTGCAGATGCTGTCAAAGAGTTTCATACTCTCATGCATCCGGTTCTGGAAAAGGAAATCAAATGGGAGAGATGTTAGGGAAGGGTGGGATGGGGGAGAGAGGCTCTGCTGCACAGGCCAGACTCAAAATTGGGGTGTCACCGCCACATCCTCATTGCCATCGCCCCAGGAGGAGCACAGAGGGCCAGGTCACCTCCTCCTGTTCCTTCCTGGAGTGACTCACACGCAGGGAACAAGCCATGAGAACAACTCCAGGCACATCCCAGCAACCAGGAAGGCAGAAAACATCAGAGATGGGTTGTATTTATCACTTTGCGGGGCAAGATTCCACTGGCTGCTCCAAGGAGTACTTGTCCTTGCAGCTCTCAGACAATTTAACGGGAGGAGCACACCAGGAACATTCCAGCCTGGTGCAGGATGGAGCTAGGATGCTCCCAGCTCCCTTCCATGCAGCCACAAACCCCACATCACGCACCATCTCCTCGTCCTCAGCCAGCACCAGGTCGTAGTCACTCAGGGCCACGCAGAAGATGATGGCTGTCACCCCCTCGAAGCAGTGGATCCACTTCTTGCGCTCCGAGCGCTGCCCTCCCACGTCGAACATCCTGGGAGGGGCAGGAGAAGCAGCTCAGGAGCTGTGCACACCCCTCCTGCCCGGCCCCCCTGCTGGTCCCAAGGGTGGGAGAGGCTGAGCAGTGGGCTGGGAGCACACAGGGTTTCAGAAGCTTCTCTCAGGAGAGGGAGTTTTAAAATTCCCTTCTTGGGAGAGGGGATTTTAAATCAGAATTCTCTATTTTCTTTCAAGCCAGGGTGGATAGAGCTTGCAGCAACCTGGGTGAGTGGAAGGTGTCCCTGCCTGTCTGGTTCCAGGTGTCCCTGGATGAGATTTAATATCCCTTACAAGCCAAACCATTCCACGGTTCTGGTTTTCAGCAGGAAGGACTGGAAGTCACCATCCAGAGCTCTGCTGATTTTATTCTCTCTTCTATTTCCTTAGCAACAACCCATTTGCTTGACTGGACTCCAAACACTTTCTTACAGCACCTCCAGGGAAATGGATTATTGGGAACACACTACCTGCGAGCTCCTGCTGGGACCCAGGAGGAAATTAAAGGGGTTAAGAAATAATTTCATGTATTAAAAAATAATCTTGAGATACTGAAGGTTAAAGGCTGAGCAGTTGCTTATGGAATGTCTGTATAAATTGAATTAGTTTCTAATTAAATAGAAATTTGTGTCACAGGTAGTTCCAGCCCCCTGCTCATCCAAATATTTTGATGAGAGCCTAGGACTGGGATTTAATTAAATCAAGTTAATATCTGAGTTATGAAGTCATAGATAATGATTTGTTCCCAGAGCAGACTAGGAACTGTCCGGGGGGGATCTAATGATCTCAAACTAACTCCCATCTTCTATTTAACCCTCTGGTCTAGGAGGAAAGATGGAAATCTCTGTGAGAACCCAGGATATTTACATGGCTTGAATCATTTGCCATTAGCACAGAGAGATCCATGAAGGAAGAGCATCCCTGACAACTCAGTTCATCCCAATTCCAGTCACTGTGGCTTCCCCATCCCATTATTCATGTCTGAGATGGAATATCACGGCAGAGTTGGCAGCACCAGGGTTTCTGATGGATTACTGCCTCCCTTTGTGGAGCAAATCCCTCTGGGACAGCACCTCGTGTGTCTGGGGCCCTCACAGGATCAATGGCTCTGGGTGGGATCGGGAAGGAGGGTGGAGATGATTAAAGGAACACACTGGAGATGCTAATCCTCATCCATCACCATGGGAAGACAAATTATTCCCTGGGTGGACCAGAAGCTGCATAAATAAATGGATGATGCTGAGTATTTTGGCATTATTGTTAAAAATGTTCTTAAATTGCACAGTTCAGAGCCAAAATGCTGCTCTCCCCAAAACTGTGCAAACGTTTCCTTCTCCAGAGGAGACCACAGAGATGCTCCAAGGACTGGAGCCCCTCTGCTCTGGAGCCAGGAGAGCTGGGAAGGAGAAGGCTCCAGAGAGACCTGAGAGTCCTTTCCAGTGCCTAAACAGGCTCCAGGAGAATGGGAGAGGAGCTTGGCACAAGGGCCTGGAGGGACAGGACACAGGGAATGGCTTCCCACTGCCAGAGGGCAGGGTTAGATGGGATATTGGGAAGAAATCCTTCCCAGTGAGGGTGGCAAGCCCCTGGCACAGGGTGTCCAGAGCAGCTGTGGCTGCCCCTGGATCCCTGGAAGTGCCCAAGGCCAGGTTGGATGGGGCTTGGAGCAACCTGGGACAGTGGAAGGTGTCTCTGCCCATGGCAGGGGGGTTGGACTGAATGGGATTTAAGAACCCATCCAATCCAAACCAGACTGGGAGCCTGTTAAAACCCTTGGATTCTAGAAGCATTTAGAAGAATTTTGGGATTTTAGAAGATTTTGCTGCAACTCCATCAAAGTCTTTCACACCCCATTTATAAATAAGCCAACTGATGCTTTTTAGGAATGTGAGCAGGGAAGGCTCCAAACCATCGGCACAGACAGAGGGAAGGGGGCTGAGCCACAGGCACTGCACTGTCCTACACCCACCTCTGGCCATGGGGCTCCAGCTGTTTCTCAGGAGCACACATGGGATCTGAAGCAAGGAATTCCTAAGCAGCAGGAAGGGGAGCTACAGGGATCCAAGGTGAGGAATGAGGGATGCAGCCTCAGCGTATGGAGGCAGCAGGAGCTGCTCTGAGGTTAGAGGAAGCTCGTTAGTGACATGTAAAGGGACACTGCCAGGAGCAGGCTGGATCCACAGCCTGGCAGGGACTGGATCAGCAGTGGGGACAGGAAAGTCCCAGCTCCTGCAGTGCCAGGCACAGGCTGGCAATTCCCAGAGGAACACATGGAGCACACCATGCATCCCGGAGCCACAGCCTGGCTGCGGACACGGCTCGGTTCCTCCGCTCCGAGCAAGGGGTTAAACTCAAACTCAAACTCCAGTCAGTGTCCTTTTAGTATTATTTTTGGGATTGGATCCTGGAAACGAGCAGTCAGTACCTGTGTCTGCGATTCCAACATAAAAGCAGCTGAAAAGAACAGAAGGCAAATCAAAGTCAAACCGGTCTCTCCAGTGAGCGATGCCAGCGGAGAGGGATAACGGAGGGAAGGAGGACAGTTAAACCAGGAGCCAGTGTGGGATGTGCCCCCAGTGCAGGGCACGGGCAGAGCCCTTCACTCACTTGAAATACAGGTCCTTGAAGGTGAAGTGAGTCTCCACAATCCTGTAGTTTTCACTCTGGTCCGCAGCACATCCTGCTGAGTCGGAATGTAGGTCGGCTGGGATATTCTATCCAAGTCATTTAGGTAACTAAACCAGAAGAGACAACACAAGAGGCTTTTTTTAGTCGGCTGCCTCACCATGAATCTTTTATAAACTGCAGAACAAAGCGCAGAATTTATTTATCTCCCCTCACAGAGCACAGCCCTCGAAGCAAACAACCCCCCGGGGCCGTCCTGAGGGATGTTTTGGGGGTTTGGGGATTTTAACCCCTCCCTGGATGACCTTGGAGGTGGTGCTGGTGGAGCTGAGCTGGCTGGGGAGGGTAGGGAGGGAATGCAGAGCCGTGCCAGGGCTGGATCTCCCAGGGCAATCCACAGTCAAGGTCTCTCGCTTCAAAGCACAAGGCAATAAATCCAAGGGTTTGCTGTTAAAGGGCAGGGATGCGTCAAAGGAGCTGGGAGGGAGGGATGAAGCCTTAAACACCATCCCAAACCAGGCAGATCCAGTCACCTCCTTCCCCAACCAGCTGACACAGCACTCTCTGAGGATACAGCCCTGGGAGAAACCACATCCTTGCAGAAATTTTCCCACCAAGACCTCAACTAATCCCAGCCCCAGCACATTCCTTTAGGAGTTCAGCGCTCAGGCACACCGGCACGAGGCAGAGATGATTCCCAGCAGGATCAGAAATCCCACTGCAGCCAGCAACACCTCTGAGCTCATCTTCCCTCCAGGCTCAGCTCCTGCTTTCACAACGATGACAGGGATCCCACAGCTCTGCTGTGGTGGCACAGGCCGTGCTCTTCCTCAGGAGCAGGTTTTAATCACCCCAGCCCTGTGTCACTGGGAGGGTTCAGGGGCACGAGGGCTCTGATGGGTGTAACAAAGCCTCCCAAATCACACATTATCATCACACCTGTCAGCCAGGAATGGCTTCTTCCCATGTGCCTGGAAGCTGTGCTAGGAACCCCAGCCACACATCCCTCCTCCAACAGCTCCAGCATCCCCCTGGCCAGGACTGCAGAGCCCTGCCCTGTTTCCAAACCCCAGATCCCAACGATCTGCCAGGACCTGCCCAGTGCCATGGGGCCTTTCCCACAGAGCTGGGATCTGAGAGTGGATTTAGTCCAGAAAGAGCCATCTCATCCCTCAGTCCTCTCATCCCTCTTGACTCCAGAAGGATGGCAGGTTTGTGAGCTGCTCTGTGACCAGGGCTGGGCCTGGCTTTAGTTTCAGTTTAGTAAAACATGATTTGGAAGGTGTTTACCTTCCTCAGCTTCTACCAAGGAGTATTTCTGCTGAGGCAGTGACATGCCCAGATTTTTTTCTCCTCTCTCTCTCCCACCAGTGTAAATTTAGCTGAGACACAATGCAGCAAAAGCCCATAGGAATGCTAAGAACTGACCAGCAGCTCCTCAAAGGGCTTTGGTACAGGTCACACCACTGATGTGACAGATCATGGAATCATTTGGGCTGAAAAGTCCTCTAAGATAGAGTCTCATTCTTATCCCAGCACTGCCAAGCCCTAGCTGAAGTTGTAAAGCACCTGCTCCCTACAGCCAGCTGGAAGTTTGGGCACTGAAATTGGTATAATTCCTAATTAAGGCTTTGGGAGCAGCCAGGGAGGAGGGAATGGAGCTGGCAAACTCCCAGCAAACAAATTCAATTGGGAAATAAGGCAGATCAGATTCAGTGGTGCTGCCTGGAACAATAAACTTTGCCAGACTAATTCCAGAGAGACCTAAAGGGCAAATCCCATGGAAATATAAGCGGTTGGAAAACCCAGCAAAGGGGATTTCTGGGAAAGCCTGGAAGTCCTGCCAAGCGTGGACAGAGGAAGCAGCTGTGCCCTCCCAAAAATCCAGGCTGCACAGCCCAGCTAGTGCCACTTGTATTTCAGATTAAATGGAACTTGAAAAAGATACCCCCAAAAGCTGGAAAAGCACAAAGGGGAGGGGAAAAGGGGAGAGGAAAAATAGGGGGTGGAAGAGGAAGGGAAGGATAAAAGGTGAGGGGGGAAAAAGAGGAGGAGGGGGGCAAAAAGAGGGAGAGGAAAAAAGAGGAGGGGAGAAAAGGAGGAGAAGGAAAAACCCCACTTAGAAATAATCTAGGTTTTATCCAGCACCATGTCAGGGAATTTAGGCCAGAACTGGCATTTGGGAACACACGGAGATGTGCAGGACTAGAGAAAGGTTGATCAGGAACTGTGCTAATTGCCCATGAGACTGCAGTTAATTACCTACAGCTTCCACAGGCTGACATCTGCCTGAAATGCAGGAAAAGTATCAAAACTAGGAACGAAAACACTTTAAAGCATTATGTGCTTGGTGACATTTCCAAGTATCTTGAAAATCTGGAGACGTGTGAAATGGAAATATCCCTCACATTCATCCTGCTGCTGCCCAGATAGGGGTTTAGAGGGGATATTGGGAAGGAATCCCTGTGAGGGTGGTGAAACCCTGGCATGGAATGCCCAGAGCTGTGACTGCCCCATCCCTGGAAGTGACAAGGCCAGGCTGGACAGGCTTGGAGCATCCTGGGACAGTGGAAGGTGTCCCTGTCCATGACAGGGGTAGAACGAGACGAACTTTAAGGTCCCTTAATTCCATGATTTTGGAGCCCCTCTGCACTGGAGCCAGGCTGAGAGAGCTGGGAATGTTCAGCCTGGAGAGGAGAAGGCTCCAGGCATGGAGACCTCAGAGCCCCTTACTGTGCCTAAAGGGCTCCAAGAGAGCTGGAGAGGAACTTTGGACAAGGAGGACAGGAGGGACAGGACAAGGGGGAATGATCCCAGTGCCAGAGGGCAGGGATGGGTGGGATATTGGGAAGGTTTTCTTCCCTGTGAGGGTGGGGAGGCCCTGGCACAGGGTGCCCAGGGAAGCTGTGGCTGCCCCATCCCTGGCAGTGCCCAAGGCCAGGTTGGATGGAGCAATCTGGGGTAGTGGAAGGTGTCCCTGCCCATGGAATCCGATGGGATTTAAGTTCCCTTCCCCAATCATGCACAGAGGTCCCGAATGCTTCTCCAGGGCACTGGCTGGAGGCAGGAGCTGGGAGCCACAGAGCCATTGCTCACATCAGAGGGAAAGATAAATGGGAAGTTGCAAAAAGGCAAGTTAAACAAATAAATGTCTGCAATATTCAACAAAACCCAGGGTGGTTCCAGGAAGCTTTATCAGATGGTGCTGGGAAAGGCACTGAGAATTTCCACATCAACAGCTTGGACCAGGAGCTACTCAAGTGTTCTTCAAAAAAAAAAAAAAGAAGAAAACATGGAAAATGCTACGATTCCAGGAGAGATTGTTTGGATTAGTGTTATCCTCCACCTCCTCTCCTCCCATACCATCTCCAGGCTGCCAGGGCAGTGCTCTGACAAGCAGGATCTCTGCCTGCACAAGGGAAAAGTGCCCAGTGATGCAGGAAACAGCAGGAAGGGGAGTCTTTGGAACAATTCCATGTTGAAATGCTCGGCTCTCTGCCACAGCACCCTTGCTCTTGATGCCACCTGATTTTCACAAGCAGTTACTTGTCTGTTCATCTCCTCCTCCATTCCATGTGTCTCAGCCCCAGAATCTGAAGTGGAGCCAGAACTGGTCTGGAAACACAGCACAAAACTGGATTTCACCTGGAAAACCATTAAATGGGGCACAGATTTAACAGTTGCTCACACTGAGGTTTCAGTGCTGTTTGTAGGAGATAATGAAAGGAACAGGGAAGGGAAATTCCCAAGAGAAGTGGGCCATCACCCCACCACAAAAAGGGGTGCAGGACATCCATCCTTGGTGGCTGGGCACTTGAACAGGCTCCCCAGGGAATGGTCACGGCCCCAGGGCTGGCAGAGCTCAAGGAGCGTTTGGACAATGCTCTCATCCATGGAAAAAAGTCCCCCAAACACAGGGTGGGATTTTGGGATGTCCTGTGCAAGGCCAGGAGTTGGACTTGATGATCCTTGTGGGTCCCTTCCAGCTTAGGATATTCCACGGTTCTAAGGATGGACAAGGGAATTAGTTGGGGAACACCAGAGATAAGGCAGGTCAGGAGCCATGTGTGGAAGGAGAGGAAAATCCTGGGAATTCTGCAAGCCCTGTGGAAGAAGCAGAAGAACTCTAATGGCTTGAATTTACCAGGAAGAAATGAACCCCCTGGCAGCGTTTCCCAACCGCGGAGCTGCCGAGCTGCAGATGCATCATAACCTTGGTTTGCTGCAACTTCCTGTGGGTTTGGGACAGGAAGTTGAATTTTCTGGGGCACTTCTCAGGAAATGCCTGGGTGGCTCATCCCAGGTGTAACGTCCCCATCCCAGGCTGTGCCAGCTCCTTGCAGCAGCCAGACCTGCATCTGCACCACGGGTGGGTGGCAGATATCCAGGAACAAGAAGGACCCTCCAAAATCCCACCTCTGGAAGGCACTTGGGTCAAGCAGGTACCTACAAAAGCAGGGCAACACCCTCTTTTCTCAATTGCTCCATTTCTCCAGCTGCCTTCATCTTCCTCCTCTTCCAAAGCCATCCAGACACACACCAAGGTGCCTCCTTCAGCTCCATTCCTGCTCTCTGCCCAAGTCCTTAACCTTTCCTCCTCTTCTTCACATCTTCCCATTAAATCATTCCTTCTTTTCCCCCTCCTCATCAATCTCTTTCCTCCCTTGGAACCTGAATTTCCTCCTTTCCTGCTGCAAAGGCATGCACAAACCCAAGAAAACTCCTATCAGCCCTTCCCTTGATCCAAACCCCTGCCAAGGAGCAGCAAATTAAGAAGGATTCTGCCTTGTTTTCAAGCTCAAATATGCTCTGAACAGCAAAACCCTGCAGGCAATGAGCTGTGGTGCAGCTGAAACTTCTCCACAAAGCGCCTCCCAACTCATTTTTCCAAGAGTTAAAGCTTAAACTGAGATGAGTTTTCAGCTGGAAATGCTGAAAATCACCTTTCAGAGTGTCAAATACTTGTTGTAGAGAGACCAAGAATGTAAGTTTAAAAAAAAAAAGGAGGAAAAACAACAACTGTTTTGCTCATCAAAGGAACAGTTTCCCCTTCCTGCACTAACCTGCCCTTGGAAAAAGATGAGGCATTTCATCAAAAATTCCATTAGCAGCCTGTTTATCTACTCAGAACCTTCCAGTTGTTCAGCAGCTGTGTTGAATTTTGGACCAGGACAAGAAGATTTTAAAATCAGAACAGTTTAGAGGCAGCATTGCCTGTGAGGTGCCAGGCACAGGGACACGTTCACCTCAGTACAAGATGCCAAGTTTCTTCCATGAAACCAGAAAATTTGTCAAAAATCACATTTTTCAAATGTTTCAAACGCTCACTGTGAGGGTGGGGAGGCCCTGGCACAGGCTTCCCAGAGGAGCTGTGGCTGCCCCTGATCCCTGGAAGTGTTTAGAGCCAGGTTAGATGGGGCTTGGAGCAACCTGGGATACTGGAAGGTGTCCAGGCCCGTGGCAGGGGGTGGGATGAGATGTTGAAGGTCCCTTCCAACCCAAACCATTCCAGGATTAAATTCACCTTAAAAAAGGCACAAAACAAGGCATGTGGGATTTTCCCCAATGCTCCACAGAGAGAAGACAAACAGCACTCCATCCCCAGTGTCACCCAGTCAGACCAGCACAGACAGCACCTTCCCACCCAGTCCCACCCCACCCCAGCCACACCGGCCCCTCCTGGAGCACTGTGGGAGCTGGGAAGAGCCCAGGAGCTGCTGTTGGTTCCTTACTAGGATGCAGAATCGTTCAGCTGGTACTCCCTGGATCTGCTGAAGCAGGCCTGCACTCCAGGGTCTCTCCAGAGCCGTTTGATGACTCCAGCCAGCTCAGCTGTCATCATCCCCTCCTCGGCGCTCCCGGCCAGCACGAACAGCTGCCGGGCATCGTCCTGCAGGACAGGAACACACCTTGGGATTCCAGCCACAGAGACCTTCCCCACCAGCAGCAGGGCTCAACATCTCAGCATTCATTAATCACTGCTCTACTTCATCACAGTTCAGCCCGTCTGGTTTTCTCCCAAAAGTCATGGGAGCCAGAAAGGGAATTTTGGGGGAAGAAGTTCCAGGCTGTGGGGTGAGATGCCCTGATCAGGGATGGCCACGGCACTTCCATGGGGATCCAGCTCCAAAGGCACCACTCCCATCAAAACCATGGCATTTCAGTAATTTGGTGCAATGTTTGAGAGAGAAGGTGGGAATGCTGATGTGCTACTACAGACCAATGAACTGAACTAGAGGTTTTACTTGGAAAACCTCTGCTGGTGTGGCACAGCCCAGGGAAAAGGGAAAAAAGTGACTTCTGAGAGATGATGGGACTAAAGCTTTGAGGATTTGCCTTTTGCTGCTAAAGCTGTCGGAAGTGAGGGAGACTGACTCCCTAATAAAACATTTCATGAGGAGATGGGATGGACTGATTGGGATCTGAGCATGACAAATCCCCCCAGAAGCCTGAGCAGGACCATGCTCTTGTCCAGGTTATCCAGTGGTTTAGGACAGCGAACCCCACACTGCCCTGTAGCCCCCTCTGCTTTTATTCCTACCCTGATCAGACCTGTCAGGTCCTTCTGGGAGCTGTGAGAAACCTTCCACTATCCCAGCATTCTCCTTCTAGCACTGGCTCCTCTCCCCTGAGCCCCAAACCCTGCATGTGCCAAGCCCAGGGTGCTGATCCCAAATCCACTTTATCAAGGTGTTAACAGCCAAATGCAGAGGGACCCCAGTTCTGGATCTCTGTAGGTCACTCTGTGGTTTGATGCATTTGGCTTTGTCCTGGGAAAGCAGGGCAAGGTGTTTGTCCTTCAGGATGCTGAAAAGTCATGGCATTCAGCTCTTGTGAAGCCACCTCAGCATGGGCACTGAGAAAGGACTTGGATTCAGCATCTTCCCTGCTCCAGCTCCAAGATCCCAACTCAGCCTCAACAAGCACCAAGAAAGGTGGAAGAGAACTCTGAGAGGATTTGAAGCAGCAGCTGAACAACAGCCTGGGTGAACATGTGAGTGAAGATGTGCCCTTTGGCCAGGACTTGGAATCATAAATCCAAAATAAACACCATAAATTCAAACTATCCGGGGCTGGATCGACTGCAGCATGAGGCAGAACAGCCACAGTGCAGCCCTGTGCTGACACAATTCCCTTCTCCTGTACATTTCCAGGAGTCCCTAGCTCCCACTCTGTGTCTTTCCCACCACCACAAGCCCTGACTTCCAGCTCAAAATGCTGGACATAAATGCAAGAAAGAGGCCAGGGTATGAGCAGAGCTAGAGGGGAGGGGAAAAGAGGGGCCTCAAACCTCCCAAAATTTCAAACTCAAAATTCCCAAAAAATTCAAATAATTTAGAGGAGGATTTGGGGATGGTTAGGGGCTTTTTTTTTGAGCATTCAAACCAGTAAAGGTTTTTACCCAGAACCTCAGTAAAATATTGTTTTGCACTGACAATACACTAAAGTTATGACAGGTTTTTTGCTACTTTATCTTGTAACACGTTCTGCCCCAGACTGAAACTCCAGGATTCATTAACACAGTTCAGGCTGAGGAAATAAATGCAATACTCACTGCTCTGGCAACTTCCCCAAAGTCTATCTTTAGCCTCCCCATGGCTCTGATGATGGCGATGATGGATTGGATGGTGTTGCTGTACACAACCACTTTATACTGTTTGCATTCCTCCTCTGAGTAGCCATCCTCATGGATAATCCTGCAAGGAAACCAGCTCATTATTCCCAAGCCAAACCAGAAGGGCTCCACACATTTTTTTATCCCATCTCACACAAAGGTTCCAGCCTGCAGTCACTTACTTCATCTGCTTCACAATGGTGCTTTTCCCAGACTCTCCAGCACCTGAAAAGCACAAAAGAAAATCCAGTTAACCATATGAAACTGAAAGGAAAAGCAGGATGTGGTTTTTGCAGTTCCCACAGAGAAGTTGATGGGGTCTGGAGTAGGATACTCCTTGTGCATTGCTGCTGGTAGTAGAGTTCCACCCTGCTGTCCTGGCACATTCCTCCCAGATTTTATTTACACATGCCAACAGTCACCGAGAGTTCACTGGCTAAAAAACCCTGGAATTTCTCGATTTCCAGAGCTCAGCAAGGGCAGCCAACTGGGAGGCAAGAACTGGGAGGAGGATTTATCCAACAGAGCAGCTCCCATCCCTCACTCCAGGCCAAGACAGCCAAAGTGCATCAGCACCACCAGCTGCTGCCACTGTTACTGAGCTGGGCAGGAAAGGCCTTGAACAACCAGGTGGGAAGTGACCATCTGGCACGGGCTGATTTCCAGGTGACATCTCAAAGCTGCAGGCACATCTGCATCCCAACAGCCTTCCTTCAAGGAATGTCAACAATACCTGGCTTCCAAAGCTCTGCAGAGCTGGGGTGGGTCAGTTATCCCAGGGTGTGGGTCAGTTATCCCTGAGGGGGGTCAGTTATCCCTGGGCAGGGTGGGTCAGTTACCCCTGGGCAGGGTGGGTCAGTTACCCCTGGGCAGGGGGGATCAGTTATCCCTGGGCAAGGTGGGTCAGTTACCCCTGGGCAGGGTGGGTCAGTTACCCCTGAGGGTGGGTCAGTTATCCCTGAGTGTGGGTCAGTTATCCCTGGGGGGGGTGAGTCAGTTACCCCTGGGCAGGGTGGGTCAGTTATCCCTGGGGGGGTGGGTCAGTTATCCCTGGGGGCTGGGGGTCAGTTATCCCTGGGCAGGGTGGGTCAGTTATCCCTGGGCAGGGTGGGTCAGTTATCCCTGAGTGTGGGTCAGTTATCCCTGAGCAAGGTGGGTCAGTTATCCCTGAGTGTGGGTCAGTTATCCCTGGGCAGGGTGGGTCAGTTATCCCTGGGGGGGGGTCAGTTATCCCTGAGTGTGGGTCAGTTACCCCTGGGCAGGGTGGGTCAGTTATCCCTGAGTGTGGGTCAGTTATCCCTGGGCAAGGTGGGTCAGTTATCCCTGGGCAGGGTGGGTCAGTTACCCCTGGGCAGGGTGGGTCAGTTACCCCTGAGTGTGGGTCAGTTACCCCTGAGTGTGGGTCAGTTACCCCTGAGTGTGGGTCAGTTATCCCTGGGCAGGGTGGGTCAGTTACCCCTGGGCAGGGTGGGTCAGTTATCCCTGGGCAGGGTGGGTCAGTTATCCCTGGGGGGGGGTCAGTTATCCCTGAGTGTGGGTCAGTTATCCCTGGGCAGGGGGGGTCAGTTATCCCTGGGGGCTGGGGGTCAGTTATCCCTGGGCAGGGTGGGTCAGTTATCCCTGAGTGTGGGTCAGTTATCCCTGGGCAGGGGGGGTCAGTTATCCCTGGGGAGGTCAATCACCCCTTGAAGCAGAGTCAGTTACTCCTGACTGCAAACAAACCAGCAAGTTCCCTGGTTTTCCTATTTTTTTGTCCCAGATCCCAGAGCACTCCCAAACCAAGTCCCTCCTGCATGGCTCAGGGCAGCAGACACCTGGGATTCCAAACCATCAGTGATCCTGGTTTGTGGAGCTCAGCAGAGCTGCCCCACGTGCCTGTCCCAGCCGGGAGCGTGCCAAAGGCAGGCACGGTGCTCCTGAAGTCAGCAGAACTCCAGGACTTCACCTCGTGTGGCACCAGGAGCTCAGCTCAGCTGGCTCTGCCACTGCCTGAGGGCTCCTCGGCCTCAAGACTCCCTGAGCTGCAGAGCTGGGCTGGCTGCAGGCAAGGAATGATGTTTGACCTGCTTGGATTTGGACAGATGACTTGGGGGAGCCCAGATGGAATAAAACACCCGTAGAATTCCAGGATGGTTTGGGTTGGGAGGGTCCTTAAATCCCATCCTGTTCCACCCCTTGCTACAGGCAGGGACACCTTCACTGTTCCAGTTTTCTCCAAGCCACATCCAACCTGGCCTTGGATGCAGGGATGGAGCAGCCACAGCTCCTCAGGGCAAACTGGGCCAGGGCCTCCCCACCCTCACAGGAAAGAATTCCTCCCCAATATCCCATCCATCCCTGCCCTTTGTCAGTGGGAAGCCATTCCCCTTTGTCCTGTCCCTCCAGGCCTCTGTCCAAAGTTCCTCTCCAGCTCTCCTGAAGCCCCCTGAGATTTCAGGTCTCCCTGGATCCTTCCCTTCCCCAGGGTGAACACTCCCAGCTCTCCCAGAGCAGCTCAGTGCTTGCGGTCAGGTGTGAAAACATTAACACTCCATGGACTCAGCACTTCCACTCCGGGAGGATACAAATCCTTATTTTTATTTCCCACACCCACCCTCCACATTCCCAGGATCCAAGTGCTGGGATTTCAAATCTCTGCTGTCCCCAAACAGCCCCGAATCCAGACTGAGAAGGCACTTTTAGTACAACCTCTCTGCTTTTGCCTTCTCAGCATCATATTTACTGTCATTTCCTCCTTAGATTATCCCAAAATAATCTCCTGCAGCAGCCAAGCTGTTCTGCCTGTCACCAACCCCACCAGATCCAACCCTGCCAGTACAGCACTAATTACAACCAGATTCCTTTAACCCCTTCCCTTCCCCCCTCCATCCTAAGCACTGCCTGGTAATGCAGGAATTCCCCTCTGCAAGGTTACTCACACCTTACTTTAGAGGAAGAAAGTAGGAATCCACATCCTCCAAAGTGTCACCTCACCAGCACACTACCCCAAACTGGCTCCTCAGCCACGGCCAAGCAGTGAGCTGTTATTCCTAAAGAAGTTTTTCCTGTTGTTCCAGGTTCTCTCTCTCAGGCAGGAGCCACCCAGACAAGGTACCTCATCAACACTCACTGAAAAACATCTCCCCTCCAGCTCCAGCTCTGGAATGGAAGGCTGGAGCTCCTGCTGGGATGGCCCAGGAGATGGGCAATGCCAGGGGGAAAAAAAGGGATTAACACTGCCCATGTCTAATCTGACAGAGGAACAGCTTCCCACTGACAAAAGGAGGGAATTTGGGAAGAAATTTCTGAGGGTGGTGAGACCCTGGCACAGTTTCCCAGAGATGCTGTGGCCCCCCCATCCCTGGAAGCAACCAGGTTTAAAGGAAGGTGTCTCTGCCCATGGCAGGGGGTGAGATGAGCTTTGAGGCCCCTTCCCACCTTAACAATCCTGGAGTCCTTGATTCTGGAGCCCCTCCACTCTGGAGCCAGGCTGGGAGAGCTGGCAGCATCCAGCCTGGAGAAGAGAAGGCTCTGGAGTGACCTTAGAGCCTCTTCCAGTGCCTAAAGGGGCTCCAGGAGAGCTGGAGAGGGACTTGGACAAGGACCTGGAAGGACAGGATGAGGGCTTCCCACTGCCAGAGAGCAGGGTTAGATGGGATACTGGGAAGGAATTCCTCCCTGGGAGAGTGGCAAACCCCTGGCACAGGGTGCCCAGAGCAGCTGTGGCTGCCCCATCCCTGGCAGTGTCCAAGGCCAGGCTGGACAGAGCTTGGAGCAACCTGGGATAGTGGAAGGTTCCCTGACATGGCAGGAGGGGTGGAATGCAATGCCTGGAAGGTTCCCTCACTCCACTCCAGCCAATCATTCCCATTTCACTCTTCCTTTCTGGGCCCAATTGGAGCATCTCTAGGTCTCACTCCTAGAGATGCTTCTCTAAACACTTGCAGATGTTCACACCAGACAAGCTGCTGTTCCCCTTTTTCCAACCCACTGGAAAGGGTTTGCCTGAAGGGATCCATATTGGACCAACTCAGCAGCTTTTACCCTGCACCCCTCATTCCCAGCTCAGGGGACTTCCATGTGAGCTGTTCATACCCAGTGTGGCTGAACCCTTCAGCAGGGGAATAACAAATGGGAATTTAAATGCTACTAAAACACTGCTTTAGCCTACAGCAAACTGATGCTCCACACTAGAAATGCACATCAAGAGTGGATAGAGTTACACTGGAATTCTTACAGATTCCTCAGACAAAGGCTCAACTCTGGGAGCTTAGGCAGGGACTAGATGGGGAGCCAGGAAGACCTCAAAGATCAAGAGATGTGAGAGTGGATTCAAACCCACGGAAATCAGGGTGTTCCTGGGACGTTTCTGCCTGTCAAAGAAGAAGCAAACCTTTCTCCTCTGCTCCCATGAGCACAGCCAGACAGGGATCACGTTCTGCCACAAGAAACCAGGGCTGAGCTCAGAGTCAATGTCGTAACCCCATGGAAAAACTGCTTCAGAAGCATTAACTTCTCTTTTCCCAGAATAGAAGTGAGGAACCTCTTCATACCACCCTGGACACACGGAGCAGCTCATCTGTTAGAGAGACTGTTCCACGCCACGGACACACTGGGCAAGAATTCCACAATGTCCCTGTCTGTCCTCAATGCATCCCTCCACAAGCATTCAACTATTCCCTCTGGAAACCAGAGGGAGCCAGGAGGCATCACAGCTTCTGAAAACCCCCACACCTCACCCAGTAACTCACCAGACCATGCCAGTGACATCCCAGTAACATCCCAAACCACCCCAGTAGCATCCCAATAACATCCCAGTGACACCACAAGTTCTTGTGGTGCTGGAATTCCATCTCCAAGGGTGGCGATCCCTGTCCACGTTCCTACAGCCAGATCCCTTCTCCCTCTGCAGCAGGAGGGAACTGGAGCAGCTTTCCAGCTGGAGCAGTGCTAGTCCTGGGAAAGCAAAGGATACACTGGGGGGAAACCATCATCCAACCACTTCCCCCAGGAAAGCCAGAGGATTTCCTGGAGCAGCAGATGGGAAGCTCGGCATGGCCACACGCTGGAGATTACAGGGAAGGGAGCAACAAAACACAGCTTGGACTGGGAATTCCAGGGGAGGAATTCCATACAACTGTAGATTTTCGCTTTAAAAAAAACTCCAAGGAGGTAGGTCAGACTCCCTACATCTTCCAGACACAAGCATCCAGTTTCCTGCTCCAGAAGGTCCTAAAAATCCTGTTTTCAGTGCTTTTTTTTCCTGAAGTTGCATCAAAACTGCATTAAACTGTACTTCAGGAAAGGAATTCCACACACTTAATTAAGGGGAAAAGCCCTGGAACATCTGCAAGTTTCTGAAGAGAAACCAGGTCACTGCTGAAACAAATCCTCCCAGGGATGGAACAGGGATGCACCCGGAAAATGCATTAAAGAACAAGTGAGGAAAATAAAACTGAAGGGCCTGACATGGGCGTGTGGCTTGGACCTCCAGCAACAGCCAGTTCAGAAACTCTGCAGGGATTTGTCAGGAACTCCACTAGCCCATTCCTCAAGTGCTGCAGCCCTTGGTGAGCTCCCAAATCCAGAGGTATTTCTCAGTAATTCCAACATTCCCTGATAAACAGCTTGGGAATAACCCCAGGAGTTCACCTGAAGCTCCAGGGGTGAGTTACAGACCTGGGAATGTGACAGGACCCTCCACATGAGGAGCAGGCTGGAAGCAATGCTGGATCATCTGGCTGTGGTTACAGCTCCCAAGTGCCAAACGGAACCAGCTCCCCTCAGACAGGCTGAAAGGGGCCCAAACAGCACAACCAAGCTGGGAGGAGTCCAGCTCCAAAAATATCTAATGGCTTGAGATCCACTGGAAGAGTGGGGCAGGAGCTGTTCAGATCACCCTAAACCTCAGTGGGTATCTCCCTGATAAACACATTTCCTTTATTTAACACTCATCCCACCCCACAAGGAACATGGACACCTCCCCTCACCCACCAACACCCTCCTCAGCTTTCCACAGCACTGCATTCCTGAATTTTATTCCATGAGGAATATCTCCCCACCAGCCTCCAGCAACCCAGGGACCTGTGCAGCCACAGCTGGGGAAAGCAGAACTACCAAATCCTCACTCTCTTCACCACTTCCCTCCTTCCAATCTCATTGTGCAGAACGCATATCCCAGCATCCTGACCTTCCTAGCACTGCCATCCCTGATAACACAGATCCCATATTCCCCTGTTGAGTTTTTTTATTTCAATGGACACCTAAAAAACTCTTGGATAGCAAAGAATCACATGCAGCAAGAGAAATGCACTGGGAATCAGGAGAAAGGAAAAAACACTGGAGAAAGGAGCAGTAGTGTTGTACCACCAGGCTTGAAAAAAGCAGCTATTGTTGGAAAAGTCAACAGGAATCAGGAAAGATCAGGCTGACATCTCTAGTTCCACAAGAATGATGGGAACAACAATATATTCAAATAAAATGGGGCACGTGGGCTGGCTAGAACCTCACTGCAGAGGGAACAGGAGCCAACAGCACAGGATAAACCACTTGAGGCTGTCACTGCCTCTGGAGGAAAAAAAAGTGAAGGCTTGGCTAAGGAATGGCAAACTGAAAACAGGGGCAACACTAACCCTGGGACTGGGCCTGCTGGAGCACATGGGCTGAAGCTGCCATGGTTTTTCCCATCAAAAATACCTGGGAGATGCACAGAAGAGCAGCAGCCCTGATGGAAGATTTAGAATCGTAAAAGGAATCCTGGAATGCTTTGGGTTGGAAAGGACCTTAAATCCCACCCCATTCCACAACCTGCCACGGGCAGGAACACTTTCCACTGTCCCAGGCTGCTCCAAGCCCCGTCCAGCCTGGCCTTGGACACTGCCAGGGATCCAGGGGCAGCCACAGCTGCTCTGGGCACCCTGTGCCAGGGCCTGCCCACCCTCCCAGGGAAGAATTCCTTCCCAATACCCCACCCATCCCTGCCCTCTGGCAGTGGAAGGCATTCCCTCTCATCCTGGCACTCCAGGCTGTTGTCCAAAGTCCCTCTCCAGCTCTCCTGGAGCCCCTTTAGGCACTGGAAGGGGCTCTAAGATCTCTCTGGACCCTTCTCTTCTCCAGGCTGAGCATTCCCAACTCTCCCAGGCTTGTTCCAGAACAGAGGGGTTTTCCTTTCTGCCTTGAAACTATTGGAGCCTCAACCCTGTTTTAGTTAAACAATTACTTTAAAGCTTAGAAACATCCCATGACCACTCAGAAGGTTGGAATATCTCCAGGAATTCTGCACCATTCCTGGGAAACATCAGGCTGGAGGAACCTGGGCCTGCCCCCTACACCCAGACCTGAGTGACCACTGACGGTTCTGAGAAATTCCTTAAGGAGCTGCTGAAATGGCCACAAACCAGCAGCAAACACCCCTCTGCTGCACCCCTGGAAGTGCTTCAGGCCAGGCTGGATGGGGCTTGGAGCAACCTGGGCTAGTGGGAGGTGCCTCTGCTCATGGCAGGGAATGGAACGGGATGAGCTTTAAAATCCCCTCCAGCCCAAATCATCCTGGGACTCTGTGAGCACAGACCCTGCACAGACCTCGGGTTTGAATTTGTTTTCCCAGCTCTTTGATCTCCCCCAGGAGTGTTTTGAAGGAATTATGGCTGTTGTGGAGCAGCGTGGCTGGAGACCCCCATGGAGAGGCCTTGTGTGGCTCTTGGCTGAAGATCAAAGCAGCATCTCCAGCCTCGTGGGCAGCCCCTGATCCCACAGCTCCTCATCCACACACACGGGATTAGGGAATCATGGAATGCTTTGGGTTGGGGGGGGCTGTAAAGCTCTTCCCATTCCACCCCCTGCCATGGGCAGGGACACCTTCCACTAGCCCAGGTTGCTTCAAGCCCTGTTCAGCCTGGCCTGGAACACTTCCAGGGGTGGAGACCTCAGAGCCCCTTCCAGAGCCTCAATGGGCTCCAGGAGAGCTGGAGAAGGGTTTTGGACAAGGGTTGGAGGCACAGGACAAGGAGGAATGGCTTCCCATTGCTAGAGGGCAGGGTTAGATGGGATATTGGGAAGGAACTCTTCCCTGTGAGGGTGCCCAGAGCAGCTGTGGCTGCCCCATCCCTGGGAGTGCCCAAGGCCAGGCTGGACACAGCTTGGAGCAGCCTGGGACAGTGGAAGTGTCCCTGCCCGCGGAATGGGATGAGCCTTAATGTCCCTTCCACCTCAATCCATTTCAGGATTTCATGATAAATGGATGTGCTTGGAGATAAAAAGGCCAAGTCTGGTGTCTCTGGATCCAAGTCTGGGTGGCAACAGCAGAGAAACAGCCAAGCAAGGCCTGTAAAATGGGAGTTGGATGATAAAGCAACAGATAACTTGGAAAGAGAGGGAACAGTGGGGAGACCTGGGCTTGGAAAAGACATTCCTTAATCTTCCTGATTATCAAGCATCATCTTGTGCTGGGCTCATTTTTAAAAGTCAAACATCCTCTGAATTTCCTGCGGGGACAACAACCCTGAGCTGTTCCAAACAAGCAGCCGGGCTCTCCCTGCCCAGCAGCTCCTGCTGGGGGATAAGCTCATTCCCCAAACACCAGGAGCTTGCAGGGGGTGGAGACCCCGAAGCACCGAGCTCCAGGGGGCCAGCGCCGTGCCCAGCACCCCCAGGGTTTGTTTCTAAAGCTGACCCAGGCAGTGCCACCCCGGTAACCAGAGAAGGTTAAAGGAGGCACTGAAGTGACCAAACACCAACTGGGAAAACATGAAACAAGAGCCAGGCATCGGATCCCCAGGAACAAAGGAGACAGCACAGGGATCACCACAAAGAGCCTGCTGGAAAAATAATCAGCATCTGTCCCTCATTTCAGCTCCAAACCCCATTGAAGTCATGAAAAGACCATTTTTCAACCCCACTTCTGCAGGGAATAAGTGCCTGCTGCATCCCAGGAGGTGTGGGCACAGCTCAGCTCACTCCAAACTTCCAGAAGATTAGATCCATGATCTAATTAAAAAATTCCTCTTTACAGCTCCCTCTCTCTTCTGAGAAAAGTTATTTCAATGCTCTGCCTCAGAATTTAATGAAACTTGAACCATATCCAGAGGGCTCTTGGAGCATAGATGGAATCACAGTTCCTCAACCAAGCTGTCTGCTGGAAATTGTCCATCCCAAATCCCAGGGCTGGGCATGGACACTCACCCATGCTCCTGACACAAGCACATGTGATGTACACATGGCACAGGGGACAGAAGAATTCCCATCCCACAGCTGGGAAGTGGCAATGTGCAGAAAAGAGGGCATCTGACCCTGGTGGAACAAAATCCCTTTTCCAGAAGATGAAATAAATCATGGCTGATTCCTGGAAAACTCAAGGGGTTCAGGCATGCTGGAGGTAAGGAGCATTTTACCTGCCCTGCATCTGGTTTTGGTGGGAAAAGGGCAGAACAGAAAACCAAGGGAAAGGTACACAGAGACCCAATGGAAAGGTGGGAGAACATGGGTGGAAGCTGCAGCTCCCACACCTGAGGACAGGGAAATTCCAGCCTCCAGTGCAGGGGTGGAAAGACCTCCATGGAGCTCAAAGCCCAGAGAAGAGCTGTGCCTTCAAAGAGATCTGACCTGCTATCAAATTAATTCTAATCATGGGATCATGGAATCGTTAAGGTTGGAAAAGACCTGTGAGATTGAGTCACACCGTGTCCCAGCACTGCCACGTCCACCCCTCATCCATGTCCCAGGTGCCACACCCACCTGGTTTTTGAGCATTTCTAGGGATGGAGACTCCACCACTGCCCTGGGCAGCCCATGCCAGGGCTGGACAAGCTTTGCCATGAAGAATTTTTCCCTGATATCCAACCTAAACCTCCCCTGGTGCAATCTGGCCTCAGACAGGTCCTTGTGAACTGTGTGAGGAGAATCCTCCCGTGGCCAGGAGTCACCAGGAACCTCCAGCAGACCCAGATACCCTCAAGATCAGAGAAACAACAGCTCCTTGCAGCTTCCCCAGCAGGATTCCTACAGCAGATCCCACAGGGAAGGACCTTGGAGCAGCAGCCACTGCTGGGACAGTATCTGGAGACCAACACCCCATCACAGAGCTTTGTATCACCATTCCAAGGGCATGCAGCAGCTCCAGAGCTGAGCAGCAGCCAGGTCTAACCCCCAGATGGATCCTCTGGAACAGGGATCCAAGGCACAGCTGCTGTGCTCCCAGAAAAGCCACTTCAATTAACAACATCATTAACTGCAGCACCAGCTCTGCCTGGATTTGCATCTCCAGAAAACACTTTCCCACCTGAAACCAAAACACAACCGAAACAGTGCTGAGGAAGCTTTGGGGAATTCAGGAAAAAAAAAAAAAAAAAAAAGGTTGGAAAAATCAGCCAAGGGCTCCTGGAGTAGTGGAGGGGGAGAATTATGCAAATGAAGGTTATTTTAAAACAAACTTATGCTTTCAATTGTTCTCGCATTAATTAGCAGCACTACCTCAATGTAATTACACAGCATATCCAAACTCAGGGAAGCTGTCCAGGCTGGATAAGAGGTGTTTTGGGCAGAACCAGTCCAGCACTGGTGCACCCGCAGAGCCAGAGCCACAAACCCACCACTTACACAGGGATTGGGGAATGGGACAGCTCCAGAATCAGCCTCACCACTCGGGGTCACCCAGACCCCTGAGACACGGCCCAGAACAAGCCCCAGACCTTTGGGAAGGCACTGCAGGCAGAGTGAAGGGTCTGGCTTAGCTCGACCCAACCAGGAGGAGCTCCAGCACCTTCCTCCCTTTGGCTGCAAAGCCCTGCCAGGCTTCCCCATCTGCAGAAGCCTGTGTGTGCCTGCCCAGGAGCCTCTTCCTGGGGGCAAATGGGAGGAGAAAAATGGGAGTGAGGGCTCCTGGGCCATTCCCAGCCTCCCCAGCCATTCCCAGCCTCTCAGTTCTGCTGTTCCAGAGAGTGAATCCACTGCTGCCGTCACTCCGACCACGCCAGTGCCAATGCCAGCAGAGCTGCCAGTGCCATTCCAACATGGAACAATAATTACATCCCACAGGGTCATAACAACCGGGGTCAGGCATTATTCAACACTCAGCTTTCATTTGTTTTATAAAATATCCCCAGAATTTAGAATTGCTCAACAAACTTCGGAGTTGTGAAAGGGAAACACGACAGAGGGACTTGAAATCCCTGGGGAGGAGCTGCCAGGAACAGCTCCAGGATTAACTTCATCCCAGCAATCCTGCAGTTATCCAGGTGCTGGGGGCACTTCCTCCAGCACCCAAACCTTCTCCCAGGTGGAAGGTGCTGCAAAAGCCAAGCCAAAGCTCCCAGAAGAAGGGAGCACAACTGGAATTCTCTCTCCTTCCTCCCCTGCTCAAGAGAAGGTAAAGGTTATGAGGGAGAGAAAGGAAACCTCACCCAAAGCCTGATTTGGGGATTTCTGACTTCCTGTCCTCTCCCAAATCCCCTGATTTTGGAGGTATTTGACTTCCTCTCCTCAGCTCTTCCAACTCTGCCTGTACTTCACTTTCTCTTTTCTGCCCAAATCTCCCAATTTTCAGTGTCTTTACCTTCCTCTCTCTCTTATCATCCTAAACCTGATCTCAGGTTTCCTTCCTCTCCTCTCCCACACATCTCCTGATTTTCATGTGTATTTGATTCTTCTTCCAAATCTCCTGATTTGGGCTGTATTTCACTTCTCTCCCAAATTTCACTGTATTTGCCTTCTCCTCCCTCTCCTCTTCCAACCCTCCAGATTCTGGGTCTGTCCCTGCCTCCCCAGCCTCCTCACAGCCCAGCTGGGAAGGATCCAGCTCCCTCTCCACAGGCACAGCCCTGCACATCACAACTCTGCAGATCTCAAACTGGGGCAGCTCTTTTCACGGAGCTGGGAAGGATGTGTGGACTCCAAACTTCAGGAAAAATCCATTCTTTTTTTACCAACCCTCTCTGAGACAGGCAGAAACCACTCAGGGAATGACATGAGACCCTGCAGATCCAGAAAGTTTTATGTGGGATAAAAAACCCTTCCTCAAACAATGGGAAAATCCTCATGGACTTTTCAGCTCCTCACTGAAGGGATGTTCCCACTGCAGATGATTTCTCCTGGGAATCCCCTGCTCTGCTTTACCTGCACATCAGGAAGGATGTGTGTGGGGAGATTCCTGCATTCCCTGGTATTCCCAGGAATCACCACACTCAGCTTTAACACCAGGAAATACCTGAGAGAGAGCAGCCAGTGACAGCCAGGTGCAAAGCTGCCCTGGGATAGATCTGGGATAGATCAGGGAGATCCAGAGGCAGGTCCAGATCAACATTCCAATCGCCCCTGAAAAGCTCCTCCAGGAAATGCAGGAATTTTCCTGCCATCCAAAACCAACAGTGACCCAAAATCAGCTGCTGCTCGGTGCTCTAAAGCCTCACCTGGTTTTTAACACGCTCCAACTGATGGCTGTAGGATTTCTGGGATACTCCCCCCATTCCATGTTTGCTGATAAGATCAATCTCAGCCTCGAAGCCTTTGGTGCTTCGGAAAAAATGTCAGACCAAACTATGAGGAAAGAATTATTCCATTCCAGGGAATGTGCAAGTGTTGCTTATTAACACCAAAACAAACACCTGGAGAACAAAGGATTCTCCTGACACACAGCCAAGAGCTTTTCCATGGACACATCAAGTACAAAGCTCCGAGCAGCTCCTGCAGGGAGCGAAGAAAATAGGCTAAAAGGGAAAGAAAAAGGATTCCTGGAGCAGGATGGTTCCTTCACACATCCTGCTCTAACAGGACCCACTCAGCACTGCTGTTCAGATCCTCACAGACTCCATCTGTCTCCTCCGAGACAGAAAAATCAGGATAACCAAAAATATACACCCAGACCTTGAAAAGAGGGACCAGCGTGAGCAGATGGTTCATCAGCCCCGAGATGGTGCTTATAAAATGTGAGGATTTGGAAAGAATTCCAGAGTACTACACTGGTTTGTGTTAGAAGCTCATCCCAGTCCATCCCCTGCCATGTGACACCTTCCACTATCCCAGGTTACTCCAAGCTCTGTCCAACCTGGCCTTGGACACCTCCAGGGATCCAGGGGCAGCCACAGCTGCTCTGGGCACCCTGTGCCAGGGCCTGCCCACCCCCACAAGGAGGGATTTCTCCCCCATATCCAATTTCTCCCCGGTATCTCATCTCAATCTGCTCCCCCAGCCGTCAGGAAGGGCACTTTGTGCCTCCTCCGAGCTCCCATCACCACTTCCAAGAACTCCAAAACACAGATCAAACACAGCAGAGCTCTGCTACAGGGAATCTGCCACCCCTCCTAAAGGGAAATCCTGCACCCAGCTCTTCCCAGACCCTGAGAAAAAGCCAAAAAATACTGACAGCCCCTGTTCCCATGCACTTGATCCCCCCAGGATCCCACACCTCCGCTGGTCCCAAACGCACGGACACCCGGAGCCGTTTTACCCCCGCTCCCTCACTGGGAATTCAACTCCAGCCCCAGCGTTCCCTTCCTGCCGTGCCCGGCCCCGCGGGATGAGCCGCGCCGCTCCCAGCCCTGGCCCGATCCCCCCCGGGAGGGACCGCCCTGCCCCCGGGCAGCCCGGAGGGAGCACGGGGAAATTCCATCGGGACACGGAGCGGACATTCCACCGGGAAAAGCCCCTGGGCCGCATCCCAGCCCCCCGCAAGGATGGGATAAGCCATGCCCTCTCCCTCGGAAGGGCACCAGGGGACCCTCAGGACCCTCCTCAGTGCCCGGGGATCCCTGGGGAACCTCCTCAGCCCCTCCAGGGATCCCTTGGGACCTCCTCACCTCCCCCAGGGATCCCTTGAGAACCTCCTCAGCTCCCCCAGGGATCCCTTGAGAACCTCCTCAGCCCCCCAGGGATCCCTTGGGACCTCCTCACCTCCCCCAGGGATCCCTTGAGAACCTCCTCAGCTCCCCCAGGGATCCCTCGGGAACCTCCTCAGCCCCCCCAGGGATCCCTTGGGAACCTCCTCAGCCCCTCCAGGGATCCCTTGGGAACCTCCTCAGCCCCTCCAGGGATCCCTTGGGAACCTCCTCAGCCCCCCAGGGATCCCTTGGGAACCTCCTCAGCCCCCCAGAGACCCCTTGAGAACCTCCTCAGCTCCCCCAGGGATCCTGGGGAACCTCCTCAGCTCCCCCAGGGATCCCTTGAGAACCTCCTCAGCCCCTCCAGGGATCCCTTGAGAACCTCCTCAGCCCCTCCAGGGATCCCTTGAGAACCTCCTCAGCCCCCCCAGGGATCCCTTGAGAACCTCCTCAGCTCCCCCAGGGATCCTGGGGAACCTCCTCAGCCCCTCCAGGGATCCCTTGGGAACCTCCTCAGCCCCTCCAGGGATCCCTTGGGAACCTCCTCAGCCCCTCAGCCCCTCCAGGGGTTCCTGGGGACCCTCCTCAGCCCCCCCGGGGACCCCCACTTCTCCATTCCCGAACTCCCTCCTGAGGCCCCCCCTTCCCCCCCAAATCCCTCCGCAGACCGCAACTCCCACTCCGCTCTGCCCGCCCGGCCCCTCCTCACCGAGAAGCAGCAGCTTCACCTCCTTGGCCGCCTTCTCGCCGTCTTCCCGCAGGTTGCGGTCGATCATTTTACTCCTCTCCACCGCCGCCTTATCCTCGGCGCTCAGCGTGCACCCCATGGCGGCGGCGGGGGCGGCCGGGCGGCCGGGGGCGGGGTGGCCGGGACCGGGATCGGCGCCGGGGCCGGGATCGGGATCGGGATCGGGATCGGGGCCGCAGCTGCCTCGGCCCGGGCGGCTCCCGAGGCGGCGCCGGATTTCCGGTTCTCTGCCGCAGGGCGCGCCGGGAAATGAAGTCCTGCGGGCTGACCGTGTGAGTACTTCCGCCCCGGTAGAGCGGGGCATGATGGGAGGAAAATCACTTTCCGCCACCTTAGAGCGGGGTATGATGGGGGGGGGGGGAAGCGTTTTACTTCCGCCTCGATAGAGCGAGACATGATGGGAAATAATCTACTTCCGGCTCTGTTTGGCAGGCATGATGGGAGTTGTAGTCCTCGAGGGGGTCGGCAGAGTCTGTGTCGACCCCAGACCCCCAGCCCCCGCTCCCCCTCCCTCATGAAGGGGGTCCAGGCTCCGCACCCGCAGAGCACTCGGCTCCGCGGCTGCGGGGCGGGCTCGGGGGAATGGGATCTGGTCTCCGGTCCTGAGGAGGGGTCTCAGGGCCACGGGGGCATGGAGGGGACCCCCTCCGCAGGCAGCCCCCCCGTCCCCGGCGGTAGAGGGGCCACCCCTCCTAGAGAGACCCCAAACACGAGCCCCCCACTCTAACCCCTGTCCCATCACTGGGCTTGTGCGCCCCAACTGCTGCCCCCCAACCGCGGTGGTGTCACGGGACCCCCGATCCCCACAGTGGCGGCAGTGCTGACCCGCCCCCGGCATCAACCCAACGAGGGTTGTGGGACCTCCCCCAGCCACCTGCGATGGCAGCAATGAGGACCCTCCCACACCCATCTGCAATCCCCCACATCAGCAAGAGTCATAGGACCCCCAGTCCCCCGCTGTGGTGACAGAGACCCCCCCAAACCCCAACGAGTGCTGTGGGACCCCCAATCCCCCACTGCAGTGAGAGTCACTCCCACTCCGTCAAGTGCCATGGGACCCCCAGCTCTCCATGGCTGCAGCAAGGAGCCCCCACCCCATCACCCCATGGGCGCTGTGGGACCCCCAATTCCCTGTGGCCGCAGTGACCCCCACCCTCCACGGCAACGTGGGACCCCCAGCCCAGTGAGCACTGTGGGACCTCCAACCCTCCATGGCGGCCCCTCAACAAGTCACTATGAGCGTCTCTCCCCTCACAGCCACGTTTACCCCGACACCCCCAAACGCTACAGCCCCGCTTTGGCAGCGCCCGCCACGGGCACGAACACCCCGCTCCCGCCACCCCACTCCAGCCCCTCCGCCGCCTCCTCCTCGATCTGCCCCGGGATGCGGAAATCCACGGGGGGCAGGTTCCGCTCGGGGCTGGGGGGCTCCGGCGGGCGCCCGGTGCTCTGGAGGAACTGCAGAAAGTTCTCCTCGATGGAGCCCTCGCGGCTCGGCAGCCGCAGGTCCTCCTCAGGGGGCTGCTTGAAGAAGCAGGTGAGGAGCCGGCCGAGCTCCCCGCGGATCTGCCGGTTGAGGCAGCCGTAGAAGAAGGGGTTGGAGGTGAAGCAGCAGAAGCCCAGCCAGGTGACCACAGTCTCAGCCGCCGGCCCGGCCAAGGGCCGAGTGCTCAGCGCCGTGTACAGCTGGAAGGAGAAGTAGGGCAACCAGCAGAAGAGGAACTGGCCGCCCACGGCCAGCAGCACGGCAGCCGCCTTGCCCCCGCCAAAGATCCTCTGCGGGGTGGTCCGCGGGGCCCCCGAGGTGGTGACCATGGTGGAGCGGCTGCTGAGCGACACCGAGCGCCGGCGCGGCGTCTCCATCCAGGTGGGCGGCGGGCCGCGGTGCATGGCCGCCACCCGCGCCACCTTGAACATGCCGCAGTAGACCACGACGATGATGAGCAGGGGCAGGACGAAGTAGAAGGCGGCGAAGAAGACCACGAAGACCTTGCAGGACGGCCCGCGGCTCCACTGCAAGGAGCAGCCGTGAGCGCCGGGCGCCGGCGGGCGGTCGGGGGACAGCCAGCCCAGCACGGGCACCAGCGAGGTGGCCACGGCCTTGAGCCAGACGCCGGCCAGCACTCCGGCCGCCAGCCCCGCGGTCATCCGCACCTCGTAGCGCAGCGGGTGCACCACGTAGTAGTAGCGCTCCACGTTGACGGTGGAGATGGAGAGGATGCACATGGAGGTGAGGCACACGCTGAGGAACAGGTACACGCGGCACACGGCCTCGCCCAGCCCCGGGCTCTCGAAGACGGCCGAGCCCGACAGCATCTCCAGCGGCATCAGCGTGAGGGCGGCCAGGAAATCCACCAGGCACAGGTGGAAGACGAAGACGAACTTGCGCAGCGCCGGCGTC
This sequence comes from Phylloscopus whistleri, assembly GCA_017589585.1. Lineage (NCBI taxonomy): Eukaryota > Metazoa > Chordata > Aves > Passeriformes > Phylloscopidae > Phylloscopus > Phylloscopus whistleri. The sequence goes on along the minus strand of JADMLD010000105.1, from coordinate 1,662,022 downwards.
TTGGCGATGACCGTCATGACGGCGGCGTTGCCCACGATGGCCGTCAGGTCCAGCAGCACCATGAAGAACAGCCCCACGGACTTGGAGGCCGCGTCCTTGGGCTTGGCCTCGGCGCTGCCGTTGGGGGGCCGGGACCCCCCTCTAGAGCCGTTCCAGCCCCACGGGGAGGGCAGGAAGGGCTCCATCCTGTGCCGCCGGCCTGGCGGCGACCGCGGCACAGCCGGGCATCGCCAGGGGGTCACATCCTCGGTGCTCCGGGGGTGGCACTGTGAGGGTGGCACTCAGAGCACCCAAAGGTGCCCCCCAGCCCCACTCATGTCCCCGCTGCTCAGCGAGGGGGTACCTGGGGGAGGTGGAGCTGTCACTGGAGGGGGCAGGGCCCTGGAGGGCCCCTGAGCGCTGGGCAGGACCCCCGGTTGCAGCCCCCCCGGTACCTGGGGTGAAGGTGGAGCTGTCAGGGGGGGAAGACCCTGGGGGCAACGCTGAGAGCCCAGGGGAGCTCACAGGTGAGCTCTTGACAGCCATGGCAGGGGGCAGAGCTGTGCCAGGGGAAATGTGGAGTTGTCATGAGGGGCCACAACCCTGGGGGGATTCCTGAGAGCTGAGCTGGGCTCCCACCTGCATCCCACAGGTACCTGGGGGCAGGTGGAGCTGTCAGAAAAGGGGGAAGACCCTGAGGGGGCCCCTGAGAGCCGTGGTGGCATCACAGCCGACCCTTGAGAGACACAGGGTGGGTCTCAGCGCAGTTGTGACCCCCACCCACAGCCCCCAGGCACCTGGGGGAAGGTAGAGCTGCCAAAGGGGTCAGGGAGCTCTGGGGGACACCTGAGATCCCAGGGAGGGTTCAGCCCAGCTGTGACCCCCACACATAGTCCCCATCACCCCCTATCCATCTCCACAACCCTCTACATCAAATCCCTTCCCCAACCAAAAGCCTTGTTCCCCTCAAAAATGAGCAGTTCTGGGGTAAACCCCACAAATTCCAACATTTCAACCCAAACCACCCCAGCGCAGCCCTTTGCCCAGAGCGTGGGGACCGCGGGGGGGACCGGGGTGGGTGGGGAGCCCTGAGAGTGAGGGGAGGGCCCAGCACCCCCAAGTCCTGGGTTCACCCCTTGTGCTCGGAGGCCTTGTGTGACCCTCCCACGCCGAGCTCACACCCCCGCCACGGGGCGATGAGAGCAATGTGGGGGCTACCCCAGCCCCCCCGGGTGCTCCCCACGGGGGTGGGGGTCCCCACCCCTGCACCCGCCGCACCCCCAGGGAGGGATGCTGCCGGAATGGGGGTGCAGCCGCGGGTCCCCCCTCCCCCTCTCACCGCCCATTTCCCTCACCCAGAGCCCCGGGGAGATGTCACCGGTTGGGGACCCCCCCCCCCGTCCCACCCCCGGGGGAGTCTCCCCCACCTCCCCGGTATCTCCCCACCTTCCCAGGCCGTCGCCCCGGCGGGGCTGCTCGGCCGCGGCACCTACCCTGGGGCTCTGCATGGAGCCGGCCTGAGGGCGTGGGTCCCCGCTCCGGCCGGGGGAGGGGTCGGGGCTGGGGGGTGTCCCCGGGGCGGCGGGGGATGCTCGGGGCTGGAGCCACTGCGGCGAGGGTTGCTCCGCACCGCCCGGCTGCTGGGTCCTAGTGCCGCCCGCCTCGCCTCGGTACCCCGGGAACGGCCCCCGGAGCCCCGCAGCTGCGGGCCCCGGAACGGGGTGGTCGCTGCCGCCTGGAGCCCGGCTTTGCCCCCCGCAGGGGAGGGCGGAGGGTGGGGCACCCCCGGGTGCTGCCCCGCGTATTGCTCCGTGCCTCAGTTTCCCCATTTGCATCCCAAAAGCGATGGGGCCGTCGCTGGGGAGGGGGAGGGGAGAAACCCCCCGGGGAAGGGGAAGGGGGGCTCGGGGGGCGTAGCGCGGAGCTCTCTCACGAGGATTGGGGTGGGAGGGGAGGGATGGGGGTGCAGATTCGCAATGGGGGGCGCAGGGTGGGGGTGGGGGTGCGGAGGGATCCGGAGTGGGGGGGAGCTCAGAGGGGCCGCAGAGCCCCCCCAGCTCTGCCCGCCCCCACCCCAGCGCCCCTCCCCGTGCTCCCCGTTCAGCAACGGAGCAAACGGGGTGGGGTCAGTGTCCCTCCCCGCCACGCCTCGTGCCTCAGTTTCCCCAGGACATGGCCATTCCCTTCCAGGAAGGGGTGCCCGTCTTTCCCACCCCTCCAAAACCCTGCTGGGGCTGAGAACTTTCCCCCTGCAGTGAGTGCCCTGGCCCCCACCCCAAGGGTGCCCGGGTGGGGTGCGTGGCCACCAGATCCCATTCCCGGCGTGGGGGCTGACAAGCGATCCGGGGGTGACGCGTGTCCCTGCGCGTCACGTGCCCATTGCCAGGCTACGGGCTCCCAAAAATAAATCCACCCAAACCAGATTAGAAACGCCCGACCTCGGATGAACCACCCACGACATTCTGGGGCCCGCGGGCGGCTCCCGGTGGGACCCCGAGCACCGGGAACACCGGGAATGGCGGCACGCGGGCTCCCGGTGAGCAGGAACACGGCGGAGCCACGCGGATCCATCCTGCCCGGGGTCCGGCCCCTGTGGAAACAGAGCACGGGAGTGAGTCCTGCTCCACACGGTGGGGGGACACACGGACCCCCCCTTGTCCTGGGAACCCGTGCGGGCACCCTCCACTTGTGTGGAACACCTGGGGGCACCTGCCATGGCAGACACCCCGCTCTGGTACCCCCGGCATCCCTGACGCTGCTGGCACCCCACACCCCAGTTCCCCAGCACCCCACTATCCCAGTGCTGGCATCTCAGCACCCATTATCTTGGCGCCTCAACACCCCAGTCCACAGGCACCCCCTGTCCCAGTACCTCGGGACCCCAGTACCTCAACATCCTGGTACCCCAGTACCTCAACATCCTGGTACCCCAATACCTTGGCCCCCCAGTCCCCCAGCACTCTGGCACTCCCATGCCTCAGTACCTGAGCACCCCGGCATCCCAGCCCCCAGCCCCTGTCACCCTGCTACCCCAGCAACTGAACATCCCAGAGCCCCTGAGCAGTGGAAACCCAGTGCCTCAGTGTCCTGTCACCCCACCATCCCAGCATCCTGGCACCCCAGCACCCCAGTCCCCAAGCACCCCCCTACCCCAGCACCTTGGGACCCCAGTACCTCAACATCCTGGCATCCCCGTACCCAATACCATGGCACCCCAGTACCTCAGCATCCTGGCACTCCAGGATGTCAGCACCATGGCATCCCAAGACTACTGACACCCCAACATCCTGCTACCCCAGTCCCCCAGCAATCCCAGGACCCTGGCACCCCAGCAGTCCAACACCCCAGTGCCCCAGGACAGTGGCACCCCAGTACCTCAGTGCCCTGGCACCCCAGTAGTCCAGTACTCCGGGCCCCAAGTACCTCGACATCCTGGCACCCCAGCACCCCAATACCCCAGACTATCCATCCTCCAGCACCCCTGCACCCCAGTACCCCAATACCCTGGGATACTCATCCCCCAGCACCCCAACACCTCAGCAGCCAAATCCTTCAGTACCTTGGCACCCCAGCACCCAATGTTGTGGAACCCCAGCACCAAAACACCTCAGCCCCCCAACACCTCGGGGTACCAGTGTCCCAGTACCCCACCCCCAGCACCCCAGCACCCCTGTCCCATCTGCAGAGCCCCTGCTGGACATGCAGGTTAAGCACATTCATGTGTGTGTGTGTGTGCTTGCACACCTGGGTACACGCTTGTGTCACGTGTGGCTGCCTGGGGGGGTCACACACATCTGGCAGATACATCTGTGTGTGCACACACCTGTGAGGGGGTACATACACGTGTGTGTGTGTGTGCATGGGGGTGTGTGTGTGTGCTGACACACGTGTGCTCTCGTGTATCACACGCACCCAGGACCAACCCTGCTGTCCCCTGGGACACCCAGGGCCCCCCAAGGACACCCAAAGCCCAGCGTTGGGCTGGGGATGTCAGGGAGTGGGTAGGGCCGGGTGTTGGGAGGGGTGCTGGGCAGTGGGTTCCGGGCAGGGATTAACTCCTGGATTAAAACTGGAAAAATAAGGACGATCCAAGGACAAAATTCCCTCTCTGATGAAGGGGGGGCATCTGGCCGAGGGGGGAAGCTAGGGTGGAGGGGACAGGGTGAGGGGCACCCTGAGGACATCCTGTTCTGTGTTCCAGGGGTTCCTTTTAATCCCTGCCCCCCTTCGCAATAAAAAGCTGCATCATCACAGCATGGTTTGTTCCAGCTCTTTTCCCTCTAATTTTGGACCCAAAATCCGGCACGAATGTTTGGATCTAAAAATACCAGCGGGAAGCAGAGCTGCTGGTGGGGGGTGCGGGGCTCCCTGCCGGCTGGGGCTGTGACACCCAGGGGTGCCCCTCGGGGGCAGGGGAGTCCCCCCTGGCCCAGGGGAAGCGCGTGGGGCTGTGGGATGGGGTCAGGACTTCAGGGTGGAACGGGGAGTGTGGGGCTGTGCCAGGAGAGGGGATGGGGGTGGGATGGGGCTGGGAGGGTAGGTTGGAGCTGGGGCTGGCGTGGGGATGAGGATGGGGGTAGGACGGGGATGAGGATGGGGTGAGATGGGATGGAGGAGTTGGGGAAGAAGAGAGGAATGGGGATGAGGATGAGGATGGGGATGGGGATGGGGATGGGGATGAGAGCCAGGATGGCATTGGATTGGATGGGGTGAAATGGAAATGGGGATGAGAACAGGGATGGGATGGGGATGATGGGGATGGGGACAGAGGACAGGGATGAGAATGAGGATGGGGAGAGGATGGGATTGGGAGATGAGGACGAGGATGAGGACGGGGTGGAAGGGGGATGATGGGGATAGAGGACAGAGATGGGAATGAGGATGGGGGATAGGGGAGAGATAAGTGTGAGGATAGAGATGGGGGATAGGGACAGGGATGGGATTGGGATGATGGAGAAGGGGACAGGGATAGGGATTAGGATAAGGATGAAGATAGGGATACAGGATAGGGATGGGAATAAAGAGGGGCATGAGGACGGGGATGGGGAAGACGCTGGGGAGGGAGAGGGGGATGAGGATAAGGATGGGATCGGGACAGGAACGACGATGGGGAAGGGGATGGAGAGAGGAGTGGGGACGGGCCGGGACAGGGATGAGGACGGGGTCGGACATAGGGCTGGGGAGGGAAACGAGCACGGGGTCGGTCCGGGTCTGGGGTCGGTGCGGGCGGTGGGCCCGGGGTCGGTCCGGGTCTGGGGTCGGTGCGGGCGGTGGGGCCGGGTCGGTCCGGGTCTGGGGTCGGTCCGGGTCTGGGGTCGGTCCGGGTCTGGGGTCGGTGCGGGCGGTGGGGCCGGGTCGGTCCGGGTCTGGGGTCGGTCCGGGTCCGGGGTCGGTGCGGGCGATGGGCCCAGGTCGGTCCGGGTCTGGGGTCGGTGCGGGCGGTGGGCCCGGGGCCGGGGCCGGTGTCGGGGTCGGGGTCGGTGGGCCCGAGGCCGGCGCGGGCCGGGCCGGTGCCGGGCGGGTTAAGCCGCGCGCTGCCGCCATTGGCGGAGCGCGGAGCGGCCGCAGCCAATGGGGACGCGCCGTGCGCGCCGCGCCTGCCCCAGACCCCGTCCCGGGGCGGATCGGGGCGGTTCGGCCGCGTTCGGGCCGGGTCGGAACCGTTCGGCTGCGTTCGGGCCGGGCTCGGCTCCGCTCGGCTCAGCTCGGGGAGGATCGGGAAGGTTCGGCTGCATTCGGGCCGGGCTCGGCTCTGCTCGGCTGAGCTCGGGGAGGTTCGGGAAGGTTCGGCCCGGCCCGGTTCGGCACGACTTGGTTCGGCGCGGCCCGCTCGGCTTCCTTCGGCCTCGTTCAGCTCGGTTCGGCTTCTCTCGGCTCGGCTCTACTGGAATTCTCTCGGTTCGGCTGCGCTTGACTCTGTTCGGTTCGGTTCGTCTGGGCCCGGCCCTGCCCGGTCGCCGCCGCACCGGGCCCGGTAACGCTCCGACCCCATCTCCGGTCCAGGCCCGAGCCCAGCCCCGGTAACGCCCCGGGAGGAAGGGGGAGGGAGGGAGCGAGCATCCTCCGCCGCTCCGTCCGCAGCACGGCCGGGACCGGGCGGGGCGGGATCCTGGCCGGGGGGAGCAGGCGGGAGCCCCGGGCCAGACGTGCCCCGGGTGTGCCGTGACAGTGGGGACATGTCGTGACAGTGGAGACAGAGCCACCCCGCGCCGTGACCTGGGTGGGCAGTGACCCATGGACACCCTGTGACACGCGGGGACCGAACCCCCCCAAGCCGTGACACTGAGGGACCAGCGGGGCACAAAGCCATTCCGTGTTGTGACACCGGGGAACCGCAGCTACCCCCGGCAATGACACTGGGTGCACACCACGACACTTGGTGACAACGCTGTGACACCAAGCACCCCGCGTCGTGACACCAGGTGAGCAGCCAGATGGGCGTGTGCCATGACACAGGGTGAGCCCTGAGCCATGACACCGTGTGACTGAAGCCATCCTGGACCGGGGACATTGTGTGAGCCCTGAGCCTGGCACGTGCTGTGGCACTGGGTGACCAAACCACCCTGGACTGTGACAACAAGTGATAACCAGCCTGGCACCTGCCACTGGGTGACCAAAGCCACCTCGGACTGTGCTACCAAGTCACCAAACCACTTTGCACCATGACACCTGGTGACCCCTCAGCCTGGTGACACCGTGTGACTGAAGGCCACCCTGGACTGAGCCCCGCACCTGCTGTGACACTGTGACTGAAGCCACCCTGTGTAGCGACGCCGGGTGACCGAGCCACTCCACACCGTGACACCATGTGAGTGAAGCCTGGGGGCCTGAGTGACGCCGCCCGTCCCCGCCATGCCACCATCCCGTCCCCCGTGCGCGGCCATGCCCGTCCCCGCGGCGCCGCTGGCCCTGCTGCTGGCGCTGTCCCTGCTGTCCCCGTGGGGCTCTGCGGGCGGGAGCTGCCCCCCGCGCTGCGTCTGCGCCTCCAACCTGCTGAGCTGCTCGCAGGCCAACCTGAGCGCGGTGCCGGCGCCGCTGCCGCGCTTCACCGCCGTGCTGGACCTGAGCCACAACAACGTGACCCGGCTGCGCGCCGACTGGGCGCCGGCGCGGCTGCCGCACCTGCACGCGCTGCTGCTGAGCCACAACGGGCTGGCCTTCGTGTCCACCGAGGCCTTCGCCCACGTGCCGCGCCTGCGCCACCTCGACCTGTCCTCCAACCGCCTGCGCGCGCTGGACGAGAACCTCTTCAGCGACCTGGGCGAGCTGGAGGTGCTGCTGCTGTACAACAACGAGATCAGCACGGTGGACCGCACGGCCTTCGAGAACCTGGGCCGGCTGCGCAAGCTCTACCTGGGGCAGAACCGCATCGCCCGCTTCCCGCTGGAGCTGCTGCGGGAGGGCACCCGGCTGCCGCAGCTGGCGCTGCTGGACCTGTCGGCCAACCGGCTGCGGGCCGTGCCGGCGGGGGAGCTGCAGGCGCTGCCCGCCTGGCTGCGCGACCGCCTCTACCTGCACAACAACCCCCTGCTCTGCGACTGCCCGCTCTTCCAGCTGCTGGACCGCGGCCGCCGCCGCCACCTCAGCGCCGTGGAGGATTTCCAGGACGAGCTGCGCTGCTTCCTGCCCGGGGCCAGCGCTCTCACCAAGATCCTGGACCTGGCGGGCAAGCAGCCCCTCAACTGCAGCAAGGCGCGGGAGGCCGTGCTGGAGGCGCACCTCGGGGACACGGTGACGCTGGGCTGCGACAGCCGGTGGCAGGGCGTGCGCAGCCGGCACTGGGTGACGCCGGGCGGGGAGCGGGTGCTGGGGGACGGGGGCAACGGCAGCGTGGTCCTGCTGGCCAACGGCAGCCTCCAGCTGCGGGCGCTGCGCCCCGAGGACGGCGGCACCTACTCCTGCTGGGTGGCCGGACCCCTCCTCAACGAGACCCTCTACGTGGAGCTGCTGGTGCACAACTTCACCCTGCACGGCCCCCACGACACCCTGAACACGGCCTACACCACCCTGGTGGGCTGCATCCTGAGCGTGGTGCTGGTGCTCATCTACCTGTACCTCACCCCGTGCCGCTGCTGCTGCTGCCGCGGCGCCGAGAAGCCGCCGGCGCCGCGCGACGACAGCATCAACTCCTCGGTGCTGAGCACCACCCCGAACCACGCCGGGGGCGCCGGGGAGCCCTGCGGATCCCACGGGGCCCCCGGTGCCGGCGCGGGGCAGAACGGCAGGTTCAAGGGCGGGGGGACCCCCCCGCCGCCCGCCCGGCAGGGCCCCAAGGCGCAGAGGAAGGTGTCGGACCCGGACTCGGTGAGTTCCGTCTTCTCCGACACGCCCATCGTGGTGTGAGGGGACCCTGTGGGGACGGTCCCCGGGGACGCCCCAGGTCAGCCACCGGAAGCTGTCTGTGGGCAGGAGGGATGGCCAGACCCCCGCTGCCGTGTCCCCGGCTGGGGGGGCTGCACCATCACACCCCAGGACTGAGCATTGCTGCTGGCCCCCGCCGAGCTCACTGACACCATGGGACAGTGAGGGACAGAGATGTGACAGCACTTCGGGGACAGTCTCCCACCATGGCCTGTCCCTGGGCAGGAGAGGTGGCTGGACCCCCACCAGCATGGCCCCAGCTTTTGGGGATCCCATCATCATCCCCCAGGACTGAACATCGTCCCACAGCCCCGCTGTGATCACAGAGGGACCGTGAGGGACAAGGGTGTGAGGGGACACACCACGGGGACAGTCCACCGGGACACCCTGTGTTCCTGCTGCTGCTGTGACCTGTTCCCTGTGGACAAGCCATGGCCAGAAGGGGTGGCCGGACCCCTATTTCCATGTCCCCAGCTTGGGGGACAACACCATTGCCCCCCAGGACAGAGCAGCACTGCTGGCCCCCAAGGTCACTGTGCCACCGCAAGGGACAAGGATGTGAAAGGACACACCACGGGGCAGTCCCCCACTGCAGCCTGTCACCGGGCAGGAAGGGTGGGCAGACCCCCAACCACCATGTCCCAGCTTTTGGGGGTCCCACCATCACCCCCAGGACGGAGCATCATCCCTGGCCCTGCCGAGATCGCTGGGGGACTGCGAGGGACGAGGGCGTGAGGGGACACACCATGGGGAGTCCCAGGGACATCCTGTGTCCCCAGTGCCACTGTGAGGTGTCCCCAGGCAGGAGGGGTGGCTGGACCCCCATCACTGTGTCCCCAGCTTTTGGGGATCCCAGCGTCACCCCTCAGGACTGGGCATCATCCCTGGCCCCTGCCAAGGTCACCGGGGGCCTGCAGTGGGTAAGGGTGTGAGGAGACTCCCCACGGGGACAATCTGCTGCTGTGACCTGTCCCTGGGCAGGAGGGATGATCAGACTCCCACCACCGTGTCCCTCGGTTTTGGTGGTCCCACCACTGCCCCTCAGGACTGAGCATGGCTGCTGGCCCCTGCCAAGGGGACACGTCTCTGTGAGGACAACGTGGCCACCAGCTGCAGGGCATCAGCCCCACCAGGCACTGCAGGACCGAGGGACAGTGACAGTGGCAGCCGTGAGCCCCCAGGAGTGGCAGCACCGCAGACCCCCCCGTCCCTGCGGCCCCGGCCCCCCATTCCCCCCTTGGCATGTGCATGGCCAAGCATGAGCCCCCCGGGGAGCATGTGCCACCCCCAGGGGGACACCGGGGGTGTGTCAACCCCCTGGGGAACCCCCAACACCCTCCTAACCCCCCCTGCAACCCACAGCTGCAAAACGGAGCCCCCCTCCCCACAGGGGGTGGGACCCGGGGGCTCTGGCACCCCAAAAAGGAGGGGCCCCCCCCTCATGTCCCCGTGCCAGCCCAGCCTGTGTCACTCGTGCCCCCACCCTGGATGTTTCCCCCCCGCACTGGGCAATGCCCACTGATGCCTTGGCCAAAATAAACGTTTCCCTCGTGCCTGTGCAACCTTCACCCGGTGTGGGGGGCTGGAAGGGGTGTCCCCACGGTGGGACAGCCTGGCTGGGGTGGGGCTGGGGTGGGGACAGGGTGACACTGCTGTGGGCCCCCCCGGGGTGAGGGGTAAGGCTGAGTGAGGGGCCCTGCTGCCCTCCCCGGCCCCCATCTGGGGTGCAAGGGGGGAGCTGGGGGAGCAGAGGGAGGCACCCCGGTCACCCCAGTGACCCATCCCAGTGACCCATCCCAGGGTCCCTCTGACCCCCACCCCGTGCTGGGAGGGGGGGTCTGGGCAGCCCCCCCATGCTCACCACCACCCCAGTGATCCTCCCAGCACCCCAAAGACCCCCTGTGGTCCCCAGGACCTCTCCTCTAACCCCCCCAGCACCCTCGTACCCCTCCATGGTCCCCAGGACCTCCTGCTCTACTGAGCCCCCCCCAAGCAATTCACTGATCTCCCCAGCCCCTTAGTGACCCCACTGCCCCCCTCAGTCCCCAAAGACCCTCTAAGGTCCCCTGTGCCCTCCTAGCCCCCCAATGACACCCACTCACCCCTATCAGCCCCCACCTGTCCCCTGAGCACCCCAAAACCCTCCTGTGGTCCCCAGTGTGCCCCCACCCAGTGAGCCTCCCCGTCATCCCAGTGACCCCACTGACCAACCCCCAGCCCCCCGAAGACCCTCCTGAGGCCCTGCCTACCCTGCAGCACCCACAGCACCCCAAAGACCCCCTATATTCCCCAGTAAGCCCCCAATGACCCCCTCAGCCTCCCAAAAGACCCTTATGACCCCCTGCCCAGCCCCACAGCCCCCCAAAGACCCCCTCTGCTCCCCAGTACCCCCCAATAACTCTCCACAGACCCCCCAACGAGCCCCCCAGTCCCCTCAACACTCTGTAACAACTCCAGTGACCCCCTCCCCAATAAACCCCCATGCCCCACTGAGCCCCTCCATCCCCCAAAGACCCCCTGGCCCCCTCTCTCACCCCTCCCCCCCCCAGCACCCTCTTTCCCCCACCCTCCACTACGCAACTCTTTGGGGTTTTTTTTCCTCTTTGTTTTCTTTTTTTTTTTTTTTTTTTACAAAAAGAACAAAAACAGCAACAACCGTTTCTTATAAATACCCGCGGCCGACGGGGCCCCGGGAGGTCCGGGTGGGTCCCCAGTGCCGGCCCCCCGCCCGTCCCGGGGCTGGTTTAGCAGCAAGAGAACAGAACTGAGAGTTTTGAGGTATTTTCTGGAAGTTTGGGATTTTCCTTCGTGTTTCCTTGGGATTTTTTTTTTTTGTTTTTTGTTTTCTTTCTCCCTTCATCGGTTTTTCTGGCGTTTCCCGGTGGGGGAGGACACAGGGGGGGGCCCCCGGTGACCCCTCTGTTAATGGGCTTTGGACTGCAGGGGGGAGAGGGGACGAGTCAGCCCTGGGGGGGAACCCTGGGGGCTCTCCAGGGGGTCAGGGGAGCCCCAGGGTGTCCCCAGGGCTGGGGAGATCCTCGGAGTGTCCCCCCACAGGACAGGGTGTCCCCCTGTGCCACACCGGGATGTCCCCGTGCTTCTCCCCCTCCGGACCACGGTGTCCCCCCCAGGACAGGGCACACTGACCCCAACCCCAGCACCCCCCATCGAGCTCCTGCTGGTCCCAGTCACCCTGAGGAGGGGGCTCCCCGTGCCTCAGCACCCACCCAGGCCCCCCAGCCCTACCTTCAGGACGCTCCTCTTCTCCTCGAACCCCAGGGGCGTCCCCGGCTTCTTCCTGCGGATGGAGCCCCCCGAGCCGGAGCTCCCGGAGCCGGGAGGGCCCGGGGGGCCGGGCGGGGCGGCCGCGGCTTTGGGCTTGAGGGGTCGGCAGTAGGTGGCCGCGTTCTTGCGCCTCTTCACCTCATCCTCGGAGAGCCCCCGGGGGGAGCCCCCCAGCCCGTGCAGCGTTTGGGGGTCCAGGGCGTTGTTTGGGGCGCGGCAGGGCTGGGCGGGGGGCGGCCGGCGCACCCGCGGGCTCCCGTTGAGGATGGCGATGGAGGGCGAGGCCGGCGGGGCGAGTTTCGTCTTGCCGGGGGGAGTCAAGGCGGCGTTTTTGCCCTTGACGCTGTCCCCCAAACAGGTCCGTTTGTACGGGGGGCTGCCGGCCCGGAGCGGGGGCTGCCAGGGCCGGGGCTCCGTGTCCGTCCCGCCGGACGCCTCCCGTGCCCGGGGGGATTTGCTGGCCTTGCCGGGGGGCAGTTTGCTGAAGGAGGGCGAGGGGGTGTTGGCGGGGAGGGGGGAGGTGATGGCCTGCGTGCCCCCGCCCCCGCACTCGGGCTGGCTGCAGGCGGCCGCCGCGGGCGGGGACCCCACGGTGTAGGTGAGGCTGGTGGGGACCCGGCAGCCCCCCGCGGCAGGGAGGGGCCGGAGGGGCGGGGAAGGGGCTGCAGGGCCGTAGAGGGGGGCAGCGGGGCTGGGGGGGGCTGCGGGGAGGTGAAGAGGGGGGACGACGGCTGGAGGGATCTTCCTGTGGGAAGGGAGGGGGAGGGTGAGACGGGGGCTGCTCCGAAACTCCCGCGCTCCCAACCACATCCCCGCAGTTCAGGTGAGATGGGGCCCCTCCAAAGCCCCATTCCCGTCCTTCCGACCCCACCCTGTCCTCCCCAAATCAGGTGCAGAAAGCTGAGATGGGAGCCTCCACAAATCCTCACTCCCGGCCCCGCATCCCTTCCTTGTCCTCCCGAGTTTGGATGGGAAGGGGTGAACAGGACATCCCCTCAAATCCCCACTGCACCCCTTGTTCCACCCCAACTCAGGTGAGGAGGGGGTGAACACCACCCCCCACCCCAAAATCTCTGCTCTCAGTCCTGCATCCCCATCTTGTCCTTCCCAGTTTGGGTGAGGAGGGGGTGAAATGGGATCACTCAAACCCCCACTCCCATCTTTGTCCCCCCAATCCTTCCTGATTCAGGTGGGGAGGGGGTCCCAAATCCCTGCTCCCATCCCTCCATCCCCACCTTATCCTCACCAGTTTGGGTCAGAATGGAGTGAAACGAGACCCCCTCCAGTTCCCCCCTCACACCCCTGCATCCTCCCCTCAGCCCGCTCGGTCTGAATGGGGAGGGGGCGCAACAAGACCCCCCCCAAATCCCCACTCCCTCCCTCCCCCCAATCCCAACACCACGCTGGGACCCCCGCGGGGCACAAACCCCGGGTGGCTTTGTCCCCTGGCCCCGCCCCAGCCCGCCGGGACCCCCTCACCTCCACCTGTGGGCGCTGAGGTGCCGCTCCAGCATGGAGCCCAGCGCGGCGCAGAACCGGTCCAGCCGTCGGTCGAACACGTAGCACCCCGGGGTGACCAGGCGGCTCCCGAAGGTGCAGAACTGGGGGGGCACCACGCCAGGGTCACTGCAGCCCCTCCCGAGCCCCCGCCTCAACCCCCCCCGCCCGGCACGGAGCCGGGAAAAGGACACGGGGATGGGCTGCTGGCGGAGCTGGGGGTCCCTGCCTCGCTCCGGGGTCCCCTCACTCACCGCCTGAGGCCGAGGTGGGCGCACCGGGGGCCGGGGGGGCTCCTCGCCCCCCTCCTCCTCGCTCTCCTCGCTGGACACGCGGCTGCCCCCCTTGGGCACGGGGAGGGGGAAGCCCCCCACGCTCCCCTCCCCAGAGGTGGCCGGAGCATCCTCAGGGTCACTGTCAGAGGAAAGTCGGGCCCTGTGCCAGAGAGGGAGTTTTGGGGTGCCCGATGCTGGGGGGGTCACTGTGAGACAATATCCTCCTCCCCCCCAAATTCCCACTCCTAATCCCTACAATGTGCCCCCCAGTTCAGGTGGGGAAAGGCGAGATGAGACCCCCCCAAATCCCTGCTTCCATCCACTTCCCCTCCCAGCTGAGGTGCAGAGGGGCTGAGACAGGACCCCCCAATTCTGCACTCACATTCCTGCTGCCCTGCCACACCCCCCAGTGCAGGTGGGGAAGGGTGAGATGGGACCCCCCCAACACCCAACTCCCAGTCACATCTTCCCATAATTCAGGTGGGGAGGGGGTGAAACAGGACCCCCCAAATCCCTGCTCCCATCCACATCCCCCCGAATTCAGCTGGTGAGACAGGACCCCCCCCACACCCTGCTCCAAAGCCCACCACTCCCCCCCAGTTCAGGTGGGGAGAGGGCGAGATGGACCTCCCCCCCAATCCCCACTCCCATTCCTGCCCTTTCAATGCACCCTCCCCCCAATTCAGGTGGGGAAAGGTGAGATGAGACCCCCCCCAAATCCCTGGGGTGCTCACCTGGGTGGGTGCAAGCAGTGGGACAGCCTGGCTCGGCAGGGAGGGGTACTGGGGGGCTGCAGCAGTGAAGGGGTGTCCTGCAGGGCAGGGTGCAGGGGGTCCTTCTCCGGGGGGCTCCTGTCCTTCGGGGGGTCCCCTCGGCGGGTGCTGGCCTTCAGCTCGGCCACCAGCACATCGAAATCCTTGGCCCGGCCCTGCACCTCCCGGCGCTGGTGAACCGAGTGGATCTGGGCAACAGCAGGGACCCCCCCAAAACACCAACAGCTCAGGACCCACCCCCCAAAAAAACACCCTGAGGGGTCCCCTCCCCGTTCCCCAGTACCTTGCAGGTCAGCAGGCGGGTGCAGAGCTTGTTGGTGTCGGGGTTCCGCACCCCACACTGCCGGTTCAGGTCACACTCCTTACCTGGGGGGACACGGAGGCAGCGGGGGCTGGGGAGTGCTGGGGGGGCACCCCGACACCCCCCACTAGGGCTGGGCATGGAGCCCCCACCCCTCTGAGCAGCTCTGAGCGGGGGGACACAGCCCTGAGAAGTTTTGGGAGCTGGAGGGGGTCACCATGTGCTGCTCCCTCCCCTTTTTGCCCCTCTGCAGGGTGAACTCCCCCCCCCATTTTCTGCCCCTTCCCCATTTTCACCTGGCACTGCTGTCACCTGGGAGTGTCTGTGGGCACAGCAGTAACTAACTGGCAGTTTTGGGGGCAGGGGTGCACATGTTTGACTGCCATATTTTGGGGAATATGTGTCCAACACTCATCTTTTGGGGTGACATATCTCCAAACCCCGTATTTTTGGGGGCACACACATTTGAGACAGTATTTTGGGGTGATACACGTTTGACCCCCCATATTTGGGGGGGACATGTGTTATACCCCCATATTTTGGGAAGGACAACACATTTCCCCCCCATATTTTGGGGGCATATGTGTCCAGCCTTGATATTTTGGGGTGCCACGTGTCCAACCCCCGTATTTTTGGGGTGACACGTGTCCAACCCCCGTATTTTTGGGGTGACACGTGTCCAACCCCCATGTTTTTGGGGTGACACATGTTCAACCCTCACATTTTCAGAGGATACACATTTGACCCCCATATATTGACATTTTACCCACATTTTTTGGGGGGAACATGTGTTTAACCCCCATATCTTGGGGGACCATGCATTTGACACCCATATTTTGGGGTGACACATTTGACCCCCAAATTTTGGAGAGATACACATCCAAACCCCGTATTTTTGGGGGGACATATATTCAACCCCTCTGTTCTGGGGGACACCTATTCAACCCCCATATTTTGGGGGGGAATGCACATTCGACCCCTGTATTTTTGGGGCCAATTCTCATGTTTTTGTGGGGGACACAAGTTCAACCCCCATACTGGAGGGGAGACACGTTTTCTACCTCCATATTTTTAAGGGGACCACGTGTCTGACCCTCATTTTTAGAGGAAAACGTGCGAATTTGGGGATCCATCCTCAGCTCCCCCGTCCTTCTGTGGCCATTCCTTGGGAGCCGCCCTAAACCTGCGGGATGACCGGAGCTGGGGGGAGGGCAGGGACCTCCCAACCCGCCGGAGGAGCGGCTGGAGCCACTCCCCCGGTACCTACCCCACTGCCAGACCTGGCCACCGGCATTCCGGCCCCAGGATGTCCCGCCGGGATCATCCGCCCCCCTCCCATGGCCGGCAAGGAAAGGGGGGGGGGACTCACGCGCCAGCTTCCTGTGGGACCTGGGGGGCGGTTTGGGGGCCCCCACATCCTTCTCCCCCGGAGCGGGGATGCTCTCCGGCATGGCCGAATCCCCCCCGACCCCGGCCGGCACCGGGGGCTCTTTGGGCACCGCGGCAGCCGCGGGTTTCCCCAGGGATTCCTTGGAGTTGGTGGGGACGGCTTTGGGGGGCACCTTGATCCCGTGCCCGTCCGGTTTGGGAATGCTGGGGATCTTCTCCAGGTTCACCACGGGCACAAACAAGCTGTGGAGAGAATTTTGGGCAGGCGGGGTGGGATCGAGGTGACCCCACAAGAGCCTGGGTGTCTCCCGGTCCCAGCGCTCACCAGAGGTTGTTGTCCTTGTCCGTGTGCTCGGGGAGGGGCTGGGCTCTCCCGCGGGCTCCGGGATGTTTCTCCTGCAGGGCTTTGGCCGCTCCGGGGGTCCTGCCGGGCACCGGCTGCCCGTTCACGGCGACGTGGCACGCGGTGGCACGGGCGTAGAGCTTGCTGAGCGGGCCGTGCCGGCGTTCTGCCGGGAGGGGTGGGATCCATGGGGTGGGATGGGGTGGGATGGGATGGGGTGGGGTGGGGCGGGGTGGGGTGGGGTGGGATGCGATGGGATCCATGGGATGGGGTGGGATGGGATGGGGTGGGGTGGGGTGGGGTGGGATGGGATCCATGGGATGGGGTGGGATGGGATGGGGTGGGGTGGGGTGGGATGGGATCCATGGGATGGGGTGGGGTGGGATGGTGTGGGGATGGGAGGGGATGGGATGGGAGGGGATGGGATGGGGTGGGATCCGTGGGATGGGACAAGATGGGACGGGATGGATGAGATGGGGTGGCATGGATGAGATGGATGGCATGGCATGGCATGGCATGGCATGGCATGGCATGGCATGGCATGGCATGGCATGGCATGGCATGGCATGGCATGGCATGGCATGGGACACACTCACTGTCAGCCCACACCAGAGCTCGCACAGCTGCCAGCCCCCTCCCTGCCCCGCAGGCTGCACCCCCACAGCCAGCCCCCGTGGCATTCCCGGCGCTGCTGCCAGCCCCACGGGGTGGAACAGCCATTCCCCGAATCCCCTGGCTCACCACAGTGCTTCTGGAAGGCCTGGGGTTTCACCACCTGGCTGCAGTGGTTGCAGACCACCAGGTAGAACTCGTCGTGCGCAGGGCAGTGCCCGAAGATGTCCATGTCTGTGGGGAGAGCTCAGTGAGCTGGCACAGAGCTGGTGCTGCTAGAAGCACTGCAGGCAACAATCCCAGCTTGATGGCTGAACAGCCCTGGAATGCTGGGTTTCACCCCAGAGAGGAGCTCACCTTCCTTAATCAGGGTCATGGTGTCCAGTTTCTTGCTGCCGCTCTTCCCATTCTCCTCCAGCTCTGACCCTGATCCTGCCAGAGACAAAATCCTGTCAGTGGCTGGCACAGGGATGGTCCCGGTGCTCCCACAGAGGGGTGGTCCTGGCATTCCTGCTCCTGGAACAATTAAACCAGACACAATTAGACCAGAGAGACAGAGCCATCCTGTCAGTGGCATTGCCCTGTCACCATCTCCAGGGTCCCCATCCTGACAGCCCAGTGCCAGCAGGGTGTTCCTGGTGACATCCCAGTATGTGATGTGGCACCCCTGGGACGTGACACCCCTGGGACGTATTTGCCCTGGGATGGAACATCCCTGAGGACACCCTGGTGCTGGGATGGGACACCCTTGGGGACAGCCCCATCCTGGATGGGAGGGAAAACCCCTGAGGACACCCAGTCCTGCCACACGACACCCCTGGGAACATCCTGGTCCCAGGATGTGACACCCCTGGGACACCCTGGTTCCCATACAGTCATGGCCCCACTGGCTGTGCCTGGCCGGTGTCCTGGGCTCTGCTCTGGGGGGACTGGTGGCCACTGAGCCAGTGGTGATGGTGACCTGGCCAACTGTGCCAAACTGAGTGCCCAGTCCACCCCCAGTCCATCCCAGGCCGTGCCATACTGGGCACCCAGTTCTATCCAGCTGTGCCATACTGGGCAACCAGTCCTGCCTGCCTGCCCATGCCATACTGGGTGCCCAGTGCCATCTGGCTGTGCCATACTGGGCACCCACACCCATTCAGAGGCACCATGACTGGTGCCCAGTCTGGGGCAGCCAGTCCAGTACTGAGAGCCCACTGGGACACTGCCAAGCTTCCAGTAAGGGGCACCTGGCTCCCAGTGTGCCCTGCCCAGTTCCCAGTGCAGGATATCCCAGTGCCCAGCATGGGATGCCCAGCCCCCCACCTGGGGCTCCCAGTCCCTCCTGCCTGCTCTGGGGTAATGGTGGCAACAAATTCCCAGTCCAGGCTCTCCAGTTACTGCTCTGTTCCCACCAACATCCACTCCACCTGGGATATCTGGCATCCAGGACCCAATAAATGGTTCCCTGTACCAGGCACAGGGTTCCCAGTGGGCAGACTGGGGTGCCTGGTGCCAGATCCAAGCCTGTGTTGGGTGCCCAGTTCCCAGTGCAGAGATCCTGCTGCCCAGTTCCTGAATCCCAGTGTGGCTGCCTAGTGCCCAGTTCCCAGTGCAAGCACAGGGTGCCCACTTGCAGGTGCCCAGGACCTGGTGCCCAGTGCCCAGTGCAAGATTCCTAGTGCTTGGTTCCTGGAATTGGGGAGCTTTTGTAGGATGTCCCATTCCCAGTTCCCAGTGCTGGGTGTCCAGTACAGGATGCTCTGTTCCCAGTGCCAAATGCCCAGTTCCTGGCACTGGGTGCCATGTCTGGCAGTGCCAGGTTCCCAGTCCCAACTCCTGGTGCCAGATGCCCGGTGCTGGATGCCACATTCCCAGTGCAGGAACTTCCCATTCCCAGCTCCCAGTGCTCAGTGCTGGGTGCCCAGTTCTCAGCACTGGCTGCCAGGTCTGGATGCCCAGTGTAAGGTTCCCAGTGCCCAGCTCCTGGTGCCGGGTACCCATTGCAGGATGTCCTATTCCCATTGTCCGGTGCCCAGGGCTGGGTGCCCCATTCTTGTTTCCACATATTCCAGTGCAGGATGCCACATTCCCAGTGTGTGGTCACCAGTGCTGGGCGCCCAGTTCCCAGTACTGGGTGCCAGGTCTGGATGCCCAGTGCCAAATTCCAGGTGCCCATACAAGGTGCCCCTTTTCCAATGTGTGGTTCTCCAGTGGAGGGTGCCCTGTTCCCAGTACCAGGTTCCCAGTGCAGGGTGCCCCATTCCCAGTGCCAGGTTCCCAGTGCAGTGTGCCCCATTCCCAGTACCAGCTGTCCAGTGCAAGGTGCCCCATTCCCAGTGTCTGGTTCCCAGTGCAAGGTGCCCCATTCCCAGTGTCTGGTTCCCAGTGCAGGGTGCCCCATTCCCATTCCCAGGTTCCCAGTGCAGGGTGCCCCATTCCCATTCCCAGGTTCCCAGTGCAGGGTGCCCCATTCCCAGTCACTGGTTCCCAGTGCAGGGTGCCCCATTCCCAGTCTCTGGTTCCCAGTGCAGGGTGCCCCATTCCCAGGTTCCCAGTGCAGGGTGCCCCATTCCCATTCCCAGGTTCCCAGTGCAGGGTGCCCTGTTCCCAGTCTCTGGTTCCCAGTGCAGGGTGCCCCATTCCCAGGTTCCCAGTGCAGGGTGCCCCATTCCCATTCCCAGGTTCCCAGTGCAGGGTGCCCTGTTCCCAGTCTCTGGTTCCCAGTGCAGGGTGCCCCATTCCCAGTACCAGGTTCCCAGTGCAGGGTGCCCCATTCCCATTCCCAGGTTCCCAGTGCAGGGTGCCCCATTCCCAGTACCAGGTTCCCAGTGCAGGGTGCCCCATTCCCATTCCCAGGTTCCCAGTGCAGGGTGCCCCATTCCCAGTCTCTGGTTCCCGGTGCAGGGTGCCCCATTCCCAGTACCAGCTGCCCAGTGCAGGGTGCCCCATTCCCAGTGCCAGGTTCCCAGTGCAGGGTGCCCCATTCCCAGTCTCTGGTTCCCAGTGCAGGGTGCCCCATTCCCAGGTTCCCAGTGCAGGGTGCCCCATTCCCAGTGCCAGGTTCCCAGTGCAGGGTGCCCCATTCCCAGTCTCTGGTTCCCAGTGCAGGGTGCCCCATTCCCAGTGTCCAGTTCCCAGTGCAGGGTGCCCCATTCCCAGTCTCTGGTTCCCGGTGCAGGGTGCCAGGTCTGGCTGCCCTGTGCCCAGTGCCAGGTGCTCGTACAGGATGCTTCACTCCAGGTGTCCAGTTCCCAGTGCCAGGGAACATCCTAGGACATGCCAGGACAACCTGCTCCGGGCACCCGGCACCAGAAACCGGGCACCGGGAACCCTGCACCGGGCACCCTCTGCTGTGCGCCCAGCTCCCGGTACTGGATGCCGGGTCTCGATGCCCGGTACAGGGTTCCCCGTGCCGTTTCCCACTGCCCAGCGCAGGATGCCGCGTTCCCGGTGCCCCGTTCCCAGAGCAGAACGAGCCCTTCCTGCTGCCCGGTGCAGAACCTGCTCTCGGTTCCCAGCGCCCGGTGGAGGATGCTCCGTCCCCGGTTCCCAGCGCAGGATGCCCCGTTCCCAGCGCCCGGCGCAGGATGCCCTGCTCCCGGTTCCCGGTGCCGGACTCCCCTCTCCCGGTGCCGCTGCCCGCCCGCCGCGCGGCGGCGCTCGGACCGGGGGTCGGCGGGCGCGGCCCCGGTCGCGAAGCCCCCCCCCGCCGCCGCCGCCCTCACCGGTGTCGGCGGGCGGCCCGGCCCGCTCCACCCAGGCGCTCCAGCTCTGCCCCGCGAACTCGTCCAGGCCGGGCACCGGCCGCCGCTCCGCCGCCATCGCCGCCGCCGCCGCCGCGGCACCGCCGCCCCCCCCGCGCCGCCCCCGCCCCGCGCATGCGCCGCGCGCCCCGCCCGCCCCGCGGCACCACGGGCACGGTAGTCCCGGCGCGACCCCCGCCCGGCCCGACCCCGGCAGCCCGCACGGGGCACCGGGCATCCCCGCACCGAGCTGCGGGCACCGCTGTCTCGCACTGGCCTGGGGGTCCCAAGCGAGCCCTATGCCAGGCTGGGGTCTCCTGTGGTCCCTGCGCGGGGATGGGGGTACCCGGTATCCCGGTAACAGGTTAGGGGCACTCGGTATCCCTATAACTCGGCTGGGGTTCCCTGTTATCCCCATACCGGACTCAGAACCCCAGTTATTCGCACACCGGGCTGGGGTCTGGTATAGTTATTCCCCTACTGGGCTGTGAGCCCAGGGTACTGCCATGCAAGGCTGAGGTTCCAGGTTATTCCTGTACGGGGCTGGGCACCCCCGTTACACCTGTACCAGCCTAGGATCCCCCATTATCCTACAGGTCTGGGGTTCCCTGTTACCCTATCTGCAGTTGGGAGTCCCCGCTGTTATTCCCATACCAGGCTGGGGTCCCCAGTGATCCCTGTACCGGAGTGGTGCTCCCAATATTATCCAATACTGGACTGCGGTTCCTGATTATCCTTTCACTGGTCTGGGGTCCCCTGTTGCCTGTCTGAGACCCTCCGTCAGCCCAACACTGACCTGAGGTCCGCAGTTAACCCTGTACCAGAGACGGGGCCGGTTTAGCCCTATACGGACCGGGACGCCCAGGGGCGTGTGCGCACCTCCACACCGAGGCAGACACCAGCAGCCCCAATCCAGAGCTGGTACCCAGGACTTTATGCGCCCCACACAGACATGGACCCCTCGGGGTGACACACAGAGCCCCCGACAGCAAGCGGGACCCCCGGGGTTCCCTGTCCCCCTTCAGCATCCGAACCCCCGGCGGCTCCAACCCCGGGGACAGCGACACCCCGACCCCGGGCCGGCGGCCGGCGCGAGGTCCCGGGGGCCGGGCGGGATCCCCGGGCCGGGTCGGTGCCCGGGGTTACTGCTTGTCGATGGCGCCTTGCTCGGCCGCGCTGTCGCTGGTCGCGGACGGCCGCAGCCACGGCGTCTCCCGCAGCACGAACCAGCAGTTCCCGGCCCACAGCAGGAAGTTGAGGAACCCGAAGAGCTGCAGGAGAGGAAAGGGGAGAGGGGAGAGGAGAGAGGAGAAGGGAGAGGGTCCCACAGGGCACTCTTGGGGGAGCATAGCACCAGCAGCCCATACACCGGCACCCCATGAGCTGCAAGCACCCCGTGTACAATGTACATCGTGTGTGCCCTATGGAACCCATACATTCCCTACGCCCCAGGTACCCCATACATCGTGTGTGGCCTATGCACCCCATACCCTGTACACTCCCTACACCCCATGTACCCTGTACATCGTGTGTGCCCCATGCACCCCATACACTCCATACATTCCCTATATCCCATGTACCCCATACATCGTGTGTACCCTATGCAGCCCATACACCCCATACATTCCCTATACCCACGCACCCCATACATCATGTGTACCCTGTGCAGCCCATACACCCCATACATTCCCTATACCCCATGTACCCTGTACATCATGTGTGCCCTATGCAGCCCATACATTCCCTACACCCCAGGTACCCCATACATCGTGTGTGCCCCATGCACCCCATATACCCCGTACATTCCCTATACCCATGCACCCCATACATCGTGTGTACCCCATGCACCCCATACACTCCATACATTCCCTATACCCATGCACCCCATACATTGTGTGTGCCCCACGCACCCCATACACCCCATACATTCCCTATATCCCATGTACCCCATACATTGTGTGTGCCCCATGCACCCCATGCACCCCACACACCCTGTACATTCCCTATATCCCATGTACCCCGTACATCGTGTGTGCCCTATGCACCCCATACACCCCATACATTCCCTACACCCCAGGTACCCCATACATTGTGTGTGCCCCATGCACCCCATACACCCCATACATTCCCTACACCCCAGGTACCCCATACATCGTGTGTGCCCTATGCACCCCATACCCCGTACACTCCCTACACCCCATGTACCCTGTACATTGTATGTGCCCTATGCACCCCATACACTCCATACATTCCCTATACCCTGTGTACCCTATGCATCGTGTGTGCCCTATGCACCCCATACCCTGTACACTCCCTACACCTCATGTACCCCATACATCGTGTGTGCCCTATGCACCCCATACCCTGTACACTCCCTACACCCCATGTACCCTGTACATTGTATGTGCCCTATGCACCCCATACACCCCATACATTCCCTATACCCTGTGTACCCTATGCATCGTGTGTACCCTATGCAGCCCATACACCCCATGCACCCCATACATGCCATAATTCCTGTACATCCCGTGCACCCCACTGCGCTCCAGGCACCCCATGTGCCCCATGTTACCCATGTGTAACCCACGTCCTGTGCCCCACACACCCCATACTCCCCATACGCCCCATGTGCTGCATGCACCCCAGGCACCTTATGCACCCCATGTGCCACGTAACCTGTGCACCCCATGGACCCTGCCTGCCCCATCTGCCTCATGCACCTCATGTACCCCATGCAACCCACATGTCGGATGCACCTCATGCACCCCACTTCACCCCATGTACCCCATGAGCCCCATATACCTCATGCACCCCACATGCCCTCTGCCCCCATGCACATCATGCACCCCACACATCCCAAACACCAATGCCAGGGACTGCATCACCACCACCCACCCCCTCAGGAGCCCCTGATGGCTGGGGGGGTGCAGGTGGATCCCACACCCTGTGGGATCGAGGCTGTGCGATGTTTTCACCCACATTTCCGTGAGTGTGCCCTTTTTTTCACCTGTGTGTCCACATTCGCACTGCCCTCTCCTGGCTGAGCTCAGGCATCTGGCACACGTGTGCACACACAAGGACACGAGTGTGTGAGCGCACACCTGTGTGCACCTGTACGTGTGCACTGTGCATGCAGGGCGTGCTCACACCTCCCCGTGTGCTGTCCCGTGAACACACGTGCACTGCTGTGCCTTCACACACACAGCTTTGCAGCCTGTGGGTTGCACGTGTGCTGCTCAGCTCTGCCTGAACCCCCTAAACTGTGCTCCCAATGGAAAAATCACACGTGTTTGCCCATGTGTGCCCCTGTGTGTGTGCTTGTGTGTGTGTGCCTCTGTGTGTGTGTGCGTGTGTGTGTGCCCGTGTGTGTGTGTGTGCCCCCGTGTGTGTGCCTCTGTGTGTGTGTGTGTGCCTGTGTGTGCGCCCATGTGTGTGTGCCCGTGTGTGTGTGTGTGCCCCTGTGTATGTGCGCCCGTGTGTGTATGTGTGCCCGTGTGTGTGTGTGTGCCCGTGTGTGTGCCTGTGTGTGTGTGTGTGCGTGCCCGTGTGTGTGTGTGTGCCCGTGTGTGTGCCCACGTGTGTGCGCCCATGTGTGTATGTGCCCGTGTGTGTGTGTGCGCCTCTGTGTGTGTGTGTGTGTGCCCGTGTGTGTGCCCATGTGTGTGTTCGCCTGTGTGTGTGCGTGTGTGTGTGTGTGCCTGTGTGTGTGTGTGCCCGTGTGTGTGTGTGTGCCCCTGTGTATGTGCGCCCGTGTGTGTGCCTGTGTGTGTGCCTGTGTGTGTGCCCATGTGTGTGTGTGCCCGTGTGTATGTGTGTGTGTGCCCGTGTGTGTGTGTGTGTGTGTGTGCCCCTGTGTATGTGTGCCCGTGTGTGTGCCTGTGTGTGTGCCCACATGTGTGCGCCCATGTGTGCATCCATGTGTGTGCCCATGCGTGTGCCCTCACCACCGAGATGTTGGCCAGCCCCATGGCGGGCGTGGTGCCGGCGTTGCACACCACCCCCTCTCCCTGGCAGACGCCCATGGCGGCGATCAGGCTGCTGGGGCGCGTGGCCGCCTTGACGTCGCTCAGCCCCTTGCCCCAGGCCGCCGCCGCCACCAGCCAGAAGAAGGCGAAGCAGACGGTGACGCAGAAATCCTGCCGGGAGGAGAGGCCGGGATCAGGAGCCGCGCTGGCACGGCGCTGGGCGCGCACCCGGGCCGCGGGCCTGCCTTACTGTGAAGGGCAGCTTGGTGTTTTTGGTGTACAGGGAATGGAAGCGGAGGTAGAGCACCAGAGCCGCCATGGAGTAGAGGAAGGAGAAGACCCCCAGGGTCACGAAGAACTCGGCGGGAGCGGAGAAATCGCCGACGAGGTACAGGGTGCGGGCTTCAGATTCGTCCTCGCAATTGGGCATCCCAAAGGGGATCTGGTATAACCTGGCAGAGAGGGAGGGGCTGTCAGGGGGCTGGCGATGGGGAGGATGTGGGGGTAGGAGGTCTAACCACGCTGGGTAGGTCCCCTGGGAATGGAGATGGTGGCAGAGATGGCCAGAATAACCAGGCTGGGGTGGTACCCCCGGAATGGGAGGGATGGATGGAATAAGTGCTGGGGTGGCCCTCTGGGAATGGAAGGTTTGATGGGGATGGCCGGAATAACCAGGCTGGGGTGGGCCCCTGGCATGGAAGGCACAGATCCACTGCTGTAACCTGGATTCTTTTCCAGGGTCTGGTGCCCTGGCATGGGGCCGGTGGCAGAGGAAAGGGGTTAGAACTATGATTCTCATCTGACCCAACTCCATCACTGCCTTCCCAGATAAATCAGGATTCCCGTGGCTTTCCCTGAGTACTGAGAATTCTCCTCCTTCCCCACCCCGGGCTCCTGTGATTAACAAGGATCCCCCTGGCTGGCGTCAGCTATTGAAGCCAGGGGATGTCCCATGGTGTCAGGGTGTGGATGGTCCCCAGCCGAACGCAGCACCCCAGACACCACGGCTGTGGTCCCATGGAGGTCCCGCCAGCAGGAAGGGAGTCCCACCCCAACCCAACATCCCCCAGCTTGTGTGGGGGCAGTCCTGGGGGCTGGCAGGGCTCAGCACTCCCTCACCTGAAGGGGTACCCGAACTGGATGCTGATGGCTGTCATCCCTCCGCTCTCACACTTCACTGTGGCTCCGGTCTCGCCGCTGAAGGAGCCGCAGGAGCCGAAGGCGAAGATGGCAAAGAGCTACAGGAGAGGGCAATGGGTCCAGGGGGGTGGAGGCCCTGGGGGACCCCTTTCATCCTTGGGGGGTGGTTTGTATCCCCTGGCACCGAGTAATGGGCAAGCTGCCACCCCCAGCTGTGGGCCTCAGGTGCCTCCCTCCTGGAATTCTACTGGCACCGGGATTTGAGGATGGGGGTCATGTTTGGGGGGGTGGGGACATCAAGGCCAAACCCACCCTGACCTCCCCTTAATTTTGGGCAGGGTACTGAGTGCCAGAGTGGGTTTCCAGACAGCTGGGAGCATCCCCAGGGTGGGACCCCCGGAGTTGTCCCTTTCCCAGGAGCCAGCACTGCCCTCCCTTGCTGTTGGAATCACACTGCCCTCACCCCCTGGACGAGGGGGTTGGGAAAACACCATCCTCAAAGTGCAAGTGCTCCTGGCTGAGCTCCCAGCTGCCTGGGTGAAATGGGGAATCTAAGCCACCAGGCCTGACGCTGCAGGGATGGGCAGCCCCACGTGTGGCACTCAGGGTTTAAGCAGGAGTGCCGGTGGATCCTCCAGGGATTTTCTCCTCGTTTTTGTTTTTGGGCTGTCTTTGCGTGTGGGGTCTGATCCCCTACGGTGGCCTCAATGGCAGGGGGAGCCCAGAGCCTCCGTGGGTGGATTATGCAAACCCAAGAGCTGTAGCATGGGTGGAAATCCCCTCAGTCTGGCTCCTCCCGGTGGGAGATGCCCAAAGAGGGCCGAGTCCCTCCCGTACCTCAGTTTCCCCCGGGAGCCCCCCAGCCCTGGCAAGGCTGAGCTGCAGAAATGCCACCCTGAAATCCAATCTCACAGGGAGCCATTCATGGCACGGCCAGGACGGGACAGAGCCATGGGCGCTCGGCTCCCCCCCTGCCCCCAGGGTCCCCCTTCCCGGGGCTCACTGACCCTCAGCCCCTCTCCCCACCCACCCACCCAGCGCCCCCCGAGCCCGTGGGAACGGCAGGGAGCTGACACCCCGATGTCACCGTCCCCTTTGGCACGGCTGGGCAGAGCCACCTGCTCAAGGTCACCGGGGAGGGGCTGGTGGCCTGAGCCAGGCGTCCGTGTGGCCCTGCTCCCCTCCTCCCCCGGAGCCCCCCAAATGAGGGCTCCACTCCCGCTGCTGATGGGGTGCAGGGAGCTCCGGAGGGGCAGGGGGGGGTCTGGGATTCCTTCGTTCTGGGGGGGCTTCAGGAAAGCGATGGAACACCCCAAATCTGGGGGGAGCCAGGACCTTGGGGAGCAGCACCCAGCAGTGCCGGGGAAGGGGCTGTGACGGGGGGCCGGGATCGGGGCCGGGATCGGGGGCACACCGGGGGTCACTCACCCATTCCAGCACCTTGATGAAGCCCAGGGGCTCCTGGAGGCGGCCCCAGCGCAGCCCACGAAGGACACGGTCCTGCAGGAGACAGTGACGGGAGCCGGGGAGCACCGGGACCGCACCGGGACCGCACCGGGACTGCCCCGGGACCGCACCGGGAGTGCCCCGGGACCGCACCGGGACTGCCCCGGGCTCCGCTCCGGGGAACCGGAGCGGCTGCACCGGCGGAGCGGTGGAGAGGGGGCTACCCGGGGCACGGGGGGGCTGCACCGTGGGCTACGCTGGGTTGCCACAACGGGATTGCCCCGGACAGGGGGCTGTAACGGGGGATCGGGGGCTGCAGAGGGGCCTGCTCCGGGCTCGGGGTTACCTCGGTGGTGAGCGGTCTGCTCCGGGAAGCCGGGGTCACGGCACCGGGGGCTGCCCCGGGGAATCGGAGGGGCCGCACCGGGGGACCGGGGGGCTGCCCCGGGGAAACGGGGGGGGGCTGCAACGGGATTGCCCCGGGCAGGGGGCTGCCCTGGGGGACCGGGAAACGGCATCGGCCACGGCACCAGATCAGCGGAGGGCTGCACCGCCACACTGGGACGCTGCACCGGAGGTCACACCGGCGGCTGCAACGGGACAGCGTGGGCTTCTCCGGAGGTGGGCACCGGAACACCGTGGACTCCTCCGGGGATCGGCTCTGAGACACCGGGGGGACACCGGGAGCTGCCCCGGGCAAGCGAGCCGGGACACCAAGGGGCTGCGCCGGGAGCCTGCCGCGGTCACCGGGAGGGGGACGCACCGGAGCCCTACCTGGAGCCGGGACGCTTTATCTCCGGCCGCGGGGCCGCCGGGCTCCGACATGGCCGGGCCGGGGGAGGTCGGTGGTGCCTCCATCGCCCGCTGGGACGGCTCCGCTGGCGGAGCCGCCACCAGGCACCCCACCGCCCCCGGGGCGGGCAGCACCGCCCCGCCCCCGGCAGCGCCCCTGGGCCGGCCCCGGGCCCCCCGGGACAGCCCCCCGCCCCGGTCCGCTCCCGGGCGCTCCGGCCAGCTCGGGATAAGCAGCGCCCCCCGGGGGGGGTCCGTCTGTCCGTCGGCTCCTCCGATCCCCCGGTACTCGGGAGCGCTGGAGGGAGACGGGAAGCCCTCCGGGGGCCGCTAACGGGGCCGGCAAGGAGGCTGACGGCGTCGCAGCGTGTGCTGGGCGTTGGGGTGCCGGTGTGGCCCCGGGGGGCCCAGGGGCATACACCCCCTCCCGGTATCTCCTCCCGGTATTCCCTTCCCTGCACCCCGTCCCGGAGCTCCTTCCCGAGACCGCCTCCCGTAGCTTCTTCCCGGCGCCCCCTTCTCGGTATCCCATCCCTGGTACCGCCATCCCGGTCCCCCTTTCCCGGTCCCCCTTTCCCGATCCCCATTCCTGGGAGCCCCTCCCGGCACCGCGCCGGGCCCGCTCGCAGGCCCCGCCCCCTGCTCCTCTGGCCCCGCCCTTGGCAAAACAGCCACGCCCCCTACATGACCACGCCCCTCGGCGCCCCGCTCCCTTCACACTTGGCCCCGCCCCCTGACGCTGGGCCCCGCCTCCGCCGCTCAGACCACGCCCCTCCAGCCCCGCCCCAGCGCTATGGCCACGCCCCCGAGGTTCCGCCCGCGCCCCTCGTGCGTTGGCCCCGCCCCAATCTCTGGCCCCGCCCATCCCCTCTCTCCCTCCAATCCCCGCCCAGCCCCTCTCCTGTGCGCTGGTCCCGCCCTCCCCGCCCTCCCATTGGCCGGGCCTCGGGGCCGCTGCCCAATGGGCGGGCGGCGCGGGCGGAAGTGCTGCTCGGGGCCGGAAGCGGCGTTGCAGCCCCCGGTGAGGCCGCGGCGCTCCCGGTGCCCCTGGAACCCCCGAGACCCCCGGCCCCTCCGGAGTCCCCGGGATCCCCCGGAACCGCCCGGCCCCGCCGCCACCATGTTCCTCACGCGCTCCGAGTACGACCGGTGAGTGCCCTCCCGCGCCCGCGGCTGAGTCACGGGCCTGCGCCCGGCGCGGCCCGGCCGGTCCGGGGCGCCCCGAGCGGCGCCTCCCGCGCTGGGATCGCACCGGGAGCTGCCAGGGGCCCGCAGCGGTGCTGGGCCCTGCCGCGGGACCGGGGGCTGCCGGGATGGGACGGACCCGAGGGCGGGGGGGGCTCGCGAGCCCCTGGTGGGTGTGTGGGGCGGGATGGGGCGGGGCGGGGTACCCGGGGAACGGAGCAACGGAGCTGCGGACGGGAGAGACTGGAGCACCGGGAGGGGCTGAGGGAGCTGGGGAAGGGGCTCAGCCTGGAGAAAAGGAGGCTCAGGGGGAATTTCTGGCTCTGCACAACTCCCTGCCAGGAGGGGACAGCCGGGGGGGTCGGGCTCTGCTCCCAGGGCACAGGGACAGGAGCAGAGGGAACGGCCCCAGGCTGGGCCAGGGGTGTTTAGTTCAGATATTGGGGTTTTATTTTTCGTGGGAAGGGCTATCCAGCCCTGCCTGAGGCAGTGGTGAGCCCCCATCCCTGGAAGGGCCCACAGAACACGTGGATGTGGCTCCTGGGGACAGGGTCAGCAGCACCCTTGGCGGTGTCGGGGGAGAAGTTGGACTCCCTGATCCCCAAGGACTTTTCCAGCCGTGGTCAAACAAAACCTCTCTGCTTTCCCAAGGCTTCCAGCACCCAGGGTGTGCCAGGACACCCCAGCTGCTTCTCCCCTGTCCCTTGAGCTGCCCTGGGCTTTCCTTGTGCTCCCGTGAACATCCCGACCCTGTGGGTGCCCTGTGCTGAGGGGGACACGTCCCTGCTGCCCCACCTGAGTTCCCTGTGCCCAGGTGGCTTCCCCCCCTAGCAAGGACCTGCATTCCATGTGCTCCCTGCCCTTCTCACTCTGTGTTGTCCTTGCAGGGGTGTGAACACCTTCTCTCCAGAGGGGAGGCTCTTCCAGGTGGAATATGCCATCGAGGCCATCAAGGTACTTGGAAAAGTGTCCAAACTGTGGCACCTGGGGGTGGATTGCTCAGGGCTGAGCCAGGCTGTGTCTGTGTCCTGCAGCCAAACATCCCCCAGTGCTGATCTGCTGTGGCTCATTAAGAACCAAACCCCATCGATTTTCCCCAAAATTCAGTGGAATGTTCCTGCCCTGCCAAGGCATTTATCCCAATCCAAAGCTGTTTAGCCCCCAAATCCAACCTAAAACACTTCTTGGGTGACTTCAAATGTGAAGGTGAAAGTTGTTATGAGCAAATCCACCTTTGCAGGGTCAATTGGCCTTTGGGGATTAAATACCCTTAATTGATAAATGTCCTTAATTGATAAATATTCAATTTATGTGGGTGTTGATTGGTAATAAGTTTAAATTTGGAAGAAACAGGTCAAGTGATGAAGGGGAAAAGCTCTGAGGTGTTTGGCTTGAGGAGAAGGGTCCTGACTTCATCTTCCCTGTGTTGCTTTAGCTCCTTGGAGCACTAAAAAGAGGAATAAAGTAATAATGTAACAGGAAAAATAATAAAATTATCAAGGACTTGGACTCTAAAGCTCCCAGGAGGATGTTGGTGAGCATGCTTGATAAATTAAAGTAGATCTCCTGGAGCAGGGAGATCTCCTGCCACACCCCTGGCTGTGGGTGCAGCTTCCCAGGGAATCCTGGGGTTAAAATTAAACCCCATGGCCTGGGGTGGGTGTTGGGAGTGAGCACCCCACACTGAGCTGAGAGAGCTCTGCCAGGAGGTTCTGTGCTGTGGGAAAGCTGGGAGTGCTGGGGGCAGGGTGGGATCCAGGCAGGGGCTGGTGGGATCAGGGTGGGATCCCAGTGGGATCCAGGCAGGGGCTGGTGGGACCAAGGTGGGATCTCAGTGGGATCCAGGCAGGGGCTGGTGGATCAGGGTGGGATCCCAGTGGGATCCAGGCAGGGGCTGGTGGGACCAAGGTGGGATCCAGGCAGGGGCTGGTGGGATCAGGGTGGGCTGAAGGTCCTTGTTGGTGGGATCAGGGTGGGCTGAAGGTCCTTGTTGGTGGGATCAGGGTGGGATGAAGGTCCTTGTTGGTGGGATCAAGGTGGGATGAAGGTCCTTGTTGGTGGGATCAGGGTGGGATGAAGGTCGTTGTTGGTGGGATCAGGGTGGGCTGAAGGTCCTTGTTGGTGGGATCAGGGTGGGCTGAAGGTCCTTGTTGGTGGGATCAGGGTGGGATGAAGGTCGTTGTTGGTGGGATCAGGGTGGGCTGAAGGTCCTTGTTGGTGGGATCAGGGTGGGCTGAAGGTCCTTGTTGGTGGGATCAAGGCTGGATCGAGTTTAGGAGTTGGTGGGTTAAGGTAGGACCAATGTGGGGGTTGGTGGGATTAGACAGGGTCAGTGTAAGGGCTGGGGGGATCCAGAAAAGCATTGGTAGGGTCATGGTGGGGTCAAGGCAGGGGCTGGTGGGATCAAAGTGGGGTCAAGGCAGTTGTTGGTGTCACCAAGGCAGGATCAAAGTAGGGGCTGTTGGGATCAAGGAAGGGATTTGTGGGATCAAGAGAGAATCAAGGTGAGAGTTGGTGGGATTGAGGTGGGATCCAGGCAGGGGCTGCCAGGAGCCCCTGAGTCAGTCCCTGTGCTTGTGGCCCTGGTGACAATGAGGTGTCCTGCAGTCCTGGGGTGGAACTTGCTGCCTGGGGCTCTGGGGAGAACAGGAGCTGATGGAAAACCAAGTGCCCAAGGCAGAGCTTTAGCAGGATTTGTACTGATGTGGGGAATTCTCTCACCCTTTAAACTCTCTGTTCCCTCTGGCAGAGGAGAATTCCCAGGGCCTTTCACCCTCACCAGGCTCCACAAGCTGCTGTGGCTTGGAGGATGAAGGGTGTGCAGCAGCCCCACTGGGCTCTCAGGGGAATCACGTGGATTTCACCTTCCCCATTTCCTCCTTCAGGCAATAAGCTTGAAAATCCACCACACAGAGCCAGAGTGGGTTTGTGTGTGGGTGATGCAATTGAATTCAGACCAACACACCTGCAAGCAGGTCAGAATCACCCTTGATATTTGTGTGAGCTGGAGCCTGTGGGGGTGTCTTGCAGCTTGGCTCCACAGCCATCGGGATCCAGACCTCAGAGGGAGTTTGCCTGGCTGTGGAGAAGAGGATCACATCTCCCCTGATGGAGCCCAGCAGCATCGAGAAGATCGTGGAGATCGACTCCCACATTGGTATGGAGGAGGGGGATTCAGCCCTGGGGGGCCCTCTGGGTCAGATCTGGGGGCTCCCCTAAAGTTGGGAATTATTTATGATAGGAGTCCATCCCCTGGGAGTTGGGGAAGTTGTGTTTGGGGATGAGCAGGAGTCCTCATCTCTCCCAGTGCACACCAGCTCCTGGTCACTGCTTTGCCAGGCTCCAAGCCAGCAGAACGTGGCTCCAGGAAGCAGAAAGAGGCAGCTGAGGCACTGCCCCCTGCCTCAGCCACCTCCCTCAGGAAAGCTCAGCCCGAGTTTAGCTCTGGGAGGGCAGGGAATTATGGTTGCCTTGAGACTGGGGCCAGTTTCTTCAGGATCACTGGTGCCACCCTGGAGCCACCCATACCCTGAGTGGTCCTCAGTGGGCTCATGACCAAAAAATCACCCTGAAAGGCAGGAAACCTCCAGAATTCCCATGTTGCTGCTCCATGGGCATGGGGCTCCTGCATCTGCTGGCTGTGGGGCAGCCAGGGCCCCCTCCCAGCAGTTGTTCTGGAGCAAATCTGTTTCAATCCCACGGAATCCTCGAGGCTGGAAAAGCCTTCCAAGATCATCGAGTCCAACCATGCCAATGCCATGCTAACCCACGTCCCAAAGTGCCACATCCACACTCCTTGAGCCCTTCCAGGGGTGGGGACTCCAGCACTGTTCACAGGGCAGCCTGTGCCAGTGCCTGACCACGCTTTCCATGAAAAGATTTATGTCATATCTGACCTGAGCCTGCCCTGGCCCAGCCTGAGGCCGTTCCCTCCCCTCCTGTCCCTGTGCCCTGGAGCAGAGCCCGACCCCCCCGGCTGTCCCCTCCTGGCAGGAGCTGTGCAGAGCCACAAGGGCCCCCTGAGCCCCCATTGCTCCAGGCTCAGCCTCTTCCCCAGCTCCCTCAGCCCCTCCTGGGGCTCCAGCCCCTTCCCCAGCTCTGTTCCCCTCTGTGGACACACTCCAGTTCCTCATTGTCCTTGTGTGAAACCCCAAATCCATTCCCAGGATCCCAGGTGTGGCCTCACCAGTGCCCAGCTCAGTGGGACAAATCTCTTCCCCACCTTCCCACTCAGGGATCAGCTTCTCCCTGCAGCCCCTTGTGTTTCAGGTGGGCTTTGGGCAGCCTGGGGGAACACCTCCCAGACAATGGCTGGAATGACTCCTGTTCCCTCTCTCCCCCTCCAGGCTGTGCTATGAGTGGTCTAATAGCTGATGCAAAGACTTTAATTGACAAGGCCAGAGTGGAGACTCAGGTGAGATCCAACACCTCTGTTCTTAAATTAGCAGCACAAATCCCAGGAACTCCTTGAAAGTCCTGGGAAAGGGAAGATCATTCCATCAGAGAAGCTGGTGGGAAGCTGGAGGCTTGCTGGGAGCACAGGGGCTGTCTCTGACTGTTCTGGCAAAATACTGGATATATTTGTTTTATTTTTACCCTCTTAAATGTCCTGGATGCCTCAGGTGCTTGGAGGTCCCAGGTACAAATCTGTGCTGCTGCAAAGGATTTTCCTGGGGTTTCCTCCTGCACACCAGCACATTTTCACCCTCTGGAGAGCTGGGTGACACCCAACTTCCAAAGCAGATACTGGGATAAAGCCCTTCAGCCTTGCATTTCCCTATTGGCATCCCAAGCCTTGGTACCCAATTTCCTGGGGATTTTTGTACATCCCACTCTTCCATGGGAGAAGCTGAGTTCCACAGGGTCTCACTCCATCTCATCCAGGCAGGGGACATCATATTTTGGGGAGGTGGTGCTGATGGGAATCTGCATTTGGCTTTTCCTGCAGAATCACTGGTTCACCTACAACGAGACGATGACGGTGGAGAGTGTGACCCAGGCCGTGTCTAACCTGGCCCTGCAGTTTGGGGAGGAGGATGCTGATCCAGGAGCCATGGTGGGATCTGGGGGGGGATTTGGGGTGCTGGGGAAGCCCCTTCTCCTCACCCTTGTCTGACCCGTTCCCTCCTTTCTCCCGCAGTCCCGCCCGTTCGGCGTCGCTCTGCTCTTTGGGGGAGTGGATGAGAAGGGACCCCAGCTGTGAGTTCTGCTCTCTTAATCCAGGGAAAAGACCAAACATCCACTGCAAAATTCCCAGGCTGTTTGAACGACTCGGTTCTGGGATTTCCCTTAAGCCAAACCCTCGGGGTTTATCCCATTCTGTCCCTGATACGTTTGTTAATCCTGTTAAACCCTTTCCAGAGCCCCACCTGCCTGTTTGGCACGGAAAAAACATCATCTCCTCCCCAAACCCTTGGGTTTTTTATTAAAGCTGTGGTTTCCTGGGGAGGAGGGAAGTGTTCAAGCTCCTCTTGCCCTGGGTGTATTCTTACCTTTCCCTAAAGGACCAGCAGAGCCACCAGTAACATAATCCTTGTGACATTCCTTGGGGAGGTGTTGGAGCAGCTGTAACCTGAACTCAGGGCTCCAAATGGCCCCACTGGAAGTGGGAAAGGCTTGGCAGAGCCAGGCCAGTCAGGTCTGCCTTCCAGCAGGGAAAACTTGCTGGATTTATTGAAAGAAATTTGGGATAATACAGGAAATCCAAAGGAGAATGGTTCTCTGAGGAAGGAGGGCAGTGTCAGTGTACAAGCTGCCAGCCTGGGGGCTCTGGGGGGCTGTGCAGGGAGTTCCTGGGGTGGCCCAGGGTGAGCTGGGTGCAGCTGGTCACGCCCTGTCCCTGCAGGTTCCACATGGACCCCTCGGGGACGTTCGTGCAGTGCGATGCCAGAGCCATCGGCTCCGCCTCGGAGGGGGCCCAGAGCTCCCTGCAGGAGGTTTACCACAAGGTAAGGGCTGCACCTGGGGCTGGGCTCACACCCCTGCCTCTGGGGAGCTTCACCACCTGCCAGGGTCCCCTCATTCCCTCCCCCAGCGAGGATTTAGGGCTGAGGAGGTGCCTGAGCTGCTCGGGGCAGGGTCACTCCTTAGCAGTGCATCCTGTGAGTAGGTGCTGAGGAGCTCGAGGAGTAGAGCTGCTCCCAGCAGCTGCTCTCTGCCTGTGAGATAATTCAGGCCATGTCAGGAAGTTCTCTATAAATAAAAACTGAGCTCTGACTGCTGCTGTCAGCATCAGGCTCTGTGTGGGTACAGCTGGAAGCCTCCTGAGCTCACAGCAGCACCTTCACCTCACCTGGGAAGGGAGGGAGCAGCTTTTGTCCCAGAAGTTCTGGTCATGTTTGATATTAAACAGGATTTTTTTCCCCTGTGAGGAGGGAGTTGCCTGTTTTGGGTGGCAAACCAAACCCTAATGAAAAGCACAATTAGTGATGGTGGCTGGAAAGACTCATTTGCTCACCAGAATTCTCCAAATTACCCAAATTCTGGACTTCCTGGATTGGCAAGCCTTTTTCAAGTGCAAAGTCAGTGAAACAGCTGTGCTGCACATCCCTCTGGCTCTAGGGATGCATGGGATTTATTGGATTAAATGCAGCACAGAGGCTTCTGCCTAGAGGGAATCTGGCTTTTGGGGAGAAAATTGGAAAAGAGAAACAGCCCCTCCTGCCTTAATCCCATCAGATTTATGTGCCCAAATTAACCATTTTTAAATCTGAGGAGGGCAGGATTTCACTCTCCCTGTGGATATCCCTGCCCTGCCTGCTCCAATCTCCCAGGGATGCTGCAGATCCCTTGATAAGCTGCTCCCTTGGCTGCCTGGCTCAGGGGATTTGGGAAAGGGGAGGGAGAGGGACCCAGTCCTGAGCCTCCAGCCTGTCATCCATGAGCCATTTGTTTTCCAGTCCATGACGCTAAAGGAAGCCATCAAATCTTCCCTGGTCATCCTGAAACAGGTCATGGAGGAGAAGCTAAATGCCACCAACATCGAGGTGAGTCCTCCTGGAGTCAGGATTGCCCCTGGAGCAGGGAATGGAGCAGCTCAGGGCTTCCTGAGCCAGCTGCTGCAGATGTTCCTGCCCTTTTCACCATCCCCTGTGGGGCATTTTGGGAAGGTTAAAGCTTTTCCCTTCCAGAGGCACAGAGCCTGCTCTGTCTTCATGGCTAACCTGTGATGAGCAGGGGGGATTCTCTGACCTTCTGCAGCCAGCAGAACCCAGCCTGCCACCCCGAGTGCTTGTTCTTCCCCTGGATCTAGCCATTCTTTTTTGCCTTGCTGCTTGTAATATTAGAAGGAATGAAAATCACCCAGCTCCTGGGCTGCTATATTAGTCCTGGGGCAGTGCCAAAAATCCCTTGGACAGTGGGAGCATCAGGGATCCTCCAGGAATGGCTGGAGGTGCCCCTGGAACCCCAGGGGCAGGCAGCACCCACAGCCCTGGGGATGCTGGGCCCCCCAAACCTGCTCCAGAGGCTCCTTTTTGGGTGGAAAAGGTACAAACCCTCTGCACTGGGTGGGGTAACTGGGAGAGGAGAAGCCAGGCTGGTGTATAGAGTTTGCTTCTATTTCGGGTGGGTTATGAGACACCAGACCTTTCCAAAGTGTGGCATTCCAGCTCCTGAGCTGCTCTCTCCTCCCATTCCTTCCATCTGAGTGCTGGGAAACCTTTTCCAGGGAGCCCCAAGGTGTTCACCCCATTTTTGTATTAAAATGTTGCTGCAGGGGACCATTCCTGGTGGGATTAACCAACTTCCTTTGGAGGGGAAGGCCAACAGCACATGAAAACTTGGCTACTCTGCCCCAAAACCCTGCCACGTGCCTGGAATCTCCTTCCCAGGTGCTCTTCCAGCCCTTGGCCATACATTTGCTGCTGGTACAGTGCAGGCAGAGGAATGTGTACAGTATCCTGATGTCATGTCCCTGTTTAACAGGGCTTAACTGTGCTTGGCACGGCCCTGGAGTGGGGTGGGGTCGTGCTGGGGGGAAGGACAGCAGGAATGTGCTGAGGATTAAAAGGTTTCTGTTGACTCAAGGCACCCCCTGGCTGAAAATCTGCCACCTGAAGAGCTCTTTGCTTCCTAGAAGTATGTGCCTCTCCCATTTCTTGGCTCCAGCCACGCTGCTGTGGCATTTTCCATCTAGGAACAAAGAGGGAAGGTGTGGTTGTGGAAGAGTTAAATCCATTGATGGTGAAGGTCAGGGGCCTGAAAGAACTGCAGGATTTCAGGTTAATGACCTCCCTGTGAGGCTGGCAGGGAGTGGGGGAGTGAAGCTTTGGCAGGGAGAAGGTGAGGGACAGGTTTGAGGAGGTGTGGAAAAGCAAAGGATTGGTGTCTCTGCTGGGTTTGGGTGTTCATAAAGGGGTTTTTGGTATTTAGAGCTGGTTTTGGTGCATAAATCTGGATCTTCTTGTGTCTGGTTGGGCCCAGGATCAGCCCAGTCCCTGCACAGGTGGTTTGGTGCCCAGAGCAGCTGTGGCTGCCCCTGGATCCCTGGAAGTGTCCAAGGCCAGGATGGGCTTTAAGATCCCTCCCAACCCAAGCCACTCCATGATCTGAGGGGCCTGAAGTGGCATCTCCAGGTGTCTCCACCTTGTCTGAGTGTTCTGGGTGAGACCTGGGCAGGCAGGAGCTCTCAGGCTGAGCCTTGGGACATTGCCACTTGGAAAAACTCCTCCTGGTGCCTCCCTGCCCCCGGATCAGCTCCTTGTGCTGGTGAGGGGAGGGTTTGTGAGAAGTCACCTCAGAAGAGCTCTGGGATCTGCTGGGATGCTCCAGAACTTTCCATCAGCTTGTTGGTGGCCTCCATACACTGATCCCTGGAGAGCAAACCGTGTGCCAGTGCCTGTGAGTTCAGGAGCACCCCAGCCCACTCCTGCCCCATCCCAGCCTGTCACAGGACACCCCAGCTCATCCCAGGGCATCCCAGCTCTCTCTGGAGCCTTGGCATTCCCACTGGCACAGCTGGCCCTGCTTGGGGCTCCCACCCCTGAGCCAGGTGGGAACAGTTCTGCTCACGTCTCCCTCATCCTTGGTGCTGCCTCTGGAATGTTCCAGCTCTCTGCCCTGACACTGCTGTCCCTGTCCCTGTTTTCCTTAGAGATCTCTGCCTCAGTTTCCCTCAACCAACCCTGAGTCCCCTCAGCTCCCAGACAGGCCAGGATCTGTCCCCTTGCTTCCTGGGGGAGAAGAATCATTTGGAGAGGGCAGGGATTCTCTCCTGGGAGGTTTTGATGGCTTTTCCCCCATCAAGTGAGAGCAGAGCTTGCCTGTTCCCACTAAAATTCCCTGCTGCTGTGCTCCTCTGAGGAGACTGAGTCAATTCAAAGCTATTTGTGCAGCAGGCAGCTATTTTGGGGAGTCATGGAGCATGTTCCAGGCTGGAATGATCTGCTGGTCTGGCAGATCAGAAGGAACAGCTGCTCCCTGCTTTCCTCAGCCACACTTAACCCCTTGGTCCTTCTCTTCCAGCTTGCCACGGTGGAGCCTGGGATGAAATTCCACATGTACACAAAAGAGGAGCTTGAGGAGGTCATCAAGGATATTTGAAAAAGAGGGAGAGACCCCCCAAAAGCTCAAAGCCCTGCCCTGACCAAAGGAACTGGTCCAGTTCACCCAGCTCCTGGGACTTCCCTCCCCACAGCACCTCCATCTGCTGCTCCGGCCAACTCCAGAGGTTTTTTACAGTTTCTGGACAGAACTGAGCTTTGCCCCAGGAGGGAATGAAATAAATCATTTTGTTACTCTCCTTGGGCTCCTCAGCAGGGGGGAAAGGTGGGAAGGCAGGGATTTGGAGCTGAAAGTGGGGGTGGATCAGGACAGCAGCTGTGCCAAGGGCACTGCCAGCTCTGCTGCAGCAGCGAGTCTCCCTCTCGTGGTGCTGCCCATGGGGAAATCCAGGTGTCATTCCACACTTCTTTATAAAAAATGGGAGCTTTTAACCTGTTCAGTGCACTCCTCCCTCCTTCTCCAGTGGTTTTTATCTGTAAAAGACTCCCTGGAGCTCCATCTCTTTGGCTGCAAAGAAATCTACAATCAGCCTTGGGGCTTTTGTTTCCTTCTGATAGGGCTTGAAAAAAATCCCTAAAAATTGATAGATCAGAGCCCACCAAGCAGAAGCAGGGATAATGGACTGGGACAGCCCCTCACCACTGAAGCCCTGCAGGTACTGCTGAGTTTTGACAGTTAACCCCATTTTTCACCAGAAAATTCCTTCTTATCCCACTAAGATAAAGTTCCTTCTTATCCCACTTAGATTTTTGCTCTCCAGCAGAAATCTCTGTGTCCTCAAAATAGTGTCAGGGAATCAAAGATGGGTCTGGTAAGGGAATAAATTAAGATTAAAAGAGTATTTTCCTATAAAATCACGCGTTCCCTCCCCGGCCCGGCCGGCCCGGCCCGCCGGGCGCTGCCCCCGGGACCCCCGGCCAGGGACCGGGAATGGGCCCCGCGCGCCCCCGGCTCCCTGTGGCTTCGGCCAATCAAAAAATCGCTCCGGCGCTCCCCGCCAATCAGAGGCTGTCGCTGGGTAGATTAGAGACCGGTGTCAGGGAGAGGGCGGGTTTCCACTGCCAGCCAGTCACAGGAGGAGGTGGGCGGTGATTGACAAAGGAGCGAACCAATCAGAGCTGGCGGGCTGCGCCTGA
This sequence comes from Phylloscopus whistleri, assembly GCA_017589585.1. Taxonomy (NCBI): domain Eukaryota; kingdom Metazoa; phylum Chordata; class Aves; order Passeriformes; family Phylloscopidae; genus Phylloscopus; species Phylloscopus whistleri. The sequence goes on along the minus strand of JADMLD010000105.1, from coordinate 1,622,311 downwards.
GGAGGGGCGTGACCGCATTCTGAGCGACAGCTCTTCCAGCCAATCGCCGCCGCCCTGGCCGGGACAGCGGGACACGCCCCCCGACAGACGGACAGCCTTAGATGGATGGACAGCACGACAGACCGATAGACGGACGGACGGGCGGCGGACAGAAAGACATCCGTCCTTGCAACCCCTGGGATGCACAGAGAGACATTCCCCTGTGCATCTCCCAGGACGGACGGACAGACCGACTTCTCTGGGCTTCTCTGGCACCGCTCTCCTAAAAGCACGGATAAATTCGGGCAAACCACAGGCAGCATTGTGTCCCAAGCAGGCTCGGAATTCCCGGGCACTTCTGATTCATTTGGAGTCACAGAATGTCCTGAACTGGGAGGGCTCCGGTCCGGGGGGACCTCCCCTGCCCCGGGCTGGGGTTCAGGGCCTTTCTGAGCCACCCAGCCTCAGTTTGGGGGTGCTGTCACAGGAAGAGTGAAAGCTTCAGGCAGGCCCTGCCTTCATCTCAAATTTTGGCAACAGTTAAGTTGATCCACAAGTTCTAATGATGGCAAATCAGATTTATAAAAAATGAATAATTTATTAAATGGACAAAGGTAAAAGATGAAAGTTCTTAATCAGAGTTACTGCACAGGATAAAACTGAAGAGCTACAAGCAGAATGCAGCATAACATGAACAGTGCACTACAGCAAGGAGCCTGTACTAAAGCTGGTAAAAGGAATAGGATTGATTAGGAGCTGAATGTAACTTGCCACCAAAACAGCCAAAATGTGCACAGATTCCTTCACTCAGCCCCTGAGGAGTGACTGTGGAGCAGCGTCCCCACTTATGGGAGAAACTCCACACATTTCCAGGAAAACGTGCAGAGATTTCTGCCTTGTGGAGGTTTGGTGTGGCTCTGAAAGTGAGTGTCTGTCAGTCATAAACCCAGCTCATCTGGCCAGATCTCACTTTTGTCGTCAGAGGACACAAAATGAGGAACACACAGGCAGTCAATCGTCAGGGCAAAAGAGAGAGAGTTTATTTTCTTTGACCTCAATTTATAGGGTTTGGACAATGAGCAGGGGTTGGAGGATGAAGGTTGCCACCTCTCCAACCACACTGGTCAAACCAGCAGTCCATCAACAGTCTCCTCCCTGTGAGAAGGATGTAAACATAAAAGAACAGTTACAATAACAACAGATTGTTTATGTGAAAATCCCTGAGAAACTCCATTACAAAAATGCAAACATCAGAAGGCTGAAAAGAACAGAGTGACACACTTTAACAGTGAGATGTTCATTGGCAGCTGGGAGATTGTCTTGAGTTATGGAACCAAAAATGTGCATTTTATTCCATCTGCTGAAAGCAGCTGGGGAGATGTTTTTTTTTCTTTATCTCTTGTAACTCTGGGGGAGGGGCAGATGCCATCTGATAAGGGGCCAGCTGTTCAAACCAGGTGGGGCAGTGTTTGTTATCTCTGTCACCACCCACCCTCCCTGCAGGGGATCTCTGCTGCTGATGGGCCATGAAGGCTCAGCAGGGACAGGACACATTCCATCATCCCATGGGAGATGCTGCACCCAGTGGGGGGGGAGCCAACCATTCCTACCTGGATAAAAACTGAGACACAGGAACACCAGGGATCTGGTTCCACTGGATTCCCGGAGTGAGACCGGAGCCTTCTCACCATCCCTGGGCCCTTCTCACCATCCCTGGGCCCTTCTCACCATCCCTGGACCCTTCTCACCATCCCTGGGCCCTTCTCACCATCACTGGACCCTTTTCTCTCAGGATCATCTCTGCCCCAACAGAACCACATCTGCCACTCCAGGAGGACTCACTGTGGGCTGCTCCCAACCCCCTGACCAACAGGGTGTCAGGTTGGAGCTCTGACTCTGTCAGGGCTTCCAGGATTGGTGTTTGTTTGTTTTTACTACTACATTTGTACATTTTATTACTACCCTTTAATATTCCTAGTAAAGAATTGTTACTCTTATTCCTAAATCTTTGCCTGAAAGTCCTTAATTGCAAAATTATAATAATTTGGAGGGGGTGAGGGGTTTTCATTCTCCATTCCAAGGGAAACTCCAGCTTTCCCTGGCAGATACCTGTCTTCCCAAACCAAGACAGAGATGCCAGCCCGTGCTGATGCCATGGCTCCAGAATCACTCACTGCAGGACAGCTTTGTCCTGCTCGGTTAACAAAGAACAGATCAGCCCCTGTGGGGGGTGAGGTGCTCTGCTACAGCAGCTGAGTGGCAGCACAGTCACACCCGGGGCTCTGCCCTTCCCTGCTCAGCTACAGGCTCAGCTCAGGCACCTCCAATTCTGCAGAGACCAAAGTGCCCACGTGCACAAAGGAGATGGTGCTGGGCATCACTTCTCCTCTGCAGTCCTTAACTGCACAAGTCACATTAGGATGTGTGATTTGGTGTTTATGATGCTTTTTAGTTCAGCTGTGGTTTCACTGAGAAGGATATCAACAACACCAGGCAAAATGGAGCTTTCTTTTCAAACTAAATGTGCTATCACATCCTTCCACTCTGGCAGAGCCCAGCTTTGAGCCTTACCACATCCAGCAATTCCCTTGGAAAAAAAAATGTAAACATTGGCCTTCACTTTCCCCTTGCACCTTACAAGTTGTGGCACACAGAGCTCTGTGTGCTCGGCTCTGTGTGCCCTCTGAACTTTCAGTCCCACAGAATCCAGTCACAAACCCAAGAACATCCAACCGCTGGTGGCACAGAAAAGGTTCCAGGGGAAAGAGCCCGTGCTGGAATTCACTTTTCTTTCGCAGCCCATAAACTGCACAGCCAACAATTAAACCATTTATCCTCCTTCCCCGCTGCAGGCACCATCACATTCCCTCAGTCTCCAGGGGCCAGGATGCCCAGCTGAGCTCTTCCCCGCCCTGCTCCCACACCAAAGGGGAGAGGAAAGTGCTCGGCTTTCCCCGGGCACCGTCAGCGCTCAGCGAAACAACCGCACGATGCCGCTGCCGACTCGCACGAGAAGGGAACGCACCCAGCCGGGCTCGAAACCCCCGCGAGCAGAGCCGGGTTGCAAACGTCTCTGCTCTCAAACCTACCGTGCCAGGACAAAAAGATTTCGCTGCTCTTCCCCTTCCAAGTGCGAACAGTTTCTTTGCACCACACTCAAACGGCGACACAAACTTATTTCCGGGAGTAAATTTTTTCATTCTTGCAGATTGACGCTACAAACTTGAAAACATTTGTCAAAAGCCTGGCTCACCGAAGTGCCAGCTGAGAAAGCTCTTTGTGTCCACAACTTCAACTGCAGCCATTGAACTGTGCCACTCCCGCTGCTATCTGCACTTGCCTTCTCAGCTGTACCATCACAACCTCCCTTCCCTTCCCTTCCCTTCCCTTCCCTTCCCTTCCCTTCCCTTCCCTTCCCTTCCCTTCCCTTCCCTTCCCTTCCCTTCCCTTCCCTTCCCTTCCCTTCCCTTCCCTTCCCTTCCCTTCCCTTCCCTTCCCTTCCCTTCCCTTCCCTTCCCTTCCCTTCCCTTCCCTCAAGTGCAGGCAATTCTGGCCGAGCCAAGGCAGAGGCAGGGAAGGCAAAGCCCACTGAGGTGACAGCAAATGCAGTTTTAGGCACGAGAAGGCCCCAGAGTGGCAGGCAAGGCTGGGCATGGGCGGGTGAGCCCAGTGATGGGTAGGCCAGGCAGGGACAGGGAGGGCCAGGCAGGGACAGGTGAGAAAGGGAAGGCAAAGTCAAGGCAGGGAATGGGTAAAAAAAGCAATGCAAGGCAAGGGAAGGATGGGAAGGACAAAGGGAAGGAAGGCAAGGCGTGGCAAAGCCTGGGAAGGAAGCAGGAGGCAGGGCAAGGCAGGGATGTGTGTGAAAGGCAAAGGGAAGGGTGGTCTGGGCAAGGCAAGGGATGGGTTTGAAAGCCAAGGCTTGTGAGAGAGAGGCAAGGCAATGAGAGTCACAGGAGGGGCAGGCAGGGCAAGGCAAAGCCAGGAGAAGAGGGGTGCTAAGGGGGGGGTGGGTGAGCCAGGCAATGCCAGGCAATGCAGGGGCCAGGGAAGGACACAGAGGGGTCAGTGAGGCAGGGCAAGGCTGGGGTTGGGCAGGTGAGGTGAGGCAAGGCTGGGGTTGGGCAGGTGAGACAAGGCTGGGGTTGGACAGGTGAGACAAGGCTGGGGTTGGGCAGGTGAGGCAAGGCTGGGGTTGGACAGGTGAGGTGAGGCAAGGCTGGGGTTGGAGTTGGACAGGTGAGGTGAGGCAAGGCTGGGGGTGGCTGTGCAAGGTGATGCAAAACAAGACAATGCCAGACAGGGCAGAGCAAGGGAAGGTAAAGGAGGGGAAGGGAATGAAAGGCAAAGCACAGCAAGGGAGCTGTAGCCAACTCAAGGCAGGGCAAGGAAAGGCATGGAGAGAAAAGGGAGTGGTGTGCAAGGAAGGCAGGCCAAAGGACAGGCCAGGGCACTGCCAGAAAAGAGAGAGGAAAGGAAGTCAAGGCGAGGGATGGGTGTGCAACACCACTGAAGGCAAGAGAGGGGTAGGAAGAGAAAGGCAGGGTGGGGAAGGCAATGCAAGGTTGGGTATGCAAAGGGAGGTAGGGCTAGGCAAGGCAAAGGAAGGAAATTGAGGGCAAGGCAATGCCTTGTGAGCTGTTTTTGCCCAGTGTTTTCAAGTTTGAAACTGGATTCTGCAAGAGTTGAAAACATTGACTAGCACAAAGGAGCTCTTGTTGCCATTTGAGTGTGGTGCAAATGAGAGTTTGTACCTGGAAGGGGAAGATCAGCAAAATCTTTTTGTCCTGACAGAGTTGGTTTGGGAGCAGGGACGTTTTCTGCTCGGCTCTCTGCCCCCGGGGGTTTCGAGCTGGGCTGGGTGCGTTCCCTTCTCGTGCGAGTCGGCAGCGGCATCGTGCGGTTGTTTCGCTGAGCGCTGACGGTGCCCGGGGAAAGCCGAGCGCTTTCCTCACCCCTTTGGTGTGGGAGCAGGGCGAGGAAGAGCTCAGCTGGGCATCCTGGCTCCTAGAGACTGAGGGAATGTGCTCCTGCATGCAGCGGGGAAGGAGGATAAATGGTTTAATTGTTGGCTGTGCAGTTTATGGGCTGCAAAAGAAAAGTGAATTCCAGCACGGGCTCTTTCTTTCAGAACCTTTTCTGTGGGACATGCTCAACATGTAATTCACATCCTCTGAATTGCAATCCTGAATATATGCAGCTTTCCCTCAAGCACTGTGTACCAGCTACTCTGTCACTGCTGTAGACCCCAAACCCTTCAAAACCTCCTGCACTGCTCTCATACAGAACAGTCCTAGAGCAAGAAGCCAGTGTTTGTGTTCATCTTCCCCTTGCAGTCTGTAAACTAAGCTGGACACACCAGTGATTTTCCCTCTCTTTCTCAGTTATACAGAGCATCACATCCTCCCAAGGTGGCTGAGCCCGTCACTAAAGAGAAGCATTTCCAGCTGCAGTCTGGCCTGAGAGATGTGCCAAGACAGCATTCCATGACCTTCCCTCTTTGCTGTGATATTCTCAACACAGTCACATTCACACACCTTCACTGTTGCAGCTATTATCTTACAGAAAAGTAAGATACAGGACAGAAGCTGTTCCTAAATTACCCCCTCCTTCTAGCAGCATTTCTACTGCTCACAGCCTGCTGGGGCTGTGCTCCTTCCCTCTCACGTGTGTGCCATGGCATTTCTCAGCTCTCACAGCTCCCTTTCAAACATCCAGCAGCTGCTGCCATAAAAAGGCTCTAGAAGGGAAAGGCAGTGCTGGGCTGCACCTTCCCTTGCTGCATGAAAGCCACACCAAACTCACCAGTGCACTCTGCAGCTTTCCCTGTCAGCTACATCTCACCATAATGTTCTCCAGGTCTTGGAGCCTAAAGCTAAATGGAATTGTTTCCTCACAGGGCTCAGACAGGAAAATGTTCTAGACCAGGTAGCTTTGGTGACTTTTCCCCATGACCACAGCTTTGATTTGGAAGAGGCAGCCACGCTCCTCTCCCAGCCTGCACTCTGCACACTCAGCCACAGCCATCTGCAGCTTCATTCTCAACCTTGTGTAAGGTTTCCTTTTCCCTGGGTGTGATATGTCCATCTACTCATGGCACAGAACACTGTGCCAGCACCAAGGCCTGCAGCTCACAGCTTCTGCCAACACAGGCTGGTGCCAAGCACTTTCCTTCCCAGCTCTGATTGCCTTCACATTCTATCAGTCTTGAGTCTGAAACTAAAAGGAAAAGTTTTCCCACTACATGTCACACAGACAGCTGTGCCAGGAGAAGAAGCTTGCTCAGAGCTTGCCCCTCATGTGTGGAAACTTGTGTTTGCACCACAGCCAAGTGAAGTTCTCTTTCCTTTACAACCCCCAAAGTGCCATCAGATTTCTGTGCTCTGCACATTCCTTCTCAGCCCTAAGGGTCATCATTACACAGCTTGTAATGGCCAAACACCCAGATACACCTCTCACACAGAAAAAATGTGCCAGAACAAAAACATTTTCTTCTCATCACCCAGATTGTAGTGGTTTCCTGAAGGGATAAAGAACTAATTCAGGAACTGCTTCTCTCCTGGCACATGTTGTTGAAATGCTGCTCAAACAGACACACCTAGCAAGTGTTTCTGTTCTGGCACATACTTCTTTGTACAAAAGCACATTGACAGGTTGGTCTCTGCAAACTGAGAACTGCATCATCTTAGCTGAAGTCAAGCAGAAAATTGTAGAGCAGCAGAACGAGAATGCAGTTCATAGGATGCAATGGGGAAAGAGGTCTCCACTTGTGGTGTGAATGCAATGTGCAAGGGGCATGGCCTGAGCAAGCTTCTTGTCTTGGTGCATTTATTTGTGTGAGATGTTGTCTTGGGTTATGGAACCCAAACTGTGCATTCTATTCCATCTGCTGAAAGCAGCTGGGGAGATGTTTTTTTTTTCTTTATCTCTTGTAACTCTGGGAGAGGGGGGCAGATGCCTTCTGATAAGGGGCAGCTGTTCAAACCAGGTGGGGCAGTGTTTGTTATCTCTGTCACCACCCACCCTCCCTGCAGGGGATCTCTGCTGCTGATGGGCCATGAAGGCTCAGCAGGGACAGGACACATTCCATCATCCCAGTGGGAGATGCTGCACCCAGTGGGGGGAACCAACCATTCCCACCTGGATAAAAACTGAGACTCAGGAACACCAGGGACCTGGTTCCACTGGATTCCCGGAGTGAGACCGGACCCTTCTCACCATCCCTGGACCCTTCTCACCATCCCTGGGCCCTTCTCACCATTCCTGGACCCTTCTCACCATCCCTGGGCCCTTCTCCCCATCCCTGGACCCTTCTCACCATCCCTGGGCCCTTCTCACCATCCCTGGGCCCTTCTCCCCACCCCTGGGCCCTTCTCACCATCCCTGGGCCCTTCTCACCATCCCTGGGCCCTTCTCACCATCCCTGGACCCTTCTCACCATCCCTGGACCCTTTTCTCTCAGGATCATCTCTGCCCCAACAGCACCACATCTGCCTCTCCAGGAGGACTCACTGTGGGCTGCTCCCAACCCCCTGACCAACAGGATGTCAGGTTGGAGCTCTGACTCTGTCAGGGTTTCCAGGATTGGTGTTTGGTTGGTTGGTTGGTTGGTTTTGTTTTCTACTACATTTGTATTGTTAATATTCCTAGTAAAGAACTGTTATTCCTATTCCCAAATCTTTGCCTGAAAGCCCTTAATTGCAAAATTATATTTTGGAGGTTGTGAGGGGTTTACATTCTCCATTCCAAGGGAAACTCCAGCTTTCCCTGGCAGATACCTGTCTTTCCAAACCAAGACAGGTGTGTCATAAATTATATTATATTATATTATATTATATTATATTATATTATATTATATTATATTATATTATATTATATTATATTATATTATATTATATTATATTATATTATATTATATTATATCACATTACATTACAGGCTTTTCCCAAATGTTAAGATGAATACTGTATGTATAATGTTAGAATAACTTTCCTGTATAAACATAGTTTTTATTTCTGCTATTAACAAAGTTTAGAAATGGCAGTGAGATAGCTAATATATAATTATGCTTGTAATTAAACTATCTGCCTAGTTAAAATAACATCCAGTGAACATATGGTGAGGACTCTGCTACTAACATATTAACTATTAGCACCTGCAGCCTGTAAAAAATACAGAATAAAGCCCAAACTAAAACTAATAATAAGAAAAGACCAAAACCACAGCTAAGAAACACGCATGCTCTAAAAAAGCAAACCCAAAAAAGAGCCATACAAAATAGTTCCTAAAATACATAAACTAGTTTATAAAAAGGTAGAAATATGCATAATAGTCTATAAATATACAAGCTAACGTAATAAAAAAGTATTTTAAAAGTATCTCCAAAAATAATAAGTATGCTCTCAGCTAAATGCCAAACACCCAACAATTTAACCCTTTACTTTATCTCTGTCTCCTACTATCTTTTTATTAAACCTTTTAAATTTTACCAAAAAAGCCAAAAAAACCCCAAAAAACCACCCCAAAACCCCACCTCATTTTTCACAGATGTAACTGAAAACTTTTCAGTTCAGAGTCAGGCTAACAAGAGAGGTGGAATGGGGTGGTAGAAGTGATAAGGAATGTGCACAGCACAGGTGTGTTCCATCCCAGCTGGACTGCTGCTGTGCCAGCACCGTGTGCTGTGTGAGAGCAGGTGGACACTCGGGCTCTGGGGTAAGGGGAAGGTGAAAAGCCCTGTGGAGCACCTTGGCTGTGTGCACAGGCTGCAAGAGGAGCATTACTGTAGCCCTGGTTCATGCCTGAGATGTTTTGGTTTTCTGAAACTCTTTCCCAGAGAGTTTTCTGTCCAGAGACACGTTTTCCTGACTGTAACCTTTGTTTGCATTCCTTTCCCTAGGAGGGACTTCTTCTTGATGTCCCTCTGACTTCACCAATGTGATTGAAGAAGTTTGTCTTTCATCCACCCATTGGGTTGCTCTCTGTAGAACAGGATAAAAAAGGAAAGTAGTTGGATATGACATACATGATATTATAAAACATATTTACAATAAACCCGAATTATTTACAGCATTTATCACACTGAGGAATCCTGGCTGCCGTGGTGCAGGAGCAGAGCTGAGCATGTGGCTGCATGGCTGCAGCCACCCTGGCTGGAGCTGCTGTCCCTGTGGTGCCACAGCTCTGGGAGCCACCCCGGGGCAGGACAATGTTCCAGCTTCCCACCTGGAGTGTGACAAGCTCGCAGGAATGGCTGTGGAATGTGGTGCCCTTCAGGAGTGAAAAAGGGAGTGGAGTGTTTCCTGGGGATTTTCCTCCTTTGTTAGATCTCAAGGATTCGCACGACCTTTAACAACCCATTGGCAGGATTTAAGCACACATTTAAAGTCAGGCACTTGCCAGCTGCTCTCCTGAGGTGCGGCTGGAATCCACCTGTGAGCTCCTGCTCCCTCCACAATGGAGAAAGCTTTTTTTTTTTTTTTTTTTTTAGTGATGAAAGCGACTCAGGAGTTACACTGATATTCAGCACCTGTTTAAAGTTCAGGTCCCACCACATCCTTTCCCAGGCAGTCACATAAAAGGAGGGACACATCAAACCAGCCCATAAATGCATCCTGCACCTTTCTTTATCTGACCTGGAATGATTGTACATGATCCTGCTGGGCCATCCCTGCTGCTCTGTGCGGGAGCCAAGGTGGTGTCTTTACATTCCAGAATAAGGATTTTGTTATTTTTTTAAGTGACTTTGGAGCCACCTTAAGGCTGGCTGGAGGAAAACAGCAACCTCCTCTATTTCCTTCGGTCTTTTCTCATTCCTGTGTATCCCATTTAAGTTATATTCTCACAATGTGGCAAGCAGAATCTATCACTTAAATTTGGGCTTTGGTCTAATAGTCATTGTAGTAAACAGTAATTCATGTTTTCATAATGATTGTATAATGTAATAAATACAGCATGTAATTCAGTTTTATTGTAAGTACATTTTATAAAAATCTACACTGTAACCTCAAAGCCAAAGACACAAACACCTTGAAAAACTTGTCCTGCAAACGATACCCTTGAAAGATTGTGACACCGCTGCCAGCACAGGAGAAACCCACATTAGCAGAAGAGGGTGCAGCTGGGAGGAGATGGACCTTCACCATTAATGAGTCTACCAACGACCCAGCAATTAGCAACTAATATGTATCTTATCAGTATCAAGACAATAAATCCCAATGCCCAATTCTAGTAAATCTACTCAGGGGCGTCTCCCTGCCTGGAAATCTATTCAACAAGAAGCAAAGACACATGAATATGTATCTCAGACAGGACTGAGATCAGGTACTGTACAACACTGTATAAAAACCAGCAGCACAAGGCACACTTGGTAAAACTCCTGCAATGCAGTGTGACAGAGGCTGCATTCGCGATTTCACCCGGTGAGGAAAATCCCGGGACTGTCACTGTTTCCTTAAGTGTGGGCTTTGTCAATTTTGCTGTCCAAAATTTCTGGCAATAAATCGTTTTCAATAAAATTGGCTCTTTAAATTTACTACAATCATGAATTTGTTATAAATGCATGTTTTAAAGTTGGCTTTTCGCATATAGTAAGATGATTGTTTAATGTATAATATGGGAAGGTTGTGTTGTATGTTCTTTTATTAATAGAATTTGAAAAATGTGATAAATGAATATTCTTAGGTTGTAACAAAGTAGAGATGGGGGTTGTTCTTTTCTTTTTAACTTCTTAACTAGACAGAAGAAAGAAGACAGAATGAACTTCTAGAATTCCTGAACTAAAGATTTCTGATAAAGAACAATTGAGCCTTTGAGGGTTTGAATCTTCGGAAGACAGATTTACGACATCTATCCAGACTATGTGGAATCCCACAGATAAATTGTATACTGTGGGGGGTCTTGAAACCAAAATGAATATTTGAATCATGCATTAGCTTATTTAAATACGTAACACAGAAGTCCTTAAAACAAAGGATCTGAAGAGAGACGGTGTGCTGATCTTGCTGGTATCAGCACCTCGGCCGAAGAAGCTTTGTTTTTCTGTCTTCTAATTGTCTATTTTATTTTATTTTTATTAAACGTATATTTTTTGCATAAAAGTGAATTGTGTCTTTCACAAATATCAATACTGAAAGTCTTTCTAAGGTTCGGCTCAGGTCTCTATATGCATTTTATAAAACTGCCTCTGGCCAATGTTTAAATTTACTTTTTTTCCCTCCGCTGTTTATCTTGAATGTTGAAACTCTGAACGGGGCCAGTGGGTTGTCCTCCCACAGTTTGCTCTCTCCTTTGTGGGGTGTGTTAATGTTTGCTTCTTGGCTTTGCAGAGAACTTCCAGAAATTCCATTAACACAGCACCAGCCTTGCACTGCTCTTGTTGAAAACCAATGAAAAGCTTCCTGCTGCCTGACTTTGCAGGTGGCCCTGTGGTTCTCATTGCATGGGCAGCCTGTGGGTTTGTCAAATCAGTTCCAGATCCCAAAATTACACAAAGCAGTGATGCTGGCATGAAGAGCATTCTTCCCACCTGGGGATCTCTGTCCAGCTCTGGGGCCCCCAACACACAAAGAGTTGGAATGATCAAAGGGCTGGAACCCCCCTGCTCTGGAGACAGACTGAGAGAGATGGGGCTGCTCAGCCTGGAGAAGAGAATGCTCTGGAGACACCTTAGAGGCCCTTCCAGTGTCTAAAGGGGCTTACAAGAAAAAGGAAGTTGTAGAGGGACTTTGGACAAAGGCTTGGAGTAACAGGACAAGGGGAGAATGGCTTCACACAGAAAGGGCAGGGTAAGATCCGATATTGGGAAGAAATTCTTCCCCAGGAGAGTGGTGAGGCCCTGGCACAGATTGCCCAGAGCTGTGGCTGCCCCATCCCTGGAAGTGTCAAAGGCTGGGTTGGACAGGGTTTGGAGTAACCTGGGACAGTGGCATGGGTGGAACGACCTGGTGTTTGTGGTGCCTTCCAATACAAACCAGTCTGTGACTCTGTGATTTACTGCTGGTGATTCTGTGCTGTTCACCCTGAAGGCTGGAACTGTGGTTTTCCAGTGGGTTGCAGCTTTCATGATTGAAGGCAAAGCTGCTGTTGTGTTCACTTTTCACCTCTTCCCCTATCCTCTCCTCTGCCTTCTCCTGTGTGAGGCTACTTTGGTGGTTCACCTTTTCTGGTGAAATGAGCTGTCACACCAAACTGAGGGAAAGGGAACAGGGCCAAGAGAGGTGTTGCAGTGCTTAGTTTGCAGATTTCATCCAAAAGTCCTGAGCAGAAAACACAGCATGTCTGTAGGGCAGCAGGCCCTGCAGATTTTTATTATCTACAGCTGTTTCTATGAATACAGGAAGTCACAGAGAAGACTCACACAGCGCTATGCTTCTTGTAAATGGAATTGTTTCTATTCTTGCTAGGCAGCAAGTGCCAGCTGATAGCTTGTGATAGATGGTAATTCATGTTTTCATAATATTGGTGTTATATGAGATATGTTAGTAAGTAGAAACAAAGCACGCTCGTGAAATGGCAAACTGTACCACAGAAAAACCTCTGGCACAGGCAGAGGGGGTGGGTGTGTGGCTTTCACCTACCTCCCTGAAAGAAGACAAAAACATTAAAATACAAATAGAAGGTGGAGAGCAAGGAGACAGTCAACACCCGATAAGACTTGACGGCCCAGTGATCAGCAGATGATGGTGTCTTATCAGGACCATTTGGACTATTCAGGAGCACCTCCACCCAGGAAATCCTTTCAGGAGAACCAGACCAGATTTCAGAAATGGCATCAACCACCGGAACAAAGTCAAAAGGGACAAAAGAACTTACAGAATCTCGGGGACTCACGTAGCCCAGCCAGAAAGGGTATAAAAACGGCTGGCATGGGCTCAGACCTCAGTGAAACTCCTGTATGCAGTGCGATAGAGGCTGTACTTGCGATTTCACCCAGCGACGAATTCCCGGGGTCGCCACTGTTTCCTTGATTGTGGGCTTTGTCAATTCCACTGTCCAAATTTTCTGAAAAAATAAATTGTTTTCGATGGAATTGGCTCTTTGAATTTACTACAGAAATCATAAAACCATAGAATGTCCTGAGCTGGAAGTGGCCCACAAGGATCGTCGAGTGCAACTCCTGCCCTGCACAGGCCCCTCAACAATCCCACCCTGTGCCCGAGAACATTCTCCAAATGCTCCTTGAGCCCTGGCAGCCTCGGGGCTTTGCTCTCATAGTCTTGGGGCTGTGACCATTCCCTGGGACCACAGCCTGGGGTCTGTTTGATTGATTATTAGTTCAGGTTTACAAGACATACATTTTCTGGTAAATAAAAGGAAAATGTTGATTGACTGCACAGGGTGTTGTGTTGTATTTAGTAATTTGATGTTTACAAAGATATTTCATGGATGTCTATGAAGTTGCAGGTACTACCATTCTTGTGGAGGAATGTACCAGCAGAGCTAACTTTTTCTATTTAAATCGAGATAAACATGATTTAATTTCACTTTAAATGTGCTCTTTTGCCTATTATAGCTTGGAGGGGTGGATTCCAATGTTTTAAACATTAAAAAACAGCAAACCAAATCATTGACTGTGACTAAGTGTAGGTGGAGCACCCGAGCCAGTGAAAGTCAGATAATCTCTCACTGATATCCACAATTAGCAGAGCTGTTGCAATCAAGACCTAGAAATACAGAGACATTAATATTAAACACAGGCAGCTCACGAACCTAGCAGTGAAGACAGAGAATAATTTTCTTCACTAACACTCTTTCTCTTTTGTTTTTGCATTTTAAAGTGTGTAATTTAATAAATACAGATGAATTTGAAACTCAAGTCATATCCTTCCTAGTTTATGACAACTGTGTGGCAGATAGGACTTTTCTGCTTAAAGAAATGTTGAGCTGGAGTGGAAAAAAGGTTTCATGGAACAAGTGTGAAAGAATAAAAAGTGATAAAAGGGCTTCTGTTCTCTTTTGTCTGTTCAGTGGTATGAAAATTCTGGTGATGACATCCCTCCTGGCTCTGAGGGAGCAGTGAAATATGGTCCTTTATTTAGTTTATTTAGGTTTTCATGCTATATAATTACAACACAGGGGGGGAAGCCTTACTGGAGAATTTTTCCCCTGACATGGCTCACCTGTGGTCTGTTGGGGTGTGGGGCAGGGACAGCTGCAGGTACAGGTGAGTGTGGCATTGCAGCATCTCCCCTCACAGCTGCAGAGCTGAGGGGCAGCAGCTTTCCTGAGCAACTGTGCAAGATTCCCAACACTTTCCTGTTTCTGCACCAGGAGAAAACCATCTGGGCCAAAGAGCCTTTTGGTGAAGCAAAGGGTGGAAGAAAGACATTTCCTAGAATAGCCATTATCCTGAGAGAGATGCAATTCTTTTCTTTTTTTTGGTAGAAGCTTAATTCTGCACTGAGGTGAAAGTCAGCTGGAACTTACACCTGCTGGCCTTCTTCTGCTTAGTTCTTCCTCGGTTCTTTCTCTCCTCTGACTGAAGAACTGGAAGGCTGACCAAGCCAGCCAACAATATGACCAGCCCAGCACTAACCCAGTGTGTCATTCCCAAACAGGTGTAAACTTCAACCAGAGTAAAAGCTGTTGAGAAAGTCACGAATCTTATCCCATCCTGCAAGTCAAATTCTTGGCTGTTTACTCACTACTGTTGATTCAAGTGTAGTTGTTAACTATTACTTCAAAATAGCACTTAGAAAGTGTAATTTTCCATACCAGCAAATTCTTGGTACCGTAAGAGAAACTTTGTGCTGAGAAGGCGCTACAAACACATGGCAAAGTTTGCATACATGGATTTTGTCTTCCTTCAGGTGAAGTTATCTCTTCATTTCAAAGCTTAGCAGAAGGATTTTTGGTTTTATCATGGTCCTGTATACCAGTGTCAGCCCTCTGCTACAGGTGCAGCATAAGGACTCAGGTTGTTTAAGCACTAAATTAAAGTTCTACTTTCCATTTAGCTGTCATTTCTCCCCTCTCTCTTAACTCTTAACTCTTATCTTTAAACTCTTATCTTTTAAATATTTGCTTACCTGCGGTAAAACAGTGTCATGCTTATCCTGTTAAGATGAACTACTTACCTGAAAGGCAGAAAGCTGAGATGACCAAGAAATCTGTTAGGAGAAGGAGGCCTACAGGAGAGCTGGAGAGGGACTTTAGACAAGGATCTGGAATGACTGGACAAGAGGGGACAGCTTTAAGCTGAAAGATGGTAGATTTACATTGGATATTAGTAGGAAATTCCTCCCTGGGAGGGTGAGGAGCCCCTGGCACAGGGCACCCACAGCAGCTGTGGCTGCCCCACCCCTGGCAGTGTCCAAGGCCAGGTTGGACAGGGCTTGGAGCAGCCTGGGACAGTGGAAGGTGTCCCTGCCCATGGCAAGGGGTTCAACAAGATGGTCTCCCAGGTCTCTTCCAACCCAAACCATTCTGGGGTTCTAGTTTATGTTCTTCAGCTGGCCAAAGCTGAGGAGGGAAGCACAAGAGACCAGCTCCCTAAGGAAGGTTTGTGAGGGTAAGCAAGACCCTCACAATGAGGTTCAGAGTGAGCCCCTTGCTTTCTAACCTCCTTACAAAGCTTAGATTCAGCTAGGTCTAATCTTAGCCTCAGATTTTGACAATGGTTTATGTTTAATGGAATTATCTATACAAAGTTTATAACAGTTAATACTGAACAGCCACACGGATTTTTTTTTTTTTTTAATAATTCAGCATGCCATCAGTCACTTACTGAGGATCTGTTGCAACTAAGAAATCTCTCTGCCTTGGGCATGGAATTATCTTAATTAGGTTAGGGATCTGAAACCTCGAGTGGTGTCCCAGTTTAAGGGGAGAGTCACTGGTATGCAGTCCAGCTGTCACTCAGGGACAGCTCAAATTTGGCTTATCCTGGTGGTAATATTTGTAGAGTGAAGTAGTTGGCAGCTGGTCAGTAGTTTAGAGAAGATGGATGTCTTTGTTTTAGCTCTGTTATCTTCTTCTGTACTTTAGTTATTTTCCACCTTTGGGCTTTGAAACCACCTTTAAAAATATTTTTCTAAGGCGCCTTCACTTCCTTGTACCTAAGCCAGGAGCTTTCCAGCTCACAGATCCACCGCAGGGCATGGGGCCTGTTGCTCCATAGTTGGCCTGACCCAAAGCACAGCTGAGGGACAAGTGGATCCATAAGAGGCACCACAGCAAGATTTATAAAACTGCCTTGGGGCCTCAGTTGCCATCTCTCTCTGTCACTGGTTATGTTCCTATATTTGCAACTTTTTTTTTCCTAAAACTTTAGGAGAGTTTTCTTCTAGTTACAAAATTCAGTGTCAGCACATTTCTGGTTATTAGGAATGGAGACGAGAGCTTAGGCAAGCCCTGCCTTTGACTCAGATTTCTGGCACTAGCTCTGTTTGAGGTGCCAGAATGTCTCTCATAAATGTCTCTCATTTGCAAGATCTTAAGAACGGCCAATTAGGTCTATTACAAAATGAATTATTTATTGAATAGACCCAAGATTAACAGACTTAGGACTTTAAACAGACTGCTTACTACACAGAATGAAACTAAAACAACTATTAGTAGATAAAAAGGTACCTATATTACAGCTGCTGAAGAAATAGTATAGATTAGGAGTCAAGGTAACTTAGCAACGAATTGATGATGGAGTACACACAAGGAATTTGCGTCCAAGCTTTGGGGAGGAGTCCTGCACCTTTCCAAGGTGTGTGTAGGAGACTTCTGCATCCCTGAAAGTTGCAGAAGGAGTTGTAGGAGGCCTTTGGCACTCCAAGGGCAGCCAGGCTTCCAACTAGTGGCAGCTTGCATCTGGCAGAAATCCTCATTTGTGTGGAATTTTTGTGGAAGTTTAGCAGGCAGAAGCCCAGTGGCAGGCATAGGGCATTAGACACGAAGGGTGGCCCTTTTCCATAAGAAACCAAAGTCTCCACCACAGGTGCCTGATGTCAGTTTGTAGGAGGCCTTTGGCACTCCAAGGGCAGCCAGGCTTCCAACGGTGGCAGCTTGCATCTGGGAGAAATCCTCATTTGTGTGGAATTTTAGAGGGATTTTAGCAGGCAGAAGCCCAGTGGCAGGCAGACAGTATTAGACACGAACAGTGGCCGTTTTCCATAAGAAACCAAAGTGTCGACCACAGGTGCCTGATGTCAGTTTTGTGCAGCTTTTATAGTTTTTAAAGTGAAGTGTCTGTCAGTCAGAAATTCTAGCTTATATACCCACATTTTGCTCTCAAGGCCAGTTGTTTATTGTCAACTGGGAGTTCCACCCCTGGTGCCAGAGAGAGAGAGAGAGAGAGCTCACTAGGCAGAGACAACTCACTAACCAGAGACAACTCACTGGGCAGAGACAACTCACTAGGCAGAGACAACTCACTAACCAGAGACAACTCACTAACCAGAGACAGCTCACTAGGCAGAGACAACTCACTAACCAGAGACAACTCACTAACCAGAGACAACTCACTGGGCAGAGACAACTCACTAACCAGAGACAACTCACTAACCAGAGACAGCTCACTAACCAGAGACAGCTCACTAGGCAGAGACAACTCACTGGGCAGAGACAACTCACTAACCAGAGACAGCTCACTAGGCAGAGACAACTCACTAGGCAGACAGGCCAGCCTGGGTTATCCCATCAGTTCCTGCAATGGGGGACAATGCCCAGGGCATGGCAGCAGCTGACGGACAGAACAGATCAGCTCCTCTGTGCTGGTTCCTGCCACACTGGTTTCCAAGCAGTGGCTGGAGTTCCTAAGCAGATAGGCACAAGTGACAGCTCTCATTGGCTTTAGGCAAAAGATTTGGGTTCCCACCTGGCTTTTTGGTCCTTTCTTCAGTTATGTATGACTGTGGTGCACACATATTTTGTTGGGTGCCCCATCAGAAGCGCCAGAGGGGTCTGTTCCAGCTGCTGTGGTTGCGTTTGGCAAAGCCTGGTGCTCTCACTTTCTCACCACAGGTTTATCAGTAGGAGGCCTGAAGCTGCGTGAAGGGAGCTCCTTTCTTGGCAGCTTGCCTCCCTGCACATCTCCTTTGCTTGTCCATCAGACCTTTTTGGCTTCCCTCACAGCAGCACCATGTGACCCATCAGTGGGTGCTGAGGGTACCGGGGCTCTTTGCCCTCCATCAGCACAATCCCCTTTAGAGCAGGTTCCAGTAACTTGCAAGGGAAAGGGAGGCAACAGAGGCCATGTCTTTGTGGCTCCCTTTCCTTGGAGAACAAATGGGATCTTGCATGAAACACAAGGTCTGAGCAGGGTGGTATTGCCCAGGCTATAAACCAGAAGGGACAAAAACACTCAATGCAACTGAGGGTAAGCTGGGAGAAGGAAAAGGAGAAGAAATGAGATGTGAAGGATGTTTTATTGTGGCAGGAAACAAGGTGAATGCATTGGCACTATTTGTGCATCCACTCTCTCTGGTAATTATTTTGGCACTGTGATCAGACCCAGTTTGGCAGAAGTTAGAAGTCCTGAAGATAATAGATTTCCCACAACCTAAGAGCATAGCAGGAATTCCTCTGGGTAGAGGAAACAAGCTCAAGTTAATACTTCTGTCCAGCAAGGACAACAGCAATAAACTTTTATAGATAACAGAAACTGATAGGAAAGGTGTGGTTGCTCTAACCAGAAAATCACCTCTGAGTTAGTCACTGGGCACCAGAAGTCTGTCTTTCACACACAAAGCTGTGAGAAACTGGGCTTCACACATTGCAGAGTGTGTGGTTCCATTAGTGTAAGGTGAACAGACCCCAGCTCATGGCCTCAGGGGCAGCCTCCCTTGGTGTGCCAGCCCAGGGAAAAAGTGCCTGGCAGCACAGCTGGCGCTGGGGCTGAATCCTAATAACCCCCAGAGTTCAGACATCTGCAGCCCTGCAGCATCCCTCCAACTCAAACCATCCTGTAACTGCACAAGGATTCTGTGATTCCTGGACCTCTGCAAGCATCCTTTGCTTGTTTATATATTACTTACTCGTTGGGTAGTGGGATGAATCCTCTACCCTTAGGTCAGACCTCCCAGCACTGCCTTTGGCAAACCGAAACGGGGATGTGCAGAGGCACAGCTGCTGGGTGGCTGTCACCCTGGGCACCCCAACTGTGAAAGCAGAGCCCCCATGGCTGTGAGGTCAGAGCAACTGCCTGCACAGCCCTGTGGCACGGGGACAGAACGCAGAGTGGCTGCGTGGCTGTCACACTGGGCAGACATCACCTCCTGCTGCAGCTGAGAAGGTAGAGCTGAGTACAGAGGGATGGGGAGGAGAAAGGCTCACCAGAAAAGCCATTATGAGCCTTCCAAACCACTGGCAGAGGTGACTGAAGCTCAGCAAGTACCCAATGAGCTGGTGTGAATGGGCTGCTCCTGCCCAGGGTGTCAGGTTGGAACAGTAGGATGGATGTGGTGTAACAAGGTCAGTGGGGTTGGAGCAGCATGGGGAAGCTGACAGGTTTTCTGAAGACCAGCCCTGTGATGTGTGAAGTCCCCTTTCTGTGGGGATGGGTCCCAGCTGAAGAAGAGAAGAGACTCAAGAGACAGGCATAACTTTTCTCTGGTTTCTTTTTCAAGGGATGTTCTTCAGGCTTATTTGGCAACTGGCAGGTGCCTTTGTCTCCCCAGGGAGATAGGTTCTGAGCCCATGCCATCCTCACAGAGTACACACTGCATATTTCCACTGTGGACAGGGGGCGGGATGGGAATGTCTGAGGGCCACTGCAAGCAAAAGGGAGAACAGAGGGTGTTCCCTAACCAGCAGCCCAGGGCTCTGATGAAGCTGGAGTAGTGCTTGTGCTTTGGGCAATCTCAGCAGAGCCAAAAGAGGGCTCTTGGCCCCTTGACAGTGTCACTGGCACACCAGAGCCAGAGCCTCCAGCTTTGGCTGCAGAAGGACAAACTACTGTGTAGCCAAGTACTCAGGGGAGAGCGAAGCATCTGCAGGGGAAGGGTTTTCATCAGCTCTGGCAAGAGACCACGCAGGTGTGGGAGAGCTCTGGGACCAAAGTCAGGCAAAGCTCCCGTGCTTCCTTGCTGTGAAGGGGTTGGCCTAAGGCTTGGGTAATTGACAGCCCCAGGATTCCTTCTCTTTCAGGCAAAAGATGGTCCAGCTGAAGAAGAACTTTCAAGTCTTCATCTTGTTGCTCTCAGTGGCTCTTGGTGAGTTTTTATGAGCAAACAACTGAGAATGACAGCCTGGCTGTGCTGGATCCCAGCTTTCCTCCGGGGCCATTATGTGTGGAGACTCCTGTGGCCCCAGTGCTCCCTGAGTGTGCCCCTGACTGGGCTGGCTTTCAGACCACAGTAAGAGTCCCAGGCAGTCTGACAGCCACGGGACTGCTCTGGCCACGGGACTGAAAGGCTTGCTGCAAGGCTGAGGGAGAAGGGCACAGGTGTTTGCGGAGCTGAACTGGGGATGCCCAGAGGGGAGGGGCTGTGCAAGGGGCGAGATGGGGAGGTACCTCCCCCAGCCCAAACAGCCTGGGCTTGGTGCTGACTGAAGAGAGGGAAAACAGGGAGTAGAATGGGGGCAACAAGCACACCTGCACAGACCATGCTGTGATGTCCTCTGAAGCCTGGGCTGGTGGCCCTCAGTCAGAGGGGCATCCTATCCCTGCACCCCACATTCCCTGCACCCCTCAGCTAACCTGCTGCCTGACCCCCAAGGCAGCAGGGAGCAATGGGCCCTCAGGGTTTGCTGCAAACCCCAGTCCTGTAACTGTCTTGGTGATGTGAATTGCAGCTGCTATTTTCTGCGGGACTGCCCTGTCAGGATGGTCACCCCGGACAAAGGGACTCATGGAGGTTAGTGACTGTTGTGGGATGGGCACCTCCTGCAAGGGAGTGTTGCTGGATAAATCTGAGGCTCTTCTGCTTCTAGACAGCATGACCCAAAGAAGAAGCAGATTGTGTAGTCTGCCCTGGGAAGCCACAGTGGCTCTGGCAGTAGATGTTCTAATCAAGAATTTTCTTTTTCAGGAGCTACCAAGTGTATTTCCAGCAGGACTGAAAATCCTCTGGTAAGAGAGATTTCCTGAACTGGAACTGAACTGTGCCTGTGCAGAAGTGTCAGCTGAACTTGTGCCACCTGTGCTCAGTTTCCAAACAGCAAAGGCTCCCATATTTCTGTCCTGCCTTTGCCTTTTGCTCGGCTAGGGCTGGAAAGAAGCACTGGCAAAGCAGGGAAAGCACGTGTGTCTCTTCACTGAGCTCAGGTGCTTCACAAAGGAATGGGCTGCTTTGACAGGATCTGCTTTTCTGTTCCTGCAGGAATTCATATACTTTGATTGAAACCCAAAAGTTGCAGAATCTGCTGGAAGAAGTCACTCAACTGAGAGCGGAGATCAGTAGTTGGAAGGTGACCCTGCCATTTTGGGGAAAGAGGCTCAAGTGGGCAGCACCCCCAAGAAAGCTCTCCTTGGTGTTGTTGGTGGGGTCAGAATGTTGTGGCCACAGACGCTGTTCCTCAGTCCCTGTGGCTCCTGTCAGCAGCAGAGTTTCCCAGCTCTGTGGGCATGGCTGACACCGAGCTCTGCCTCTGTGGGTGATGGCAGCATGCTGAACTGTCCACTGACGTGGTCCTTTCCTGTGTTTGCCTGTGGCTTTCCCAGGAATTGGCCCAGATGGCTTTGGAATCCTGTGCCAAGACAGACTGGGCCCTTAAGAGCTCTGGTAAGGACACAAGCAGCCCGGTCTCCTTGCCTTGTGTTTGTGTGTGTCTCCTGTCCACAGCCTCCACAAGGATGACTGGGGCTGCCCACACACACGTTCCTGTGCGGGTGGAGAGGCTCTCTTCCACTCCACTGCATCTGGAGAAGGAAGGGCTGGCTTGTCCTTTGCCTCCTCCCAGCACTCTTAGCCCTGTGGGAGAGGCAGTCACCAGGCATGTGGCTGCTGTCACCGCCCTTTGCAGCTGGGCACCCCTCAAGGCAGGGTGATGCAGACAGGAGAGGTGGACGTGGAGCTGGCCAGTGGCATCAGAAATGGTGGCTGAGCACCAAGCCCTGCCAGTCTGTAGCTGTTTGCAGCCATTTGCCCTCCCTTCCTTACAGGAGCCACCATTGACACACAGAGAACTTCCCAGACCTACGACTGCAAAGAGAGTTGTCTCTGCAGGATTTTACGCCTCTTCTGGACTGCCAGCCCTCCTGATACTATTCTGCAGGTATCTTAGCAGAAATCTTCAGTTTTCTTCCCTCTGTGAATTTGGGAACCATTCTTGGGGGCTCTCCCCTCAGCCCAGTGGTACTGATCAAGCCCACAGTGTGGATTGGATTCCTGAAATCAAAGGTGGGACACAGGGCTGGGCTTTCTGGGAAGCAGTGGTTCCTCTCCGGAGGGGAGTGGAGCCAAACTGAGCTGTACTGCTGCATTCTGCCCACAGTCCTTGGCCAGAGCTGGGTGAAAGGATTTCCTTCTACCTGTGGTGACCCTGTCTCCACTGTAAACCCTAAGAGCTGCTTTCAGGGTGGGAGGCAGGAGGAGGGGGGATGCCCTGTAGAGTCCCCGGGCAGAAGTGTTTCTGCTTGTCCCTGACTAGAATAATTTCTTAACCAGTATTCTCTTCTGAGCCCACTTTGGCAGGCAGGGAAGTCCTACTTCTGTCCATTTCCTGACATGCCCTTTATTTCCAAGCTGAAATAGAGCCCACAGACGTGTCAGCCCCAACGCTTCAAGCTACATGGGAAGTCGTGTTGGCCCACATGTCATTGCTCCTGTGTTCTGTTGCAGCCAAATGTTTACCCAGGAAACTGCTGGGCTTTCAAAGGGCATCAGGGCCAGGTTGTCATCAGGTTGCCAGCACGAGTCTACCTGACTGCCATCACAGTGCAGCACATCACCAAAGATGCCTCTCCAAGTGGGACCATCAACAGTGCCCCCAAAGACATTGCTGTCTTTGTAAGTCTGCTGGGCACTTGTGCTGGGGCTCTGGCCCTAGAGGGAGGTCAGGGCAAGGTCTTGCTTGCTTTCCTGCATCCTCTGAGCTTTGTGTCCTGCACTCTCCTGAGCACTGCCGTGCTCAGCACGACACTTCAAGGGCTCTTGAGGTCCATCCTTCTTAAGACTTGTTCTGGCCAAGCACCTAAGCAAGGCAGAGACTGAACTCTACCCTAACCAATGCCAACTACTTCCAGAGCCCTGGGAGAGACTGGGTACATAAGAGGATCCAGTTTATACATTAGGGAGTGTATAGACTGGATCATCATCCTTTGTTGGGATGAGCCCAATTTGCTCTCCTTGTGCTTTGCTCCCAAGGGCGTGGATGCAGACAGAGAAGAGGAAACTCTCCTGGGGATGTTCAGCTACAATGTGGAAAAAGATCCCATGCAGACTTTTGCACTGAAGGTATGCTCCACACATGGGGGCCAGATGCCAGGGGGCAAAACAGGTTTGCTCACAAGTCCGTGGCAGGGAAGGTGTGGATGTTCCTCCCTGGGCAGAGGGTCCTGGATCGCTGCTGAAAGAGACCTGGTGAGGCTTGGAGGGCTGAGTAGCACGTGGCTGTGGTAGCCAAAGGACAGGGCCAGGGCTGTGGCAACACAGCTCCTGAGAGATCCCTGGCTGCAGCCACCGCCTCTAGAAAAGCCAGATGCACATGCAGCCACACCACCCAAACAACAAACAGACCTTTGTGCCATGGAGAAACAGGGACAAGTGGTGGTAAAAGCCATCAGGCATCGCTGTTGTTCCACTCTGTGCCCTGCTGACAAGCTGGACAGTGTCACCCCAGCACAGCAATGCCCCTTCTCTCCTGCTGCTCTGTCTGCCAGGAGGAAGGCAGGCAGAGGGGGTGGTGGGGGCTCAGTGAGGTGACACACCAGTGGGGTGACACACCAGCCCCATGCACAGGAGCATGTCCTCAGCCCCTCTGTCAGCACAGAGCAGGGGGCAGAGGGAAAGGGGGCACAGCCCCAGCTGGGCCAGCATGCAGAGGATGCCAAGTGCCTTCCCTTGCCCCCAGCCTCCCCAGCAGCCCTAATGCCAGCAATGAGCTTCAGATCTCTATTGCTTCTCCCAGCTGCTTTTGGGAGCTTGTTCCTGAGCAGAAACAGGGCTGGCAGGGTAAGACATGATGATTTCACTGTTGCTTTTAACACCTCCCTTTTCCCTCTTCACAGAACATGCTGCTCCCCAGAGCCTTTTCACAAGTCAAACTTATTGTGAAGAGCAACTGGGGAAACCCATGCTATACCTGCATTTACCAAGTGAAGGTTCATGGAAAGATGGAAAACCAGATAGCATCAACCATGGGGCAAGATAAATAAAGAAGAAAACACAAAAGAAGAAAGGGCAGGGGGAAGAAGGGAAATGGGGGGAATGATGTGGCAGCCCAATGCTGATTTTAGAGGATGCATGTGGGACTGTGTCAGGTGAGTTTTAGGTAAGACATTAGGAATTATGGTATCATTTAATCCCCTCTGTTGAAAGGGACTGTGATGGTTTTATCACATTCTATTTTTTATTTGACTGGGAGAATATAAAAAAAGCAAAACAGGCTTACTTTTAAATTACAAAGATAGTTTATTCACACACTGAAAGGATGAAAATAGGAAGGAAAAAAAGAACAACAAATGGAACTTTCAAAACATCTTTTTTTCTTTCTCCAAGTTTTCACTTTTCTACACTCAACACAAAAAGACATAACTTGCAACTTTAGCTAGTTTGCCATTTTAAGAAAATCTTTCATCAATTCTTCAGGAAAGGAGCCTCTCTGTTTCAATAGAGACTTTGTCTACAAGGACTTTAAAGAACTCAATCCTACCCACTTACAGTATTCTCAATACTGAACACGTGGGCCCTGTACTCAAATACACTGCAACATTGGGGTGTCGCCTTTTAAAGGTGTCTCATCTAAGGCAAAGGGTTTTTTTTCATTAAATCAATTTTACTCAGTCTATCACACAATACCTTTGCTCAAAAATCTACACATAAAACAATCACCTCCCCAAATTGCACATCTTTCCATGGTTTAAAGGAACAACCCAGCTCCGTCTCTATGTTCTAGAGAAGTCCAGTTAGAATTTTCAGCCACTCCTCTTCTTCTACCTTAAAATCTTTTTCACTCTCTTTCCACTGACTTTAGCTCCATGCTGTGTCTCCTCATGGTCTAATCACTATATCTGTCTTTCGTTCAGGGAAAGGCCGGTGCTCAGAAGAAATTTATTTGCTAGCAGAGAAAGAGTTAAACTTGTCAGACCTGCAAAGCTGCTCAGGTGATCTTGTTGCAGCGGGAACTAAAAAAGTCCAAAAGCCGCGCTGTTCTTTTCGGCCTGAAAGAGAGAAGAAGAAGCATTCTGCAGCTGCCAGGGCTTCTCCTCCCCTTCCCCGCTGCTGCTGCTGTTCCCGGGGGCCACGCCTGGGGAAGGGGGGAGGGAAACAACGGTGGGACACCCCTCGGTCCCAGCCGGGGCTGGTGACAGAAGCGGCTGCCGCCGGGGCTTCTCTTCCCCTCCCCGCTGCTGCTGTTCCAGGCTCAGACACAGCCGAGCTGCGCTCTCAGGGGGCTCAGACACAGCCGAGCTGCGCTCTCAGGGGGCTCAGACACAGCCGAGCTGCGCTCTCAGGGGGCTCAGACACAGCCGAGCTGCGCTCTCAGGGGGCTCAGACACAGCCGAGCTGCGCTCTCAGGGGGCCCAGGCCGGGCCTGGCCAGGGGCAGCAGGGCCTGGGCCGAGCCCGGCCGGGCTCTGTGCTGCTCGATGTTACCTGTGATTCAGCCCAAAAAAAAGAGAAAGCTCTTCCCCACACTCTCAGCTTATATGAGTATTACCCAAAAGTCGTAACCTACTTTTGAATGGTCAAACTATCTGCCAATTAAATAAAAATGATTTTTGATTAGACCATTCTTAACCCATAACAGGGACCCATAAGGATCATCAAGTTCAGCTCCTAGCCCTACACAGGACAGCCTCAACAACCACACTGTGTGCCTGACTGCTGGCTCTGTGCCATGACCAGTTCTCTGGGAAGCCTGTTCTAGTGCCCAGCTACCCTCTGAGTGAAGAATCACTTGGGTAAAGAACCTTCTGGGTGAAAAACCTTCTGGGTCAATCACAGAATCTGCTGAGTTGGAAGGGTCTCACAAGGATCATCAAGTCCAAATGCTGCAACTCCTGGCCCTGCACAGGACCACCCCAACAACCACACCATGTGTCTGATGGCTGGCTTGGTGCTGTAGCCAATTCGCTGGGGAACCTGTTCCAGTACCTGAACACATTCTGCGTTCTGGTTCTTCACCCAGAAGGTTCTTCACTCAAGAAGGAGAAGGTTCTTTACCCAAAGGTTCCTCACCTGTTTCTTCTGGGCAGTTACAGGCTCTTCAGGAGGGGCAGACAGGACAGAAGAGGTGTAGGGGTCCCTTCCATGTCAGAGCTTCCATGGTTCTATGATTCTATGATTCTATGACCAGTTGTTTCCAACCCGTCTCTTCTAACCCCTGACACAGTGGTATATATGCCCTATCCCAGAAACAGAGTGGAAGCCACAAGTCCAGGGTTTAAGACAACGGCAGAATGCATGGAAGCCTCTACTCCTTGGCTGTGGACGTGTCATGAGAGACTAATTTGTGCCAGAGCCCAGCACTACTGACTACAATAAATAAAGCCGTAGGCCCTGGGAATTGTGTTTCAATCTTTGTTTGATCAGCAGAACTGTAAGCAGTAAATAAGGAAGTGTAGGATGGGGACTCCACCACCTCCCTGGGCAGCCCCTGCCAAGGCCTGACCACCTTTTCAGTGAAGAAATTCCTCCTGATGTCCAACCTGAATGTGCCCTGGCCCAGCCTGAGGCCGTTCCCTCTGCTCCTGTCCCTGTGCCCTGGGAGCAGAGCCCGACCCCCCTGGCTGTCCCCTCCTGGCAGGGAGTTGTGCAGAGCCACAAGGGCCCCCCTGAGCCTCCTTTGCTCCAGGCTGAGCCCCTTTCCCAGCTCCTTCAGCTGCTCCTCATCAGACTTATGGCATATGACTTTTAGCTGGGAATTCTCTGCAAACCCCTCTGTAGCAACCTCCTTCTGGTTTATTGTCACTTGAGACAATTCAGGACAGGGACTTATTTTTTTTGTTACCAAAAATTCAGTAAAATAAAAACACTCCTTAACACCAATGTAGCATTGAGAAGCAGACTTTCTTTATTCAGCTGGATGCACGGGGTGGGGATAGCTCCTCCCAAAGCTGTGCATGCTGAGTACAGGAAAGTTTCTGTTTCTATACTGTATTTTTTATACATATTCACTGATTGTCCTGGACTAAACATACGAAATAATTAGCATATTTCCCCTCCCCTTTATGCACATGTTCTTCTGTCCTGGGGGTCTCTCTGGCAGACCCTAGTGTTCCAGTTGGCCTGGCTGAGCTGGCAGGACACTGAGGCTGGGGAATTTCCAGTTCTCCTTCTTACACAATGGGCATTGTGCAGTTTTCATAAGCCAGTCACTCTGGAGAGCAAGCTTTGTGTTAGCTCACCAGGTGTAGGCCATTTATCATCTGGTAACAATTTGATTTATGCCATTATCTTCATTCTTCCCCTCAACCCTGTGTCTCAAAAAAGGCAGAACTTTTAAGTGAGTTAATAACATTTTTAGTACTGGCACTATCTTCATTCTTCCCCTCAACCCTGTGTCTCAAAAAAGGCAGAACTTTTAAGTGAGTTAATAACATTTTTAGTACTCCTATTAAAAAAAATCAACTCAGAGAACAAATATTCTTTCACATGACCAATATATGGAAGTAGTTAAATCTGCTCTGCTGAGCTTCAAGTCTGAGATGCTGGGGAAGTCCCTGGCAGCAAAAGCTCTAAGAAGTGCAACTGTCACTTCCCTTATGAATCAGACAAGTGAAGCAATCCTTCATGGAAGCACCAGCGACTAGTGAGGAAGCCGACTTCAAACTAGGGCACAGAATGATCAGCTGAGCAATGAACCCTGCTGCAATTGAAAGCTATTCAGGTGTTACATTTCCCCAAAGAATTCCCACTGTTCCTTCAAATAACATAGGAAAGCTATTGTTGGAAATGCGAGGCTCTTTTTTTTTTTTTTTTCCTAAAAGATTTCAAGTTTAAATCTTATCTGACAGTTGAAGCTCAAGTCACAAAGTTGTGCAAAACTTTTTTTAAAAAGTCCAACCTTCTATACTAAAGTGGGTCTTGGAAACAAACTCTGGAATATGCAAAGGTAAATAAAATAACAAATACATATTTCACAGTATTTACAGATTTTGTAATACCTGTCACTCATTTCAGAACCATTTACTGAATTTTAAAGCCAAGCACAGAAGTTTTACACTAAACTAACTGTCTTCAGGAAACACGTTCTAAAAGTGTCTTGGTAAAGGAGATCCCTTTACCAGAAACAATAAAATCTTGCCTAGAATGAACCACAGTCCTCACTGAAATTGTGGGAAAAACAAAAAGAAGATAATTCCATGACACATGAATTTTACCAGATTTTTCACAAACTTCATACAATCAAAACCCATGGAGATACATTGGTTCAATGTTCACTGGTTCCAAGTTACACAGTTGTTAGTGTTTGGTTTCTCATTGGTGACAGATCTCTTTGCCTCCAATGCTAATTAGGTCCTCATTCTTATCTATCTCTTATCTGTCTTTTCCCAGATCAGGTATCTCTGAGCATGCCAGGGGTGATGTTTGGAGTTGAGGGTTGTTAATAGTCATTGATGGTTGTTATGTTTTGTGTATCTTCTGTGCTACCCCCAGCCTGCTGAGATGTTAAGCTCATCAGGCCTGGAGTGGTGAAACAGTCCTTTGAAAAGAAACTCCAATTCCTTTCCATTTGGGCAAAGGCAAACAAAACCCCTGATGAAAGTTATACAAAAAAAATTAAACTTGGTATAATTTCCAACAAGAGGACCCCAATAAACACCTCACTGAGCTAGAGTGTTGTAGAGGCATGGACTCCTTTCTTCCTGGAATTCACAGCAAAGGTGAAGCCTTTACAAAATTTCCTCCAATTTAGGTGCAATGTCAGTTGGCATAATAATACATAAAGAAGCCAATTAAATGATTTCTCCTGCCAATGTCCTCTATGACAGCTAGAGAAGAAAAAAGAACCTCTTCTATTCAACACCTCATCCACAACCCCCTCCCAAAAGTACTCTTTTCACCCTCAGTACTTCCTTCTTCAAAGCTGTATGGCAGCATTGTTAGCATGAAAGGATAAAGAGCTTGCTTTGGAGCTAAAGGAGGAAATGAACCATAGAGGACCCCTTCAAGGATTGAGAAACCTGAAAATATGAACAGGGAATATGATTCCTGCATCCTGAGTTTGTCAGCCAATGTTGTGGTTTAGCCCCAGCCAGTTGCCAAACCCCATACAGCCGCTCCCTCACTCCCTTGCCAGAAGGATCAGGGAGAGAATAACAAGGGTTAAAGCTGGAAAATTCATGGGTTGGGATAACGACAGTTTAATATGGAAAGCAAAAGCCACACATGCAAACAAAGCAAACCCAGGAATTCACTCCCTGTTTCCCATGGGCTGGCAGGTGTTCAGCCATCCCATGACACGTAACAGTGACTTGGGAAGGCAAACACCATCACTCCAAACATCCCTCCCGTCCTTCCTTCTGCCCCCCACTTGATACACTGAGTGTGATGTCACAGGGTCTGGAACATGCCTTTGGTCACTTTGGGTCATCTGTCCCAGCTGTGTCTCCTCCCAGCTTCCCATGCACCCCCAGCCCCCTCGCCAGCCTGGCAGTATGAAAAGCAGCAAAGCCCTGGCTCCCTGTGACTGCTGCTCAGCAATAACAAAAACATCTCCGTTATCATCCCTACATTCAGCACAAATCCAAAATACAGCCCCATGCCAGCCACTGGGAAGGAAATTAACTCAGCCACACCCAGCACACTCACCTTTTGCTATTTCTTCATCAGACAAGCCAACATGAGAGACTCCTGCTACTCAGATGTGATGTATCTTCTTAGCTTTATGTCTTTGATAACCATTGCCTCTTTTTATTTTTACCTCTCAAGATTTTTTCTTATCCTTATTTTCTTGAGCTTTTTGAGGCATACAGTAGGAAAAAGAAAACTGATGTCAAAGGCAGCCATCTTGAGGTAGTGACCAATCAAGTTAATGTCCAGTGATCTGCCATGGCTTGTAATATACATGTAAACAAAAACACAATGAATCAGGATTCTTGCTATCGTGTGTAGTTTATAATTCAGAAATATTCTACAAGGGATAGAAGGAAGATGAATTAAGAACATGAAGTTGTCTAGTCCTTCTTCACCTCCTTCACAGGAGGTTCTATGTAAGGACATTTTTCATGGTCAATTCTTAACCCATTGCTGTTCCCAGTAAATTAATTTTATCTCAACCTGGGATGGGAGAGGGTGAGGGGAGCAGCCTGTAGTCTTTTTAAAGGGAGTATTTAATTGGGGATCATTATTCCTAAACCATGATGGGGGATGCAGCCAAGACAGCTGGCCCCCACTGACCATGGCATATCCCAGATCATATGTAGTGTTCTGCTGCTTGAAGTATAAACCTGAAGGAAGAAGAAGAAAGGAGGAGGACATTTGGAGTGATGGTGTTTGTCTTCCCAAACCACTGTGAATGTGGTGGAGCCTGGTTTCCTGGAGCTGGCTGAACATCTTCCCGCTGATGGGAAGGAGTGTGTTAGCTCTTTATTTTGCTTTTTCTTGCACGTGTGGCTTTTTCCTTCCCCATTGATCTGTCTTTATCTCAACCCACAAGTTTTCTAACTTTTACCTTTCCCATCCCACTAGGGTGGGAGAGATTGACTTATCAGACTTATCAGACTGCTGGGGTTAAACCATGACACTCACACAAGGGAACTACAGCCTTTGATCCATGATATTTGAGATACTATCCAACTGAGGATTGCTGGATTGTTTGTGGAAAACATACACCCCAGCCTTGAAGGAGCAGTGAAATAGGTACTGGCACCTTCCAGGAATTTGTTTTGGAGTTTGGCCCACTTCCTTATTGGCTTGTTACCGTTAAGACCGCCCAGACTTCCCAGATATGCTTGCTTAACCAGCTGATCCACCTCCTGGGAGCAGGAATAAAAGGCTGGCATTGCCAGGCAGTCCTGGCAGGCAGACAGCTCAAGTTGCTTTGGCACATCTTGCTGTGGACTGCGAGATGACAAAGTCAATGCTCTTCCTTGGCTTTCTTCTTGTTTTCCTTGGCCTGGCTCTGCCAGGTACCCAGGGAAGAAGAATTTCCAGATGTGAGATGGTGAAGATCCTGCGTCGGAATGGCTTTGAGGGCTTCGAGGGCACAACTGTTGCTGACTGTGAGTATAATGAGCTGCCATAGCACCTCTCTGCCTGTACCACCTTTGTCCCTCTCAACTTCTTTTTGATCTTCCAGCAGTACTATTCTGTCCCTCCATTGCTTTGACTTCATCTTTTCTCTTCCTCATCCCCTTCCTTGCTCCCTTCTATAGTTCACACAACAAACACCCACCTAGAGCTTTGTCCTTCCAAGAATTTACCCATCCAATTCTCAAGGTTACGATGTCAATAGTTTAATTACTCCTTTCATATCTTTGCTCTTATTTACCCTCAGCATACCTTAATGTTCTCCTCTGGGATGTCTCTTCCTCCTGCAGGGATGTGCCTGGTGAAGTATGAGAGCGATTATAACACGAAAGCGTACAATAACAATGGTCCAAGCAGGGACTATGGCATCTTTCAGATCAACAGCAAGTACTGGTGCAATGATGGCAGGACCCCTGGATCCAAGAACGCCTGCCACATCAGTTGCTCAAGTAAGTGGTAGGACAGAACAAAGAACCTTTCTTTGTTCATTCCGTGAAAGCACCTGCTCTGTCCATGACACCTGCCAAGCAGCTGCTCCAGACATTTCTATCTGTCCTTCTATTCAGCCATCTTCTCAGTGTCCCACCTACCCTTCCTTCCTGATGGACACCTTTCCTTCTGCCAATCTGCCCCTGCTCTTCCTCTGCCCCGCTTTCCTCCACACTGATATTTTCTCCCTTCCTTACAGAATTGCAAGATGATAATATTGATGATGACATTCGGTGTGCCAAGAAGATTGCTCGGGAGGCTCATGGCCTCAGTCCCTGGTAAGGATATTTGCAGTGGACACTGGGGAAGAGTGGGTGGAGGAGATCAGACAGTCCTGCTGTTGACTGAGGGAGGCAGCGGGATCAGTGGATGGGAAGCTGTATTTGGTGGAGTTTAGCACAGTCCTTCTCCTAAAGCTGAAAGGAGAAGATAGAAATGCTGTCTTGCAGCACCTGCTCTAATTCCCTAAATTCCCCTCCTCTCCCAGAGCTCTCCTTTTTCTTCTCTTCCCTTTCCCCCAGCTTGCTTAGATTGAGTTCATAATAATTTTCATTTATTCATACCTTTCAGAGGTATCTTTGAGAGTCTTCACCCGAGACTCTCAAAGATTACCCAAGTCTGTTTTCATAACCAATTCAATCATAATCTAACTGCTCAAATTACATAATGTATTTGTTTTTTTTTTTCAGGTACGGCTGGAAAAACCATTGCCGGGGCAAAAACCTGAGTTCCTTTGTCAAGGGTTGCTAAATTGCTCCACAGGTGTTGATTGTTCCCTCAGGATCACCAGAGGTGAAGAATGACAGCGTTTGGAGAGGAGGCCAGGGAAATGGATGGGTGTGGGCAATTAAAAGCAGTATATTATTAAGGTAGAGTGGATACTGGCTAGTGCTAAATCTGGAGGCCTTCACACTGCTGCAATGCCAACAGAGAACTTAGAGCTCGTAGCTTAATAAAAACAAGGCTTAGCAACAGGCCACTACAGGTGGAGTTTCAGCCTTGATTTATTTGCATAATCCTGACTCAAGATTTTGTTGCCTTGACTAACAGGGTTTAGCAACATTTACGGTTTCTCTTTCTTGTTGTATCTTTCTCTGCTCTCCTTCACCCCTCCCTTCCTCCTCTCCTCCTTCCCCTTTATTTTTTTGCCCATTCTTATTGGACTGTCTGTAGTGAGAAAATACAAAAATTAATGTGTAAGACATGCAGAATTATGTTGCCTTATGACTGGGACAGTCACTGACGAAGGTGGGGAGTACAGACTGCTGACAGAGAGAGAAAACTATGCTGAAATGTGACCCTGCTCCTTAAATTTATCTGAGTGTCTGCTCCTGGCTGCTATGAGGGATTGGACATATGGGCATCCTTTCTCATCATTCTTGGAGGAAGCCAATCAAACGCAGCCTAGAATGCAGGCAGCATCTTTGTGAGGAAACTGTGGGTTGGAAAGGCTATTAGGAAAGGCAAACGTTTTGCTATTTAGTTTACAAGTCCTTTTTCCAAACAAAAGCTGAATTCAGAAACAGTGCACAAATGAAAGGTGATAACACTGAAAAAACATGTTTGGTTCTTCACGTGCTTTCTGCTGCTTCTAGGAGAGCAATGACTTCTTTGGTGCTTATGCAATAAATGGATGCTTAAACTCGTGTCTTGTGTGAATGTATAAACCAACCACTAAAGGCATGTTTGCTTACATGGCTGCATCTTAAAAAAAAAACAACTTAAAGTAAGACTTGCCAGAAGTCCCTCTTCCCATCTTCTCCAGTGTTGGAGGTTAGGATTTTTCCTTTTTCTTTTCTTTCTCTCATGGAATTTTTCTCCCATTTTTTGCCTAAAAGATGGGAACATGGGCTGTCCTGGGGTAACTCTCAAACAGGGACACAGATATCCAAGAGAGACAAAAGATGTGGACACAGTGGCATGGGAAGGGGTGCAGTTTGCTACAGCCTCTTATCTGGGGGGTTTCTCTTGGGAAGGGCAGGGGTACTGTGAGATTTTGGCTGGGGGATCGGGGCTGAAGCTCAGCTCTCTCGCACTCTCTCTGTCTCGGGATCAGAGTGGAGACAGGTGGGGTTTTGGTGCAGGACTGTTGCTGCCCAGAGGATTTGCTGCCACTGTGGGGGTTTTGTCCTGCCCTGCTTCTCCTCATCGTGGGTGACACTGCTGGCAAGAACTGCGACCTTCCCAACACCCAGCCTCCCTGGGAAGGGGACCCCAACCCCACCTCCCTTCCCAGAGGGAGCATCTCCCGCCTTCATGTGGCAGCTGCTTGCGGAATCCTGTCTGCCGCTGCTCAGCCCCGCTGTTTTCTGCAGTTGCTATGGGTTTTTTCGCTGCACTTTAACTTAGCACCTGATGTCTACCTGACCCCTGAGCTTCTCGCACAGCCCCGGAGTTTCTGTTACATTTTGTTTGCCACCCTGGGTGTGCCCGCCTCCGCCCTTCCAGCCGCTGCCCCAGGGTTCCTGACACAGTCCATCTCGCCATCCCGAGGGGCACCGGGCCCGCTGCCCACGGGTTTGTGAGGGAAGCCCCTTCTCCATCCCCGCCGCCATCGCTCCCGCCAGCCCCGCCTGAGGGAGACGCGGCCACAGCGCCCCCTGCCGGCGCGGGAGAATCAGCGCGCCGCCCGGCCCGGCAGGGATCCACCAGCGCCCCTGGCGGCCGCGACCGGAACTGCAGCGAACGGGAAAGGGCGGCCGGGAGAGGCGGAAAGCGGCACCGGGCCCGGGGGCTGTGGTACCGGGGCTGTGGTACCGGATCAGTGGTACTGGGCCCGGGGGCTGTGGTACCGGGGCTGTGGTACCGGATCAGTGGTACTGGGCCCGGGGGCTGTGGTACCGGGGCTGTGGTACCGGATCAGTGGTACTGGGCCCGGGGGCTGTGGTACCGGGGCTGTGGTACCGGATCAGTGGTACTGGGCCCGGGGGCTGTGGTACCGGGGCTGTGGTACCGGATCAGTGGTACTGGGCCCGGGGGCTGTGGTACCGGGGCTGTGGTACCGGATCAGTGGTACTGGGCCCGGGGGCTGTGGTACCGGGGCTGTGGTACCGGATCAGTGGTACTGGGCCCGGGGGCTGTGGTACCGGGGCTGTGGTACCGGATCAGTGGTACTGGGCCCGGGGGCTGTGGTACCGGGGCTGTGGTACCGGATCAGTGGTACTGGGCCCGGGGGCTGTGGTACCGGGGCTGTGGTACCGGATCAGTGGTACTGGGCCCGGGGGCTGTGGTACCGGGCTGTGGTACCGGATCAGTGGTACTGGGCCCGGGGGCTGCGGTACCGGGGCTGTGGTACCGGATCAGTGCTACTGGGCCCGGGGGCTGTGGTACTGGGGCTGTGGTACCGGATCAGTGGTACTGGGCCCGGGGGCTGTGGTACCGGGCTGTGGTACCGGATCAGTGGTACTGGGCCCGGGGGCTGTGGTACCGGGCTGTGGTACCGGATCAGTGGTACTGGGCCCGGGGGCTGCGGTACCGGGGCTGTGGTACCGGGGCTGTGAGGCTGTGGTACCGGGTCAGTGGAGCTGTGGTACCGGGGCTGTGGTACCGGGTCACTGGGGCTGGGGTACCAGGGCTGTGGTACCGGGGCTGTAGTACCAGGTCACTGGGGCTGTGGTACCGGGTCACTGAGGCTGGGGTACCGGGGCTGTGGGGCTGTGGTACCGGGGCTGTGGTATCGGGGCTGTGGTACCGGGTCACTGGGGCTGGGGTACCGGGGTTGTGGTACTGGAGCCGTGGTACCAGCTCACTGGGGTTGTGGTACCGGGGCTGTGGTACCGGGTCACTGGGGCTGGGGTACCGGGGTTGTGGTACCGGGGCCGTGGTACCAGCTCACTGGGGCTGTGGTACTGGGGCTGTGGTACCGGGTCCGTGGGGCTGTGGTACCAGGGTTTGGTACCGGGGCTGCGGTACCGGGGCTGTGGTACCGGGTCGCTGGGGCTGTGGTACCAAGTCTGTGGTTCTGTGTCACTGGGTCTGTGGTTCTGTGTCACTGGGTCTGTGGTTCTGGGTCACTGGGTCTGTGGTTCTGTTTGTTGTTGCTGCTGGCGTTTAGCATCAACCCATCACAGGGTTGAACCAGAAGGGGGAATTACCTCATCACCTGTGCTTCTAATTGGGAATTTTAGTCAATTATGCTAATTTTCTAAACTGTGTTCACTCCGTGGAGGGTGGGTTTTTGTGGACTTTTTTAATATCTGCTCCTGGGGGCCTCCCATAAAGACCAGCTTTTGTCTTACCTCCTATACTAATATTACCTTGAAAATGTGTGTTGTTTAATTTACAGGTTCCTAAAGCATCCCCTTGACTGTGCCAGTTGGGTGGGAAAGTGTCCCTAAGTGCATCCAGAGCACGGTAAAGGTGGTGTTATAAATGCACATTTTGGAGTTGGCTTTTGGCAAATATTGAGATGAATGTTATACATGTAATGTAAGAAGGTTGTACTGTATTTCCTTTTTATTTGTGGAATTTAAAAATGTGATGAAGCTATATTCTTTAATTGTAACATAGTAGACTGGGGGTTTTTTTGTGGCATGTAAAACCGACCAGAGGGTGGGAGATGCCGTCCCACGTTCCTGTGTGAAGATTCCTGATAAAGAACAATTGAACCTTTAATGGAGAACCTTGAAAAAGAAGGATTTATGAGACCTGACCAGACCGAGAGGAGCCCTTCACAGATAAAAACTGCCTACTTGGGGGGTTTTTGAAACTTACAAAGAAAACTTACCCAAAATGAATGTCTGAATCATGCATTAGCTTCTGATTGAATATGTAACACAGGGATCCTTAAAAACCAAGGATCTGAAAGGGGCTGGTTTGCATCCTCGACCGAGCAGCTTTGTTTTTCTGTCTCTTAATTGTCTATTTTTATTTTATTTCTATTAAACTTATAAATTTTTATAAAGAGTGAACCTCGTTTTTCACAGTGGGAATGATTCTGACTGCAACAGGAGTCTCCCGTGGCCAACCAAGGTGGAGAACAAATGATAACAGTTATCCCTGACAGCCTCAGTAAATCATTTACCTGAGTTCTAACTTCAGCAGAATGCTACCCTTGTTCCCAGCCTGGGCTATGGACAGGACAGAAACTTGGAACTGATAGGAAAGATGTGATAGGAAAGAGAATTTGGGCATTACTTTAGTCTGGCCAGGATGTGTGACAGAAATTATTTCATCCACACATGCCCGGGTTGTGTAGTGACATTCATTCTGTCACATATGCCTCTTTACCAGATAATTTCATGTATTTATACATACAAAACCCCAGGGAGATTCTTGTTCATTGGTCTTAAATGACACAATTCTTAGTATTTGATCTCCTATTGATCCCTTTGCCTTCAAAGCTGATTTTGTCATCCTTCTTTGGCTCCCTTATCAATCCCCCAGCCCCGACACTCCTCAAGGTGCAACCCCCACCTGGTGAGAATCTCTGAGGGATGTGACATATTTCGCTGAGCCTGAGGGGAAATTTTGGCAGATTGCCCTCACAGATCAGTACAGATGTACACATCTCTGAATGTGTGTGAATTGATTATGCTGTGAATGCTTTTATCATGAGTCATATTAAATCATTGTTAAAATGTAGCAAATGCTATTGAATGTTTAATTGTTTAATCAGTCCGTGATTGAGTGCTGCTAACCCCTTTTGCACCATTATCTTTTTGCACCCTGACCCTTTTGCATCCTCGGTCTCCATGTCAATCATCCTAAATGGATTCCAATCTCTTTTTCCTACACATACTTCAGCCAGGTAGTCAGTAACAGGGTGAACATCGTAACTGAACTCCCTTAAGTTGCACTTTCACAGCTTTGAATTAAAATGTGCTTTTTGCCAGTACCTCTGAGTGCCCAAACCATTCACTGGCGACACCAGTGGGCACACACGACTGTACACACGCGTGTGCACGTACAGACACATGGACATACCCATCCGTGTGTCTGGCCACAGAGGTGAAGGTGCAGCCCTCACAGGAACACCAACAGCACCAAAGCCTCATCCTGCTCCCCTCTGGCTGACCAGTCCTCGAAGGGAAAAATACATACACACAGATCCCCACACCCCTGTGCATGTGTGCACACCTGCAGATCCATGTGCGCACACGTGCAGATCCATGTGCACGCAGGGTGTGCAGAAGCCAGCTCAGCACCTCTGCCTGCCCGGCAGCTCTCCCAGCATCTCTCCAGCTGCGGGCACCCGCAAGCACCAGCACTCGCTGCTTCCCCCGTCACCTCCCACCCAGGGGCGGCCCGAGGTCCTGCTCCGCTCCCGGGAGCCACTCGGGGCCGTGCGGGGACGGAACCGCCCGGCACCGCAGCAGCTCCGGGACCGCCGGCGGGGCGGAGGTGTGTGCCGGCAGCGGGGCCGGACAGCGGCGGGAGTGCGGCCGGCGAACGGCAGTTTTTGGCTCGGCTCGGCTCGGCACGGCACGGCACGGCTCGGTTTGGCACGGCACGGCACGGCACGGCGGCAGGAGATGCACCTGCGGGATTCAGACCCCCATCACAGCCCATCTCCCTTTGGGACCCTTCCCAAGGCCTGGCACGGTGCGGTGACGGAGCCGGGAGAGGGGCGTGCAGGCCCGGGAGGCGTGCGAGGAGGAGGAGGAGGAGGATGGCCGTGAAGGGGTGTCACGAGCAAGGAGCCTCTGGCTGCCGAGCAGGTAGGGAGCGGCCCCGCCGGGCAGAGCGCTGTGCCGTGTGTGCTGGAGCCGTGCCGGGTCGGGTTTGGTGCCCTGTGCGAGCGCTCCCGGCCTGGCGGGTGTGCCAGCCCGGAGAGGCTGCGGGGATCCCCTCCACAGCCCCGGCCGCCCTCCTGCTCGAGTTCCCCGGGCGTCCCAGGCAGTTGTTGGTCCTGGAGATCCCCGCTAGATGGGCCCCGCCGCCTTGCGGTGCCTGGACAGGCTTTTCTGCACAGGCAGCAGCGGGAATTTGCATTTGCACTTAGGGGGAAAATGACGGCTGAGTGAGAAGAGAGATCTGCCTCACACTGAAACGGGGCTGGACCCTGGAGCAGAAATGATTTGACTCCGATTTGCACAACGGAGTGGTGTAGAAGGGGGCAGATTGCTAATTTAACCCTAGTGGAAGGTGCCCTTGGCTACAGCAGGGGAGTTGGGATGAGATCATCTATAAGGTCCCTTCCAGCCCAAGCCATTCTGTGATTCTATGGAACCCTTTGCAGTCGAGGACATCCTCCTCCAAAGTACATCAAAACTGGCTGGAGCAGCTGCAGGAGCTGCTCTCCCTCCCGTGGGCTCCCTGATCACTCCTTTCTGGCCTGCAGCACAGCTGGCTGCACACCTGGCAAGCATTTCCCTCCCCGATAGAACGACCCCACAGAGCCAAGGAGAGGAAGCTGTGAGCAAGGCAGCACAGTCCCGTGGGTGGAGCAGCACCCTGGGATGCCCGAGGTGCAGTGGGGCACAGTCACACCAGCTGTGACATCTGTAGAACAGGGACACCATTTGCTGTGGGACATTACTGCAAGGAAATAGATCACTGCAGTTAATTTGCTGACAGTCTGGAAAACCCCCGTGAATAACACTTGTGGTGCCTCAGTCCCCAGCTGTGGCAGGTGCTGATAACCCACCTCTCTCCTTACCTCAGCTCAGGGGTTACCACACCATTCATCCAGCCAGGCTTTCCCAAGGCCAGCAGGGCTTGGCAGGACACAATCCAGCCTGGGTTTGTTGGGTTCCTGCATCCCCAGACATCCTCCCTACCCTGCATGCAGGACTTACCTCCATAAGACTGAGCAAGTGGTTGTTTCAGTGACTGGTGCCAGCCAAGGGTTTCCTCTGTGCCTGCAGAAAAGCAAGCCTGAGCACTTTTTGGACTCACCATGATTCCCTGGAGCTCTGAGACTGGGGTCTCCAGTGAAATGGACCCAGCCTCGAAGACCCTATCACATGGTCCAGGGCACAGGTGAGCAGTGTGCACCAGCTGCAGGTGAAATCCTGATGAGATAAAGGGGGAAACTGTCCTTGGGAACGGGTCAGAGCTGGCTTCTCCATCTCACCCTGCTGGATGTGATTCAGCAAATGCACCTTGCCCCAGGCAGCTTGGCTGCTGCCCAGTGCAGGTGGGGAAGCTGGGGACAGAGCTGACCTGGGACACGGGCGCTTCCCTGTCGGAGACAGAGCCCAGCCCGGGCAGCCTGTCCCACCCCCAGCCCAGCCAGTGGCACGCCAAGCACTCACCCAGCTCCCCATGTGCTGGGTAAAGAGGGAACAGCTGCTGGGGCCCTTCTGCTGCCTCAGGAGCTGGGACAGCACCCAGAGTCCGGCTGGGATCTAAATTTAAACTCCTGCTTTGTGTGTTTGTCCATGCGAGTGCAGGCTCCAGCCCCCACTCCCCCACCAGCTCCCCTGCTGCACGCAGGAGACAGAGACCCAGAGGAGCTCCAGCTGGCTGGGACCTGGGGAAGGGGGGCTCCATTGCAGGGCAGGAGGGGAAGAGACAACTAGGGGAGCAACACCATGGAGCCTGCTTCTCCCCAGGGTGACGTGAAGAAGAGGCAACAGAAGGAGAAGTCCAAGAAGCCGGTACCACCGATAGCTCCTCGCCCACCCAGGGCTCTGTTCTGCCTGACCCTGGAAAACCCTCTGCGGAAGGCGTGCATCAGCATCGTGGAGTGGAAGTATCCTCTGGCTGCAGGGGCTGGGGGGTGTGTGTGTGTGTGCCTGTGAGCATGGCAGGGGTGCTGGGGGCACAAGAGCTGTTTCAGGCTTGTGCTGTCTCATCAGGCCTGAAAAAGGCAGGGAGGCACTCAGGGAGCCCTGGGAGGATGTACTGGCAAAGGCAATGGCTGGGGCATGAATAGCCTGGTGGGGAAAGCTGGGGCTGAGGAGTGGGTCTGGCCATGGGGCCTTTGGTGGGGGTGGGACAGGGACAGGCAGGGACAGCCTGGGGGCAAGGAACTTGTGGGAGTGAATGTGTTGTGTGTGTTGTGTGCTGGGGAGAAGTGGGGAACAGACTGTTGGGAGGGGAGGGGGTTTGGTGTGTCAGGAGGGGCACAGTGTCCATCCCAGGGTGGGGATGGGGTCAGGCTGCGGACAATGTGATACTCTGGAGAGAGAGGTTTGGGGTGGGTAGACCATGGTGCATTGCTTGGGATGACTCTTTGTGTGTATCACCATTTGCCTGATCCCACAGCTGTGCTCTGCCCTGTTGGGGGCCTCCCCCAAATCCTTGCTGACACCACTGTCCTCTCAGCTCTCTTTCCCATCCCTCCCTGGTACTGCTGTCACAGTGAAGGCTTTTTGTGGGTGATACTGTTCAGAGGGATACTCCTTCTTTGTGCCTTTGGCTTAGTGTTGTAATTTGGGTGTTGCTTTTTGACCTTTTCAGTGGAGCATTGTAGCTCAGAAATATCAAAATGTTTTGATATTTCAGCCATGTTTCTGCCATGCATCCAGGAACTATCACTTTGTTCACCTATATTTTATGTAAAGGAAGAGAGTGGGAGATTAAATATTTCACTTTGATTTCAGCAAAACATTTGGGCTGTAGCAAAAGCAATGGACTGGGGAACAGAATCAAGTTCTTCCACCACCACTTTTCTCATTTCGGTTGCTGAACCTTCTCTGCGTGTTCCTGGCCTTGGCAGGATGATCCCATGCCTGGCCAGGCTTTGCTCTAGGAGGTGGCTTGGTCACCTTAGGCTAGCTGTGTTGCTGTGGGAATACCAAAACCCTGCCCAGAGATGCTGCTTTGTCCAAAGCCCAGGGAGCCTGTTGGCAGGCACGAGGGCATGCTCACAGCTCTGGTGGTGCTGGAGTTTGAGACCTTATTCCTTCACTGCAAGGGGACTCTCTGTCCTCCAGGGAGTGGGAGCAGAGCCAAAATTGGGGAGTTCTCATTTTCTGTGTCTCTGGCAAGAGAAATGATGGTTCTCTGGGCACATAGAAGGGAATTGTGCCTGTGTCTTAAACGGGCACTGAGTAGGGAAGAAACTGGTGTGTATGCCCGAGTGGCAGGGGAAGAGCTGGAAATAGGACTTACATCTTGCAGCGTGCTCAAACACATTCCTCCTGCTGGGCCAGCACGTGCCAGAGCAAGTGCAGAGCACAGGGAGGGTCTTCCCTGCATCAGTGCTCAGGAAGGGAACAAGTGGGTGCCCCACCAGAAAGTGGCATGTGCAGGTGGTTCTGACCTGTGCAGGACAAATGATCCAGGGAATCAGGTTTCTCCAGTGCCTGGCTGTATTTATACCCAGATGCACCTGGCTGCCCTCACTCAGGGATCAGGGTATGTGACAGGGTCGGGTCGTTCCAGTTCCTGTGGTTATTATGGTCTGCAGGGACATGCAGACTGCCAAGGGGAGATTAGCTGTGGCCCTCTTCTGTGGGGTACCTGGGCTGTGGGGTAGCTGTGGCAGTACCTGTTCCTGTCCCTTGGGCCCATCACTGCTCTACAGCTGCTGCTGTCAGAGCACAGAGCTGAGCCACAGCAGTGGGCCAGGGTCTTTTTCAAACAGTTGAAGGATGGGGACCATCGCTCCACTCAGCCCAGGGTGGGTGAAAGGCTGACTTGAGGCAGAGGGCGTTTTGTGCTGAAATTTGCTCCCATCTCAAAAAGTATGTGCATTAGAACAAGGAAATCTGAGTGTTCTGCAGCTTACTGGGTGTTGTGTGCAACTCAGTTAGTCCAACAGCCTGGTGGTTGTTGGCACATGTCTGGCTTTGTGACACCACCCTGGGATTTCAGGTCGTTTTGTACCCAGGAGAACTTCAAGGCAGGTGGGTGAGAATTCTGGGGACCCTGGAGGACCACAGAGCTGCAAGACACAGAGGCCTAATTCCTGCTGCAAGGCAGGTGTGGGGACCCTTGGGTGCTGTGTGGTGGGAGCATGCTGGACAGAAAGAAGTTAGATTGTGAGACAAGGAGATGTGGAGGATGCTGAGGCTCGGTGTCAGTGGCAGGAGGCAGAGACACCCTACCCAGTTATCTGCATGTCTGCTTTTTGGTTCAATCTCTCCCACTGCATTTCTACCTTACAACTGTGCCAGACTCCCAGATTCACAGGCAGCAAGTGGATTCCAGCTCCAGTTACAGGAGCTCCAGCTGAGGTCACCCTTCAAGGAGGGCTTGTCTTACCCTGAACAAGCAGGCAGGGAACCCTCCAACCCCTGGGCTCTGCCTCATTACCTGGACACAAAGGGGAGCAGCTTTTCCAGCTGACTTCAGTTTTT
Organism: Phylloscopus whistleri; assembly: GCA_017589585.1. NCBI lineage: Eukaryota > Metazoa > Chordata > Aves > Passeriformes > Phylloscopidae > Phylloscopus > Phylloscopus whistleri. Next base: position 1,579,360 of record JADMLD010000105.1, on the reverse strand, counting down.
AAAGTGTCATCAGGATGATGGATAGAAAGGTTCAGAAAAGGAGAAAAAACCTGTGATGAGCCCAGGACACACCTGACAGCACTCAGGCTGTTGTGGATTGCATGCTCCCCAGGTGCCCCCTGCTCTGTAAGACTGGACTGGACAGTGGTGTGGCCACCAGAGCCCAAGGCAGCCCTCAAGGGACAATGCTGGGGGAAACAGGGAGTGGGGATCCCGGGAGGGAAAGCCTGGCTGCAAGTGAGGCCCTGGAGACAGAGTTTGAGCTCTTTGGCAGCTTTAGGAAGGGGAGAGCTGAAGCTTGTCCACGAGGTTTCAAGGCCCAAGCAAAGCAGTGACAGCAGCAGGAGCCTGGGAGTGACCAAATGCCTGTCCCAGGGTCTTCATGGGGAAATAGTAAAGTAACCCCTTTAATTCTAGGGTGTCATAGGGACTAAACAGCACAGTTTGTACCTTGAAGGGGGTGGAACAGCCCTCAGGCTGAGCGCTGTGTTCACTCCCAGCCCCTGGCACTCCTGGGGACAGTCACAGGAGCGCTGCCTGTACTGGGCCACCAAGGCTGCAAGGACACCTGGGGATGTTCTGCCAGAGGAGCCCCTGGCTACCTTCAGCTGTGGCCATACAGCCCAGTGAGACCTGAGCAGCAGGAGTCTCCCTCATGGACACTGAGTGCAGAGGGAGCCCAGGCCTGCCTGCTCTGGAGGGGGATGCTTAGGTTCAGTGCCTACATTCTGCAAGAGGGTCCTGACCCTTCAGAGTGATCCGCTGAGGGATGAGGAGGGGGAAACTGCCAGCTCTCCCATCCCTTTGTCCTGTGTCTGAGCTGACCCTCTGCAGGGGCCGTGTACTGAGTGTCCTGGCCCTGCAGCACCTGGGCAGCACCTGAGGATGTGCCGAGGCTGAGGTCTGGCTGCTCTCTCTGTGCTCTGCCCCCACGGGGGGTTTGTTCTCCACACAGGGGTGGGGATAATCCTGCTTTTTCTCTTCTGTCTGCACTCCTTAACCCTTCCTCTTAGACCCTTCGAGATCATCATCCTCCTCACCATCTTTGCCAACTGCGTTGCTCTGGCCATCTACCTGCCCATGCCTGAGGATGACACCAACATCGCCAACTCCAGCCTGGTAAGGAGCAGCTGGAGCCCTTCCCGCAGCCCCCAGGGCACTCTGGAGCTGGAGCTGGGGGTGACAGGGCTGCAGGAGCTGTGCTGGGGCTCTGGAGCTGGGGCTGACAGGGCTGCAGGAGCTGTGCTGGGGCCCTGGAGCTGGGGCTGACAGGGCTGCAGGAGCTGTGCTGGGGCCCTGGAGCTGGGGCTGGGGGTGACAGGGCTGCAGGAGCTGTGCTGGGGCCCTGGAGCTGGGGCTGGGGGTGACAGGGCTGCAGGAGCTGTGCTGGGGCCCTGGAGCTGGGGCTGGGGGTGACAGGGCTGCAGGAGCTGTGCTGGGGGTCTGGAGCTGGGGGTGACAGGGCTGCAGGAGCTGTGCTGGGGCCCTGGAGCTGGGGCTGGGGGTGACAGGGCTGCAGGAGCTGTGCTGGGGCTCTGGAGCTGGGGGTGACAGGGCTGCAGGAGCTGTGCTGGGGCCCTGGAGCTGGGGGTGACAGGGCTGCAGGAGCTGTGCTGGGGCCCTGGAGCTGGAGCTGGGGCTGACAGGGCTGCAGGAGCTGTGCTGGGGCCCTGGAGCTGGGGCTGACAGGGCTGCAGGAGCTGTGCTGGGGCTCTGGAGCTGGGGCTGACAGGGCTGCAGGAGCTGTGCTGGGGCCCTGGAGCTGGAGCTGGGCTGACAGGGCTGCAGGAGCTGTGCTGGGGCCCTGGAGCTGGGGCTGACAGGGCTGCAGGAGCTGTGCTGGGGCCCTGGAGCTGGAGCTGGGGGTGACAGGGCTGCAGGAGCTGTGCTGGGGCCCTGGAGCTGGGGCTGACAGGGCTGCAGGAGCTGTGCTGGGGCTCTGGAGCTGGGGGTGACAGGGCTGCAGGAGCTGTGCTGGGGCTCTGGAGCTGGGGCTGGGGCTGACAGGGCTGCAGGAGCTGTGCTGGGGCTCTGGAGCTGGAGCTGGGGGTGACAGGGCTGCAGGAGCTGTGCTGGGGCTCTGGAGCTGGAGCTGGGGGTGACAGGGCTGCAGGAGCTGTGCTGGGGCTCTGGAGCTGGAGCTGGGGCTGGCAGGGCTGCAGGAGCTGTGCTGGGGCCCTGGAGCTGGGGGTGACAGGGCTGCAGGAGCTGTGCTGGGGCCCTGGAGCTGGGGCTGGGGCTCACAGGGCTGCAGGAGCTGTGCTGGGGCCCTGGAGCTGGAGCTGGGGGTGACAGGGCTGCAGGAGCTGTGCTGGGGCCCTGGAGCTGGGGCTGGGGCTGACAGGGCTGCAGGAGCTGTGCTGGGGCCCTGGAGCTGGGGCTGGGGGTGACAGGGCTGCAGGAGCTGTGCTGGGGCTCTGGAGCTGGGGCTGGCAGGGCTGCAGGAGCTGTGCTGGGGCTCTGGAGCTGGGGCTGGGGGTGACAGGGCTGCAGGAGCTGTGCTGGGGCCCTCTGCTGCCCCAGGGCTGGAGTCAGGCAGTGCTGCTCCAGCCAAAGCTGCTGCAGGCAATGGGAGGCAGGGGTGGGAAGGAGTGACTGCAAAATGGGTTTGCAGAGGGGCTGGAACCACCTCCGGGTTGAGATCAAAGGCAGCAGGTCGTGTGTGGAGTACACATGGAGGAAGAATTGATGCCAATTAAAGAAAAAATTTCCTCTGATTTTTTTTTATCACACTTTCAAAAGGAATTGTCCTGTTCCAGAAAAGCTCAAATGATTTGTTTCAGCATTTTTGAATACATTTTTTCTGACCTTTCCTTTCAAAAGTGTCTTTTAATTTTGTTACTTTTTATTTAAGAGGAGAATAACCTGTTTCTGTTATGCAGAGATGTTACTGCTTTCTGATCATTATTCCATATTCTTACACCGTTGCTCCAGTTTTCCTGGAATATGATGTTTTGATGTGACCCAGATCAACAGTTTGCACTATTTTTAGTTTGCCTCTCCTTTCTACTCTTCAGACCCCCACTGTGGTTCAATCCACATTGATTTCCATTGAGAGACTGAGCATGATGACTGAATCAAAACATCTAACTCCCCCTTTTAATGAAATGTTCTGTCCTGCTGGCTTTGGTTCCTCAGGGTAAATGCCCACGGAGGGTTCCTGGGGTGTTCCTTCAGCCTGCTGGCTGATCTCACCAGCCTCCCCAAGCCCTCAGACTGGGTTTGGTTTCTTCCCTGGCCAGGGGGGCACAGCAGGCTTTGGTAGGTGCAGTTATCTCAGGGCAGAGGTTAGAGAGGCAAAGCAAAGCTGGGGCAGGTTGATCATGGGAAGCAGGAGATGGGGACAGTGGGGATGGGGGCTTCCCTCTGGGCTGTGGCTGAGACCTGTGAGGGCAGAGCTGGGGGAAGCCCAGGTGTGTGTGGGGATAAGGGGATGGAGTGGCACAGGCCCCACAGGGCTCCCAGAGGGGCTGATGCTGCCCCAGGGCATTTTCCATGAGCAAGAGGCACATGGACAAGGAGCAAGTGATGTAAATTCATTGCACAAATGAAATTCCAGCTGGTTTTGTTTCTTGTATATTAGATTATTTATGCTATACCCTACTGGGGGATGTTTCAGCCTGTTGCCACACCAATTGGTATCAAGAGCCAGGTAGCCCCAGGCTGCTGTTCTGTCAATCCTGCTTGCTGTCCCTTTGTCACTGTGTTCTGGTGGCTCTACAGGAGCAAACCCAGCTGAGAATTTACCCAGCACCCATCAGCTGGGGCATCAGGCTGTGCTTAGCCCAGGCCTGCAGGTGGTGAAGAAAGGCTTGTTGAGGCATTCTCCTGCAGCAGAGAGGTGCTGTGGGGTGTTTAATCTCTCCCTGTCCCTTTTCTGTCTCTTCATTGCCCAATCCTCTCTGGAGAAGGTTGAGTTTATAAAAAGATGTTGAAATTATTGAGAAGGCAAAATGTAGGAGGGGAAATAAGGCAGTGAGGACATTGCCCCACGTTGTTTTGGAGGCAGGGCTGAGGTTCCCCCTCATCAGAGCTCACTGCTGAGGGGTGTCTCAGCTCCAGGTCCCTTCAGGGAAGCCTCCTGCAGCCCTCAGAGCAGTGACAGCCACTCTGCTTAAAAGCTGAGAGGCTCCAGCAAGTGATGCCTTGTGGGGCTCCCTAAAAACAGAGGCTAGAAAAATCAAGGGACTAAAAAGCAGTTCTATTTATTGAAGGGCCTTCAGGTACATTTAGGGCAGACAAAGCCCCCCAGGGGCTGCACCCAAAAATGGACAATGGGTCATGAGTTTTCACACTTTTATAAATTTGGTCCATTTGCATATTGGGGATTAGTCTTCCAGTTACAGCTTCAGGTAATGAAGTTGTTTACCCCAAGTTTGCTGCCCTCCAATTCACTTTTGTTTATGATTCTCGGGGTCTGAGGCAGTGAGGTGTCCTTGATTCCCAGGCCTGGAGAGGAATTGTTGTGTCTGAGCAAAATGGGGAAGCAGCAGCTCACAGTGTGTGTGGGGTTTGGAGTTACACACTAAAGAATTGCAGGATTACAAATAGATGAAAAATGGAAAAGCTAAAGCCCTAAGGCATCACAAAGAGAGTCTCAGGAAGAGAGGATTCCTAGGAGATCCCTGCTGCCACTGCCTTCCTGCAAAGCTGGAAAACCTGCAGAGCAGCCACACTCTGTGTTTCCAGCCCCAGCCAGGGAAGAGCTGCAGTCAGAGTTTACACTTGGCTTAGAATTAGTCTCATGAGTTAGTCTCTCCTGGTCAATCAGAACTCATTTTTGGGGGGTGAAAAAATGAAGTACCATAAAAATGAAAATAATGAAATAACCATATCCATAGATTTTCTAAGAATCCATTTTTCTTTATCCTGGAAGAAGTACAGTTGTTTAATTTCAACACATTTCATTATTATTCTTTCTATATTAGATTTCTTTTGATCCAGAAGGGTTTTTTTAAATCTTGTTTTTATTTGATTTTTTTCTAATGGAATCAAAACATTTTCTTCAACCCTGATGAAATGATTTTGACTTCTCAGCTTGTTCAATAATTCAGAGCATTTATTTTCACTTGCACTTGTGTTTCCAAAGTTTCAAATCCCACTGTTTTTCACTGGAAACCTTTTTCCAGGAGCAAACAGCTTCAGAGTGTGCTTAGCAAGGCAGGTTATTCCCAGGGATTCACCCAAGAAAATACAGATGGCTGTATGTGACCTGGCTGCCTGACCTCTGTTTATGAGCAGTGAAGATATAAAGTCAAATTTAGAGTACAGGTCATCTCCCAGGGCAGTTGGGCTGTTTCTGCAGCTCTGGTGGGCGGTGTTTGACAAGCTGCACATGCTGAAATACCTGGTTTTCATAGAACCATAGAACTGTAGTATGGTTTGGAGGCTTGTTCTACCCCCTGCCATGGGCAGGGACACTTTCCACTGTCCCAGGCTGCTCCAAGGCCTGTCCAACCTGGCCTTGACACTCCAGGATCCAGGGGCAGCCACAGCTGCTCTGGGCCCCCTGTGCCAGGGCCTGCCCACCCTCACAGGGAAGAGTTTTTTCCTGATATTTAAATGTCCTGTCTGTCAATTTAAAGCCAACTCTCTTCTCAGTTTAAAGTTTTTCCCCATCAGTGGGACTCAAGGGTGGCTGCTTGGAGGGAGGTCACCCTTTCAGACCACCAAGGAGCAGCTGAGTCCTGAGGGCTCTGTAGGACGTGGGGCACAGGGAGTGGGGCCAGAGCTGGAGCTCAAACTGCCAAGGAGACAATTTCAATAGCACAGGTCATGGCCTCTGTGCAGGCACGCTGCTGGTGTCACAGATGATGGCTTTAAGTGTTTTAGGTAGCACAAATGTTTGATGTCAAGGAGTATGCTTCTGAAAACCCTGCCATTTTGGGTTGTATCTCAGCCCTGGGGTTAGGGAATTCCTGTGTTTTCAAAGCCTGAACAGAGCCTCAGGTACAACTCAGTGACAGGAATATGGGTGTCTGTTGCAGTTTCAGAAGTCCCAGCTTTTCATCTGCTCAGGGGAGATGTGATTACTTGTGAGTCCTGCATGATGTCTGTCACCCCAGGGCTGTGTCATGGGCACCTCAGGAGCACTGAACATTTGCTTTTTGGGCAGCTGACTTGTGTCCCACAGTCCCTGAGCAATTTTTGCTCTCCGTTGCTGGTTTGGAAGAGCTGCTGGGCCCTGTGCCTGGAGGTTGGGATGGGTTTCTTGCTGCAGGAGAGTTGTGATTGCACGTGGCTTTCCTAGAGCCTGGGGTCATCCTGGATCTCCTGCAGTCTTCCAACAGCTGTGACAACAGGCAACATCCCTGCATGTCTGCATGCACAGACTCGATAAACCTGCAGAATCTGCTGCTGCTCTGGCCCCTGGAGGGGTGCACATGCAGCTGTGTGAGCTACCCCTGCCTCCCTCCTGCCCCTCACTCTGCCCTGGGGCCACGGGTGAGGGCTGGCACCCTGCCCAGCTTGTGGCTCGGCCACCTCTGTGGTCACCCTGGGCTTTTGGGTAGGCAGGTGAGCCAAGCCCCTCTCATCTGCCCCTCCAGGGGTCCAGCAGAGCTCACCCCTCACTCATCCTGAGTGCCACTCACAGCCCTGCAGCCTCCTTACCCTGCTCCATCACACCCTGTGGTCCCCAGCTCCACGGAAAGGCTTCCTTGGAAGGGACCTTGCTGCCCCTCTGCTCCCAGCCCTGGAGAAGGCCGGGTTGGCTGCAGCTTCTTGAGATTTCTGTTCTTCCAGCTGGGCTCTCCATAGCCCAGGTCTGACAGGCATCACCGAGCCCTTCAAATCCTTCTGCTTTTGGTGACTGAGCTGGTAGCACCCACCAAAGCTTGTTCAAACCAAGCAGGCCTAGGACATCTAGTCCAAGGAGAGCCCCCAGGAATGCCACCAAGGTGTCTCACAGGCATTGGAACACGTGTGGGACAGCTGGTGTGACGTGAAGCAGTGAGGAGCTCTGGATAGCCAGTGAGGGAGATGCAATGGAGAACAACTTGCAGGACCTGGCCACTCTGTGCTCTCATGGCTGCTGTAGGGGGGTTGTGGCTTTTCTGGTTCCTGTCTCTGCAGCCCTGGGGTGTCTCTTGTTTGTGGGAAAGGAGGAGTTGTGGCTGGAGAATGTGGCAGGAAAATCACAGAGCAGCTAGGGGTGGAGTGACCTCTGGAGATGATCTACTCCAACTACCTTCTCTAAAAAAATCCATGCAAACAATTCAAAAACTCTCCCAAATTCTCTCCTGCATGTCTTCCCATCCCAAGTACTTCCTGTGCTGTGACAGAGGCCATTGTGGAGGGCAGAAGTGTTTCTCTTGATGTCTCTTCCCAGCTGTGGTCTGCAGCAGTCCCAAACCCTGCCTGCCTCCCACCGTGCCCTTCCCAAGCTGGGTGCCAGGGTTTCCCACCACTCAGGGAAAAGTCCCTTGGCTCCAGCCCTCATTTTCATCTTGTTTTCCAAAGGAGGGGGATCCTCTGAGATTGCTGTAAGTGTATTCCCACACATTCCCTCTCCTGTCCCCTTCTCTGCCTCAGCTGTAGGATTTCATTCACCTCCATTCGGGGCAATAGGAGAAGGACACTGAGCTGCTCTGTTTTGCAGAGGATGGTTGCTGTGAGCCTCTGGGGAGCACCTTTATGGATGTTTTTTGTTTACAAAGGGCTTAGAAAGACTTCAGCAGCACAGCTCCCTGTCCTGCATGTCCTGGTGCTGGCAGTGTGTGCGTGTGTCCTCGTCAACCCATTGCTGCACCTACAAAAAATGTTTTTATTAGGGTGGGCTGGAGCTGCAGGGGAAAAGAGCAGCAGGGCCCAGGTGGGACTGGGAGGCTCAGGAGGAGGTGCAAGGCTGATGGATGGTACAGGAGCAAAAGGCACGGAGACGGGCAGAAGGCTGGGGACAGTTTGGAGGAGCCAAGGGGGATTGTGAGGGCTGTGAGGTCTCGTTGCAGGTGGATGCAGCAGGGGTGGCTCTCCATCTGTGTTGTGGCCATGCTGTGCCCTCACCACCTATGCCCCAGCTGGGAGACTTCATTCAAACCCTGCTTGGCCTCCTCCCTGGGAGAGGGCACCAGGGACAAAAAGGTGGAGCTCATTCCCGTGTGGCTGCTGGGACTGGGAGCTGGGGATGCTGAGCAGGCTGGGGCTGTCACGTTGCAGCACACCAGAGTGGTGCACACTATCACCCTGCTGCCCCATGGCTCATCCAGCACCACGGGCTGGGTTCCTGTGTGCCCAGACATGTGTGGAGTCTGTGTTACACAGACCTTTCCCTGGTGGCTTTCTGGCTCTTTGTACCCCCCCTCCCAGCTGTGCCAGACAGCCCCGTGCCCTTCCCTGAGCATCCCACAGTGGGGAGCCAGCTCTGAATTCTGGGCTGAGGAGGGGACAGTGGGTGGCAGTGGCACAGAGTGGGTCCCCAGGTGATGGAGGCTGGCCAGGGTTTCAGTGAAGGCAGCAGAGCTGAGTGTCCATGGCCTGGTGTGCAGGGGCTGCAGAGTGGCCATGGCATGGGCACGGGGAGGTGACTGGGCCACAAGTGCAGTCCCTGTGCTGACCTGCAGCCTGGGCAGCACCAGGGCTGCAGGAAGCACATGGCTGATTCCTTCTCAAATCAGCCTGGGCAGGGGAAGTGGGGTCTGCAGTGTGGGACACGTGGTCCTTGACCTGGTAAAAGTCTGCCAGCATGAAATATCCTTCAGCTGCTTCTTGCTGGTCTTAGGAGTCTGCACTAAGTTTGCCCTGGTTTGGGTGATTCCATTGTAGCCACATAAGTTTAATTGCCATTACTGTGCTTGGTCACAGCCCAAAAAGCCACCCATGTCCTGGGCTCACCCCCACAGCAGGTAAGGGAAGCTGCAAGTGCTGGGGATTCTGCCCCTCTGCTCTGCTCTGCTCAGGTGAGACCCCACCTGCAGAGCTGCCTCCCACTCTGGGGTCCCAGCACAGGAGAGACATGGACCTGTTGGAGCAGGTCCAGAGAAGGCCACAAAGATGCTCCAAGGGCTGGAGAGAGCTGGGGGTGTTCACCTGGAGAAGAGAAGGCTCTGAGGTCTCATTGCAGCCATCCAGTACTTGAAGGGGGCTTATCAGAAAGATTGAAACAAACTTTTTAACTGGGTCTGTTTCAGTAGGACAGAGGGTGATGGTTTTAAATGGAAGGAGGGTAGATTTAGATTAGTTACAAAAAAAGAATTTTATACATTGATGGTGTTGAGGCCCTGGCACAGCTGCCCAGAGAAGCTGGGAATTTGCTGTTATGTCCCTCCCAGGCTGGGGGAGGGTGGCTGGGGGCAGGGGGCTGCCTGCTGCCTCTTCCTTGGCCCAGGTTTGAACCTTGCTGCTCACTGGCTGGACCTGGTGGGCAAATGCTCTTGAAGCTGTCCAAAGCACTGTTCATCTGCTGTGGGCTTCTCAGTGGGACCTCCGAGGAATAGCAAGTCACCTTTTGATTCTGGGCAAGGGGTTTTCAGAGGAAAATCCTTTTAAATGAGAGACCCTGGAGCCTGAGTCTGTTCTGCTGGAAAATCAGAGCATGGAATTGACTTTTGTGGTGCTGGATCCTGACATCAGCCTCAGCAGCTGCCTCCTGCTCCAGGCTGGATCCTGACACTCACCAGCCCCAGCAGCTGCTGGGCTGCTGTAGCTTGCAGTGGGCTTCCCTGGTTTTCCTTTGCAGCTGGGGAGACACCCCACCACTCCAGTGGCTGCTGGCATGGCTCTGCAGCCCCTCCATACCTGAAGTGATCCTCATGGTGGTTTTATTTGCAGGGCATTGCAAGGACAGGCTTTGGGGGACAGTCTAGGGAGCATTTTTCCCCCAAGGATGGGAGGTGAGCAGTGTTGAGTTGCTGTAGCTAAAACCTTGAAGACAGAGGCAGTGCCAGGATCTCTGCTCTTACCCTAGCTGCCCTCAGATCCAGAGAGAAATGGCATTGTGTGGGTGACAGTCATACAGGGACACTCAGCTCAGCCACTGCTTTTGGACACGTTAATTGAGCAGGCAATGCTTCTCTCTTGAGCTCTAGCCCTGGCTTCATAAAAGGAGAGGATTTTCCATTTGGCAGGGCATGGGGACCCCAGGAGGTGTACTCACAGCATTACAGCATTCCCCAGTGAGGATCCACTCCCAGTTTGGTCTCAGAGAGAGGTTTCTGCCTTTCTGAGGACAATTCCCTGAGATCCTGAGCAGTGATGCTCCTTGTCCTTCAGGGGATATAAGCTGAGGAGAGGGACCAGGGAACACCAGAAATAAATACAGCCCCATCCACCTGGCTGCTTCAGAAGCTTTTAATCCCAGTCTGTGAGGGACATTGGCAGCAAGGGCAGTGGTGGCAGTGACAGGCAGAGCCAGCTGGGCACAGGCAGCTCTTGGCTGCACTCCAGGGACAGACGAGCTACCCTGGCCCAGCAGCTGCAGGGCAGTGCCAAGCCCCTGCAGTGGGGGGCCACGTCCTGCCTGGGAGGGGGTGCAGCACCTCTGCCCAGTGAGTCCCAGGCCTGTTTCTAGCTGGTCACGTTGCCAGGCAAATGTCTGGCATTAAGACCACCTCAAGTGTGGTCTTGCCAGCATCAGGCACGTCTGGGAGCGTGGCAGGACTGAGGGATGTTTGAAACAGCACCCAGCACCCAAGGACTCCATTCCCTGGGAGCTTCCTTACCATCCCAGGCAAAAGGGAAGCCGTGGTACAGCTGGCTTGTCCCATAGTGACTGTGTGGGCACTCCAGGACAGACCCAGCAAGCCCTCAGCTGGAGAGGATGGGAAGGTGTCAGTGCTGCCTGTAGGAGGAAGGCTGTGGGGGAATGAGAGAGTGAGCAGCAGGGAGGGGAGCCAAAGAGGAGCAGTGCCCTGGGCCAGGCACCTTTAGGTGGCTTTGCAGGAGCAGTTTCTAGGAACCTCAGGGCAGGGTCCTGGCAGGGGCCATTAGAGGGCTGGGGGGTTCATGCTGCAGGCCAGAGAGTGGCATGTGGTGACTCAGCTGGTGTCCCCAGGGTGCTGCTTGGGGTGTGTAGGGGGGCAGCAGAGTCCCTGGTGAGGGTGCCAGGGGAGGTGACAGTCTGTTCTAATGAAGCATTCTCTCCTGCTTGCCTTTGCAATCCCCAGGAGAAGATCGAATATGCCTTCCTAATCTTCTTTGCCATCGAGGCCATGCTCAAGATAATCGCCTACGGCTTTCTTTTCCACACGGATGCCTACCTCCGAAATGGCTGGAATGTGCTTGACTTTTCCATTGTGACTCTAGGGTAAGGAAAAGTGGGAAGGCTGCTGCTGTTAGCTTGTGCCAGGCCCCTTCCACACCCAGTCAGGGAGTAGTTTTTCTGGTGATTGCAGTGTGTTTGGGGACAACTCCTTGACTAAGTTCATGGCCTTCTCCCATGGGCCCCCTGCTCCTGCTCTGACATCCACTGGGATCCTCTCTTATTTCTTCCTGTCTTGACCCCTTCATGCCTCGTAGGTCTCCTTGCCCTGGAGAAAGGGGGTGGCATGGGGTTCTCCAGGGTTTGCACATGGGGTGGGGGGTCCCTGGCTGTCAGTAGTGGAGCTGTGCCCAGGAGCTGGACTTGCCAAGAGCTGCCCCCTGGGTGAGGCTGAGCATGGCTGGCAATCCTGACCTGGCTTTTCTGCCTGCAAAGCTCTGAATCCTTAGCTCAGATTCCTCAATCTCCATTCTCATGCCCTTTTCTTTTTCCTCCTCCTTCCTTCCTTCCCTCCCTGTGCCCTTTCAGGCTGATCACCATGACCCTGGAGCAGGTCAATGTGAAGCAGGCAGGGCCTTCGGGGGGCAAAGGCGGCTTTGACGTGAAGGCGCTGCGAGCGTTCCGCGTGCTGAGACCCCTGCGCCTGGTGTCCGGAGTGCCCAGTGGGTGCTGGCAGCAAGGGCTGGGGGCTGGATGGACCCTCTGGGCCTGGCCAGGGTGGGGAGCCACGGGACAGGTTGCTTGTTGTTGCTGCATCAAGCCCAGCCACGGAGCGGGTGTAGAGGAGGGAGGGGTTTGTGCTTGTTCCTGCAGCTGGTGGTTGTCAGCCCTGGGGAGCTGCAGGCTGGCACACACACTGGCTGCCTCCGTGGCTCAGTGCCAGTACCTTTGGGTGGCCAGTGTGAAGGGGGCCAGGATCTCGCTCTGGTTTCTCAGAGCAGGGATCTTCTTCTTCTGTAACTCATGTGAATGCAGCCAGGATGAGAGCACCAGAACAAAGGGAGGGGCATGAAGCAGCCTTCAGCACTGCCTGGCTCTGTTGTGCTCTTCCACATGCTTTCATGGTGGGTAGAAGAAAGGATTTCCTGCCTTAGAGATTTCAGTCCCACCCCACCTGTGCCCCTCTTCCCTTGGCAAGGGGCATTTCAAAGGCTGCTGGTTGGTGGGCTGGCAGGGATACAAGGTGACCCAAAGCTGTTTAGGAAGTGGTTGACCTCCTCTCCCTTCATCTTTGTGCAGGCCTTCAGGTCGTGCTGAACTCCATCATCAAGGCCATGGTGCCCCTGCTCCACATTGCCCTGCTGGTCCTCTTCATGATCATCATCTACGCCATCGTCGGGCAGGAGCTCTTCAAGGGCAGGATGCACAAGACCTGCTACTACCTTGGGACAGGTGGGGCTGTGATGGGGGGGATGCAGCAGAGCTATCTCTGTGTGGCTGTTGTGAGACCGCAGGGACGCTGTGTTTAGCAGAAAGTGTGCTCTTGCCAGCATCAGGCACATCTGGGAGCGTGGCAGGACTGAGGGATGTCTGAAACAGCACTCAGCTGGGTGTGAGGGGTGGTGAACCCCCCTTTGGAGGGGGTGGTGTACGAGTTTGGGACCTCTGAACACACAGCCAATGTGATTGAGCAGAAGCTGTTTATTGTTTACATTAAGCTATTTTGATACATTCTATTTCTACTGTTCACGTGATCACACATTATTTGATTGGAGGCTCTGTGTTGTCCACACGTTCAGCACACACCCCCCAGGACACCTCACTGGTCACCGTCCATCATCACGTCAGGCCTCCTTTATCAAGTTCTTGCATTCTTGGTGTTCTGTTCCTCGGGCTCCTCTTTTCTCATTTTAGCACTGTTTATGTCTCAGTAACCTTGATGAATTCCTGAGGGTTTGATAAGAATACCTACAAACAGTTTGGCTGGTAGACATCACAGCCCAAGTTATGCAGATACATTGCTACAGGGATGTCCTGGTTTAGGGGAAATTTGGGAGGAAACCTCCAAAAGGGTTCCTCTGGAAAGCAAACCCAAACGACCCCTCCCCCCAGCCGGTCTGGGAAAAAACATTCTCGGAGAAAAGTGGAAAAAACTATTTATTTAACAAACAAGATGCCCACAAGCACAAAGAATGAATAATATGAAACAATAAAACCTCTCGCAGCTCCGAGGAGAGATGGCAAACTGAGCCAGTCCTTGCTGTGGGTGTAGCTGAGCTCACTCAGTCTCTCACCAGCCCCACTCCCTCTGCAGATCCAGGCCCCACAGGTGCCAGCCCTCGCTGCTCCTCTGGGTTTTTCAGTCCACAGCAGATTTAAACAGTCCCAAGAAAAGGAAAAAAAAAAACAATCCAGGGAACTTCCCTGCCTCAGCCAGCTCAAACTAACTCAGAGCACAGGGATCTCTGTCCCACCGCTGTCCGTGCCTCAGACCAAGGCCGCAGCCAGGCCGTGTGGGAGTCAGGCAGTTTTCTCAAAACAAACTGCTGCTGCTTCTTTCTCCCCCTCTGCTCCCAGAATCATTTGAAAGGTACAGAACTTAATATACAGCACAAACAGAACAGATGATTAGGGATAAAAGCATCATAAACTCACCCTAGGACAAGGGAGGAAGTGTGGGCTGCTGTGTTTGGCCTGACCTGTCGTAGTTGATATGTGCTAGTCGATATGGACACTGCACTCAAGGTGCTCCGTTAAAATCATCAGAAGGCTTCAAGCATCAGCACCTTGCTATTCAAGAGTCTCTCATACCTTTTCTCTGCAACTTCCCAAGAGCAGCTCCACACAGCTCTGGCTCTGTCTCTTTTTCTTCTTCCATTCTGGCTTGCTCCTTCCTGTCCTTATCACAGTCACCTAACCCTGTCTGCCCTACGTACAGCATCTCAGCTTTTCTGTCCCTTTGCATGACTTCCTGTCCCTAGGTCCTCTCAGCACAGTGAACAGACTCCAACTGACCCCGTCCCAGGTCACTCACTCTTTATCACACCCATGGCTGTGAGGGCAAGGCTGCTCCCACTCTGGGATAATTAACACAGCTGTAACATACCAAGGGCGAGCCTGCCTTCAGCAGCGTCTCCTTTTGTCTCCCCCACACTGCTGACGGCACGGCCGTGCCCCCCAGACGTGATCGCCACCGTGGGCTCGGAGAAGCCGGCGCCGTGCACCAGCTCGGGGCACGGGCGGCACTGCAGCATCAACGGCAGCGAGTGCCGCGGGGGCTGGCCCGGGCCCAACAACGGCATCACGCACTTCGACAACTTCGGCTTCGCCATGCTCACCGTCTACCAGTGCATCACCATGGAGGGCTGGACGGAGGTTCTCTACTGGGTATGACGCCTTGTGGGGCAGAGTTAAGGGGGTGAAAAGCAGTTGTGTCTCACAGCAAATGGAGCTGAGCAGGGAGCAGTCACTCCAGGGCTCTGGGTCTGGGCACTCCTCACTGGTACCTCCAGCTGCCCTCCTGCTGTGAGCACACACGGTTTTCTCATGGCCAGCCTAAGGAGAATATTTTTGATGAGTGCATGGATTGTTAGTCTAATTACTGCTTCAGCAGTCTCATCCAAATACAGCAATGAGCTGTCATCAGTCTGTTTTGACAATCTAGGCCAAATTAAATTAGTGTTAATTCTCCCAGTAGTACAGTTAAGACCTGAGATGCTACACTCAATCTACCATGCATTGCTGTGGGCCTGCTACTATCACAACTATTGAAGGGCCTTTAGGTACATTTAGGGCAGACAAAGCCCCCCAGGGGCTGCACCCAAAAATGGATGACAAGGTCACAGGTTTTCACACTTCTATAAGGTTGGTCCATTTTCATATTGGGGGTTAGTCTTCCAATTACAGCTTCAGGTAATGAAGTCATTTACCCCAAGTTTGCTCTCCCCCAGCTCACTTTTGTTTACGTTTCTTGGGGCCTGAGGCAGTGAGGTGTCCTTGATTCCCAGGCCTGGAGAGGAATTGTTGTGTCTGAGCAAAATGGGAGAACATTAGCTAACACTTTATGTGGAGTTTAGAGTTACACACTAAAGAATTGCAGGATTACAAACACATGAAAAATAGAAACCCTGAAATCCTCAGGCTGCAGTGCTTTGTGCCCAGCTTGGTGCAGGTGATACTCAGGGCAGAGAATGCTCTGCTAGAGAGGAGACCCCACGGAAGGGCTCAGTCTTTGCCAGTGAAAGACATCCTGCCCCCAGCAACCTTCTTACTGGGATGTACATCCCACAGCACACCAGTCACGTCTCTGCATCCCTGTAAGCACTGCCTCAGCTGTCCTTGCTCTCCAGGAGACTGCTCCAGCTCCCACCTCTGTGAAGGGGCACGGGCCAGGCACAGCAGTGACTGATGGATGCTCCTCCAGCAAAGCCCATGTTTTGCAGGCCTTGGGAGACAGGAGTGCTGAAGCTTAGGCTTGGGGCTGATGTTTAAATCTGCTCCCAAAATGTTTGGGTCTGGATGTAAACCAGACACAGAGTTCTAGGCAGCCAGGGCTTGGAGCCAGGTTTATGTGCCACCATCCCAAAAAGCCCTTTTGCAGGGGGCAAAGATCCCAGAGGCTGTTGAGGGGTTCTAAGGGGAAACAGATGGAGGACAGGGCCTTCAGAATATTTCACCTGCATCTCTCCTTGCCAGGTAAATGATGCCATGGGGAATGAATGGCCCTGGATCTACTTTGTCAGCCTTATCTTACTTGGCTCCTTCTTCGTGCTCAACCTGGTGCTGGGGGTGCTCAGTGGGTAAGTGCCACCCTATCCTTTCTGCCAGCAGAGGAGTTCTAACTGGTTTGAACTATAGAAGAAAAAAGCCTAGAAAAGCTCTGTTGTTTTCCCTCTTGTTCCTCACCCTTTTTTTTTTTGTTCTGCATGCTTAGAAACACTGATCTGTGAGTTACTTTTTGTGTTAGTGTCCATGGCTTTCTGAGCCTTTATCTCAACTCTCAACACAGAAATCTTTTCCCTGTGGCACAAGCAGCTGTCAGCAAGCCCAGCCCTGGAGCACGTGGGTTGTGGTGTGTCCTGCCAGCACCCACAGCAAATGGAGCTGAGCAGGGAGCAGCCAGGGCTCTGGGTCTGGGCACTCCTCACTGGTACCTCCAGCTGCCCTCCTGCTGTGAGCACACACAGTTTTCTCATGGCCAGCCTAAGGAGAACATTTTTGATGAGTGCAAGGGATCCAAGGGAAGGATTGTTAGTCTAATTACTGCTTCAGCAGTCTCATCCAAATACAGCAATGAGCTGTTATCAGTCTGTTTTGACAATCTAGGCCAAATTAAATTAGTGTTAATTCTCCCAGTAGTACAGTTAAGACCTGAGATGCTACACTCAATCTACCATGCATTGCTGTGGGACTGCTACCATCACAATTTTGTTGCTGGGAAATATGTGTTGTCCTGGGAAGGGAGGGGGACTTTTCTCCTCAGGTTTGTGTAGAGTCAGAGCCTTTTTTATATGTTTAAATCCTTGTTTGTGCACGTGGATCACACCCATCACCTCTACTAGTTCACAGTAATTACTTGGATTTGTTAGGCCTCTTTTGTGACAAGAACCATGCCACTGCAACATTAAAACAAATTGGGTCTTACTATAACTGAAACAAGTTTAAAAGCACAAGATAAACCACAGGAACCTGATGCTTGTGTAGAGTTGAGCGTAACTGCAGGACAAGCTGGGCTATAATCATCTGATCCTGGAGTAAGCTGCTGGCACAGTAAAGTGGCAAAAAATATTTTGTAAATACAGCCAAATTATGTTTGAGATGAGGAAAATTATTGTTATGGTGTCTGAGACCTATTAGTGACGCATGGCAACACCAGCATGGCTGGGCAGCAGGTCTACACTCCTGCCAGACAGCAGAGGAGAAGAGATATTGATTGAAGGAGAGCAGGAAGAGTGGGCAAGGACATTGGCAGACCTGTCCTTTCCATGTTACCATGCAAAGAGTGTCCTGTTTGCCTGCCTTGTGATGAGCTCACCTTCTCCATATGGAGAGCTTGGGGCAGGTTTTTGCCCCCCAGCTGGGTGAGATCCCACTCTGATGCTTAGCAGGACTGGGGAACTGTCCTGGCCAGGTGTCAGTTGGCCTCTCCAGCTGTATCTCTCTGCAGTGAGAAGCTCCCAAGGAGCAGCAGTGGTGGGGAAGGAGCCCTGCCTGCCATCAGGGGATGTGCCCCCATGACCTTGCATGGTGGGCCAAGAGAGAGGAAAGTCACTGGAGTGGTGTAGTGGCAGTGCTGGTGGCAGGGTGTCTCAGGGCTTTCCTACAAGGCCTGGCCTGGCACAGAGCTCTGGTTCCTGACCTCCACACCATCCCCTGATTCTGGAACCCTGGGGGCTGAGAATTTCAGGCTTTCTGTTCAGAAAGGTGCTGACCCTCAAGCAAGTACTGCATTTGACCTGAGGCCGTGGAACTGGCTTCCAAGGTTGAGTGATGGCACTGGGGTTGTGGGTGTGTGGTTTGAATAGTATTGTGTGGTCTCACAGGGTGAAAAACTTAGAATTTAAGATTTTAGTCTATAGTAATATATATGGAGCAATATGGAGGTTTTGGGGCATTGTCCAAATCCTTCTTCTTCACCTTCTTCTTCATGGTTTCCAGTGGTTTTTTCTAATTGAGTGAAAAAGGTCTGCATTGCGGACCTTGGGTGGTCAATTATTGGGTCAAAAGCATAAATAATACAGGACTCATCTCATTATGGGGTGATTAGTGCTTAAATGACCTTGGAAAGAGTTGGAGACACCTCCATTTTCTACCTTGCTAGTTGGAGCTCCTGGCTCGTGAGACTGTGACAGATGAGAATTAATAAACACTGAGCCCGAGCACAAAACTGCAACTCCCATGCATGAATCCTGGCTCTGACACAGAGAAAGGAAGGTGAGAAATCAGCACCCTGAGTCTCTGCTGCTTGCCCTGTCCCAGGGAGTTCACCAAGGAGCGTGAGAAGGCCAAGTCGCGGGGCACCTTCCAGAAGCTGCGGGAGAAGCAGCAGCTGGAGGAGGATCTGAAGGGCTACATGGACTGGATCACCCACGCAGAGGTCATGGACAGTGACCGGGCCAGGGGAGAAGGTACCAGCTCTGCTTGGTCACAGACCCTTGGCCTGAGGGTTGGGTTCCTAATGCTGACCACCTAGAGGCAAGGTGGGAATCTTTGAAGAAGTCACAAAGACTCATTTTGCCTGAAAACCCACAAAACAAAATGCTTTGACTTCTGCAGGACAGTTCCCTTCCTATTTTTTTTTTACATTTCCTGAATAATTTGGTTAAATCTGACCCAAACTAGCAATAATCTATCCCTGATGCTAAATCTCCACTTCAGCCACAGTGTTTTATGTTTGCAGACCACAAGCAAGGCCTGAGTCTGCTTTGGCAAGAGGCACTTAAAATGTCCATGAGGAGTGTGTGCCCTTGCTGTGCAGGCGTACAACGCAGGGCCACAACCTCTCTTGCTAGCAGATGCATTCATTTCTTGCCATCCCTTGACAATTTCAAGGGACTAGAAGTGGCTCAGGGAAGGAGGTGGATATTTTGGAATAGAGCCAAAAGCTCAGCAAAGCCTGGGGAGCTCTACCACAGAGCCACAGTGTTTGCTGGGCCACCCTGCCTGGTGAAAGCACTTCTGATGCCTCAGGCTAAGTGATGCATGTGTGCAAAGAGCCTTGGGAAACAGTGGGGCAGACAAAACACCTCTTCCAGGGCTGTGGCCCGTGTTCTGTTCAGCCTTTGCTCAGATCCCAGCTGGCCCCAGGTTTCCCCGTGCTGGGGTATCTGCTGCTGTCCCTCCCTGGGCTGCTGCTGCTCTTCCTGCAGGGCAGGAGTTCCTCATGCCTCGTGCTTGGTTTGCACCTCACCCTCAAAGCCTTCTGCCCAAACCTGAGTTGCTGATTCCCTGGGATGGCGTTGTTTGGTGGGGATTATTCACTTCTGATGGGGAAGTTCTCCTGGTGTACTTCTGGAAGAGGTTCCCTCCCACATGTTCTTCCCAAGGGCTCCAAGGAAAGCCTGTAATGTCATTCCCTCTAGGTATGATGCCATCGGACGAAGGAGGGTCAGAGACAGAGAGCTTGTACGAAATTGAGGGCATGAACAAGTGGATTCTCTTCTTGTAAGTGTGCTCTGACTGAACCATCTGCTTCCATGTGGGCTTTCACTGTCCCTCACTTGCTGGCCCAACTGGGCCAGGCTTTCCTGGTCAGCCCCCAGTTGCTGGCAGAGAGACAGGGATGGTGCTTGGGGGAAGATGCAAACATTGGGGCAGAAAACAGGGAATTTGGCTATGGTGCTGGCAAAAAGCTCTTCAAGGTCAACAGTGTCCTTGCTCCAGCACCCTGGACCAGGCTCCAAAAGCGTCCTCCCATGGCCTGTGCAGCAGGGTGTGTAATTTGGGAGCTGTGCCTGAAAACCCCCAAGAGAGGTGCTGGAGGCCAAAATTAGGCCAGGAGGGTGAATGAGCTGCAGTGCCTGAGTGAATGCACTGCGTTCCAGGGGCAGGTTATGGTCCTCATCCCTTTTCAGGGAGGGAGCAGGGGTGGCTTTGCCCTGCAGGCACAGCCCAAGGACCTGGGTCTGGCCCACTGGCCAGCTCTGCTGATCCTTTGCCATCTCTCCAGCCGTCAGTGGAGGCGTTGGAACCGAATGTTTCGTAGGAAGTGCAGGGATGTGGTGAAGTCCAAGTTCTTCTACTGGCTTGTCATCCTGATGGTGGCACTGAACACCCTCTCCATCGCCTCTGAGCACCACTTCCAGCCAGAATGGCTGACACAGGTGCAAGGTGAGCAAAGAGCCTGAGAGAGGAGGGCCAGGACACCGTGCTGCCCCAGACACCTGTGTGAACTCCTAGCTGAGAGTGCCCAGCCACAGTGGCATGGCACAGAGGCTCTCAGGCACACACAGAGCCCGCACTCAGTGTGTGTGCACGATCCTCACACTGACCATGCACAGCCTCTGTGCCCTTGGGACACCATCCTGCCTGGGGAACACACACAGAGTGTGTCTGTTGGACCTCTGCACACGTGGCACGTGCTCAAACTGTGCAGCCACACGCACTTGTGCACGCACTGAGTGCACCTCCACCCACACACACACACAGAGGCACAGGGAGCACAGGTGTGCACACACACACACACACACAGATCAGCCACACATGCATTTCACACACAGAGGCACATGGAGCAGAGGTGTGCACACACACATACCCAGCTCACACCCCAGAGCACAGGTGTTCACACACACACACACACACAGATTACACCCAGAAGCCCACAGAGCACAGGTGTGCACACACACAGATCACAACCAGAGGCACATGGAGCACAGGTGCACACACACACAGATCAGCCACACGTACACACCCCCAGCTCACACCCAGAGGCATGTGGAGCAGAGGTGTGCACACACACATACCCAGCTCACACCCAGAGCACAGGTGTTCACACACACACACACACCTGCACACACACACACAGATTACACCCAGAGGCCCACAGAGCACAGATGTGCACACACAGAGATCACACCCAGAGGCGCATGGAGCACAGGTGTGCACACACACACCCACACACACCCAGAGGCACACAGAGCACAGGTGTGCACACACACAGATCACACCCAGAGGCACAAGGAGCACAGGTGTGCACACACACAGATCACAACCAGAGGCCCACAGAGCACAGATGTGCACACACAGAGATCACACCCAGAGGCGCATGGAGCACAGGTGTGCACACACACACCCACACACACCCAGAGGCACACAGAGCACAGGTGTGCACACACACAGATCACACCCAGAGGCACAAGGAGCACAGGTGTGCACACACACAGATCACAACCAGAGGCACATGGAGCACAGGTGTGCACACACAGAGATCACACCCAGAGGCGCATGGAGCACAGGTGTGCACACACACAGATCACAACCAGAGGCACATGGAGCACAGGTGTGCACACACAGAGATCACACGCAGAGGCGCATGAAGCACAGGTGTGCACACACACACCCACACACACCCAGAGGCCCACAGAGCACAGATGTGCACACACAGAGATCACACCCAGAGGCGCATGGAGCACAGGTGTGCACACACACACCCACACACACCCAGAGGCACACAGAGCACAGGTCTGCACACACACACAGGTCAGCCCCACACACCCACGCACAGCCCTTGTGCCCACCCTGCATGGACTCACGTGCACTGTACAGATATGTGCTCACACACACGAGCATGCAGCTGCACATCACCCCTCATCTTCCTCCCCCATGTGGTCCCCAAAAATCAGCAGCTCAGGGCTCGGTGGGCCGGAGGAGGCTGAGCAGCACTGCTCTCCTTCCCTGCCTGCCCAGCCATTGAGGTCCCTGCTCTGACAGGCTGCATCTCCCACCACAGACAATGCCAACCGGCTGCTGCTCGCGCTCTTTGTGGCCGAGATGCTGCTGAAGATGTACGCGCTGGGGCTGCGCCAGTACTTCATGTCGCTCTTCAACCGCTTCGACTGCTTCGTGGTGTGCTCGGGGATCCTGGAGACCATCCTGGTGGAGCTGGGCACCTTGTCCCCTCTGGGCATCTCCGTGCTGCGCTGCATCCGCCTCCTGCGCATCTTCAAGATCACCAGGTTGGGGAGGGAGCTGTGCTCCGTGTGCCTCTGGGTGTGTGTGTGCACACCTGGGCATCGCTCACAGCTCTGGGACAGCACTGGCCCTGTCCCCATCCCAGCTACAGTCGTGAGCAGAGCTGAGAGCTGCTGGGCGGGGGAGCAAGGCCAAGCTGGGGGTTTGTCTCCACGACGTGGTTTGACTGGGAGTGGAGAGTGGGACAGAGCTGAGGCCTCGCTCTAGCTCTGGGTTCTAGGATGTTGTGAGTGGGGCTGCTGTGGGCCAGGACTCCTGGCTCTTCTTTTTGGCCCCAACCCACTGTGTGTTCACCTCTCTTCCCCATCCTGCTTGCTGGTGCTCTGTGCAGGCAGCAGTGTTATCTTGCTTGTCACACCATGTCTGCAGCTTCTTTTCTTCCTTCTGGAACCTGCCTGGAGCAGTCCCAGAGCCCAGCCTGGGTCCAGAGTCCACCTTTTTGGGCTGCTGGCACATTTCCTTGGTCTGTTTGGCTAGGTTCCCTGTTCCTGCCTAGTCCTGCCCACAGCCTCCCCCACTCTTTCACCTCCCACATACCTCTGTCTCTCCTCTTCCCAGGTACTGGACATCTTTGAGCAACCTGGTGGCCTCTCTGCTCAACTCAGTCCGCTCCATTGCCTCTCTGCTCCTCCTCCTCTTCCTCTTCATCATAGTTTTTGCCCTGCTGGGCATGCAGCTCTTTGGGGGCAAGTTTGATTTCGAGGACATGAAAGTGCGACGCAGCACGTTCGACAACTTTCCCCAGGCCCTCATCAGTGTCTTCCAGGTCTGGGGCTGTGGGGAGGGCAGTGGGGGGCTGGAGGGTGGGGGCTGGGGGTCTCAGCTGTGCTGTGGGTCTCCAGGCAGGAGTTAGGTCTCAGAGGGATGTGGGTTTGTGGGGGTGGTGTGGCTTTGAGACAGGAACAGGGAAATGCAACTGGAGTCATGAGCTCAGGTTCAGGGCTGAGCAGAAAGGAGGATTTGACCGTGGGGCTGGAGCCAGAAGGGTAGGATCAGTCTGTGGGGTTCTGTCATGCTCTGCTGTGGATGCTCATTGCTTTATTACTGCTCTATTACTGCTCTGCTCCCAGATCCTGACTGGAGAGGATTGGAATTCAATCATGTATGATGGGATCATGGCCTACGGGGGCCCGTCCTTTCCTGGCATGCTGGTCTGCATCTACTTCATCATCCTCTTTGTTTGTGGGAACTGTATCCTCTGCCTGCAAAGCCAGGCCCAGGCCCCCTGCACCCAGCCCCACAGCATCAACTGCACTGGACTGGGGAGGGGGAGGCAGGGGCTTCCCTCAGTGTTCCGGTGCTTGCCTTCAGCTTTTCAGTTGTGAAGAGCAGTGGAATAAACCACAGGCTTCAGGGCTTGCACTGGTGGTGGCTGAAGGCTGGGGACTGGAGGAAAGCACATCTGGAGCAGGTCTGGATGTCTGGCAGGCAGAGATTCAGCCAGAGAAGGCAGGCAGCTCAGAGCTCAGTGCTCACAAGGGATGGATGCTGGTTAGGGATCAGCAGCCAGGGTTATCACAAGGACTAAGCTCCAGGAAGGTTTCTAAGGGCACCCTGGAGACCATGGATAGCTCTGGCCACATCCTCCAGGCAGGAACCAAGTCCATGTCCTTAGCACTGTTCTCCCAGATATCCTCCTGAATGTTTTCCTGGCCATTGCAGTGGATAACCTGGCTGAGGCCGAGAGCCTGACCTTGGCCCAGAAGGCCAAAGCAGAGGAGCGCAAACGGAGGAAGATGTCCAGGTGAGTGCTGCCATCCCTGCCCATGGCAGCTCCCAGATGAGGTGTTTGGGTGTGAGGGGACAGAGTGACCTTTCCCATGGCCCCTGCCCAGACTTCAGTTCCTGCTCTGCCCTCCTCTCTGCTTAGAGGTTACCCAGAGAAGTCTGAAGAGGAGAAGCAGATGCTGGCAAAGAAACTGGAGCAGAAAGCAAAGGGAGAAGGGATTCCCACAACAGCCAAGGTCAGTTCTGATGGGGGTGAGCCTCGGAGAGCTCCTGGGAGGGGCCTGGCTCCCTGTCCCATCAGCCAGGATATACAAAGGCTTGGAGCCAGCCTGGGTCTGGCCTCTTGACCAGAATCACTCCTCACTGTAGCATCCACTGGTGATGGGTGCTCTTGGTGATGGGGGCTCTCTGGGGCCAGGCAGGATATGTTCCCTGGTGAAACAGCTCTGTTGCTGGGGATTCTTTTTCTCCAGTTCATTTCCTTGGCCACAGCCAGTTGTCAGTGGCTGAGGTGGTCTGGTAGAATGGAGCAAAGCAAGTCAGCAGCATCCCAGATCTCCCTTATGTCCACACCAGCACCCCCCATATGCAAACCCTTCTGTTCAGCTGTGCTGACTGTGCTGAGCTGCCTCTGAGAAGTGTCTGGCCAGCAGCTGCTTTCCTATCCACTTTCCAGAGGTGCCCTTAGAAACTCACCCAGGAGTTGCTCCCTGTCTTATTCCCCCCCTGGCATATTTGCATGGCTCCAGGCTCTTACCCAGCACACATTCCTGTTTCCCATCCTCTTTGCTTCAACTGCAGCATCCCCTCACCAGGTTCCAGCCTGGGCCAGCACTCCATATGCTTGGTGCTGTGTGGGCCAAATGCAGAGATGCTGCTTGTCCCACATGGCTTCCAAGATGAGAGGGTCTGGCCAACTGGCACATGCAGCTGCACATCCTCCTCTCTGTCTCTCCCTTGTTTCAGTTGAAAGTGGACGAATTTGAATCCAATGTCAATGAGATCAAAGACCCCTACCCTTCTGCAGACTTCCCAGGTAAGACTTGTCCCTGGCAGGGCAGCAGGAAGGCTGAGGAGGTTCTGCAGAGGGATGGTGTGTGAGGAGCAAAGGATGCAGTGAACTTTCACCAGCCTTGGGGTACTGAGGTCCTTCGGGCTTGCATGCCAAATCAGGATCATGGGTCAGAAGATTGTCCATGTGGCCAGATTCCCTCTTTGGATGATTCTTTTCTTTTCCCTTCTCATGGTTTCCCTACAGGTGATGATGAGGAAGATGAGCCTGAAATCCCCCTGAGTCCTCGGCCACGTCCCCTTGCAGAGCTACAGCTGAAGGAGAAGGCCGTGCCCATGCCTGAAGCCAGCTCATTCTTCATCTTCAGCCCAACCAACAAGTAGGCACTGCCCCAGGCATGGCCCAGGTGCCTCTGGCACCAGCTGCTCACAGCAGGGTCCTGTCTGTGCATGAGAGCCGGTTCTGAAGGGAACCAGCTCAAGGGAAAAGCCTTCTGTGAGGAAGGACTGGTACAGACATCCTTCCATGCCTGGGGCCTTCCCGTCCTCAGGGCTTAGCCAGGGCTTGCCAGGCTGCCACGACCCTGTCTGACGCCCCTCTGGCCCCTTGCAGCATCGCATGGCATTTCTGTCCCTGGCAGGTTTCGGGTCCTGTGCCACAGAACTGTTAATGCCACCTGGTTCACCAACTTCATCCTGCTCTTCATCCTGCTCAGCAGCATCTCCCTGGCAGCCGAGGATCCCATCCGCGCCGAGTCCTTCCGCAACAAGGTGCCTGCAGAGATGCAGAGGTTTGGGATGGGGGGAGGTGAAGTTTTACCCCCCTCCACCCCCCTGATTGCCATGCTAGCTCAGATTTGGGGAGCTTTGGGTGGGGCTAGACCTCAGGATAGGGAAAAGAAATCCAAAAGAGGCTCTTACCTCTGGGGAATATTCCAAGGCTTTATTCCATGAAGGGGTCCTGAGGCCAAAGAGGCAAAGAGGGAGAACATGGAGGAGCAGGGGTTTTTATCTGGTCTTTGTCTCAGGATGGGATACCTGGCAGAGAGCCACAGGCTAGAGATAAGGGAAAGGTAGGGTCGGACCAAGGGTCACAATCCCTGGGGGGTTTCCCGGGAAAGACCACTTCCCCGAGGAATACAACAGGGGGGAGACCTCGTGGAGACTCCCAGCTCCCCAGTAAGCAGGGATTTACTTGCCAGATGTTTCTCCTAGGCTGGGATTCCAACCCTGCCTCTGGGAGGGCAGAGCACTCTGGCAGGAGAGGCTGGATGTGCTTTCCATTCAGGGTGCAGCTGGGACAAGGTTTTGCTGCCCCACGTCTCAGCTCACTTCTGGGTGAAAAGATCCACCTGACAGGGTGTGCAAGATTATTTTGGTTTGAAACTGTGGTGGCTTATTGGGGGGGGAAGAGACATCTGTGAGGCAGCAAACTGGACCTCTGGTGTGTGCAGTGCCCTGGATGCTGCTGGCATGCAGCCATGGGAGCCACAGCTCCTGTCCTTCAAGGTACCAGGGACTGGGGGATCTCACATGAGACAGCTTCCCAGGGCACTGAGGGTTTTTGGGGATCAGATGCTTTCAGGGGAGTCAGGTGGAACTCACCTGGAAAGGGAGAGCTTTGTCCCAGCTGCAGGTTGGATCATGCACTGGAGAAAATCAGCAAAGCTGGGGAAAGTTTAGGATTCCTTTTGATACTGGGTTTAGAGACTCTGTTGAGCTGGATGGCCTCCCCAGTCCACAGAGTGGACAACTCCAGGATGTTTGAACACACTGAAGCATTTCCCATGCCACCCAAGTCTCATCCAGTACTGGTGTCTCTGTCCCCAGATTCTTGGATACTTTGACATTGGTTTCACCTCTGTCTTCACAGTTGAGATCGTCTTGAAGGTGAGTCCATGGTCCTGCCATGAGCAGGGCCCAGCACTGTGGCCATGGACACTCACACTCTTCAGGCATTCATGCTCCTGAAGGTCTCAGTGAGGAGAAACTTCCAGCTGACCCTCCTGGAGAGTTCTGCAGTCTGGGTGGTGTGTGACCTGTCCCAGAGGGACACCATGTGTCCTCTCCAGTGAGGTCAGGCAGCTAAGTCAGCTGTGCTGTGACATGGGGACACATCAGTCATGGCAGCAGCATTTTTATTCTGACATGCCATTAAGAAAAAGAGAGAAAGAGAAAGCAGTGAAAATCTGTGGACAAAAGTCACAATCCCAGCTGCTGCCACATGTTGTTCCACTCCAAGAGTCTTTACCATTCTCCTCTTTAATTTGCTGACTGACTGGGAGAGTGTTGTCTCCAGCCAGTGCTGCACAGAGGATTTCCACCTGAAGCCAGCTTCCTGCCTGGCTGCAGGGGTCTGAGCAGGACAGAGTCCCCAGGCCATGAGCTGTGAGAAGTCCCTTGTCCACCCTTCCCCCCATGGAGGAACCATGCCCCTGAGCCCTGCCCAGCCCCTTTCCTAACTCCTTCTGCTCCCCAGATGACAACCTACGGTGCTTTCCTGCACAAAGGCTCCTTCTGCAGGAACTCCTTCAATATCCTGGACTTACTGGTGGTCGCTGTCTCCCTCATCTCCATGGGATTTGAGTAAGCACCTCCATGTGCCACTGAGTGGGCACAAGGCCGTTCAGGCTGGTGGGGCAGCTGGGGTGGTGGCTGGGGAAGGAGCAGCCAGCCCAATGGCTGCCCACGTGTCTGTTATGTCATGTTTAGGGGACATAGACAGCTGGGAGGCAGGCCACAAACTGGCCAGGGAGGTCAAAGGACACTCCTTGAGTGTCAGACATCTGTGGGTAGAAATCCAGTTTGGATCTGCTTCCTCCAGGTGCCATTGTCACTTGTCCTTGTGTGGGGTGGTGGCCGGTGACATCTGTGTGTCTCAGCCATCCCTGCTCCCTCACTGCTGGCCCCAGCCTGCCCTCCTTGGTGCTTGGTGGTGTTGTGCCAGCCTAGCCTGGGCAGGGACGTGGCCCCAGCTCAGCTATGCCTTCCTCCCCAGGTCCAGCACCATCTCTGTGGTGAAGATCCTGCGGGTGCTGAGGGTGCTGAGGCCTCTGCGAGCCATTAACAGGGCAAAGGGGCTGAAGGTAAATGAGAGGCTGGCACAAAGGGGCCTCCTCCCCTGGCAGTCCTACCAGGAGGTTGTTGGCAGGCATCGTGCCCTGTTCCCAATTCCATCTGTTCCCATCTGTGGAAGGGCTCTGCCCAATCCCTCTGCTCTGTTCCTGGAGTGGGAGGGTGTGGGACACAGAGCAGGGGCTTGCCCCAGCTGTGGTCACACCTGCACTGTCCTTCACCTCTGCAGCACGTGGTCCAGTGCGTGTTCGTGGCCATCAAGACAATTGGGAACATTGTGGTTGTCACCACCTTGCTGCAGTTCATGTTTGCCTGCATCGGGGTTCAGCTCTTCAAGGTGAGTGGTGTCTCAGGAGGGACCTCCTGCTCCAGCACATCCTGGCCAGGCTCTCCTGGACATCACCCTGGGGGTGGTGCCTGCCAGTGCTGGGGTCAGCAGAGGCTGTGCTCTCTGTGGGCTGTGAGGGACCCACGGAGGAGCCTGCAGTGAGAGGAGGGCAGGAAGCACCAAAGGTACTGTCAGGTCCAGACAGCACCTGTAAAGGAGCCAACTGCCTCACCTCCCTCCATGCCTCAGTTTCCTCTTTCTGTGGCAGCAGGCACTTCTGACTGATTTCCCCTGTGCTTGGATTGTGATGGGTTTCCTTTCTCACAGCACTGCTCCTGCTCTCTGGGCCTTGGCTGCTCTAAGGCAGAGCTGGCCCTGCCTGAGCTCACTTTTGTTCTAATAACTGAGCTTAAATTCTGAGCTGGTGTGGGAAGAGCTTTCAGGACACCCAGCAGACTGAGCAGACCTGTCAGCATACCTTAGCTTTTAGTTAATTCTCTGGTTCTCCTTTCTTCCCTGTTTTCCAAATAGTTGACTCCCGGGTAGGGTGAGCTAGGTGGGCCTCAGCTCAGGGCTGTGGAAGGTTTGTTCCCATCACCAGGCAGCGTTTCTTGATCTCAGCCTGGGATTGACCCATGGTCTGCCAAGACTGTGGAAGTGCCCTGTGAGCTGGGTTGTGCTGACAGGCACAGTGGGGAGGTCAGTGGTGGTGGGAGGCCAGGGCCAGAGTCTGCATGGAGGTGGTGAGATGGGGTCTGAGGGCTGGGAAGAAGTCAGAACTCCCCAGGGCTTTTGAAGTCAAAGCAACACCATGGCCACTTCTGGTCTCTGTTGAATGCAGGGCAAGTTCTACAGGTGCACAGACCCATCCAAGCTGACGGAGAAGGAGTGCAGGTAAGAGCTCTCTGCAGCTCCCAGGTGGGCAGTGGCCAGGGATGGGAGCTGGGGGGGATGTGCTGGGGAATGCTTCTGTTCCTGCATGGGAATATTGCATCCAGAAAGTGGATCTGGGTGTTGTCCTGTTCTCCCTCTCCCTGGGGTCAATCAGGAGCAAGCACAGGGCTGTCCTCCCCTCCCAGGGACCAAGGAGGCCCAGGCCAGTGCTGCAGCCTGGGCTGAGGGGCCCTGCCAGTGAGCTCTGTGTCCCCTCTGCTGCAGGGGTCAGTTCATCAACTATGTGGACGCAGACCCCACGCAGATCGAGGTGCAGGAGCGGGTCTGGCTGCACAGCGACTTCCACTTCAACAACGTCTTCTCTGCCATGATGTCTCTGTTCACAGTCTCCACCTTTGAGGGCTGGCCAGAGTGAGTCTCTGCTGAGGGAAGGTCTGTGCTGGGGGCAGGGCACTGCCGTGGGCCTTGGCCAGGGTAAAGAAAGAGAAGCATCTCCCTGGCAGTGGCTGTGGAGCTGGCAAGGTCACCCACACAGCCCTGTCCCACCATTGCTGGGTGTCCCCAAAGCTCTCTGTAACCTTCAGGAGGAGACGTGGTCTTCCCCACCCAGTCAGGATTTCTGTTGCCTCAATTTCCCTCCTGTAGGCTGCTGTACATGGCCATTGACACCAATGCTGAGGATGCAGGCCCCATCTACAACTACCGTGTGGAGATTGCAATGTTCTTCATCATCTACATCATCCTCATTGCCTTCTTCATGATGAACATCTTTGTGGGCTTTGTCATCGTCACCTTCCAGGAGCAAGGGGAGAATGAGTACAAGAACTGTGAGCTGGACAAGAACCAGGTAATGGGACTGCTGGAGCAGAGCGAGGAGGGCCAGCCCTGGCTCTGGCCCTGCTGGGGCTGGCTGATTTGGATCAGCCCTTCTTTGTGGTGACACTGCTGACACAGATGAGTTCAACCTGCCACAGGTGTGCTGGTGGGGCAGGTCCAGCTGGACCCATTCCAAAACAAGCCTGAGGGAAGGGCAGAGGGGATCAGAAACAGGGACTGGGCCTCCCTGGACAGGTGCCCAGAGTGAGCTGGAGCAGAGAGTTGTGCCCAGTTCTGGGCTCCCCAGTACAAAAGCAACGTGGATGTACTGGGGTGAGTCCAGCAAAGGGCCACTGAGGTGATGGAGGGTCTGGAACATCTAAGGAGGGTCTGGGAGTCAAGTCTGGTGCTGAGAAGAGAAGGATCATAGGAATCTGACCTGTGGGTATAAAACCCAACAGGAAAGCACAGAGGAGACTGAGCCAGGCTCTTTTCAGTTGTGCCCAGTGACAGGAAAAAATGCAATGGACACAAACTGAAGAAAACAAGAAATTCCATTTAAACATTAAAAATGTTTTAAAACACCTCTTTTTTTTTAATAATGATGGGGGTCAAGCACTGGAACAGGTTGCCTACAGATGCTGTGAAGCCTCCATCTCTGGAGCTATTCAAAAGCCAATTGTCCTGGGCAGCATGCTCCAGCTGACCCTGCTTTGGGCAGGAAACTGTAGCTAGACCACCTCCAGAGGTGCTTTCTGCTGCCAGCCCTTCTGTGATGCTGTCATGCTGTCATTCTGTCTGGGGACAGCAAGGCTGAAAGAGGCAGAGGCATTGGCAGAGGATGTGGGACACGCTGGGGAGGACATTGGGCAGGGGCAGCTGCTGGTCCTGGAGTGCTGTCACGCTCCTGAACTGAGGCAGCTCGAGCTGGGGGTGCCAGGGTGGTGTGAACCACACAGAAACCCAGCAGAGATGGCCCTGGGCTGCTGGGGAGGGGCAGGCCTGTGCAGCCATCTCAGTGCCCCCTTCACCCCTGGTTCATGTGGTGTCCTCAGGGAGCTCTAAGCTGCTCCTGAGAGACCCTGGGGAAATGCTGGGACAAGCAGGCAGGCTCTGGGCTGGAGGGGTCAGGCCAAGGGCAGCAGGGCCATCTTGGAGGCAGAAGATGGCTGTGGAAGCATGTGGGTGCTCTGGGGTGTTTTTGCAGGACGCACAGCCGTTTCATGACCCACTGCCCTACCTGGCCCGTGTGGTTGGGCAGGGAGAGAAGGGCTCTGTGGGGATGTGCAGCGTTGCTGGTGGTGCTGAGTGTGCCCTGCAGTGGGATCACAGCTGCCCTCCCTCCCTCCCTCCCTCCCTCCCCAGCGCCAGTGCGTGCAGTACGCGCTGAAGGCTCGCCCGCTGCGCCGCTACATCCCCAAGAACCCCTACCAGTACCAGATCTGGTACGTGGTCACCTCCTCCTACTTCGAGTACCTCATGTTCTTCCTGATCCTGCTGAACACCATCTGCCTGGGCATGCAGGTGAGGGCACAGGTGTGTTGCAGGGGTGTCTGTGGGAGGGCACAGCGACTTCCACTGCGACAACGTCTTCTCTGCCATGATGTCTCTGTTCACTGTCTCCACCTTTGAGGGCTGGCCAGAGTGAGTCTCTGCTGAGGGAGGGTCTGTGCTGGGGGCAGGGCACTGCCATGGGCCTTGGCCAGGGTTAAAAAGAACAGCTGTCCATGTTGAGAAGCAGTCTCCCTGGCAGTGGCTGTGGAGCTGGCAAGGTTACCCACGCAGCCCTGTCCCACCATTGCTGGGTGTCCCCAAAGCTCTCTGTAGCTCTCAGAGGAGACATGGTCTTCCCCACCCAGTCAGGATTTCTGTTGCCTCGATTTCCCTCCTGTAGGCTGCCGTACATGGCCATGAGCAGGGCTCAGCCCTGTGCTCCCTGAGAGCCTCTGGATAGGGGCTATTTGCTGATGGTGTGATGGGGCAAATGGGACTTTTGCCCCATCCCCAAAATGGGATGTGGGGAGCCCAGAGAAAGGGCTGCAGGGGGGAATTTCCTTTTTGCTGAGCCATAGGCTTGGCTGTGGGAGGGGGTTCTGCACCCAGCACACATCTCTGAGCTCACAGTGGAGGCTGGATCTGCCATCAGCTAATGGCTCCTTCTGCCTTATCCTCAGCATTACAACCAGTCTGCAGAAATGAACCACATCTCAGACATCCTCAACGTGGCCTTCACCATCCTCTTCACCCTGGAGATGGTCCTCAAGCTCATGGCCTTTAAAGCTAAGGTGAGAGAAGGGCGTGATCAGCATGGAAAGCAGGCCAGGCCATGGGGTCCATTTATCCTGCATTTGGCATCTCTTGAGTACAAGCACCTCTCCCTGCAGCTCCAGAGAACTTCCCCTTGCAAGACCTTTAGGGAGCCCCATGTGCAGGACCTTGGTGTTTCTGGAGGGACTTGTCAGGGCTGCCCTTGCCAGCCAAATCCCACCCAGTCCAGCTGGCCATTATTCCATCTTCAGTGTCATACCCAGAGTGGGGTCAGCTCCAGCCATCCTGATCCACCCTCCTCATTTCACTGCAGGACCAAATAACTGAGCAGAGGGTGCAGGCTCTGACCACCATCCCTTCTTCTCAGGGTCAGAGTCACTGAAGAACCTTCTGGTACCCCCTCCTCTGGGCTCCAGCCTCTGTCTCCTCCCTGACTTACACCCTTGCATGTTGACTCTTCTTTGGCTCCTCCCTGACAGGGCTACTTTGGAGACCCCTGGAATGTCTTTGACTTCCTCATAGTGATTGGCAGCATCATTGATGTCATCCTCAGCGAGATCGATGTAAGTGTGGGGGGGCTGGGGCACCCACCCCAGGGACCTGCCCTGGCACCAGGCAGGAGTGCTGGCACAGTGTCCAGCTCTGCAGGGGATGGTGTCCAGCTCTGCAGGGGATGGTGTCCAGCTCTGCAGGGGTTGGTGTCCAGCTCTGCAGGGGGATGGTGTCCAGCTCTGCAGGGGTTGGTGTCCAGCTCTGCAGGGGTTGGTGTCCAGCTCTGCAGGGGATGGTGTCCAGCTCTGCAGGGGATGGTGTCCAGCTCTGCAGGGGGTGGTGTCCAGCTCTGCAGGGGGATGGTGTCCAGCTCTGCAGGGGATGGTGTCCAGCTCTGCAGGGGATGGTGTCCAGCTCTGCAGGGGATGGTGTCCAGCTCTGCAGGGGATGGTGTCCAGCTCTGCAGGGGATGGTGTCCAGCTCTGCAGGGGTTGGTGTCCAGCTCTGCAGGGGGATGGTGTCCAGCTCTGCAGGGGTTGGTGTCCAGCTCTGCAGGGGTTGGTGTCCAGCTCTGCAGGGGATGGTGTCCAGCTCTGCAGGGGATGGTGTCCAGCTCTGCAGGGGGTGGTGTCCAGCTCTGCAGGGGGATGGTGTCCAGCTCTGCAGGGGATGGTGTCCAGCTCTGCAGGGGGATGGTGTCCAGCTCTGCAGGGGATGGTGTCCAGCTCTGCAGGGGATGGTGTCCAGCTCTGCAGGGGGATGGTGTCCAGCTCTGCAGGGGATGGTGTCCAGCTCTGCAGGGGTTGGTGTCCAGCTCTGCAGGGGGATGGTGTCCAGCTCTGCAGGGGTTGGTGTCCAGCTCTGCAGGGGATGATGTCCAGCTCTGCAGGGGATGATGTCCAGCTCTGCAGGGGGATGGTGTCCAGCTCTGCAGGGGTTGGTGTCCAGCTCTGCAGGGGATGGTGTCCAGCTCTGCAGGGGATGGTGTCCAGCTCTGCAGGGCATGGTGTCCAGCTGTGCAGGGGTTGGTGTCCAGCTCTGCAGGGGATGGTGTCCAGCTCTGCAGGGGGATGGTGTCCAGCTCTGCAGGGGGTGGTGTCCAGCTCTGCAGGGGTTGGTGTCCAGCTCTGCAGGGGTTGGTGTCCAGCTCTGCATGGGTTGGTGTCCAGCTCTGCAGGGGATGGTGTCCAGCTCTGCAGGGGGATGGTGTCCAGCTCTGCAGGGGTTGGTGTCCAGCTCTGCAGGGGGATGGTGTCCAGCTCTGCAGGGGTTGGTGTCCAGCTCTGCAGGGGTTGGTGTCCAGCTCTGCAGGGGATGGTGTCCTCTCCTCTCCCCCTGCTCTGCCTGGTTCTGAGGAGGGCCAAGCCAGGATCAGCACAGGGCACGAGCACATGGAGAACACAGCTGTGGCCCTTTGAGCATCAGAGCACAATTTAAACATCCCCAACTGCCCAGCATGTCACATTGCCCCCTCCCCTCTGGTCTCCTGACTCTGTAGGCACTGGAGTCCTGTGGTGGTCAGTCACTCTGGACTAGCCCATAAGCAGCCCCTGCCCCACCCCCCCTGGGCATGGCTGGACAGGCATCCACACATCCAGCCTCACATCAGTGCAGGTGGGAGTAAAGGGTTCCCACAGCTCCCTGTCCCCACAGGGCTCTGCTGGCCCATAGGAATGATCAGACCCATCAGATTTCAGGACATTTGCCTTGTGTGTGTCCCTGGCAGGGTGTGTGCACCTGTGTGAGCTCCAGACAGCCCTGCAGGAGCAGTGTAAGCTGTGTGAGCTGTGGGGCTGGAGCCTCGGGCAGTGCTTGGTGAGTGCTCTGCTGGGAGCATTTCCAGAGCAGTGCTAGGAGCCAGCCTGCCTTCCCCACACCTGTGCCTGGCCCTGAAAATGCCCCCCTGCTGTGGGAGGTGTGTGCTTGCCCAGCGGACCTGCTGGTGGCCCCAGAAGCAGCTGTGGAATGGGAGAGATGATGGATTAACCCTCTCCAGTGGCTTGGCAGTGTCTCCTCAAAGGGGCAGGGCTTGCCAGCTCTGGTGCACTGCAGGGCTGGGCCTGGCACTGCTGCTGCCTCTGCCACCCCTGCACAGGTCACCTTCAGATGTTCTCTGTGCAGGAAGGTGAGGGTTTCAGAGACCCTTGAGAGCAGTGACCTTCTCTGTAGGGTATTCCAGGCCTCACAGAGCTGGGATGAGCACAAACCATCCACCCTCCTCTCCTGTGAGAGCCCTCTGTCCCTCTCTGCACAGTCCTGCCCATCAGTACAGCCATCCTCTGGGCTTCTCAGCCTTCCTGAGCTCCCAGATTTCATTCCAGTGCCAACAGCTTTCACCTGTCAGCAGCTGCTCCTCCTCCTTGCCCACCAGCTCTCTGCACCTGTGACTTGATCTCCCACTGCCTGTCCTTCCCCTGCCTGCTGTCACTGAGAACTGAAGTTCAAGGGGTGCTCAAGGCCTGGACTGGGCAGTGGTTTTCAGTCCCTCTGGAGCAGGTGACCCCTTGGCACACATTCCCAAACCCTGCTGTCCTTGCTGAGGGTCTGTGGGGATGCCCAGGACACGTCACAGGTGCCCTGACTGGGCTGGCAGGGACTGGCCCAGGTACTGTGCTCTGTGTGCTGCAGCTCTGCTGACAGCAGCAGGACCAGGCAGAATTCTGGGAATGTTCTATGTGGCCTGAGCTTCCTGGGTCCTTTCCCCTGTGTCTGTGTGCAGGAGCACTAAGAGCACTGGTTTCCTTCCCCAGCCTGCCAAGATCCTCAGGGACCTCTGTCAGAGCCAGCCCTGCTCTGGCAGTGCCCACCTCTGTCCCCTCAGGGCTGTCTTACCTCTCCCAGTGTGCTGCCTTTTCCAGCCAGCCCACATCTCTCCCAGCCTTGCCAAGTGTTTCCCAGCCATCTGGTGATGTGCAGGGGGTTGGGATTAGGATTAGGAGGCATGGAGAGAGGGGAAGGGGTGGGGGCAACCTCTGATGGGTCTCCTTCCTGCTAAGAGGTCAGTACGAGGTGAGTCTGTCACCCCTTGTCCCCAGCAGCCACTGCACCCATCACAGCTCCCCCAGGGGGCTGCAGTGTGGGGCTGGCAGATGATACCCTGCACCAGCCCAGCCAGTCCTGGTGGCAATCAGGCACACAGCTCTGCTTTGCAAAGTCCCTCTCCTCTCCTCTCCTCTCCTCTCCTCTCCTCTCCTCTCCTCTCCTCTCCTCTCCTCTCCTCTCCTCTCCTCTCCTCTCCTCTCCTCTCCTCTCCTCTCCTCTCCTCTCCTCTCCTCTCCTCTCCTCTCCTCTCCTCTCCTCTCCTCTCCTCTCCTCTCCTCTCCTCTCCTCTCCTCTCCTCTCCTCTCCTCTCCTCTCCTCTCCTCTCCCTGAGTTCCCCCAGACCCCGGGGGCATTGAGGGCTCTGAGGGAAGCAGGGGTGGCTCCCCTGGCAGTGCTACCCCAGGCTCTGGGCTGTAGGAGGCTGGGGTGCTGCTGTGCTGCTGCTGTCACTGGCCCAACCCTGCAGCCTCCCACCCCACAACTCCTGTCTGGGACCCCAGGCTGGGCTGTGCAGGGGGCACAGGGGCTGGACCACCCCACCAGCAGTCAGGGGCTGACGCTGAGTGCCCCTGCCCAGAGTGCCCCAGGCTCTCTGCAGGCAGCAGGAGCGTCTCTGCCTGGCTCTGAGGAGCCCCAGGGGCTTTGCCCCCTGCCCAGCCCTGGGGCTGCCAGTCCTGGTGCTCACTCCAGTGACCAGTTCAGGTCAGGTTTCAGCCTTGGTGCCCGAGCTGCCGTGCTGGGAGCAGCCCAGCAGCCCAGAGCAGTCCTGTGCTGGCTGAGGAGCTCAGCTCCAGACCCCTGGGCCTGGCCATGAGGGCAGCAGCATCACTGAGGTTTGGCCCAGCTTTCCTGCCCCTCTGAGGGTGTCACAGCAGGGGAAGTGCAGCAGGGCACAGAGGTGAGCCCCTCGTGGTCTGTGCTGGTTCCTTGCTCACCCAGATGTGCCTCTGCCTGTCAACAGTCACCCTTGTCCCTGAGCCTAAGGGATGGTGGGGCTCTGCCTGCCCTTCCCTGTGCCTCTCCTCTCCTCCCCAATTCCCATCTTACTCTTTCTTCTGTGTCTGTTTATCTTCTTTTGTCCCCCTCCCTGTCGTTCCTGCCTCACCTCTGCTGACTCTCTTGTTCTCCTGACAGACCATCCTTGCACCCAGTGGTGGATTGTACTGCCTGGGGGGAGGCTGTGATGGCACTGTGAGTACCAGCTGCATCTGCCTGCCCTGCCTCCCTCCCCCCCTGCAGCCTTTGCATGTCCCCTGCATGTCACTGGGGCACTCCACGCCCAGCTGTTCTCCTGGGGTGTAGCTCTGCCCTCGCTGAGAGGGGCTTTGGGGTGACACACCACACACACAGTCACCCCTTCCCACCCTGAGGGGTTCCCCAGCCCTCCTGGGCTCCTCTGAAAGCCCAGCCCTGCCCTTCCCCATCCCATCCCCTGGAACTGCCACATCAGAGGGCCTTTGCAGCTGTGGGGCAGGAAAGCTGGCCTTGCTCCTTCTGCCCATCACCCTGGCTGCCTGAGGCTGAAGGGGTGCAGCCTCTGACAGCCAGAGAAACGGTCAGAGGGGCAATCCCTGCCCTGTGCCTTCCCCCAGAGCTGGCTCTGTCCCCTGGGTGCAGCCCAGTGTCCTGGGGGGCTGAGTTTGGCCCTGCACTGGTGGCCAAGGGCACCAAGGGCAATGGGGTGTCCTGGGTTGGTCTGAAAATGTGGAGGGAGCTGACAGCAGGGCCAGAGCCTCCTGCCAGGGCCCTGCTGCTGGGCACTGCAGGGTGCAAGCTGCTCCCCACAGGACACTGCCCCAGTGGTGGGGACAGGGTGCCCTGGGGCTGATGGGATGCTCCTGACCACTGCACTCACTGCCTGGGCACGAGGCACCAGGAGAGGGACAGGTGAAAGAAAGAGGTGGGAGAAGAGATGGAGGTTTTCAGTGCAGCCCTGGGAGCTCAGAAGTGTGATACTGAGGAAAGTGGAGCTGCTGGGAGGGGTATTTACAGCTGGATTTTGTTGCCCTGACATAGCTGGGGGTGAGTGGGCTGGGTGATGGGAGTGAGAGGCATCCAGGGGCAGCACTGAAGCTCTGGTAGGCCAAGGGGCAGTGGGAAAAGCACCCCTGGCAGTGATGGAGTGCAGGGAGGCAGTGCCAGGAGGGTCTGTTCATGGCTCCTGCTGGCAGAGATGGTGGCTGAGGCTGTGCCCTGCTGGGGCCATCAAGGGCACGGGTGACCAAGCTCCCAGCATCTCCAAGCACCACTGTTAGGTGCTTCCAGACAAAACCTGGTCCTTCCATGCCAGGAGCCATGCCTTGCCTCACCTCCTGCCTGCCCTCTCTGCCCTGAACCCCTCCCAGGGGATACCCACCGAGAGCAGGCATCACTGCACAGCCAGGT
This sequence comes from Phylloscopus whistleri, assembly GCA_017589585.1. Taxonomy (NCBI): domain Eukaryota; kingdom Metazoa; phylum Chordata; class Aves; order Passeriformes; family Phylloscopidae; genus Phylloscopus; species Phylloscopus whistleri. The sequence continues at coordinate 1,541,495 of JADMLD010000105.1, read as the reverse complement.
GACACTGGCAGCACCCCGCAGAGACACCTCTCTTCAGTCCCTCCTCTGGTTAAAGTCCTGCTGTAGCATTCTCAGAACAGCCCCTCTGTGCTTAAAGAGCTGTCATTAGCCCTTCCTGTGCCTGGTGCCCACAGGATGTGCTGGACAAGACCCTGGTGGGACTAAGCCTGTCTGTGGTGGCCCTGTGACCCTCACAGCTCTCCCAGTCCATGTGGCAGCATGCCTCCCTTCCTGCATTATCCCAGTGTCAAAAGTGGGAGCATGGGGGCCTGGGGAGATGAGATCCCTGGGAAGGCTGTGGGGGGAAGTGCCAGGGGGAAAAGTGCCAGCACATCGTTGCAGTGTGATCCTGTGTGCAGGCAAGGCACTGCACTGCAAGAGGGATTGCCCCTCTGACCGTTTCTCTGGCTGTCAGAGGCTGCACCCCTTCAGCCTCAGGCAGCCAGGGTGATGGGCAGAAGGAGCAAGGCCAGCTTTCCTGCCCCACAGCTGCAAAGGCCCTCTGGTGTGGCAGTTCCAGGGGATGGGATGGGATGGGGAAGGGCAGGACTGGGCTCTCAGGGTCCCACCTTTGCTGGTGCCTGGGGGTGGGATCTCATTACCCTTCCTCACCCCTGGACCTGGACCCCCCTGCCTTGCAAGCCTGGAGGCCTCAGCACTCTGGTCCCAGCTGCTGTGCTCTGCCTGCAGGACCCTGATGACAACTCCCGTGTCTCCATCACCTTCTTCCGCCTCTTCCGGGTGATGCGTCTGGTGAAGCTGCTGAGCCGGGGTGAAGGTGTCAGGACCCTCCTGTGGACCTTTATCAAGTCCTTTCAGGTCTGCCAGGAGCAGTGCTCCCCTCCCAAACACCCACGTGCCCCGGGCTGGCACAGTGGCTGATCCTCAGGCTGGCAGTGTGAGCAGCCTGTCCTCGGCAGGCAGAGCAATGCTGGCAGGGTGGGCTGGGGGTTTGTGGTGTGTGGAACATTGCCCACGTGGGTGGGAAGGTGTGTGGGGACTCACTGGCTGACAGCACTGAGGGTCAGACCGGGCCAGGTGCTGGCAGTACCTGCCTGGGCCCGTTTGTCCTGGTCCTGGTTGGCTGGGATCTGCACCAGGTGGGTGCCTCAGGGCATTCTGCAGCATCAGCTCACAGCCCTGACCTGGGCAGTTCCCTCAGCCCTGGGCAGCCCTGGGGTGTGCTGAGCCTCTGTCCCAGCCACAGAGAGCAGTGCTCCTGTGGGGGCTGACATCAGCCTCCCACGTGTCAGAACCACAGAGAGGGGGCCAGCAGGAGGGTGGTGAGAGGAACAGGTGAGCTGGGGCCAGCAGGAGGGTGGTGAGAGGAACAGGTGAGCTGGGGCCAGCAGGAGGGTGGTGAGAGGAGCAGGTGAGCTGTCCCCTCTTCACACCAGTGTCCCCGTGCAGCACCTCCAGGGCTGATGCCCTGTCCCTGGGTTGTGTCTCACACAAGCCATGGTCCTTTTGTCACAGGCTCTGCCATACGTGGCCCTGCTGATTGTGATGCTTTTCTTCATCTATGCTGTGATTGGGATGCAGGTGAGGGGCACAGGGGCAGGGGGGTGGGAATTGGCCTTCATCAGATGCCCTGAGCCTGGTGGCACCTGGGGAGGTGGGACAGGGAGGGACTGGTTCCTCTGTTGGGCCCTCTCTGGGACTTCACACGTGACGTGTTTACCCTGGTCTGCAAGGATGTTTGCCACCCAGCAGCCTCCCATCCCTGGGCTTCAGCCAGGGCAGCTGAGGCAGATGGCAAAGAGCTCTTTGGGAGGCAATGGCACAACCTAGACACAGGTGCCCTTGTCTCCCTGGCCCAGATGAAGTGCAGCTGTAGTCAGGAGTGTTTTCAGCACTGGCAGGAATGTCCAAGCAGCTTCTAAGCCCCAGAGCACCCACACCCCAATCTTAATCTCTTTTGGGGATGCCCAAAGCCAAATAAACAAGAAGAAGTGGAGCTCAGGCACCAGAGGTGCTCTGGAGGGTGGCTGGTGCCAAAGAAAGGATGGCACACTGGAGACCTCCCACTGTGATTTACAGATGTTTGGGAAGATTGCCATGGTGGACGGGACCCAGATCAACCGAAACAACAACTTCCAGACCTTCCCACAGGCTGTGCTGCTGCTCTTCAGGTCAGCCTTGTGCTCTTGTGTGAGCAGCTCCAGAAGGGAGCCAGGCTCTGAGCGTGTGGGAATGCCCAGCTTGGTGGGAGGGAGGACCAACATTTCAGCTGATTTCTTTTTTGTCCCACAGAAAGGTCTCCTGCAGCAGCGGGAGCATTTCAGGAGAGGCTGTGGGTTTACTTGGTGTGGCTGGGCTGCCAGAGAGAGGGGATTTTGGGGTTGCTATTCTGAATACTCCCTTCCCAGACTGGATCTCAATTTGTGAATTGTGAGGAAACTCATGGGAAGCAGGAGCTCAGCCCAAGGCTTTCCTTGACTCCAGGCAATTTCTGAACCTTTCAGTGGCCCTATAGCAGCAAGCCCAGAACCCTGACTGCTCCTTTCCCAGCAGCTTCCCCTTCCCCTGTGGGCTGGACTGGCCTCAGCCCTCCCTGCATGCCCAGCTCCTGTTCCCTGTGCCCAGGTGTGCCACGGGGGAGGCGTGGCAGGAGATCCTGCTGGACTGCAGCTACGGCCGGCGCTGCGACCCCGAGTCCGACTACGCCGAGGGCGAGGAGTACACCTGTGGCACTGGCTTTGCCTACTTCTACTTCATCAGCTTCTACATGCTCTGTGCCTTCCTGGTATGCTGGCTCCCACAGGCCCCTTTGGCAGCCCTGTCCTGCCTGGGACAGTTGTCAGTGGTGTGTGGACATCACCCCCAGCCCACCGACTCAGCCATGCTCTAAACTGACCCAGGACCCCCTTTTAGCTCCTTCCCACAGCCTCTGTGTGCTGCCTTCCAGATGTGTTTGTGTTGGCCTTGGCAAGGGTGGAGAGGGACATGGTGCTGATGTGCTTTGTCCTTTCACACGACCTGCTTGAGCAGGAGGTTCCTCTCTGCATGGGAAGACCCTCCCTCAGCATCCTCTGATTCCAGGAGATCCCAAACCCCTTCTGCTCCAGAACACCTCTGCCCATGTGTTTGTAGTGCCCTTGTCTCTCCCCCAGCTGGGTCCTTCCCATCCATCCCTCTGCCCTCAGATCATTAACCTCTTCGTGGCTGTCATCATGGACAACTTTGACTACCTGACACGGGACTGGTCCATCCTGGGGCCCCATCACCTGGACGAGTTCAAGCGGATCTGGGCTGAGTACGACCCCGAGGCCAAGTGAGTGTGGGTGGGTGGGAGGCAAGGAGAGGGAGACAGGCATGGCAGGGGGGGCTGTGGCACTGCCTGAGTCAGGGTCCAGCCTCTCAGAGGTGGATGTGTGTAGGAACAGGGTAAAAAACTGGCCTGTCATTTCTGCTAAGTGCAGCTAACAAGCAATTTGCAAATTCCCATATGAAGCTGTCTTGAGAATGAGAAGTTCCTTTAACACAGCAGACTATCCTGAGGGTGAAAAATAAGTGCACCTGTAATAACAAGGGATTTGTCCCATGAGAATCAGTAAAGAAAATATGTAAACAATTCAAGAATAGATAGATTTTGACAGACAAGTAAAATACCTTTTAGTAACCAATAAAATAATTATAAAACTAATAATTAAATAACAAATAAATAAATAATAATATAAATAATAAATTAAATAAAATCAAAGATTTAATTAATAAATTAATTAAATAAAGCAATATTTTCATATATTTAATAATAATTTTAGAATATTTACTAATATTTACTAATATAATATTATATAAATAAACTATTAATATAATATAATATAATATAATATAATATAATATAATATAATATAATATAATAAGCTAATAATTAAATAAAACTATTAACCAATTAGAAGTTGCCCTCAAAGTTTGTAAAAACTGTATAAAAGACAGCATGTGGCCATAATAAAGAGCCTGCTGAAGAGATTCTCTCATGTCACTCTGTATGCCTGTCCACCCTAACAACGATAGATGTGGACTTGCCAGAGTTGCTCCAGGCCTGATAAAAGCCATCAGGATATTTGGGAACACAGTACTGGCAGTTCCCTCTTCATCCAGCTGTGGCGAGGCTGCCAGCTCTTCCCAGGCCACTGCCACACCTGTACCTGCCCCCAGTGCCACAGCTGCTTCCCCCTGAGGAGCAGAGGCAGAGCAGGGATCTGCCCAGCACAGAGGCACGGGGCAGAGCCCAGCATCAGGCCCCAGAGCACCTCCCCAAGCAGCTCTGCTGCCTCACTGCCTCACTGCTGTGCTTCCTCTGCAGGGGCAGAATCAAACACTTGGATGTGGTGACTCTGCTGAGGCGGATCAACCCTCCCCTGGGCTTTGGGAAGTTCTGCCCACACCGTGTAGCCTGTAAGGTAAGAGCCAAGGGGGTGGCAAGGTGTGTGAGCACAGGGACACCTTCCTTAGGCTGTCACTGTGTCCTCCCAGCAGGCTGAGAGGGACAGTCCAGCCAGCTTCCAGTGGCTTACATGCTGGAAAAACTCTTTTTCTGACCCAGAGATGGGGCTCCTGGGAGGCATTTAAAGATTTTTATTCAGTATTTTTTTATATTTTTATTTATATTTTTAACATTCAGTATTTATTAATATTTTATTCAAATTTATTTTATTTTCAGTCTCATGAGAAGGGTGAGATGGTACAGATGTTACAGTTCATGCCATCACAATCAGAAGCTAAACTATTTCCTAGTTGCAAGACATTATAAGTGTTTTTTGGCCTAATGCTGCTAATGCTTCTAAGCCAATCATTTATTCAAATACCCCACGTGGGTCTTGCTACAATACATTTTTCATAGTTCTATTTCTCCAAAATATCTAGTCTATTTGCAAGGTTATCATTTGAGACTTGTTTCTAGTTCTATTTCTCTCCCAACAACGTCTGTCCCATGAAAAAGGACAAAGGAAAAAAAATGGGAAAGGAAAATGTCCTTTTTCATGGGAAAGGAAAATGTCCTTTTTCATGGGACAGACGTTGTTCAGAGAGAAATCAGGGTTTTGAGAATGGGTTTTGAGAATTCTCTACAAACCCATTTCCCACACTCACACTCTGCTCTGGCCTCTCAGTTTTAATGAAGGGGTGCATTCAGGGGGCAAGGAGAGGTGCTGCTGTCCTGCACAGAGCTGATGTGGTTCAGGCTCCTGAAGATCAGGACTTACCTGTGCTCACCTCCTGCTCCAAAGGTGTGGCACTGATGGGCTGGCTCTGCCCAGAGCCCTCACTGCAGGGACTTGAGGCCACAGTGCAGCTGGAGCAGGAGGGCAGTGCAGGGCTGAGCACCTGCCCTGTCAGCTGGGCTGGAGGACTCGTTTCCAAGAGCTGACAGTGCTCAGGGAGAAGGAAACCCCAACTTCCTTAGCAGAAATACACTTTTCCTGGCTTAGCTCATTCTGAACAAATGCAGGGCATGTGTGAGGCTCATGTTTAACATGCATGGGCAGGAGCTCAGGCACTGGTGTGATCCCTTCCGGGGTTCTGGGCAAATGCATCGGAGATTTGATCCCCAGATTCCTCACAGCAGCCTGGAACAGGTTTTGGAGTGGGGAGTGCAGTGCAAAATGACTCCCATCCCTCTGAAAAGAGCTGGGGGGATTCAGCCTGCAGAAGAGGAGGCTCAGAGGGGACCTTCTCACTCTCTACAACGCCCTGGCAGGAGCTTGAGGCCAGGTGGGAGTTGGTCTTGTCTCTCCAGTAACAAGTGACAGTACAAGAGGAAACAGTCTCAAGTTTCATGATGAGAGATTTAGGATGGATATTAGGGAAATTCTTTTCACAGAAAGATTGGTTAGGCTCTGATGATTGCCCAGGCTGTCCAGGGCAGTTGTGGGTTACCACCCTGCAGGGATTTAAAAGCCATGTGGATGTGGTGCTTGTGTACATGGTGGCCTTGGCAGTGCTGGGGGAACAGTTAGACCTGATGATCTTACAGATCTTTTCTGACCTAAACAATTCTGTGACTCCATGACTTTCTCCCATGGCACCCATGCCCCTGTAGGTTATTTCCCCTGGCTCTGCCCATCACTTGCTCTGGTTCAGCTGCCTGGGCAGGGCAGGGCAGGGCAGGTGGGGCTGGGAGGGCTCCATGCCCTGAGCAGAGCCTCTGGCCAGGACAGGCAGTGAGGCTGGGGGCTGCCAGCCTGCTCTGTCAGCTGGGCTGACAGGAGCTGCTTTGCTGTGCAGCGCCTGGTGTGCATGAACATGCCCCTGAACAGCGACGGCACCGTCACCTTCAACGCCACCCTCTTTGCACTGGTGAGGACAGCCCTCAAGATCAAGACAGAAGGTGAGCACTCACCTTGTCTGCCCCTACAGCCTGACAGGGGACCCTCCTGTGCTGCTGGGTGTGGGTTACACACCCTTCCCCCACTGGCCAGGGATCTCAGGGCACTTGTCTGTGGGATCAGACCCTCAGCTCTGTTCCTGTTCCCCATCTCTCCCTGGGTGCCTGCATGGCCCTGCTCAGCCCTGGAGGATCTTGTCAGCTGATGGCCCACGTGTTGCAGCCCTGAGGAATGAACCAGGGCCACCAGTGCCACCCTGAACAGCTTAGGAGTGGGGCTGGTCCAGCTCCCATCCTTTGAATTCAGCTGTGCTGGGGAGGAGCTGCTTTCACCCCTTCCTTGCCAGCAGCATAATTTGCTGAGCTCTGCTGTGGGAAGCTGTCCCACCAGCTTGTTTCTGTGCCTGTGCTGTGAGCAGCTCTGGGCTGGGCAGCCAGCTGTGGCAGGAGCTGAGGCCAGGCACTGCTGGGCTCCTGGGATCAGTGTCTTCCAGCAGTGTGGCACGGTGCTTCCCTCTGGCTGGGGTGGGAACACGGCAGCCTGGGAGAAGCACAGGAGATCCTGGAGATAAACCAGGATTTCAGGAATGATGAGCCCTGTGGCAGCACCAAAGGGGAGGTCAAAATCTGTAAAGTATTCTGGCTAAAATCAAAGCCTTGCTGTTACTAAGCTCATTTCTGTTGGGTGGGGAGACAGAGAGGAGCTGTCACAGCCTCCAGGAGGTTGGCCAGGTGTTCACATGCTTTGTCTTCGCTGCTGTTCACATCCCTGGGAATGAACTGCTCTGTCCTGCTCGCTCTCCTCACAGGTAATTTTGAACAGGCCAATGAGGAGCTCAGAGCTATTATCAAAAAAATCTGGAAGCGAACGAGTATGAAGCTTTTGGACCAGGTGATCCCACCCATTGGAGGTATGGCACCAGGTGGCACTTCCCAGAGGGACAGGGACACTCCTGGTCAGGCTCTCACTGCTCCAGCCACTTGGGGCCTTGTGACAGGCAGAATCACCACGTTGGTTTCCTCCCTCCAGATGATGAGGTGACAGTGGGCAAATTCTATGCCACTTTCCTGATCCAAGACCATTTCAGGAAGTTCATGAAGCGCCAGGAGGAGTATTATGGGTACCGGCCCAAGAAAAACCCTGTGGAGATCCAGGTTGGTGTGTGGGTGCTGCTGGAGGGGAATTCTGGGGGCAGGCAGGGAGCTCTGCAGGGAGGAGGCTTTCCCCAGCCTGGGGAAGTCCAGGGTGACTCAGAGAGCTGCAGGGACCCCTGTGCCTCAGGCCCCTGGACATGAGGTGTCCCAAGTAAACCAGCACTGAACTGGCCATGGGTCCCCAGCTCTGGGGTGACCTTGGTGTCCAGGGTGACTCAGAAAGCAAAGGAGAGCTTTGATCTCTGCTCCACTGACTCCACTTGTAGAGAGGGCTTGGCAGGATCTGGTGCCTCACCAAGTGGTTTTAGGTCCTGGAATCTCCCACCACAGACCATTGTCTGTGCCAATGCTGCTCATCCAAGCCCTTACCCACCTGCTCTGCTCCAATCCCAGGGCCTTCTCCCTCTTTCTCCCCTTAGCTCCATGTGCCTGGAGTACTCTGTGTTCTCTCAGCCTTACAGAGGGTCAGGTGGAGGGGAGATTGTCTTGGTTTGGAAAGACAGGTGTCTGCCAGGGAAAGCCAGAGCTTCCCTTGGAATGGAGAACATAAACCTCCTCCCTCCAAATTATTGTCATTTTGAAATTAAGGTGCTCTCAGTCAAAGATATGGGAATAGGAATAACAGTTCTTTACCAGGAATATTAAAAATAAAAATGTAGTTGTACAAAAAAGCAAATGAACAAAAACCAAAACACTGACAGTCAGAATACAACCTGACACACTGTTGGTCCAGTCAAGTCCTCGTGAAGTGGCAGATGTGGTTCTGTTGGAGCAGAGATGATCCTGTAGGAGGGTCCAGTGGTGCTGAGATGGGTCTGGTCTCCCTCTGGGAATGCTGTGCACACAGGCTGCCCTGGTGCTCTGAATCTCAGCTTTGATCCAGGTGGGAATGCTGGGCTCCTCCCCTGGGTGGAGCCTCTCCCCATGGGCTGATGGAATTGTCTCAGCCCTGCAGTGAGCCTGGATGGCCCATGGACAGCAGATACCCCTGGAGGGAGGGTGGGTCCTGGCAGGGATAAAGAACACTGCCCCAGCTGGTTTGAACAGACAGCAATGGAACCCACACTGCTGGTTACATCCTGCACTGCAGCCCAGGACAGGGATCAACGTCTGACTTTGAGTGGGGACACTGCAGTCAGAGGAGCCTGCACAGCAGGCCCAAGGGGTGCTGGCAGAGGATTTCTGTGCCTGGCCAGAGGGCTGGGATGTCCCTTGCCTCTCCTGGCTTTGTAGGGAGGAAATCACCTGTAGAGATAAAAGACCAGGCCCCAAAGGTGCAAAGCAAGAAGAGCCAGGTCCCAGATGAGGGACAGAAACCCAGCCTGCCCTTGGCTGTCACCAGCCCAATTCTCCATCAGGCTGCCCCTGGTGTTCCCTTCTGTGGGACAGCGTGAGCCTAGAAGCTGTGGGACAGCTGTGGGACACAGGAGCTCAGGAGCAGTGTCACCAAGCACAGAGCCAGCCAGCTGCAGGCTGTGACCCCTGGCCTGTCCTTGGCAGGACACCTGGCAGGGTGAGCCTGTCTCACCATGTTTCCCTCTCCAAAGCCCAAGGTGAGGGGTGGTGTGGCACAGCCACATCAGCCCTGCCTTCCTGTCCCCTCCAGGCTGGGCTGAGGAGCATTGAAGAAGAAGCTGCTCCCGAGATCCATCGGGCCATTTCTGGGGACTTGACTGCAGAGGAGGAGCTGGAAAGAGCCATGGTGGAGGCTGCCATGGAGGAAGGGATATACAGGGTGAGTTCAGCACAGTCTGCACGGTGTGGGTGCAAGGATGATCAGCACTTCTTTCCTTCCTGTGAGCATCAGGACATCCTGGCTGTGTCACCTTGGGCAAGCTGCTCTCTGCCTCAGTTTCCCCTCTGTGAAAGGACCCAGCCCGTGTGCCTGGCAGGGCTGTGCTGGGTATTTACCTGCTGGTTTGGAGAATCCCACTCACACCTTCTGCCAGGCTAAGGCAGGACAGCTCTGGTGTCACAGGAACTGATTCACTTCCCATTCCCTGGGAGTCTCAGAGACAGCCTGGGCAGCTGTGAGGTTGCAGAGTTGCACCTTCTGTGCCAGAGGTGCCACCACCTCAGGCTGTCCTGCAGAGATGACAGGATTTGTCATGGGCTGGCTTATCCCAGGGCTGCTGCACGGCCACCAACCCTCAGTGCCTCAGTTTCCCCACCTGGGCAGTGAGGGACCGTGTGGTCTGCAAGGCCTGAGCAGAGCAATCACTGTTTCCACGTGGGAATGGCCTCAGAGCAGCCTGGAGCTCCAGAGCTCCCCTGATGCCCTCCCTGTTGGTTGCAGAGAACAGGTGGCTTGTTTGGCCAGGTGGACAGCTTCATGGAGCCCAGCAGCCCTCTGCAGCCCCAGGTGGCCAGCCAGAGACCCCTGCAGTTCACCGAGGTGGGCAGTGAGGACCTGGACTCTCCTGTGTTCCTTGATGACTTCCCCCAGGAAGGCAACACCAACATCAACAACGCCAACAGCGGCAGCTGGCTGGAGGGGTAAGGGCTGCCAGCCTCGGGGTGCAGGCAAGGAGGGCAGTGCTGGCCCTGCCCTGGGGCTGTTGCTCCTTCATCTCAGTGCCATGAGGATGGAGGTGGGCAGCAGGGCTGCAGAGACTGCAGGAATCTTCCCTCCCCCTCACCTGCCAGTCTCTGAGGGCCCAGGTTCAGGCCACCAGCACGTGCCTGGGCACAGGTGGAAGTGACCAAAATGATCAGTGTGAGAGGATGTACTCAGGATGTACTCAGTCCTGCTTCTGGGGTCTCCACCCTGCACCCCCATTTCCCATTGTCCCTGCAGGTGCCCCCCGGGGCTGGGGAAGGTGGGCAGGGCTGCACCCCTGGGTGGGGCTGGGCTCAGTGTGTGTCCCCAGCCAGGCTGACCCAGCTGCCTGCCCTTGCCAGGCTGCAGTACGAGGATGAGGTGCTGAGGAGGACGGTACCAGCAGCACGCAGGCGCCCAGCACGGGGTGAGTCTGGGCTTTGTTCTTCTTCTGGGGGGCTGGGACCAGCCCAGGGGCCAGGGCAGGGGGAAGGACCTGGTGGTGGTGGGTGGAAGGAGGAGATGCAGGACCCAATAGGTTGGAGGTTTGCTGAGAGCACTGAGCACAGCAGGATCTCTCTGGAGATGCTTCTCCCTCCTTCTCCCTCCTTCTCCCTCCTTCTCCCTCCTTCTCCCTCCTTCTCCCTCCTTCTCCCTCCTTCTGCCTCCTTCTCCCTTCTTCTCCCTCCTTCTCCCCTTTGAGGTGATGAAATACGGAGACAGTGCCTCAGGCTGGGGGAGCACTGGCCATCCCAGGGCAGCAGGGCTGAAGTACTCCTTCCTTGCCCTCCTGGGTTCCTGTGCTAGCTTAGTCTGCTGGGGAGCTTTGGGGGGAAATATTTTAGGGGATAGGATAAAAGATTCAAAAGAGGCTCTTACTTCAGGGTTATCTTAAGGCTTTATTCTTGAAGGGGTTTCAGGGGTAAAGAGGGCGAAAGAGGAAGAGCATGGGTTTTTATTTAGACTCTGTCTTAGGACAGATAGCTGGCACTGAGCTATAGGTCAGAGATAAGGGAAGGACAGGGTCAAACTGATAGTTACAGGCTTTAGGGGGTTTCTGGGGAAAAACCATTTCCCCAGAAGAATACAACACAGGGCCACAAGACCATGTTTCCTGAAACAGGGACTTTGGGTGCTGCTGAACTCCTAAATCCCAGCCCAGCGAGCCCATTCCCATCCCTGGCAGTGGTGTCCTTGCTCTTGCACCCCTCTGACGTCCCTGCCTTTCCCTCCCACAGAGCACACCCGCCCCATACCCATGGAGAGGCTGAGCAGGAGGCGAGGGGCCGCCTCTGGGGGTCCCTCATCACCAGGGCCACTCCTCCTCCAGCAGGTAAAAGGGGACAGAGGGAACATGTAATGTGGGGGACAGGTGAACCTCCCTCCCATCCTGGGAAGGGCTGTCACAGCTCTGCTGGGAAGGAGCCACTCTCCAGGGCTCACTGTCTGAATGCAGCCTTGCTGGAGCTTTGCTCTTGGATCAGCCTGGAGATGGAGCTGGGCTCCCACCCTGCTGCTGCAGCAGACTTGGGGAGCTCCTGGAAGCTGGAACAGCTGGAAGCACATTCCTCTGGCTCCCCATCTGCCTCCAGAGCCAGGGCAGGCAGAGGGGCATCAGATTTGCCCCCATGCTCCCTTTGCTGGCCACAGTGCCTCATGCCTGGCCTGTGCCAGGGCAGGGGCCAGGGCTGGTTCCCAGCTCTCTGTTCACATGGCCCTGCTGGTCCCATTTTGGGGGTGCCCTGGGCCCAGGAGCTCCAGCAGGATGGCATTGCCTGTCCAGACACTGGACAGGGACAGGGGACAGAACCTGCAGCCCCCACACTAACATGGGAGGGGTCTTCCCTGGGCACTGCCCCAGCACATGTTGCAGCTCTGTGCTACTCTCACCCAGCTGCCCACAGCGGGTGGCACTGTGACAGGAGCAGCATCCAGCTCAAGGTTCCAGCAGAGAGAAGCTCCTGAGCCAGGAACATCCTCCACCCCAGCCATCACCTTCCTCATTCAGGAGGTAAGGCAAGGGCACAGCACGGCAGAGGGAGCAGCAGGGATGGCAGGAAATTCCAGGGATGCCGTGCTTGTGCCACGATGGGAGACTGGGGGGCAAAGCTCAGCTACAAGGGCGAGCAGCAGCTGTGTGCCAGCACAGAGGGCAGGAGGGAGGAGAGGCTGGGTGGGTGGGTGCCTGCAGCCAGGGCAGCTCCCCAGGCTGAGCACCGGGCTGTGCTCTCCTCTCCTGCACAGGCTCTGATCTCGGGAGGCCTCGGGGCTCTGGCCCATGACTCATCGTTCCTAGCAGTGACCAGGGATGAGATGGCAGCCAGCAGCCAGCTGGAGGTGGATGAGGTGGAGAGAGCAGCCGTGGAGTTGCTAAAGGGAAGAGAAACACTGCAGGGCACAAGAACTGGCTCTGCCCCATGGGACACCTCAGCTGTGCCACCAGGCAGATCCCCAGGGCTCGCTGCAGCTCCCTCCCCAAAGACCATCACTGCCACTCGCCTGTGAGCTGCCCACTGCAGCAGCCCAGGGTCTTGTCACAGGGGGCTGGAGCAGAGCCACACCGTTCTGAAGAAGCTGTTCCTGCTTCTGCCTGTGCTCCTGAGGTACTCTGGCCAGCTGTGGTATTACTTTTGGGACAGGTCTCTGGGATGCTGGTGCAGAACAGGACGATGCTGTGCCAGCGGGGTGGTGCAAGAGCTGGACAGGTCATTAAAGTGTTCCTGCTGTGTGACTCTGGATGCCCCTCCCCTGCTTCCTCTGCTGCCCTGCCTGCACAGCCCGTGCAGGGGGTTGCAAATGCAAAGAGCTGCTGCAGTGATGCATGTGGCAGCCTCCAGTCCAGTCATTTTGGGGTTGCCAAGCTCTGGGCATCCCCTGATATCCCAGCAGCTGGACCCTGCATCCTCGTGTCTCTGCTGGAGCCTGCAGCCTCCTGCCTGCAGCCAGGTCTGGCCTGTGAGGAGATGTGCCAGGGGCTGGGCAGCAAAACGGGGCCTGGGGCCTTCTTGGCTGCCTGTCCCAGCTGTGTGTGAAAATGGGGATGGGGCAGAGGTGTGGAACCATGTTCAGGCCAGGGCAGCAGCCCCGGGGCTGGCCCAAGAGGAGAGTTGGGCACTGTGATGCCATTTGTGCCCCTTCCACCATCTCCACACTGAGCTCTTGGGGTCGGGCATCCATCCCAGTCTCTGGAAGATCTGGTTCAGCCCATGACATCCATCCCACAGCTCAGTGGGGCACAGGCCAGGCGTGTGGAGCTGTTCCTGCAGCTCTCCCAGCACTGCCTGCACTGGTGCTGAGCAGCAGCTGAGGTTGTTCCTCTCCGGGCTGCCCAGAGCCCCCCTGGGATCTGGGTGCTGAGCACTGAGGCAGCCCCATCTCCCAGCCCAGCTCCTCGGTGGGATCTGCCCCGAGGGCCCCCAGCTCAGCCTAACTGGGAGCTGGGGGGCTCTTGATCACCTAATATATATTAAAATGCAGAGAGTGGATGGGTCCCAGGGGAGGAGGAGCAGATCAATGAGCCAGCCTGCTCCCAGCATGGCTTTTATTAACTCAGTCAAGGGAGCTGCCCGAGTTCCAGCTGCAGCCTGAGCACCAGAGCCAGTCTGGTGCCTGCCCACAGCAGCATGCAGCCAGCAGAGCTGGAAGGTGTGGGGGAAACTGCTGCATCCCTTCCTCTTGCTTCTCTGCCCTGGGCCAGGACCCCTTCACACTCACACCTCACACCCACGCTGCTGATGGAGGTGCACAGGGGTTGGCAGTTCAGCTCTGGCAGCTGCTCTGCCAGGGGATAGATGTCAAGGATCTGACATGGGGTGAGTGGTTGAGGTCTCCTGGTGGGTTTAGGGAGACTCAGGGCTGCATGTATCACTTGCCAAGACACGTGGAGGCTCTAAACATGAAGGGTGACACTGTGGTGGGGACAATGCCACTGTGGTGGGGCCTCTGCACCCTCTCCTGCACTCTGGGGCTGCACAGGGGATGATTTGCTCCATCCGAGGTGTGTGTAGTGTGTCTTTCTTCAGCTGATTCCAGCTGAACTGGGGGACAGATGTGATTTGTGGTAGAGCTGGCATGTGGGTGGGAGTAGGAAGAGAGCAACAACACGGCACAGCCACTGCCCCTCTGCCTGGAGCTTCAGTGGGGAAGAGTCCAGCCTCAGGAAAAGCAGCAGCTCAGGGTGGGAACTGCACTGTGCACCGGGTGTCCTTGCAAACATGGGACAAAGAAAGAGGAGTACCAGCTCCTCACACCCTTGCAGGAAGGCAGACAGGCCATGTCCTGCTCATCCCCACTGTTTTGTACCAGCATATGGTGTGGTGGGACTTTCCCATCCCAGCAGAGCTGAGGAGCTCCCGCAGGATGCAGAGCCCTGGCACCTTGGGAGGAGCAAACACGAGCAGATGGGGTGAGGGGACAGTGCTGTTGAGCTGAAGGGACCCAGACTGCAGAGCAGAGGGCAGGGGCTGGGCTCTGCTGGGCACAGCACTGCCTCACTAGCTACCAGCCACCAGCTCTTGGCCACCAGTGCTGGTGTGTCCTGGCTATCCCTCTCCCAGGATACAGCCTGGACTCCTCAAAAGAAACCTGAGTGCCTCAGTTTGCCCTCATGCTCCATTGCTATTTGCCCTGACCAACCTGCAGGGCTGGGAGTCTCCTGTAGGTCCCACACCTGGGAGATGCTTTCTTCTGCAGAGCCAGGGCCTGTCTGTGTCCATCTGCCATCAGCCCCAGCAACGTGAATGCAACTCAGGAAAGCCATAACAGGGGCTCCTTCAGCTCCCCAGCCTTGTCTGCCTCCAGTCCTGCTCTCTGATGGCCTCTGGATGTGTTTCCCTCACCAGCCTCCAAGACCAGCTCCTAGGATGGAGCCATTGGCGCTGTGGGCACTGCCCTGTGCTGCAGGGTGCCCAGCCTGCTGTGCAGAGCGGACTGTGCACCTGGACACCACCCTGTCATGCCATGTCCTCTCAGGACAGGATCTCACCACCCTTGGGCAGCCCAAAAGGTTCTCAGACCCCAGTCCCCGCGGCTCTGTCAGCAGCACTGAGGTCACCCCTGCCCTGCTTTGTGTCCTGCTGCTCCGCGGTGTCACCCCCAACACCACAGAGGGGACGGGGCCCAGTGGAGCCAAGGAGGTGTCGGAGTGATGCCAAGCGCGTGGAAACGCCACGCGGAACGGCCCGGAACAGCCCTGGGTACGGCCCGGAGAGGCGCTGGCACAGCCCCGGTAACTCCCGGAGCAGCGCAGGCGGCAGCGGGGCCGCGGACCCGGCAGGGGGCAGCAGGGGCTGAGGAGTGTGAGTGTGAACGGGTGTGAGTGCGAGCTGTGCCCGTGTGTCCGTGTGTCTGTGTGTCCGTGTGCCCGTCTGTCCCTGTCCGTGTGTCCGTGTGCCCGTGCGTCCCTGTCCGTGTCCCTGCCCGTGTGTCCGTGTGTCCCTGTCCCTGTCCGTATGTACCTGTGCCCGTCTGCTCGTGTACCTGTGCGTCCGTGTCCCTGCCCGTGTGTCCCTGTACCCGTCTGTCCGTTTGTCCGTGTCCCTGTCCGTGTGTCCGTGCCCGTACACCCATGTGTCCGTGTCTGTGTGTCCGTGTCCCCGTGTCCCCATGTGCCGGTGTCCGTGTCCCCACGTGTCCGTGTGTCCGTGTCAGTGTGTCCGTGTGTCCGTGTCCCCACGTGTCCGTGTGTCGGTGTCAGTGTGTCCGTGTCCCCGTGTCCCTATGTGTCGGTGTCCGTGTCCCCGGGTGTCCGTGTGTCCGTGTCCCCACGTGTCCGTGTGTCGGTGTCAGTGTGTCCGTGTCCCCGTGTCCCCACGTGTCCGTGTGTCGATGTCCGTGTGTCCGTATCCCCGTGTCCCCACGTGTCCGTGTGTCGGTGTCAGTGTGTCCGTGTCCCCATGTGTCCGTGTGTCGGTGTCAGTGTGTCCGTGTCCCCATGTCCCCATGTGTCCGTGTGTCGGTGTCAGTGTGTCCGTGTCCCCGTGTCCCCACGTGTCCGTGTGTCGGTGTCAGTGTCCCCGTGTCCCCACGTGTCCGTGTGTCGGTGTCCGTGTCCCCATGTCCCCATGTGTCCGTGTGTCGGTGTCAGTGTGTCCGTGTCCCCATGTCCCCGGGTGTCCGTGTGTCGGTGTCCGTGTGTCCGTGTCCCCACGTGTCCGTGTGTCGGTGTCAGTGTCCCCATGTCCCCATGTGTCCGTGTGTCAGTGTGTCCGTGTCCCCACGTGTCCGTGTGTCCGTGATCCCACGTGTCCGTGTGTCGGTGTCAGTGTCCCCATGTCCCCACGTGTCCGTGTGTCGGTGTCAGTGTCCCCATGTCCCCACGTGTCCGTGTGTCGGTCCGTGCGCGCGCCCCTCCGCCGCGTGCCCGCGGCCCGGCCCTGTGGGCGTGTCCCTCCCCGGCCCCGCCCCGCACCTGGGCCGGCCCCGCCCCGGCCGCGGCCCCGCCCCTCCCGCCCCGCGGATGCTCCGGGGCAGCGGCGGCCGCGGTGCCGCGCGGGGCCATGGCGGCCCCGGACAGCTGCGTCAAGGTGGCCGTGAGGTGAGCGGGGGAGCGCTGCTGCCCGCGGGGGAGGGCTCTGCGTCCCGGGGGCCGCGCGGAGCTCGCTGCGCCCGGGACCGATGCCGAAAGGCGGGGCGGGCGCCGCAGCTGCGGGTGCGAGGCGGGGGTCGGTGGGTGCCCGCTGGGCTCTGACCCCCCCCCGGGGCAGTGGGACCCCTCCGGGCCGGTCTCCGCCGCATCCCCCGCGCCTCCGCCGCTCTCCTCCCAACCCCCCGCTCCCCACCGTTTCGGGATGTCTCCCCCCCTCTCCCCACCGGCGCCGCGCAGCCCGGCGCTGCCTTCCCTCCGCCCGCCATCCCCCGTGGCCGGCGGAGGGCGAGGCCGGGACCCCCGGCTCCTCCACCTGCAGAGCCGGCGGGCGCCCAGCCCGGGCAGTTCCCGGCTGCTGCGCGGGTGGGTTTGGCCGTCCCAAGTGTCACCGGGATGCCGGGGATTGTGAGGGCTCCCTGCCCGCCCCCCCCCCGCTGGGCGGTGGGAAACGATGCGGTATCTCGGTGTTCTTTGTGCTGGGAACAATGCGCCTGCAGACCCGCACCTCACGGAGGAGCTGCCGGCGGCCTCGGAGCCCGCCGGGGCTCGGAGGGGCTGCGGGAGCTCGGGGGGCGTGGGCCGGGCAAGGCCGAGCCCCGCGGGAGCGGGTGACACCCCCCTGTGTCACCCCGGTCTTTGTGAGCGCCGTGCCCGGGCCGGTGAGCGGCGGCGGGGCTCTGCCGCTCCCTGCCCCTCGGGGGGATCTGCATCCCACGGAGCGGCAACGCGGGACCCCGCCCGGCCCGGGGCCGTGCCGCGGCCGGAGCCGCCGTCAGGCGGGGGAAGGGACCGGCCGGACCCCGCTGGCCCCGTGCCTGTGCCGGGGCAGTGGTGTGGGAGCGGATCGGAGCCCGTGGGAGCCCGGCCCCGCAGCCCGTCCCGCCCGGCCGGACACGCCGTGCCTCCCCCCGCCGTGTCCCCCGTGCCCCCGCCGGCACGGGCTGGCGGCTGCGGGGACCGCGCCGGGGCTCGGAGGGCACTGCCCGCGCCCTGCCTGGTCGGAGCGGGAGCACAAAAGATGCTGCTGGTGCAGTGATGGAGGGAGAGCGGGTGGGTGTGGGGCTGTGTGTGCGTGTGCACGCGGATGTGCAGGGCTGTGTGCGTGTGCACGCGTGTGTGTGTGTGCACCGCGACACCTCCCAGCTCCCCCTGCCCCTCCGTCCTGCTCGCCCCGGCAGCAGCCCGAGGGGATTTTTTTGCCATTCTCCTCTCGAGAGGCCGAGGGTCGAGGCCAGGCTTTGGCTGTGAAGGATGGGGGAGCTGCAGGAGCGGCGGCAGCCCCTGCTGCGGTCGCTGCTGGGGTGGCTGCACAGGGGCAGGGAGGGCTGTGCCAGCACAGAGCGTCTGTGCCAGGACACTGACCCGGGGACCGAGTTAATGCCGACCATGGGGGTGGAGATTTCCTCCCGGCCAGACTCTCCCCGTCTCCATCCTGTATTTCTCTCGAGATGATGCCTTTTATCATCATCCTGGGGATGGGGTGGGTGCCCCGCGGCATGGCGGCTGTGCAGGCGTTGCTGCTGGGTCTCCTCATCCCTCGGTGCCTCCCAGCAGTGGGGTCCTGGGCTGGCTGGTGCTTGGGAAGGGGACTGCAGTGGGGAGCGCCTGGGGTGTGCAGCATTGCGGTGGGGCTGGAGCCGTCATGGCGAGGAACCAGGGAGGGGGGAGAGGTGCGACCCTCCTGCCCCCCTTCCTTCAGGGAGTGAGCCAAGATCCCGCTCGGTGCCGCTGGGGAGAGCCGGGCAGATGGGGGATGTGGTGCTGGAGGTGAGTCGGGAGGACAAAGGAGCAGGGCTGGGAGCAAGGAGGCGGCAAAACAAAGCCATCAGGTCTCGGCGCCGTGCGGGAAGGTGGCTCTGATGCTGAGCTGAGTGTGCAAGGGCTGAACTGCTCTCCCTGCACACCACCCACCTCTTCTGCCACAGCAGCCCCGGGGGGCTGGGGCCGGGTCCCCTCCTGTCCTGGACTTGGAGCAGAGCAAGGTTTTCCTTTGTCAGTGCTGGTGACACCCTGCTGGTGGAGCAGCCGGGCTGCAGGATTCTCTAAGACCCTTGAAGTAAACCTGCCCCAGATCCCACCTCTCTCAGCCATCAGAGCACAGAAGGGATTGAATGTTTCTGGGATGCAGCAGGACACGGATCAAAGCTCCCCTTTTGTCCCTTGATAATAACATGAATGGGCCAGCTGTGCTCTTTCTTTGGGGTCTCTGTGTCTTTCTTTGGGGTCTCTGTGTCTTTCTTTGCGGTCTCTGTGTCTGTGCTGCTGGTGGGAGGGAGGTGGGACCTGGGGAAGGGCCAAGGACACTGGGAAGTGCTGGTGGTATTGGTAGAACACACTGCTGTCTGCTGGGGTCAAACAGCTGCGGGTGATCCAGCTGATGTCAAGAGGTGCCACAGCCATCAGGGACCCATCTCTGGTCCCACAGAGCCCTTGGGGTGCGAGGAGTAGGGACAGCTGAACAGAGATGCTGGATCTGTGCATCCCAGTGGTCCCTGCTGATTGTCTTGGTCTGGCAGGAGAAGGCAGGAGAGATGCTGTGATCTTTCACTGTCAGATTCTCAGGCTCCCATCTTCTCCTCGAGACCCTCATCTGCCCCATTTGCCCTGGGCTCCAAAGACCCCGGGTGCTGAGGCACCAGCTGTGGTGTGGGGACATTACTGAGGCTTTCCATGTGCTGAGAGGGAAATGGCTGGTACCTGCGGCAGCGCTGCTGTCAGCAGAAGGAAATGCAGGCCCAGCAGCTCCTCCTGGCCCAGGGGCTGATTTCTTCCTGTACCTTTTCCCTGCAGCTCAGACCTGCAGTGTCTGCAAGGGCAGGGCTGGATCCTGCCCCAGGCCTGGCCCTCCCTGCCAGCAGGGTCTGCCTTTGCTCGCCCCTTAGCCTGGAGTGTCACTTGTGTCTGCTGGGGCAGGGAGGAGCTGGCAGGGCTGAGTCAGGCTGTGCCTGGGTAGCGGTCTCAGCAGGAAGCTGCCTCCTGCCACGATGGTGCTGAGGGGGCCAATCCTCCTCAGACAGCAGCCGCTGCTTCCTTCTTGTAGGTGACCTTCAGCCGGGTGGCTGCAGTGCTGCCAGTGCAGCAGCTCCCCACTCCTGCCCTCTCTCCAGGAGCACGGCCTTGATTTGAGGCTTGGGACAGAGATTTGAGGCTTGTGCCTTGAGGCTGAGCAGCCCCTCTCCCCACAGCCCCCTCCAAGGTCACAGACAGGTGCTGCCAGCTCCTGCAGCCGCAGTGAGCCTGGGAGTGGGGCTCGCTGCGCTGCTTGCAGGCAGCAGAGCTCAGCCCAGGAGTTCTGCAGTGTCAGGAAGGGCTTGATGACATGTATTGACCCCCGAAGCCATTAAACTCCTTGGCTGGAGGCCTGAGTGGCCTGGCTGGCTGCAGAGCTGCTCCCTGAGGGCACCTCCAAACTGGCTGGCTCCTTTGAGAGAGGCTGGCATCCCCTGTGCCAGAGCTGCCCGGGGCACTGAGCATGCCTGGCCCGCTGAGGAGATGCAGGAAACGGAGCTTGTGAAATTGGGGAAGGAAGTTGAGTCGTATTTCAAGTTTATTTAAACTCTGCAACCTCCAGTGCTCTGCTGCTGTCGCGGACGCTCCTGCTGCGATGCTCTGTGGTCCTCACCAATGGCCCCTCGCTGCTGCTGCCTCGGGGAGTGACTCCAGCTCCCCCCTCCCCTCATCACCCCACCCTTGGGGCTGCTCGGGCCAAGTGGCTGAGCTGGCAAAGGCCTGGTGGTGGGATCAGCTGTGCTCCAGCCCTGCCAGGGCCCTGGCATCTCTGCTGCCACATGGCCGGGGCTCTCTGCCTGCTGGGGTGCTTTCTGTGAATCCAAGGTGTCTGGAACGGGCTGGGGTCAGTCACCGGGGCAGTGAAGTTGTAGCCCTTCCACACCAGCTGGAAAGGTGCTGTGGACCCGGTTTGTGCCACTGTCCGTGCTGCCCGAGGGCTCCAGTGGGGAGAGGGAGGGTGCAGCCCTGGTACCTGCTGCCCACCTTGCTTGCTGCTGTGGCTTGGAGGCCCTTTGGTGTGGTCCTGGGGGGGCACTGTCTCCTGCCAGCTTTGGCTGGTGTTGGCCTGGCTTTGCTCAGCTGCTACAGGGCCAGGCAGGGAGCGATAAGGCAATCAATTCCACCCCAAGGCATGGGATGTGACTGTCTCCGGGAGGGGGAGGGGAAGGGGGGAGGGGAGCAGCCTGTCCTGGTGTTGGGCACAGCCCTGGGGTGCTCTATCTCCCATCTGCAGGGTCAGGGGGAAGCCCCGATCCCCGGAAGGAAAACATCTCAGCAGGCTGCAGTATCCTCAGGGTGCTGGGCTGGCAAACCACCCTGTGGGCACCCCAGCCCCTTTCCTGCACCCTGTGCACCTACCGAGGGGCAGCTCAGCCGTGGCAGAGGGCCCCAGCCCCGTCCTGTGGTTGTTTTGCTGCTGGGCTGAACCCACCCAGACAAGGCTGCTGCTCTGCTTTCGCTCTGGGGCTTTGCAGGCTGCTGTGGCTTCTGCAGAGAGCAGGGGCAGGGGCTGGGCACCGCCCGGGCTCCGGGGTGGTGCTGAGCCCCGGTGTGGGGTGCAGGGGGCTCTGTGCCCGGCTGCAGGCGGGCACTCAGTCGGCGTTTGCAGCGGAAATGTTGGGAGGGGGATGGAGTCGGTGCGGGGGGGGAGCAGGGCTGCACCCCGGGGCCGCGCAGGATGCGCCGCGCCCGCAGGCAGGCGGCTCGGGGAGGTTGTGGTGCCTGCAGCCGTCACGGGGGATGTCTGCACCCATCCAGGGCACTGAGGGTTTGGTGCCTGCAGCCATCACGGGGGATGTCTGCACCCATCCAGGGCACTGAGGGCTGTGGAGCCTGCACCTAGCACCCATCCAGGGCACTGAGGGTTTGGTGCCTGCTCACTGCACAGGGCACTGAGGGCTGTGGTGCCTGCAGCCATCACGGGGGATGTCTGCACCCATCCAGGGCACTGAGGGCTGTGGAGCCTGCACCTAGCACCCATCACAGGGCACTGAGGGCTGTGGAGCCTGCTCACTGCACCCATCCCAGGGCACTGAGGGCTGTGGAGCCTGCTCACTGCACCCATCCAGGGCACTGAGGGCTGTGGAGCCTGCACCTAGCACCCATCACAGGGCACTGAGGGTTTGGTGCCTGCAGCCATCACGGGGGATGTCTGCACCCATCCAGGGCACTGAGGGTTTGGTGCCAGCACGCTGCACCCATCCCAGAGCACTGAGGGCTGTGGAGCCTGCTCACTGCACAGGGCACTGAGGGTTGTGGTGCCTGCAGCCATCACAGGGAATGTCTGTACCCATCCCAGGGCACTGAGGGTTTGGTGCCTGTACCCAGCACCCATCCCAGGGCACTGAGGGTTGTGGTGCCTGCTCACTGCACCCATCCCAGGGCACTGAGGGTTTGGTGCCTGCAGCCATCACAGGGGATGTCTGCACCCATCCCAGGGCACTGGGGGCTGTGGAGCCTGCACACTGCACCCATCCCAGGGCACTGAGGGTTTGGTGCCTGCACGCTGCACCCATCCCAGGGCACCGAGGGTTTGGTGCCTGCAGCCATCCCAGGGCACCGAGGGTTTGGTGCCTGCTCACTGCACCCATCCCAGGGCACTGAGCCGAACACCCTGGAGCCCCGTGAGCTTGGGAGGCCAGGGCCCCCCAAGGATCAGTCTCAGGACGGAGCCAGCTGCTGCCTCAGCAGTGAAATCGGAGGCAGGAGAAAATTGCAGCTGAAGCCCCAAACAAAGCTGTCAGAAACACGGCTCCTGGCCCCGGGGGAGGGAAGGCGATACCCTCTGTGAGCCCGGTGTGAATCGCAGAGCCAGCCCTGGCCAGGCTGCTGCTCCTGCTGGGGGTGGGGGGCTGGCCCCGCTGGTCCCACAGGGCTATTTCCTGCTGGAGGCTGTCAAAACACTCCGTGCCACTGGTTAAACAGCCGGCAGGTTTGGGATGTGGTGGACTGTGGGGGCAGCTGCCGCTGGGATCTGCTGCAGGGCATGCCTCTGCATCCATGTCCCGTGCCTCTGCACCCTGCTCAGCTGCTGATGGGTTTTACTTTGGCTTGGTGGAAGGGACAGTGACTGGCACCTGCCCGGCACCCCTTCCCTCTCTGGGCAGAGCAGGAGCCAGTCCAGTGCTGCCCTGGTGTGCTCTTGTGTCCCCACTGGCCCTGCACTGCTGTGGGGGTGGAGGCTGCCCCGTCCTGCTCTCTCCACATGGGTGCCACACAGTCATCACCCCCATTTCCAGGGGAGGGTTCAGAGCTGAGCCCGAGGACTTGGGGATTCCAGGGCAATCCCTTTCCCTGCCCTGCAGCTCCTGGGAGCCTGACATGGCTGGGAAAGATTCCTTGTCACAGCTCGCTGTACTGGAGCCTGGTGCCAAGCTCCCCTCTCCTGTGGTCTGCCTGCCCCATGGGGCCGTGTGGGGCTGTGTGGGGCCATGGACACCTCCCTGCCCGCTGCCCATGCCCGACTTTGGCAGAGTGAGATGTCTCCATCCCTGCTCTGCTCTGGGATGCTGGCTGATGCTGGCTGAGCTGAGCTCCTGCTCCTCCTCTGCCCCTAGCCTTCAAGCACTCATTTCCCTGGCCCAGTGTTGCATGGCAGGAAAGCACAACCCAGCCCCTCCAGGTGGGGGAGGGGGGGGGTCTCTCAGTCCATGGTGCTGAGGTCTCTGCTCATCCATTTTTTCAGGCTGCACCTGCCTGAGGGAGACTTTAGGTCAAAACATTCCCTGTTCCTTGCCCAGGTGGGGGATTGGGTTTGCTCCTGGGTATTTCACAGCATCCCCCCTCCTGCTGGACTAGGGCTTGGCAATTATTTGTATTTTGAGGAGAGGCACCTCTTTTGTCTCTTGTGGGCAGGTTTGCTCTGCTGTTCCTGGTGGGCTCTGGGGCTGCAGAATCTTCTGCCAAGGTCAGGTTGTTGTTTCCCCAGTGGCAATTGGAGGCTGCCAGCACGCTGGCTCCAGGGAAGCCTGATCTCCAGTATGGGCACCCCACAGTGGTGCTGGGGTGGAAGTGGGACACAGGGACCTTGCAGGGGCACCTGGGAAAGGGAGAGATCCTGTGGGTGTCGTTCACTGAGCTGGGGGGAAATGGGAGCCTCTGGGTGGGGAAGTGTGTCCATCTGTCTCCATCAGACCTGTGGGGGTGCTGTGCTTGACAGGATCAGGCTGATGGCCTGTCAGCCCCAGGGGCTGTTGGTGAATGATGGTTTCCTCCAGCTCCCTATTAATTGCCAATACTGCTGCTGAGCCAGTGGTTTTGGGGCTGTTCCTGCGTGGCTGGAGGGGAGCTGGGGCCCTGCTGGGGCTTGTGTCACACTGTGTGTGCTGTCACAGGGGTGCTTCCCACCCCACCTGGGGTTGTGACATTTGACAGGTGACTGTCCTGGGTCTGTTGTTTGCCACATCCTCGTGCTGTTCCCCTTGGGCTGACCCCGGGCAGAGCTGAAATCCCTTACAGGGGTGAAGGTGGAGCCCAGGGAGATCCCAAACTGGGCTGGCTCCTGCTCCCCTGCAGGCTGAGGATCCCCTGCACCCCGAGGCCCTGCTGGGTGTCCCTGGGCTGTGCAGGCAGCGTGTCCCCCCTCCCTGCCCTGGTCCCAGCACGGAGCAGATGGTGCAGCTCACAGCCCCGTGCTCCTGCCAGAGCTAATGAGCAGCACATGGTGCCTGCCACGGCCTGATTTAAAGGTTTCCCTAAGCCTGGGAAAGTCTGCAGTGCTGGGATTAGGGGGAGCCCAGGGGGCTGTGGGGTGCACGGGGAGGAGCAGGCTGGGTGGTGTTGGGGTGGGTTTCCTTGGGGGCTGGAGCAGAATGGGTGCAGGCAATGTGTCTCCCCTTTGGGCTGTGCCCAGTGGGGCTCTGGGTGCTCCCCAGCTCTCTGGGGTGTCCACAGGCTGCCCAGCAGCTCTGATGTGCTCCAGTGCTGATCCAGTGGTGCTGGCTGTGGCAAACCTTGGTGGGGTTTGATGGGGGTGCAGTGGCACGGGGGGCTCTGTGCTGTGCTTGCTGCTGCTGGGAGGTGCCTGGCTCTATCTCTTAATTGGACTGTTAGCTGAGCAGACCTGGCAGTCTCCGGGGAGCCTGATTCAATTGTCTCTGATTGCTGAGCCACTTCCCTGCCGTGGTAATTAAATGCTGAACTTTGTCTTGGTTTGTGTCCAATATAACCTGTGTGCAGAGAGCCCTTGGCAGCCAGCCCTCTCCCAGGTCCCCGTGCTCAGGGAGGATGGGGCTGGGAGATCCTTTCCCAGGCAAGGGGGCAGATTCTCCTGTGACCTGAGCCCTGGGGAGGGCAGGCAGCCCCGTCCGTGCTTGAGGTGTTGGCCTGGAGCTGTGGGGAAACCTGGAGCTCTTTGTTCTGATCCTACCCTGGGGAGCTGCTTGGCCAAGCTGAGTGCCCCACACACCACCTCACCTGCTGGGGCTGTGGTGCCTGGGCTGGCCTGGGCCCATGAGATGTCCTGGGAGAGCACTGGAGGTGTGAGAGCTGCTCCTCCTGGCCGGCCTGGGCTGCTTGGTGGGGTTACAGGGCAGCAGCAAGGCATGGACAGCAGGCTTGGGGCAGAGGAGAGTGAAGCTGGCGGGGAGCAGAGAGGGCAGGGAGGCTGGCAGGGGGGCTCTGTGCAGGCCTGGCCCCTGGGCAGGGGGGGCTGGAGGGGGCTGGTGGCACAGGGGGCAGAGATGGGGCCGTGGGAGGAGTGGGGATGGGAGCAGGGCAAGCACAGGGGGTGTGGGGATGGCAGTGGGGTGAGTGCAGGGTCATGTGGGGAGGGGAAACGGGGTGGATGCAGATGATGTGGGGAGTGGGGTGAGCACAGGTGGTGTGGGAACAGAGACAGGAGCAGAGTGAGTGCAGGCACTGTGGGGAAAAGAGCCAGGTGCTGTCTGGGCTTGCCCAGCCCACCTGTCCTGACAGGCTCAGGGAGCTGGGCTGTGCCCCTGCTGGGGTCTGCCAGCTCCAGCTCTGCCAGCCCAAAGCAGCTGCTGCCCGTGCTTGGGTGGGGGCAGAGCCTCAGCAGCACTGCAGTGGGCAGCCTGGCCCCTCTGCACACAAGGTGCACGAGAGGTGGTGGCTGTGAGCTCTGGGGCCTGGCACAGAGAGGGAAAATCCCATGGAGCTCTTCCACCCATCCCTCTCCAGCTCTCTGGCCCTGCTCCCGGGACAACCAGCCCTTCCTGGCTGGGCAGCCTCCTTGGAAGAGGAGCAGCTCTTTGTAGGGTCTGCAGGCAGCTTGCAGAGAGGTCTTGCAGGGACAGGAGCTCTTTGTGACCCTGCCCAATCTGCGAGCAGCTGCCCTACAGCCTCCTGACAGGGCTGGGAAGTGTTGGAATGTTGGAGGGCGTGTGTGCTCAGGCTCCCTGGGAGGTGGAACAGCCCCTGTGTGGCCTGGGTGATCCTGGGTGATGGATCTGGGTCCCCCTGCCCCTGCAGCAGGGCAGCTGTGTGCCAGCAGGGTGGTGTGGCCCGGTCTGTGCCCACAGGCAGTTTGGTGGGGCTGTCAGGGCTCTGGCTCTGTGCCCTCCAGCTGTGGGAGTGTCCTGCCATGGCTTTGGCAAAGTGCTGGGGGCCAGAGGAAGCTCTGAGCCCCTTGGGGCTGGGAGACAGGAAGCTGAGACAGTTGGGTGAGGAGCACATGAACCCAGCCGTGCACAGCAGCCAGGCTGTGCCTTCCTGAGCAAGGGGACAGCCTCCCACAGCAGGCTGGTGGTGTCAGTGGTGTGTGCAGCCCTGACTGGCTGTGCCCAGCCCACCCCATCCCCTTGCCTCTTGTAGGGCTTGAGATGCTGGGACGGGGAGAGCCCCCCCCGGGAGGCTGTGCCTGCCGGGATCAGAGACCCCCAGGCTGACCCTGCCTGTGGGGCTGCCTCACAGTGCCCACCTGGCACTTGGCTCCCAGCCCCTCCTGCACTCCCCCAAGCCTGGCATGGGGCAGCAGTGCAGAACAGCTCACCCTTTGTGCCTGCCCGGGCTCCTGTGCCTCAGCTCCTGCCCCTCGGCTCGCAGGACCCGCTCCCCGCCCTCTTCCCAGATGCTCGGTGTGGCCGGCAGCTCCGCCATGGAGACAGAGCTTTCAGAGCCTGCCAGCCCGGCAGGGATGGGAAGGGGAGCAGGGGAGAGGCTCCAGCCGGGGTCCCCTTTGTGCCTGTCCCCGCCTGGCTCGTGCTGCTGCCTGCGGATGCTGCTGCTGGATCAGGCTCCTGCTGGGACACCCAGCGGGAGCTGCCGGCTGGGGAGGGACGTCCTGCACCCCTGCCTGCCCCTCTGTGTGTTCAGCCATCCACCTCCTGCCTGCTGCCCTGGCTGCCTGGGAAGGTTTCCTTGGCAGGAGCGTTTGGCCGGGAGCGTGCAGCTCTGTCCTGGCTCTGGGTTCCCTGTCACTGTCCCCGTGCAGGGAGCTGAGCTTGCTGTGCTCCTTTCTCCTTGCTGGGGTGCAGCCTGTGCTGAGGCTGGGGTGTTCACGTGGAGGGAGCTGCTGGCCTCAGGACAGGCCGTGTCCTCCCCTGGCTGGCTTTGGGCAGAGGTGGTCACTGGTGCCAGTGTGGGGCTGGCTGGGGCAGCCTGTCAGGGAGAGCTGGGGCTTGGGTCACTGCTGCCAGGCTGGAGGGTGGAAGGCAGCACCCCTCTGGTGATCTGCTGGGTAATTTCAGCTGCCACTTCACAGGTAGGTTGCTGGCTGTCACATAAGCACTGGGCTCTAGGGAGGGCCCCAAGGCTCTCCGTGGGTGTCCCAGTCCTGTGGCCAGGGCACCCCAATGTGTTTGGCTCTGCTTTGGGTCCCATTGATTGGCACAAGCTGTCCCCAGGACTGGTGGCCCATGGCCAGGTGTGGATCAGGTTGGCTGGCAGGTGAGGGAACACCTCCATCGTTCACAGGTTTGACCCTGACAGCATCACACCCCGTTCCTCTGATCTCATGAACAGACAGCATGTGCCCAGGATCTTTTTTGGTGGGGACAAGGAGTGCCAGAACACACCCAGATGGTGACTTCATGGCCACCAAAGTTGCTCATCTCTGTTGGAGAACGTGGGAAACTCAGGCAGAGGATGGCAAGCACTGTGACCTCCAGCAGCATCACCAGCTGGGGCTGAGAACAGGGCCAGGGAGAGCCTGGGCTGGTGCTGGAGGTGCTGTCATGGTTGGAAAGCTGCTGGCAGGAAAGGACCTGGAGGATGTTGGTCAGTGGTGGCTGACCATGAGGCCAGCTGTGCCCAAGTGGCCAAGAAGGCCAATGACACTTGGCTTGTACCAGCCACAGGAGCAGGGCAGTGCCCATCCCTCTGAGCTGGGCACTGCTGAGACACCTCCAGTCCTGAGGAACCCTCACAAGAAAGACATTGGGGGGCTGGAGCATGTCCAGAGAAGGGAATGGAGCTGGAGAAGGGTCTGGAGCACCAGGAGGGGCTGAGGGAGCTGGTGGGGCTCAGCCTGGAGAAAAGGAGGCTCAGGGGGAACCTTCTGGCTCTGCACAACACCTGACAGGAGCGGGGAGCCAGGTGGGGGTTGAGCTCTACTCGCAGGTAAAGTGTCAGGACAAGAGGAAACAGCCTCAAGTTGTCCTGGGGGGGTTTAGGTTGGATACAAGGAAACATTTCCTCCTTGACAGGGTGGTCAGGCACAACTGCCCAGGGCAGTGGTGGAGTCACCATCCCTGGGAGTGCTCAGAGTGTGTGTGGGTGTGGCACTTGGGGACATGGGTTAGTGGTGAACTTGGCAGAGCTGGGGAATGGTTGGACTTGGTGATCTTAGAGGGTGTTTTCATCCTGAGCAATTCCACGATTCTGTGTTTGGAGGAGGTGCCATGGTGCCTGGGCATGACTTGGAAGTACATGTGACCACCTCCCTAAGCCATCTGGGGTCTCAGGTTGCCCAGTTCCCGGGCTGGTGGGATTCCTGAGGGGGCAGGGGTGCAGCACTGTGGTAGCAGAGCTGGGGCAGTTGGACACTGGGGAGCAGGAGGAGCAGCTGCACTGGCCTAGAGGAACCCTCTGAGATGTCTCCTGGTGGCTCCATAAGACCCCCATGATGCTTTGTGATGTCTCTGTGCTTTCCCACGTGAGTTTTGGCAGCTGGTGCCCCTCCTTGCCCTCTTGCCACTGATCCCACTCTCACAGCAGAGTCTGTAGTGTTTGTTCAGCAGCTGGCAGCGGCTCCCAGGGACATCCCTGGGTGATGCTTGGCCAACTGCCTGAAGGGCAGGACCTTCCTGGGGGATTCCTGCATCTCCTGTGTCTCTCCTGCACTGGGGAGATGGGACAGGGTGGCATGGGGAGCACACTGGGGACTGGCACATGAGTCCTCCCCAACCCCACAGGTCCCCTGGCTGGGACATCCAGGGTGAGGGATGGGTCTCCTGGGTGCTTGGAGCTGGCTGGGTTTAGGGAGTGGGGCAGATGTTGGTGTATGGGCACTGAAACATCCAGCATGGCCAGGCTCAAAGTGGGTTCCTAAATCCCCTGTGGAAAATTCATGTGTGCACACCCCTCTAGTGCTGCTGCTTATGCTGTTGCAAACCCCCCTTGCAGGTATTTAACCCCATGGGAGGAGTGGAGAGACAAAGAAACATTTTGCTGAAAACCTGCTGTCATTTTTCCTGAGAGGGGAAAAAAAAAATTCCCAAATGTATTGTGGCTCCAGTTCATTCCTCTGCCCATTCCCTGGGGCTGCAGTTGCTGTTCATGTCTAGGGTGGGGACGGGGGAAGCACATCATCTTGCTCCAAAAGTAATTAAAGTCAGGGATAATTTTTCTGGAGGAGGGTGGAACCCTGGGAAGGCGACAGGAGCGAGTCTGGGACTGAGCACATCAGAAGCTGCTTTTTATTGTGGCGGCTGAGCTAAATATATCCACAGAGGCACAGAGCCCTTCCCATGCGTCTGCTGCACGGGGTGAGGGGGTGCAGGGGTGCTCGTGCACTGCCTGCCCTGCCAGGGACACCCTGTGCCCCCCAGCACAGCCCAGGTGGGCCTTGGCAGGGTGGTCAGGGCAGTGGTGGAGTCACCATCCCTGGGGGTGCTCAGAGTGTGTGTGGTTGTGGCACTTGGGACATGGGTGAGTGTGAACATGGCAGAGCTGGGGAATGGTTGGACTTGGTGATCTTAGAGGGTGTTTTCAACCTGAGCAATTCCACGATTCTGTGTTTGGAGGAGGTGCCATGGTGCCTGGGCATGACTTGGAAGTACATGTGAACACCTCCCTAAGCCATCTGGGGTCTCAGGTTGCCCAGTTCCCGGGCTGGTGGGATTCCTGAGGGGGCAGGGGTGCAGCACTCTGTGGCAGCAGAGCTGGGGCAGTTGGACCCTGGGGAGCAGGAGCTCCCAGGCTTTGCTCCTGGGTGGGTGGGTGAGGAGCAGAGACTCATGCATGAAGCTGTGCCAGGGGAGGGTCAGCCTGGATATCAGGGAAGGGTTCCTCCCCCAGAGGGTGCTGGCACTGCCCAGGCTCCCCAGGGAACGGGCACGGCCCTGAGGCTGCCAGAGCTCCAGGAGGGTTTGTACAGCACTCCCAGGGATGCCCAAGGTGGGATTGTTGGGGTGTCTGGGCAGGGCAGGGGTTGGACTGGATGGTCCTGGTGGGTCCCTTCCAGCTCAGGAGATTCCATGATTCTGAGTCCCTGTCCACACAGCGGCTGCTCAGGTCTCGCTGTGGCTTGCCAGGGATGTGGTTTGAAGGAATTAATAGCTGTGTTTATGGAGCACCCGGGGAGGGGAGCTGTGCAGTCATTAGCACTAATGAGAGCTATTTGCATGGCTCTTGGCTCCAAACTCCTTTCTCCATGAGTCCCCTGGGAGCCCCCAGCTTCCTGCAGCCAGTGCATCCGCCACAGGCAGAGCTGTGCAGCCCTGCAGAGGAGCAGTGTCTGTGCAGGCCCAGCTGCTCTGCTCCCACGTTTCCCAGGCAGGGGTGGAGTGCAGGGGTGGGATGTGATGGGTGGGTCACTCTCTGCCCAAGCCAGGAGCCAGCACAGCCTCGCCTGTCCCGGTCCCGTGGTCGGGTCCAAGGCTGGGGACAGCTTTCGGGCTGGGTGGTGGTTTGGTTCAAACGGTGAGGACTGTCTTGTGGTGGATTTGCATTTTGCATTTCAAGCCTTTGTAGTTGGGGTTTGATGTGTCTGTGTCGGGGCTGTGCTGTGGCCTGGCTGCCTGACTCTGCCCCAGTCCCTGCTGGGGCTGCTTGTGTGCCACGGCCCCTGTCTGTGCCCAGCCCTGCCAGCCCGAGGGCTGCCTGGCCCAGGCTGCTGCTCTGGGGGCAGTTCCAGGGGCAGGCTCTGTGTTGCCACCCGCTCTGTGCCCAGCCCTGCCTGTCACCTCATTCGTGGAGGTCTCTGCTGGTATTTCTGGGATGTGTCAGCCTCTTTTCTCAGCCACAGACAGGTGGGGGTTATGGCTGGCTGCAGGAGCTGAGGCATCCCCTGCCCTGTGTGCTCTGTGCTACAGGCAGAGGTGCTGCCTGTCCCTGCCTGCATGAGCCATGATTCCAGAAGGGGTTGTAGAATGTCCTGAGCTGGAAGGGACACACAAGGTTCACTGATTCCAACTCCTGGTGCTGTGCAGGACACCCCAGCAATCCCACTGTGTACCTGGGAGCGTTGTCCAAATGCTCCTGGAGCTCTGGCAGCCTCGGGGCCGTGCCCATTCCCTGGGGAGCCTGGGCAGTGCCAGCACCCTCTGGGGGAAGAACCTTTCCCTGATATCCAGCCTAACCCACCCCTGGCACAGCTCCAGCTGTTAGATTGGGTCCTGTCACAGACAGCAGAGATCAGAGCTGCTCCTGTGGGGAAGCTGCAGACCTCGATCAGGTCTGACCTCAGGCTGCTTTTGCCCAGTCTGAGCAAGCAAAGTGACCTCAAGGCCACTTCTCATATGGTTCCCCAAGGCCCCTCACCATTCTTCTGTCCCTGCTTTGGACACTCCCTGATTCCTTATGTCCTTACACTGTGGTGCCCAGAGCTGCACACAGCACTCAAGGTGAGGCTGCACCAGTGCAGAGCAGTGGGGAGCAGCCTTTTCCCTCTGGCTGTGCTGGCCTAGCCACACTCCAGGACATGGATCACGGGATGGGCTGTGCTGGCATCCTCAGGACCAGGATTGAGCTGCCCTCAGCCTGCTTCTCTTCCCACAGGATCCGTCCGCAGCTGCCCAAGGAGAAGATAGAGGGATGTCACATCTGCACCTCGGTGACACCTGGCGAGCCCCAGGTGCTGCTGGGGAAGGACAAGGCCTTCACCTATGACTTTGTCTTTGACCTGGACACGTGGCAGGAGCGGATCTACACAACGTGCATGGGGAAGCTGATCGAGGGCTGCTTCGAGGGCTACAATGCCACCGTGCTGGCCTACGGGCAGGTACAGCCTCTGCCTTCAGTGACACTGGGGGGACACTGGGAGGGCACCTGCAGGGGTTCGGGAAGGTGGAGGGGGTGTGAGATCCTTAGCGTGGAGAGAACAGAGTTGTCCCTGGTTGGGTGAGGGCTGGGGGCAGAGGTGGCCTTGGCTGGGAAGAGGGGGGTGGCAGGGCTGGGGGTGTGGGAGCTGATTGTGTTGCTGGGGGTCACCATCCCTGGAAGTGGTCAGGGGATGTGTGGCTGTGGCATTTGGGGACATCAGGTGGTCAGGGGATGTGTGGCTGTGGCATTTGGGGACATCATTTAGTGATGAACATGGCACTGCCAGGGTAAATGGTTGGGCTTGGTTATCTTCGAGGGCTTTTCCAATCTGAAGGATTCCCTGATTCTGTGCCTCATCTCTCTGCATGCACACACACCCCCAGCTCCCCTGCTCAGCCTTGCACACACGTGTGAGCACACACGGCTCAGCAAGGACATTTGGGGATTCTAAAGTAGCAGGGGGAGAACGTGGGGGGTGCATTGGGCAGAGCTGAGCCTGGGAGGGCCCGGCCAGCTCCCCATCCCTGTCTCTGCACAGACTGGAGCAGGGAAGACCTACACCATGGGCACGGGCTTCGACATGAGCATCTCTGAGGAGGAGCAGGGCATCATCCCGCGGGCCATCAGCCACCTCTTCAGCGGCATCGAGGAGCGCCGGCGGGCGGCCCAGAGCCAGGGCCTGGCAGCTCCTGAGTTCAAAGTCAGCGCCCAGTTCCTGGAGGTGGGTGCTGGGAGCTCTGGGGGACACCATGGCCCTGCCCTGTCCTTGCTCCCCTCCCGTGCCTTGGGCCCCTCGAGATCTCCGAGTCCTGGCTGGTTCCTGGCAGAGCTGGGCCCCGTGACAAGCATGGCACTGGGGATGTGTGCCGGTGCAGGGGGGACTCGAAACACCCGTGTGTTGTTGACCTCATGTGGCTGCAAACCGGGTGGAGGGAACTCCCACCATGGGGAAGGGTCTTGTGGCTTGGTCCCCTGGGGATCCAGGGGCTCTGGGCCCCTGTCTTGTTTGCTGACAAGACCTGTTCCTTGATCTGTTTGAGGTTCCTTGTCCTGCTGCCTTGGACCAGAGTTCCCAGTGAAACAGGAGGAGAAGAAAGTGCCACTCTTGGAGGACTGTGCTGTTCTCCGTGCCCTTTGTTGTATCTCTGACCTTGAGAGTGCATCCTCTCCTGCCTCTTGTCCTGGCTTCTCCTATTCAAAAGCCTCTTCTGTTAACTGCCTCATTCCCTGGAGAAGTTTGTGCTGGAAAGCCCATGGACCTTGTGTGTTGGCAGCATTTTTCCTAGGGAAAGTTTTTTCCTTTCAGCTCCTGGGCTGAAAGAGCAAAGAGGTGCAAGTGGGAACTGCTTTAATGCCCAGTGAGAAAGCACAGGGAGGTGTTGAGCAAAGCTGAGCTCTCAAACAAGCTTCATCTGATTGAGGTTGTGACCTGGGATACACCCAGAGGAGATGGGCAGGGAGGGCCCTGTGCTGTGATCTTGCCTTGGGGTGGCTTTGTTGGCCACCATCACATCTGGGTCTCTTCAGATGCTGATGACTTGGAGAGGGCCCAGAGTCACCTCCTTGCTGGAGAAATCCTTCCCACTTGTGTCTCCATCTGCAGAGCCCTTGTTAGCTCCTGTCGTGCTGTTGTGTCCTCCATTCCCATCACTTGGCCTAGCCAAGCTCCTGGTTGCCTGCCCAGTTGTGCTCACTTTGTGGGGCTTCTCTTTAAGGATCCTTTGTGCTGGGATGGAAATGGGGACAATTTTCTGCCTGTCCTAGAGTCCTGAGTGGCTAAAGCAGCACAAGGCCACATCAGGCACTGGTCACCAACCCTGCTGTCCTGGCAGGGGCACAGGACTTGTTCTGGCTGATCCCTGTCTTGTGACTTTGCTCCTGGGAGCAGGCTCTGGGAGCAGCTTTAAACCTTTGGGGAGCCTGGTGGCACCAGGGGCAGCCAGGGGTGGATTAGTCTGATCCCTTCTGCTGGCCAGGAGCCTGCAGTCCTTGGGTGACCCAGCACTCTGCACTGGGATGTGGGTGCAAGAGGTGACATTGAATGGTGCTAGCAGGGGGACAGGTGGGCAGGGGTGTCCCTCCACCCCAGGCTGAGAGGGGACACTGCAGAGCTGAGATATGGATGGAGTCAGCCCTGGGGCGGCAGGGTTTTCCTGCACTCTCTGGTCCCCCTTTATCCCCTTTCCACCTGACAGAGATGACCTTGAGCTGTGTTAAGAGTGGAATTTCACTGGCTTGTGTGGCCAGGTGAGCCAGGAAGGTCAGGGGGATGTGTAGCTCCTGGGCATCTGCTCAGTGGAGCACCAAGAACTGGCCAGGTTTGGGCAGCAGAAACCAACCCAGACTGCAGCTCAGAGCTCTGCATGGCAAGTTCTGGAGCACCAGTCTGATGAGGAGTGGCTGAGGGAATTGGGGGGCTCAGTCCGGAGAAGAGGAGGCTCAGGTGGACCTTCTTTACCTCTACAGCTGCCTGACAGGAGGGTGGGGCCAGATGGGGGTCAAGCTCTGCTCCCAGGGAACAAGGAACAGGACAAGAGGAAACAGCCTCAAGTTGTACTAGCTGAGGTTTAGATTGGATAGTAGGAAAAATTTCTTCCCTGAAGTTGTGGTCTGGCATTGGTGCAGGCTGCCCAGGGCAGCAGTGGAGTCAGCATCCCTGGAAGTGGTCAGGGGATGTGTGGCTGTGGCATTTGGGGACATCATTTAGTGATGAACATGGCACTGCCAGGGTAAATGGTTGGGCTTTTCCAATCTGAAGGATTCCCTGATTCTGTGCCTCATCTCTCTGCATGCACATGCTTGTACCTCCTCTCCTGCACACGCACACACCCCAGCTCCCCTGCTCAGCCTTGCACACACGTGTGAGCACACACAGCTCTGGGGGAGTGGCAGCAGGGTGCCAGAGGGCAGCTCCTGCCAGTCCTGCAGTGCCAGGCTTGAGCAGCCTGGTGCTTCCTCTGCTCACCCCACTGTGGCCACTGCTGCCCCACAGCTCTACAACGAGGAGATCCTGGACCTGTTCGACAGCACCCGCGACCCCGACGCGCGGCACCGCAAATCCAACATCAAAATCCACGAGGATGCCAGCGGGAGCATCTACACCACGGGGGTCACCTCACGCCTCATCAGCTCCCAGGATGAGGTGGGTGCAGGATGGGGCAGGCACAGAGCAGGGGTGGCAGCTGGGTGCTGCTGGCCAGGGATGTGCCACACGGGGACAGCTTGGTGGGGGCAGATCTCCCCCAGGATGGGAGTGCAGTCCTGGGGCTGTTCTGGAAAAGGTCAATGTGTCCACTGAGCTGCACAGGGTCTGTCCTGACGCCCTAGAAGAGTGGTTTAAGGTTTTCTTCCCTGCCTGGTGTCGTTGTAGCTGATCCAGTGCCTAAAACAAGGAGCTCTGTCCCGCACCACCGCCAGCACCCAGATGAACGTGCAGAGCTCCCGGTCCCATGCCATCTTCACCATTCACCTGTGCCAGACAAGAGTGTGTGCCCGCCCAGAGCTGGTGAGATGTGGTCCTGCCTCATGGCCAGGCTGTTCCTGGGTTCCATACCCAGGTGATGCATGAAGTTCCCTTGGGAAGGGGAGAGGGTTTGAAGTCTGGCAAAGAGAAGCAGGGATTTTTCTGTCTTCTTTCCAGTCATAGCCAGCATTAGGATTTAATGAAAGCTGGGGGTGAGCTGATCCAGGGCAGGATGGCTCAGAGCAAGCTGCTCTTGGGATTCTGTCCCCATCTCTGAGGGGCTGGACATGGAGGCTGAACGCTCAGAGTCTCGCTGACATCTGAGTGAAGGCAAGGGAGCCTCTGCCTGCTGCAGTCTGGGCTGGTGACCCCTCCTGTGTTGCAGGTGAATGAGGAGGTGAGCAGCCTTCTGGATGGATCCCAGCCCGCTGCTGAGTACGAGACCCTGACAGCCAAGTTTCACTTTGTGGACCTGGCTGGCTCGGAGCGGCTGAAGCGGACGGGTGCCACGGGCGAGAGAGCCAAGGAAGGGATCTCCATCAACTGTGGGCTGGTATGGCACTGGGATGGGCTGGGGGCAGGGCAGTGCCAAGGCAAGGACTGCCAGGGGAAGCCTGTCACACCTGGGGGTTTTGCTTGGAGCTCCCCTGGGCTGCTGGGGTGCTGCTGCCTGCTGGGGTTTGTGCTGCCCGTGCCTGATGGCAGGAACACACACAGTGCCAGTGGTGAGAGCACAGCTCTGCTGCCAAAGGAGATTGGTGCTGTGGGGAGGGGTGCAGCTGGGCACAGTGGTGCAGATCCCAAAAGGGTGAGATCTGCTAATCAGAGCTAAAACACCCACTCTGGAGCTTGATGCAGCATGGGAGAGAGGCACAGCCCAGGCCAAGGGAAGCCCCATGCCTGCGCCTTGTGCAGCCCAAACCTGTGCTGCAGTGCATGCCCCAGGCCTGACGTGCTGGCTCCATGGCAGCTGTATCCTCAGCCAGGGCTGAATCTGGGGGCTTCCCTTTGTGTTGGTAGCTGGCCTTGGGGAATGTCATCAGTGCCCTTGGGGACCAGAGCAAGAAGGTCGTGCACGTGCCCTACCGTGACTCCAAGCTCACCCGCCTGCTGCAGGATTCACTCGGGGGCAACAGGTAAGGGGGTCCCAGGTGAGGGCTGAGCTTGGGGTGTCCCCCTGCAGATGGGGCTGAGGGGGCTCTGGAGCTTTGTGGGAGCTATCTCAGGACTCCAGTTGCTGTCTGGTGAGGAAGAGATGCCTTCTTCCAGGCACAGCATGACTTTGTGGTTGTAAAGACTGTGGCTCCTCATCAGCCTCAGGTGCAATTAGCAGCTTTGACAGAATCAGCTGGTGCAAAACCTTCCTGAGTCCTTACAGGTCTGGGACTTGGCAAGTGATGGTGCCCAGCATGGGACTGAATTCCCTGCCTCTTCTGCAAAGAGGGAGGCACTGAGGAAGGGCTGCCTTTGCTCAGTGCTGTGTGATGTGCTTTAGGGGTCTTGTGGGTGCTCTGGCTGCTCTGGCTCTGGGAGGGATGAACCCAGTCCATACCTTGTTTTAAAACCCAGAAGGGCCCAGGATGGGCTTCCATCCAGGATGGCTGGCTGGGGACACATGGTCTGTGCCGGGGCCTGGGTTGCTGAACTGTGCAGGGACTGTCTTTCACCCTGCCCTTGCATCCCCAAGCCAAACCATCATGATTGCCTGTGTGAGCCCCTCTGACCGGGATTTCATGGAGACCCTGAACACGCTCAAGTACGCCAACCGGGCTCGCAACATCAAGAACAAGGTGGTGGTGAACCAGGACAAGACGAGCCAGCAGATCAGCGCCCTGCGGGCCGAGATCGCCCGCCTGCAGATGGAGCTGATGGAGTACAAGGCTGTGAGTGCCCCTCCTCCTGCTCTGCCCCTGGCCAGCCAGGGAACCACACACAGCCAGTTGTTCACTGCCCCCCAGCGGGGCAGGGGAGAGAATTGGAAGAGTGACAGTGAGAACTCCTTGGTTTAGATACAGTTGAAGAAGTAAAGCAAGCCGAGGAGCTCGTTCCCAGTGTCCCATCACAGGAGGTGTTCAGCCATCCTCAGCCCAGCAGGGCTCCATCAAGTGTAACAGTCACTTGGGACAACACTCCAGGCATCCCCTGGAGTTTCTTCTTCCTTCCCCCAGCTTTATATGTTGAGCATGTCATCACCTGGTTTGGGATATCCCTGTGCTGAGTGGGGGACAGCTGTCCTGGATGTGTCCCCCCAGCTCCTTGAGCACCTCTGGCCCAACACTGGTGGGTCAGGGTGTGGGGCAGGACAGCTCCTGACTCAGCAGGAGCTAAATCATCCCTGTAAGATCAGCACAGGTCCCAAACACAGCACCACACAAAGCTGCTGTGGGGAAAATGAACTTCACCAAAGGCAAACCCAGCTGATGGCGTGACCCTGGTGAGGAGGCAGAGACAGATGCAGAAAGGCCCCTCCTTGTATTTGGATTGGGGCAGGGTTAGTGGGACAGACCCTCCTGCCTCTCATGCCCTGCCCTGTGGATAGGGGTAACTGCTAGGAGGAGTCAGGAGGCTTAAGAAACAGAGTCTCAGCTCCTGCCTGTCAAGGCAGGACCTTGGCCAGGTTCTGGGGGTGGCAAGGCAGGGAGAAGCCCTGGAGCATCTCTCTGCATGTTCAGCTCAGACTTTCCTGGTCCCTAGGCTTGTCCCTGCTCTCATGCCTGGGGTTGCCCCCGGGGGTGCAGCAGAGGGGCTCCATGTCCCAGCTTGCCCTGCACTCAGGGGCTTCCCTCCTGTGCCCCCAGGGCAAGCGGGTGATCGGGGAGGACGGCGCCGAGGGCTACAGCGACCTGTTCCGGGAGAACGCCATGCTGCAGAAGGAGAACAGCGCCCTGCGCATGAGGGTGAAGGCCATGCAGGAGGCCATCGACGCCATCAACAGCAGGGTCACCTACCTGATGAGCCAGGAGGCCAACCTGATGCTGGCCAAAGCAGGTGAGGCTGGGCTGGTGCGTGGCGGGGGGGGCCAGCCCGGGCGGCGCTGGGCCGGGGCTGTGGTGCAGCCCTGTCTGCCTCTCCCCTCCTGCCTCTGCCCCTGCAGGTGACGGCAACGAGGCCATCGGCACCCTCATCCAGAACTACATCCGCGAGATTGAGGAGCTGAGGTCAGTGGGCACACAGCTGGGCACTCCTGGGCCAGGGTCTGAGGTCGGGTAGCTGTCACAGCTCAGTGCCTGCAGCGTTGCTGGGGTGGGCTGTAAGCCTTGTGGGACAGCAGCTGGAGGCACTGCTGCTATGCAGGGTTGAAAAAAGCCCAGCCTTGGTGCCAGGCAGTGCTTTGGCTATTGTTGTCCTTGGTGTGGGCATTGATGGAGGGGGAGGTCCTGCTTGGAGTGCCTGTGGTCTTCTGCCTCCCAGAGGTGGGTCCATCCCAGTCTCTTGCTCGATCCTGGTACCCTGTCTGGCAGCATTGTGGCTTTCTGACCCATCATTAGTGGGAATGGCTTAGTAGTGGCTCTGTCCCTGGCTCACACCATCTGAGCACATCATGTTCAGTCCATAGAAGACTCTGGGAGGACCCTTCCACTGCCTAAAGGAGGCTTATAAGAAAGAGGGAGAGTGCTGGATTTTTGTTTTTTCGTGGACAGATAGTGATAGAACAAGGAAAAATGGCTTTAAACTAAAAGTGGAAAGATTTAAATTAGAAGTTAGGAAGAAATTCTTCCCTGTGAAGGTAGTGAGGCAGTAGCACAGTTTGCCCAAAGCAGCTGTGGTTATCCCATATCTGCAAGTGTATGGAGCTCGGAGCAACCTGGCCTAGTGGAAGGTGTCCCTGCCCATGGCAGGAATGTGGAACGAGATGAGCTTTAAGGTCCCTTCCAGCCCAAACCGTTCTGTGGTTCTAAACCCAGTCAAGATCCCCCGCTGTAGGACCAGTGGGCTGGCCCCTCTTGGACTGTGCCCTGTTCCCACTCCCTAGGACCAAGCTCCTGGAGAGCGAGTCCATGAACGAGTCCCTGCGCCGCAGCCTCTCCCGCGCCGCTGCCCGGCCGCCCTTTGCCCTGGGCTCCTCTCCGGGCGCCGGCCTGGCCGGGCTCTGCAGCCCCGCGGCGCCCCTGGACACCGAGGCCTCTGACGTGCTCCGGAGGGCCAAGCAGGACCTGGAGCGCCTCAAGAAGAAGGAGCGGCGGCAGCAGAGGAAGAGGTGAGGGGAGCTGCTGTTGGGAAGGGGGAGGCTGTGTGCTGGTCTGCCCTGCAGGGTTCTGTCCTGCTTCCCTCAGTCTCTGCCGCAGCCACAGCCCACACGCCTGGGCTCCCCTCCCAGCCCTGCCCTGCCCTGGGTCTCCTTTTCACCCATCACGTAATTCCAGAGGCTGTTTGCCCCGAAGGGTCCAAAAGCAGGAGGGAGGGTGGGTGCAGCAGAAGCTGTTTCTGGCCTTTCTCATGCTGGGACTCACCAGCCCTGCTCTGTTCCCCCCAGCCCGGAGAAGGAGGCGTTTAAGAAGTGGCAAAAACTGCAGCAGGACAATGGGGAGGAGACGGATGAGAACGAGGTGGAAGAGGTGAGTGGGCATTGTGCTCACGCTGCAGGGGTGTCTGGGTATGGAGCACTGTAATTGCCACACGTGGGACAGGGACCAAGCTCAGCCTGGCCCTGAAGCAGGCTGGAAGGGTCGTTTTGCTGAGGACTCCATGCTGGAGCAGAGGGGAGGCTGGATGCTCCCCAGACAGCCTGGCTGTAGAATGAGGAGTCCACATTTTTGGGGGCTTGGTTTCCACCAGTGTAGATGAAGAGGGGTCAGGCTGCTCAACTGGGAAGGGATGGATGCAAGAATGGATGGGTCAAATTGCTGTTCCTCTCAACAGTATGTGCTGGGGGTTCAGAGATGGTGCTGCAGCCCCTGGACATCCTGTGTGGGAGGCTGAGTCCCACTTAGGGGGCTGTGACCCATTGCTGTAGGGTGAGCTCAGGTTTGGAGGAGGGAGAAGCTGTGGGGAGAAGGACAGACCATCCTGCTGGCTGAGATCAGGCACTCATCTCTTAGGAGGAGGAAGAACAGGATGAGAGTGGCTGTGAAGAGGAGGATGGGCGTGAGGATGAAGATGAGGACTCGGGCAGTGAAGAGAGCCTGGTGGACTCGGACTCGGATGCAGAGGAAAAGGGTAAAGTGGAGATCTGTGTGCAGCCATGGCCATGGAGGGGCAGCTGGCAGTGAGCTCTGCTCTTGGGGGAGCAGAGTTCACCAGAACTCTGAGCCCCAACCACGTCTGCTCTGTGGGACTTGGAAGAGCCCCAGGGTTGCTGCAGTGCTCCTTGGGGTGCTGCTGCTCCCCAGCAGTGTGAGTTCCCATCATCTCCTCTGCCCTCTCCATGTGCTGTGACTCAGTGGGGCCATGGAAGTGATGCTCCCCATGCCTCCCAGCCTGACTTTCTCCTCTGCCTCCAGCTGTGAATTTCCAGGCCGACCTGGCGGATCTGACGTGTGAGATTGAGATCAAGCAGAAGCTGATTGATGAGCTGGAGAACAGCCAGCGGCGTTTGCAGACCCTCAAGCACCAGTATGAGGAGAAGCTGATCCTGCTGCAGAACAAGATTCGGGACACGCAGCTGGAGCGGGACCGGGTCCTGCAAAACCTCAGTGAGAACTGCCTCACCCACGGGATCCCATTCTGACAGCCTCAGACCCCAGTTCCAGCTCAGTCTAAGTCAAAGCATCCACCCCTTGCTCTGGTAGAGCTTTCTCACCCCCTGACTCTACCTGAGTCCCTGGCACCCCCAAGACTCTGCTTGTCTTGCCATGGGAGCAGCATCAGTCAGCTGCA
Organism: Phylloscopus whistleri; assembly: GCA_017589585.1. Lineage (NCBI taxonomy): Eukaryota > Metazoa > Chordata > Aves > Passeriformes > Phylloscopidae > Phylloscopus > Phylloscopus whistleri. The sequence goes on along the minus strand of JADMLD010000105.1, from coordinate 1,500,214 downwards.
CAGCTCTGGACCCTGCTGGTGCTGGAGAAGGATGGTGAGGCAAAGCCTCCTCCAGCCCTGAGCACCACTTCATGAGCTGTGGGGACTCCTGGAGAAACTGAGGGGCTGAGGGGCAAAAGACCCAGTGGTGTGGCTGATCTCCAGGCTTAACCAGGGCAGGGTCACCCATCTGTGTGGCTGTGGGTCTCAGTCTGCAGCTCTGCTCAGGCCAGCCACTGTATCTCTGTGCTGAGCTCTTCCAGCAGGTATTCCCAGCCAGCCCCCAGTTCTCCATGGGGTGAGGGGGGCTCTGCTGGGACGGGGAGGGGCACAGTGCTTGGTGCCTCCAGGCAGGGTACGCGGGTGTGGGAGGATCCCGGGTGCGAGGCCGTTGCAAGCCCTCTCCCCACCCACCAGGCACCATGGAGTGCTACACGGAGGAGAAAGCCAACAAGATCAAGGCAGACTATGAGAAGCGGCTGAAGGAGATGAACCGGGACCTGCAGAAGCTGCAGGCAGCCCAGAAGGAGCACGCCCGCCTGCTCAAGAACCAGTCCCGCTACGAGCGGGAGCTGCGGAAGCTGCAGGCAGAAGTGGCCGAGATGAAGAAGGCGAAGGTACCTGGGCGTGCCGGGGCGGGGAGGAATCGCCTGGAGGAGCCTGGCTCCCTGCTCGGAGCAGCGTTCCCCGCTCCGGGGGCCGTGCAGAGCAGCCGTGTGCCGGGCGGGCGGGTGCCCACGCTCGGCCCCTCCGCTGCAGGTGGCGCTGATGAAGCAGATGCGGGAGGAGCAGCAGCGGCGGCGGCTGGCGGAGACCAAGAGGAACCGCGAGATCGCGCAGCTCAAGAAGGAGCAGCGCCGGCAGGAGGTGAGAGCCTGGCTCGCCACACGCTGCCCGTGGCCCCGTGCGGGGGGCTGGTCTGGCTGGGGAGGGGGTGTTTGTCCTGCTCTGGCACTCCAGGTGCTCACAGACACCTCCAGTCAGTGAAGCTGAGTGGAGCATCCCAGGAGCCCAGCAGTCCTAGCAGAGCACAGCTGGATGAACGGCTCCAGAAGGCTTCCCACAGCTCCTGCTGTAGTTGTGGGGGATGCTGTGGGAGGGGGGAATGTGCAACCAGAGCCAGCTCAAGGCTGGGAGCCTGCTCGTTGTTAGAATCGGGAGTGAGACTCTGCCAAAGGGCTGTGACCACCCCTGGGCTGTCTGGGCTGGACCTCAGGGGTGTCTTTTTCTTTCTCACTCATGCAGTTCCAGATCAGGGCTCTGGAATCTCAGAAGCGACAGCAGGAAATAGTGCTGCGGAGGAAAACCCAGGAGGTGAGGAAAGGGGGTTTCCTCCACACAGTCCCCAGGTCCCATGGAGGTCTGGGCCCCAGTGCTTGACTCACAGAAATCCCATCCTTCAGACAGGGCTGGCTTTGGGAATGGGGTTCCCAAAAAGGAAGGGAGGGCAGGAACTGGGTGGGAAATGGTTGTAGGCAGCAACAGAGTTCCCCATCCTGAGCAGCAGAACCAGAGTTGCCAGAAACTGATGCCTTAGGAAGGCTGACCTGAAACAGAGACTGGACAGAGCCAGAGAATAAAGTAGATATTTATTGAAAGGCCTCCAGGATACACCTTGGGCAGGACAGGAGCCTGACCAGGCTACCCAAGGTAGACTTAGAACGGTCACAAAATGCACGACCGGTCATGGGGTCTGACATTTTAATAAGTTTTGGTCCATTTGCATATTGGGGTTTAATTGTCCAATTACAGCTTCAGGTTGTGAGGTCCCATCCTTCTTGTTCCTCCCTTCTGGCACCCTTGTTTGTGCTTTTGGGCTGAAAGTTGGCCTTGGTCTTCAGCAGGAAAATAATTTTTGTCTCCCTGTTCTGTGAAGAGACCTGAGTGACACTTAACGTGAGGCTCAGAACTGCACCCCTGGGCAGCACAGAATCTGTGATAAAACATGATAGATAAAACTTAAGGCGTCAGCAGGGGTGGGCTGTGAGGAAGGAGAGGGAACCCCATGAGGCACAAATGTCCCTGGGCTTTGGGTCTATGGAGCTGCCTCTCTCAGAGCTGTGGGGTCCTGGGGTGATGCCAATGTGTTCAGGCTGGGTGGGGCTGCCCAGCTGACAGCCTCTCCGTGTCCTTGCTCCGGGCAGGTGTCAGCGCTGCGCCGCCTGGCCAAGCCCATGTCGGAGCGGGTGGCGGGCAGGGTGAGCCAGAAGCCGCCCATGCTGGACTCGGGCGCAGAGGTCTCGGCCAGCACCACCTCCTCCGAGCCCGAGTCCGGCGCTCGCTCCGTCTCCAGCATCGTGCGCCAGTGGAACAGGAAAATCAACAACTTCCTGGGAGACCCCTCGTCCCCCATGAATGGGGCTCGGCCTGCCAGGTCAGGTCAGGGGCTGGGTGGTAGGGGGTGGGACATCCCAGGGACCCCCATGCCTGGCCTTTGGCTGGTGGCAGAGGTTGAAGGGTGGCGTCTTGGAGTCCACTTGACCCATATGAAATCAGTGATCCTGTGATAAGCTGTGCTGGCAGAGTGTGACTGTCACCTGTGCTTGAGCCCAAAGCTGGCCTTCCATGAGGATTAAATGCCATGGCACAAACCCTGCTGGACTCATCTCTTGTCCGACTTTGCTAGGAGGAAATGGAAGAGTTGGGCAATGAGGAAACAACACAGATGCGTCCTTTGTTTCTGGCCAGCCAGATCCCAGACATCTTCCTGGGGCAAGCCTAGCTCTCCAGCACGGTGTGGCCAGCTGCCCATATGCCTCTTCTTCCCTTTGGCTTTAGGAAGAAGTTCCCCAAGAAGGGGTCAAGCCAGACCTTCAGCAAAGCTGCCCGCCTCAAGTGGCAGTCACTGGAGCGGCGCATCTTTGACATCGTCATGCAGAGAATGACCATTGTCAACCTGGAGGCAGACATGGAGAGGCTCATCAAGGTGGCTGTGGCACTGGGGACAGAGAGGGCTGGGTGGTGGATGCAGGGCAGGGAGGTGGCCATGTGGACACTGCTAATCCGCTTTCCCTTTTCCCCCAGAAACGTGAGGAGCTGTCACTGCTGCAGGAGGCGTTGCTGGGCAAGCGGGCAAAGCTGCAGGCAGAGAGCCCCAAGGAGCAGAAGGGTCTGCAAGAGCTGAACGAGGAGATTGAGGTGCTGGGGGCCAACATTGACTACATCAACGACAGCATTTCAGACTGCCAGGCCACCATCATGCAGATTGAGGAGACCAAGGTGGGCAGTAGGACTGGGTCTGGCTGGAAAGGAGAAAGTGAGAGCATTCCTCTGTGGAAAGAGCATCCTTGGGCACAGCCAGCTGGGGCTGGGCTCTGGTCAGAGTGCCCAGAGTCCTCTGAGCTTTCACTCTTGGTGGGGCTTCACCCACACAGTCACTTCTCATTAGGTGGTGAATTACAGAGAAGAGTTCTGGCAGGTCCTTGCATGTCCATGGACAGGCTGCTGGTGTCCCACTGCCCTGGAATTGTAGGGAAGCTGTGCCCCTATTTGCCCATGGGGCTGGTGGTCACCTGTCCCATGGTTGCTGCTTGCTCTGGAACCATCCCAGGAGGACTGGCTTTTTCCCAGCAGAAACTGTCTGGGGTTTGTGTCCAGTTGTGATACTGGGCATGCCACTGGGCAGCTCCCAACTCCCCTCAATGCCTGCAGCCTGAAATGGAGGCTGTGTGCTGTCCCTGGCTTATCCCCAGCTGTCACCTTGGTTAGCAGGGAAGAAGGGCTGCTGTTAATTCATGCTTTGGGTTGTGGATTTGGATGAGCCTGGTGTCTGTTCAGTGTCTAGTTTTGTGTTGGAACCAGAATTTCTGTAGCAGTGCATGAGCCCTTCAGCACTGGGCAGTCCCATGGCCGGATCTCCCAGGAGCCACTGGGCAGACTGGGAGGGCGAGGGTTGGACTGGGCAGTGCTTGCAGGGTGTTGGGAGTGCTGTGCTTGCCATGGAGGCCTTTCCACCTGTCCCAGACGCAGCAGCAAAGCTGCCCTGCTGCATCCAGCACTTGTCTCTCCACGTTTCAGGAGGAGCTGGACTCCACGGACACCTCGGTGGTGATCAGCTCCTGCTCCCTGGCCGAGGCCCGGCTGCTGCTGGACAACTTCCTGAAAGCCTCCATCGACAAGGTGTGGGGCCAGGCTGGGGTGTGCATGTGTGACAGGGTTCCTTTCTGGGTGCCAGGGTGGGGACCTGGTGGCAAGGACGTGTGGCACCTGCCTGAGTGCACATTTGGTCCCCAGGGGCTGCAGGTGGCCCAGAAGGAGGCCCAGATCCGCCTGCTGGAGGGGCGCCTGCGGCAGTCGGACGTGGCCAGCTCCTCGCAGAACCACGCCCTGCTGGACGCCCTCAGGGAGAAGGCTGAGTCCCACCCTGAGCTGCAGGCACTGATCCACAATGTCCAGCAAGGTGGGGCCTGAGGCAGGTGCACCTTCAGGCCAGGTGTGCTGCCTGTGGGGTGGGTGCCCACTCCTACTGGCCCTCCAGGAACAGCTGGAGGTGCTGTGGCTGGGACCCTGCCCCGAGGGCCCCGTTGGGTGGGAGCATGTGCCCCAGCCATGGATAACAGGGACAAGGGCTGGGTCACCCCCCACACCTTCCTGGGCTGCCCTGCTCCCTCTGCTGCAGGGTTTGGGTGGGGCTGGTGACCGTGGGGTCCCTGCTGCTGATGCATTGTCTCTCTCTCACAGAGAATGGCTACATCAGCACGGATGAGGAAGTTTCAGAGTTCAGCCTGGCCTCAGATGGGAGGTGAGCATCCAGCCTGGCAATGCCTGAGGTGGTGGTGGCTGGACACAGTGCCTGATGCCATTCATGGGACCTTGTAGAGGGGCATGGATGGACAAAGCCCCACCTGAGCTTTTCTGTGGTGCCCAGCCCTTGGTGGGGCGAGCAGGATGTCCCTTGGACATGAGCAGAGAGTGAAGGCTTGGTCATTCCTTGGAGAAAGGGTGCTGGGGAGCAGAGGGTGACCCAAGGAGTCTGGTGGACCAGTGGCACCAGCTTTCTGAAGAGAGTTTGGCACTGAAGATCCATCTTTGCTCCTCTCTCCTTGCAGCATCTCCCAGTCTTTCACCATGAAGGGCTCAGCAAGCCAGGATGACTTCAAGTTCAAGGTTAGTTGGCCTTTTTGTGTGGTCTGGCCACAGAGACTGGCAGGAGGGATGGAGGGATGTTCAGTGATGCTTCAGGCCTCTGCTCTGCAGTCTGGACCTTGGGGAACCAGGTCCTGCATAGGCAGTATGGCTGCTCTCTGGATGGGCAGAACCAAGGTCTCCTGGTACAGTGGTCCTGTCCTAAGCACCAGAGACTTGGGAAACACCCACCACACCAGCCAGTCTGAGTGTGGACATCCCAAATCCCAAATCTGAGTGGCACCGACGATGTCCCCAGGCAGGGCAGAGGTGGAGGGAAGCAGCCACTGTTCTGTCCAGGCTGTCACGTCTGCATGGAGAGCTGGCTGTGATGGGCATCTCAGTGGGACATGGGGGAGCTGGTTTGTGGCCAGAGGGCACAAACTCTTCCAACCCACAGCGGTGGCTGCTCCCACTGCCCCCTGTGCTGCCCGGCCCTGAGCCCTGTGCCCTGCTCTAGGGAGAGCCCAAGCTTTCGGGGCAGATGAAGGCGGTGTCAGCTGAGTGCCTGGGACCCACGCTGGACGTCTCCACCAAGAACATCACCAAGTCCTTGGCATCCCTCATGGAGATCAAGGAGGACAGGATTGGCTTCTCCATCCGAGACCCCTATTACAAGGAGAAGGTGTCACGCACCATCAGCCTGCCCACGCGGGGAAGCACCTTGTGAGCTTGGGGCCGTAGTGTCCGGGCACTGGGAGGCTGATGGAGGCACAGACCTGGGGGAAGCTGTGCCTGGCCTGTGGAGGTGCAGAGGGGTGAAGGGGAGCCCAGTCCTGCATCTGTCCACGCTTGGCTACAGCATGCAGTGGTGAATTTCCTCAGCGGGGCTTGGAGAGTGTGTAGGGATATGTTGGTACCCTTTGCAGGTGGAGAGGAGGATACTTCAGGAGCAGGGAAAGAAGTGGGGTAGGAGGGTCCCAACTCCCTGCTCTGGGTTATCAGCCTTTTTGAAGGTGTCTTGAGGTTGCCAAAAGCCTCAACACTCGTGGGCCACCTCGAGATTGTGGTTCCAGCACAATCTCTTATTTGCTCTTCTGGGGGAGGACACAGGTGTTGATTGTGGAGGGATCCTAGTGCAGGGCAGGCACCCACTCTGCTTTGTTCACTGGCTTCAGTCCCAGGCAGTCCCGGGGCTCGGACACTTCGCCCCTGACAAGGCGGAAATCCTACGACCGCGGGCAGCCTGCCAGGTGAGCTTGGGAGCCACGGGGACACGGGCAGGGGAGGCTGTGTGGCCCAGAGCAGCGTGGAAGGATTCCTTCTGGGCCCTGGTGTGCCAGCCAGGTGCCAGGCGAGTCACACGTCCCTCTGATCCTTTTGGCTCAGGCCTGCAGACATTGGTTTCACGCCACCCTCATCCCCACCCACCCGGCCGCGCAACGACCGCAACGTCTTCTCCCGCCTGACGAGCACCCAGAGCCAGGGATCTGCCTTGGACAAGTAAGTCCTGCTGGGGTGAGAGTGTCTGAGTGAGGGGGACCCAGGCCGTGGTAGCACATGGCACGTCCCGAGTCCTGTGGGGGTACATAGGAACACCAGGGCTTGGACTGGCTCCAGCCAGTGTCCTGTCACCGCTTTACCTCGCTGCTTCTCCCTGTGATGGAGCAGCTGCCGTGCCAATGCTGTGCTCCTGCCCACTGTGCTCCCTCTGAGCCTGGCCTCTGCCTGGAGACAGGGTGGTGCCAGACTTGGACCCCTGGAAAGGCGAGGGAGCAGGATGGGGTGAGGAGATGAGGGCTCAAAGGAAGCTGATGGACTGGCATCCACCCACAAACGCTGCTCCAGCCTCTCCTGGCAGCAGGTCAGGTGCTGCTCTGGGCTCAGGTGTTGCTAGCAGCACTGGTGTTCCCTGATGGAGATCTGCTGTCTGATCCTCACATGCCCTCCTGCTCTTCTGCTCTCCCCTGGTTCTCCATGTGTGCTTCTCCTTCTCCCTCCCTCCTTCTCTCCGTCCTACACTGGCTTGGATGCAATAACAATCTTCCTCCTCTGACTCCACTGCTGCCTTCTCTAGTCTGGGTTTTCTCTCCCATAATCCTGCTAATTTTCTGCCCCTAGGTCTGATGACAGCGATTCCTCTGTCTCGGAGGTGCTGAGGTATAGACAACTTTCTATTTATTATCCCTTCCTCCGCTCCTCCTTCTCTCTGTCAGATGCCTGCTCTCCCTGTCCCCACATGGTCTGCCTGCAGCTTGCTGCCCTATCCCCTCCCAGCCTGTGTGCCTGTCCCCTCCTGGCATGCCACCTCTGGTGCCTGATGCTGTCCCTCAGCTGCAAGTTCAAACTGTTCCTGCTTGGATTAGCCCCTGGTACGTGGTGCTGGGCTCACCATGGGTGCTGGCTGCTTTGGGTTGGCAGCATGCTCTCCTCCATCTCTGATGGTTTCTCGCCAGCATGAGGCCACCACGTCCCACCCCTTCCCCAGCTCTCCAGCAGGATGGTGAGATGATGGGGAAGGGTGCTTGCATCCTTTGTGCCAGCTTCTTCCAGGCAGTTGTCTCAGGTTCACCTCGTGCCTGGTTGTGCTTCCCTGGTGCTGAGTTGGAAAAGGTTGGTCTCTCCCCTAAAGAAATCAAGTCAGGTTGTGGTGCAGAGCTCAGCCTTGCAGTTAAGGTTCTCCTGGACTTCTCCCCCTGCATCCACTGAATACAGAGGTTTCCCAAAACAAGGGCCACATTTCCCCCATCCTTTAGGAACATTGCAGCTTTCCAGTGCCTAAAGGGGCTTATAACAAAGAGGGAGAGCAACCTTTTACACAGGCAAAAATAGTGACAGGACAAGGGGGAGCAGTTTAAAACTGAAAGAGGAGAGATCTGGACTAGATGTTAAGAAGAAATTCTTCTCTGTGAGGCTGCTGAGGCCCTGGCACAGGTTGCCCAGAGAAGCTGTGGTGCCCCATCCCTGGAAGTGTCCAAGGCCAGGTTGGATGGGGCTTGGAGCAACCTGGGATAGTGGAAGGTGTCCCTGCCCATGGCACAGGCATGGAATGAGATGGTATCTAAAGTCCTTTCCAACTCAAACCATTCCATGATTCCATGATCAGCTGTCCAGCACCCAGGTGTCCCCTGACTCTCCCTGTGCCCTGAGCTCCTGCAGGCTCCCTGTCACTGGGGAAGTGACACCAGAGCAGCCTGAGCTGGGTCACCCTGGGCAGTTTGTAGTCAGGCAGCCACTCAGAGTCCATGGAGGATGCCTCACCCTGCATGCAGGGGTTTCCCCTTGGATTCAGCATTGCTTTGAGGCTGGTGGAAGCACTGGGGGTGAGGGGAAGGCTGTTGGCTTGGCATTGCTGAGTGCAGAGCTGAGGAACATCACGTGCATGTGGTTTCCAAACCCAAATTAATGAGCCTGTGCTTGTCCTCACGACTAATGCAAAACCTTGCCCTTCTCTAGCCCCATGCATCAGTTTCCCTGCCTGTAAGAAGAAGCTAGCCCAGCTTGGGCTCTTGTGGCTGTGCTCGCTGACCAGGCACCCCTACCAGGGGTCACACAGCAGGGTCAGGCTGGTGGTGCTCAGCACCCTGAGCATGTCTGAAGTGGACACTGGGTCAGAAGTGGAGGGGATTGGCAGGTGTTGTGTCCCCCAGGACACACAGTAGTGTCCCTTGGAAGCAGGTTTGGCAGGGGGAGGTGCTCTCCTGCCCAGAGCCAGCAGTGGGTGCAGGAACAGCCGTGGCAACAGGGACACGGGGTGCAGATGCTGGTGCTGCCCTTTGTCACCCTTGTGATCTGTGTAAAGGAGCAAAGCCCTGTTTCCAAATGTCACCAGCCAAAGAGTGACAGCCTCCAAGGGGCAGGGGTGCTGATACTGGTACTCTGAAACATCATCCCAGCAGAGCTTCAGCTTCAGGCTGGAGAGGGCAGTTTGCCCCAAAATGAACCTCAGGGCCAGTGAGCTGAGTGTCCTGGGTCTGTGCTGGTGAGGCACGAGAGGTTTGTGGGGAGAGCAGAGGTGACTGGGCAGCCTCCCCCTTTCCCTGTCTCATTGCTGGGGCAGAGGTGGGCAGGGGCTGCCCCTGGGGAGGTTCCTGGGGGTTCCACAGAGACCTCGGCTCAGACAGACCACGTTCAGGTGGAGGAGCCTGTCTCACTGCTGGGCAGTGGAAGATGCTTGGTGTGAGACAGCTCATGTTCTTCCATGCCCAGGGACTGTGGGCACAGTGCCCCTCCACCCCTGTAGCTGTTCTCTCTCTCCTGTGAAGGGGCATCATTAACCCGGTGGGTGGCACCAAGAACGCCCGGACAGCCCCGCTGCAGTGTGTCTCAGTGGCAGAGGGGCACACCAAGCCTGTGCTCTGCCTGGATGCCACTGATGAGCTGCTCTTCACTGGCTCCAAAGGTGGGTGATGGGCAGAGGGGGCAGGGAGGCTGCAGATGCTGTGGGAGCAGGTTGGCACTGGGAACGTGGGATGTGTTGGGCATCAGAGGGATGGCCCCTGTCTTCAGTGTTGAGCCCTGCCCTGCCCTGTCCTGCCCCTGTGCTGGGGCTGGCTGGTCCCTTTCCTCTGGCCCTGTGGGTGGGGGGAGATGCTCAGAAGGTGTATTGTCCCCAGGCCACCGTGCCCTTGGAGGAGACACCCCCAACAGTCCCAACACATGTTCTTCCTCCCACAGACCGGAGCTGCAAAATGTGGAACCTGGTGACGGGCCAGGAGATCGCCTCTCTCAAGGGTCACCCGAACAACGTGGTTTCCATCAAGTACTGCAGCCACACGGGGCTGGTGTTCACCGTGTCCACCTCGTACATCAAAGTGTGGGACATCCGCGACTCGGCGCGCTGCATCCGCACCCTGACGTACGTGCAGCTGGGCCGCCCTGGGCACCTCTGCCTCTGCAGAAGCCTTTTCCAGAACCTGCAGGGGCTGGGGGCACGGCCAGACAGCTTTAGTGCCAGTTTGCAGTGCTGCTTCCTTAGGGAACAGGGAGGCTGGGAGAGCTTGGGCTGAGGGAGCTCATGGGGACCTCCTGCAGCAAAGACTCAGGGTCATAAAATCATAGAATATGATGGAAGGGACCCATCAGGATCATCAAGTCCACCTCCTGGCCTTGTGCAGGACACACCAACAATCCTGCCCTGTGCCTGGGAGTGTTGTTCAAACACTTCTTGAACTCAGACTCAGAGCTGTGCCCATTCCCTGGGGAGCCTGTTCAGTGCCCCAGCACCCTCTGGGGGAAGAACCTTTTCCTGATATCCAACCTAAACATCTCCCAGCTCAGCTCCAGCCATCCCCATGAGTCCTGTCACTTGTCATGACAGGGAATAGATCAGTACCTGTCCCTCTGCTGCCCCTCATGAGGACGTTGAAGACCCCAGTGAGGTCTCCCCTCAGTCTCCCCTAGGCTGAACAAACCAGGTGACCTCAGCTGCTCTTTATGAGGCTTCCCCTCCAGACCCTTCACCATCTCCTTAGGATGCTCTCCAATGGTTTAATGTCTTTTTTATATTGTGGTGCTCAAAACTGCACCAAGGACTTGAGGTGAGGCTACCCCAGTGCAGAGCAGGGTGGGACCATCCCCTCCTTTGACCAGCTGGCAATGCTGTGCCTGGTGCATCCCAGGGCAGGGATGTCCCTCCTGGCTGCCAGGGCACTGCTGACTCACATTCAACTTTCCACTGACCAGGATCCCCAGGTCCCTTCCCACAGCTGCTCTCCAGCCTCTGTTCCCTGCTGTATACACACAGCCAGGGTTGCTGTGTCCAGGTGCAGAATCCAGCTCTTGCCCTTCTTAAGGGTCAGGAGCTTTGCAGAGATTTTGCAGCTGTTCTGGGGGTGGCCAGGGGAGCTGGCAGCTCCAGCAGGGGGGCACAGCCCCAAAGAGCACAGTGGCTGGGTAAATCACAAGCTCTTCACTGAGAATCTTGGGTCTCTGTGAGGAGTTTGAGGAGCAGAAAGGAGCATGGAACAGACTGTAGCTGTGGCTGCTGGTGTGGAGTAAGGTTTAAAGGTTAGGACAGGATGGTAGGTCAGAGATACCCACTTGCTCTGGCACAGATCTCCTTTCTCCATCCAGCCTCAGGACATCTGCCTCGGCCTGAAGGTGCTTCTCTCCTGGTACAGAGGCCAAGACCTCTGCTTCCCTGTGCTGGATGCCAGCACTCACCAGCTCTTCCTGTGGGAGCAGGAGGAGAGCAGAGCTGGAAACCAGGGCAGGATGCTCCGAGTAATGCACAGACCCTGCATCCTTGGCTGCCTTTGCAGGCCGGGCACTGTCCCGTGGGCAAAGCTCCTGTTGGTCCCATTGTGGCCAGAAGGACAGGGACACCTCCAGGGCCTTCCCTCCGTGTGGGACCCCGCCGTGCCACCACGGAGCCACCAGCCTCCTGTGCCTCCTCGGCGGCTCTGCTCTCATCCTCCCCCTTTGAACTCTCCTCCCTTTAGGTCTTCTGGGCAGGTGATCTCGGGGGACGCGTGTGCCGGGACCAGCAGCCGCACGGTGACCAGCGCGCAGGGCGAGCACCAGATCAACCAGATCGCGCTGAACCCCTCGGGCACCGCGCTCTACGCCGCCGCCGGCAACGCCGTGCGCGTCTGGGAGCTGAGCAGGTCAGGGCAGCATCCCCTGGGGGCCACGTGGGCACTGCCTGCTCAGAGCGGCCTGAAGGGATCCCCCCGGGGAAAGGGAAAGCCTCTCCCACCACGGGAGTGGCCTGGGATAAGGATTTTCAGGGCCCTTTCCGGTGGGACCCAATGGGGGGTGGTGAGCGGCACTGGAGCTGCGTGGGATGGGGGGTTTGTCTGTGCTCTGGGCTGAGCTTTGTCTGTGCTCTGGGCTGAGCTTTGTCTGTGCTCTGGGCTGAGCTCAGCAGAAGGGAAAAGACAAGTGGGATGAGCAGCAGGGCCCTGTTCTTCCCTTGTCCTCCTACCTGCCCAGGGGGCACTGGGCTGTGAACGCTGTGCTGCAGCCTGGGCTCTGCAGCCGGGTGTTGGCACACTCAGACTGTGCATCCAGGTGTTGGCACACTCAGGTTGTGCATCCAGGTGTTGGCACACTCAGACTGTGCATCCAGGTGTTGGCACACTCAGGTTGTGCATCCAGGTGTTGGCACACTCAGACTGTGCATCCAGGTGTTGGCACACTCAGACTGTGCATCCAGGTGTTGGCACACTCAGGTTGTGCATCCAGGTGTTGGCACACTCAGACTGTGCATCCAGGTGTTGGCACACTCAGGCTGGGTATCCAGGTGTTGGCACACTCAGGTTGTGCATCCAGATGTTGGCACACTCCAAGGCTGCCTTCCTCCCCCTCAATCACAGGGAGTGGGGTCTCCCTGCCCACTCTCCCCCACAGGGAACAGCCCCTCCTGGGGCACTCCAGGGCTGGGGGAGGCTCTGTGTGTGTGGGGGCCCTTTGGATGAGCTCCAGCAGGCAGGAGGGGCTGACCTGTGCCCTTGCACCCAGGCTGCAGCCCGTGGGGAAGCTGAGTGGCCACATTGGGCCTGTGATGTGCCTCACAGTGAACCAGACGGCGAGCAACCACGACCTGGTGGTCACAGGCTCCAAAGATCACTACGTCAAGGTACTCTGCTCCATGGGGAGCAGCACCCCGAGTCCTGTAGGGAAGCCCAGATGTTGGCAACCCCTCACTCTTCTCTCCTCCTGAAAGCTGAGCCCAGATTCTCTTTTCACCTCTGCATGTGAGGTTTTCACTTGTTTCCTCTTCCCAAATCTTGCTTTTTGCTTGGTCCACAATGCACCTTCGGAGAAGAAGTTGCATTTCTCTCATGCATCAGACTCTCTGGCTGGGATTTGCATGTGAGGGCTGGCCCTGTTCTGCTCAATAATCCCCCCTGATAAAGATGCTTTGTGCCTGCTCGGGCACAGCTCCAGCTCAGCAGGAGCCTGTCCCTTCCTGTCAGGTTTTAGCAGGTTGAATTAGAGCTGTCACCAGGGAAGTGAGGAGGGGTGGTGAGATGGTGAGTGAGACAGGATCCCACTCAGCTGTCAGCTTGGCTCCTGAGGAGTGTGAGGCTCACCATGAGTGAAATGCAGCAGTGGGGCTGGCCCTGGTGGCAGGGCTCCTCTGCTGGTGGCAGGACCCTCAAAAAGCCACCAGTAGGCAATGCTCAGTCCCGTTTCCAGCATCACTCTGGGTGCCCTGAGCCTAGAACACAGAGGGTGGTGGCCAAACTCCCCAGGAGAGTGCCAGCTCTGTCCCCAGTGCCATCTGTGTTCTGTGACCTGCTGCTCTTCCCCAGGTGTTTGAGATCACAGAGGGCATGGTGGGCAACATTGGCCCCACTCACAACTTCGAGCCCCCTCACTACGACGGCATTGAGTGCCTGGCCATCCAGGGGGACGTCCTCTTCAGCGGCTCCAGGGACAACGGCATCAAGAAGTGGGACCTGGAGCAGCAGGAGCTTATCCAGGTCTGGGGGGAGCAGAGCACAGGTCCTGTGGTGACACAGGGCACAGGGGGGTTGCTGCTGGGCCTGGGGGGTTGTCCAGGAACCTCGTGCCAGTGTCCTGGAGCTCACCAGGGAGGGCGTTCCCAGCCCTGGGTTGGGTGTGGGTGAGGGTGTGCTGTGCCCCCATGGTTTGTCCAGCAGGGCACTGGGGAGCACCAGCTCTCCTTCAGACAGGCTGTGGCATAAGCTGCAGTGTGGGGGCTTGTGTTCCACCCTCAATCCTGGGTTGTTGTTTCCTGCTCAGGGGAGAAACCAAGCCATGACTTTGGAGCCCATGCCCTTGGCTCCTAACTGGGTGTTCTAGGGTGACTTTATGATGCTTGTATCCCCAATTGTCTGTTCTGTTTGTGCTGTATATTAAGCACAAAGTCAGCAGCTGAACAACAAGTGCCAATTACCACTTCAACAGTGCATAGCTGACAGTACAAAACAACTCAAAATGCTGTAATTCCCATCCACAAAATAATCTGTAAGCTGAAAAGCCAAAAAGTAATCAGCAAAACCCACTCACCCTTCAACAACCCCTTTTGGCCTGTGTGCAAGCCCGATAAAAATAAAAATTGACTATAAACTATCATAACTTAAATAAAGTGACTCCACCTTAAAAGCATTAAATAAACAATCTTTCAAAAATTAAAAACAGCACTTAGCAAAAGCCACCTAATTAGTTAACACCCAAAGTTCCACCAACAAAGCAAGCCCTACTACCCAGTTTCCTCCCAAATTTGCCCTAAACTAAAACACTGGGCATCACCAATTCCATGGTCCCAGTCATTCCCAGGGTCCCAGTGAGGACCCAGGATGGGTGTGTGGGGCTGCCCGTGGTGCTGCAGGTGAGGTGATGACCTCTGCTCTGTGCCTGTGCCTGCAGCAAATCCCCAATGCCCACAAAGACTGGGTCTGTGCCCTGGCCTTCATCCCCGGGCGCCCCATGGTGCTGAGCGCCTGCCGAGGAGGCGTCATCAAGGTCTGGAACGTGGACACCTTCACCCCAGTGGGGGAGATCAAGGGCCACGACAGCCCCATCAACGCCATCTGCACCAACTCCAAGCACATCTTCACTGCCTCCAGGTGAGCCTCGGACGCTCTGCCCCCGTGGCCCCTGGGAAGGGGGAGACCCTGGGTTTGAGCCGTCCCCCCTGGGCCTGGGTGGGCGCTGGGTGAGCAGGGAGAGGGGAGGGAATCACAGCTTTTTATCCCTCTGCTCCTTCGTCTCCTTTTGCCCTCCGTAGCCTGCCCATGGCAGGGCCTGCCCACCACAGTGCCAAGAGCTGTCCCTGGCCATCCCCTGCCAGCTCTGGTGGTGTCCTGGGTTACTCCCCACGCAGGGACCCCTCTCCCTCGGGGCTGGGCATTGTCTGCTGCTCTCGGGGAGCTCTTCAGCAGCAAGACTCTGATGTCCTCTTTTCGACCCTGTCCCTTTTCTCCCTTCCTTTTTCTCTGTCTCTCTCTGCCTCTCCTTCTCCCCACCACCCATCTGTGCCACAGCGACTGCCGGGTAAAGTTATGGAATTACGTGCCTGGGCTCACCCCTTGCCTTCCACGACGCGTCCTTGCCATAAAGGGCCGTGCTACTAGTCTGCCTTGACCCTCCTGCTCTCTGACTCTCTTGCTCATATGCTCTTCTTCCGTCTCTCCTTCCCTTTTCTCTCCATCTCTCCCTCCCTCTGTCCCTCTCACTGTTGCTTTTGCTCCCCTCTCTTTTCCCCCCCCCCACCCCCTTTTTTCTCTGGTCTGAGCTGCTTCTTCACGGTATGAAACTATTCTGCGTTTTTCCTCACTTGATAAGTCCTTGTTAGAGTGGACTCCCCCTTGTCCCAGTCACACCCCTGCCTTGGTTTCACTTGCTTTTTGGTTTTTTTCCCCATGAGTGCCCACATCTGCTCTGGCAGCTCTGTGGGAAGCCATGGCCTGCCCGTGCCTTTGCATGGAGAGAGGGTTGGGAGTCAGCAGCCACCCCCAGATCAGCCCATGCCCCAGGAGCAGGGCAGCTCCCTGGGTATCACAGCTGGGACCCAGCTGGAGCTCATTCAAGGCGGGTAGGAGTCCTGGTGTGGGGTCAGCCCTGGAGGTCACCATTTCCCTTTGTCCCCAGCTGCTGCCAGTGGGGTGAGTTGGAGGCTGAGCCCCATCGGGTTTGCCTTCTCCCCAGAGTGCATCAGACACCTCCTGCCAGGGGAAAAGGGCCTGGGGGGCTGCATGCTGCCGTGGGGGGGACGAGGAGTGAGCCCCCTGGGGTGCCTCTGGGGCAGGGTCTGTGGGGCTCCTGCCCCGACCCCTGGGTCATGCTGTCCCTCTCACCTTTGTTCCTCAGCGACTTGACAGTGAAGCTCTGGAGTGGGAGGAGGTTGCCTGCGGGGTCAAACTAGGAACTGCAGAAAGACTGGAAGGCGTGGGGGCAGGGTGAAGGTCAGGGTGCCTCCCCTGCTGTCAGGACTCAGTCATCTACAGGAGCTCAGCCCAGGACAGGGATTTCTTTGTGCCTGACCCAACGGGGTGGACAATGCTGCATCTGGTACTTTGAGCACTGTCAGCTCCTGTGAGGAAGCAGCTCTGTGGGGCACCAGCAGCTCCACCTGCCCTCCTGCTGAGGCTTCTGGATGGTTCTCCAGTGAACAGGAAATGTTTCATCTCTCCTCTCACCCATCCTGCTGTAAGGACTTCGGGGGTCAGAGATCCCTGACTCTTCCTGAGACACCTGGTTCCCTCCTGCCCCTGTGGGCTCCTGTGGCCTCTGCCGTGCTGTGCTGCTCCTGGGCTGGTTCCTGCAGGAGTCTTTCTCCACTCCACGAGGACATTTGGTGTCTGCTGGCCAGGACCACAACACAGAGGGTGCTTCTCTGGAGCCATTGCTTGTGCTACACCTCTGCTGTGGGGACTACAGAAGGATTTCCTGGTACTCCTGGCCTCCCCTATCCTCTGTGGACCTGTTCCCAGTGGTTAGAGGGGTGCACCTCCAGCTCCTTTGCCTGTCCCATCTCGTGAGGCACAGCAAGCCTGGGGAGATCTCGGTCGGGCAACTGCCAGACAGAGCTGCTGCAGTTCCCTTTGACATTCTCCAAACCCAGGTTGTAAACTCAACTGCCCCATGGCTCTGGGCTCTTCCCCACATGCCCAGCCTGCTCTGCAGCTGGAAGGGCTGCTCAGCCCTGCTCAGCCCATCGTGACCCCCATCAAGGGTTTGTGGTGGGTTCCTGCAGCGAGCTGACCTCCGTGAGATGGAGAAATGAAGCAAGAATGGAGGTTACAGGGCAAAAAAGCCAAGGCTGGGTTTGTCACCCCACTGCTGTGGCTCTGTCTGTCCTTCCCTTCGCTTCTGCCCTCAGACCTCTGCCTGGACTGGAGCTTGCTTAGGCTGGGCATGCTGGCCCAAGGATCCGAGGATGGAGAGGACCCAGCGAGGCACGGGGCAGCCAGAGCCCCCTGTGGCAGGAGCAGGGGGAGGGGGTTGCACACACGGATCTTGCACATGTCCCCTGATTCCCCCTGTGCTCCCAGGACAATCCTGCAGTGGGATCTTGCACAATCTCCTCTCCTTGAGGGTCTGGGGGCTCCAGGCCAGGAGTGTTTCCCCAAGGATGCACATTCTGCAGGCTCTTCCCTCTGTCTCTCCTGCTCAAGGGGGGCTGGTAAAGGCCCTGGTCTCACACTGGAGCTTCCCTCTGTCTCTCCTGTGGCCCACTGGAGCATCCCCTGCTCTGTCCTGCCCTGGGCCACCCAGGGCTCTTGTGGGATGGCCAAGGAGACCCCAGGATGGGTGTTCTTGCCTCACACGCTCTCCTTTCCCCTTTGTCACAGAAGAAGCAGCACTTGAACTCAATTTTAAGGATTTCTCCATGTGATCCCACCAGCACTGAACTGGGATCTTGGAGGCCAGGGGCTCCAGGACCTGCCCCATAAAGCACAGACCACTTCCCCTCTGCTCTCTCCAAGCACGGTGATACCTTGACCAGCCCCAGGTCGTGTGCCACCAGTTCTGAGTGAGGCTGGAGTGAGGGGATTCCTCTGCATCATGAAAGACAGGAGTATCTCTCTTGATTTGGTGGGGGAGGGTGGGGGGGTTTGCCTTTTTTTGGGAAAGTTCCATCCTGCTGGCTTGCCTTGTTGGAGGGTAAATGGTACACGTGTGTGTGTGTGTGTGTGTGTGTGTGTGTGTGTGTGTGTCACCCTGCCCAGGACAGTCACTGGGCCCCTGTGAATGGGGCTGAGCCCTGCACAGCCAGGACTGCTGACTGTGTTGAGGAGAGGTGCCCATCCATCCTGTGTGAGCTGTGGAACTGAGGGTGCAGCCAGAAATGCACAGAGGCCTCACCACCCAGTAGCACACAGACCTGGAGGAGGTGTCTCCCCCCCAAGCCTGTCTTGCAGAGGGTTTCTGCACTCATTCCTCAGCTGGTTTAACCTTTGCTTGGCTGGAGGGGCTCTGTGTGTGTGTGTGGTGTCTCTGGCAGAGTGTTTGGCTCTGGCCTGGTGTTGTGTGTGAATCTCTGTCTGCTCTGAGATCTCCAGTGCCTGCCCTGGAGCCTTCACTGCTCCTGCTGCCCTGGGTGGAGGGGGCTCTGGGGCACCCAGGGTCAGACCTGCCTTGCCTTTTGCCACCAGTACCTTCCTGTGTGCAGGCCAGAAGTGCCTGTTTGGTGTTCCAGGGCTGAGTGACCAGTCCTGGGTGATGCTGAGCCTCTCCTGCTGCAGTCTCCAGCAGCGTGTTGAGGGGCTTCAAGGCTCTCACAGCCCGTGGAGGGAGGGAGCTGAGCTGGGGCCATTGGTGTCCTGAGGAAGGGGGTGTTGAAGTGAGAGCTGTCCTGATTTAGGAATAATATTCTCCAATTTAGTGCTGCCACTAACACCGTGCACCACTCACACCCCCATCCCCATCCCCAGCAGGGTGGAGAGGGGAGCTGGAGGCACAAAAGATGAAGATCATGGGTCGAGATAAGAGCAATTTACAGGAAACTGCAGTGATAAAAAGCAAAGAGTAAAACAGCAACAATATTAATAACAAAAGTATACAAAAGAGAATGATTTACATGCAGAATGCTCACCCTGGAGCCCATGACCTGACCACAGCCATGTGTTACTGACCAGAGCAGAGCCCTGCAGAAGAGGAGAAATGGATTCTGCCCCTGTGTATCTCAGTGGCATCAGGGTACATTGTGTGTAAAGCCTTATACTCATGGATCTGCTGTGCCAGCCTTGGATCCACACAGCCCAGCAGAGCCCACTGCTGCTCTCCCCAGCTGGCTGGAGGCAGGGCCCCTCTCTGCTTGTCACTGCTCACTTGCAGGTGTGAGCTGAAGGTGCATTCAGGAGGATCAGAAGTGACAGACATTAGCCCTTTTATCCTGTCTGAGCATGTGCCCACTGGAAACTGGAGTGGCATTTATCCTTGAAGGATTTCCTGCAGTTGTTGTTTTTCCTCTGAACTCACACCCCCATGCTGCTGAGGCAGAGGTGGGTTTTCCATCCCACTTCTCTTGTCCTCTCCGTGGTCATGCAGGTAAAACCAGAGGTTGCCTTGTGGTGTGTCCCCTCTCTCTCGGGGGGCAGTTGCTCCCAACAGCAGACTCTGGTCTCTGGTGTGCCATGGGCCATTTCCTCAGTCCACAGACCACGGGCTGGGCCACAGTCTTAGACAGACAGTCTTTTCACCCCGTTGAGACACAGGTTGGTGTCTCAGGGAGGAAAAAAGATGATCTTCGTCATGAGTTGGGGAGTCACCTTTAACAGTGTTTGTTCTCCTTCTGTTGGCATCAGTGCCACTGAGCCTGTGCTCTGTACAACCTGCTGCCACATGGATTGTGTGCACTGGGCCTCATCTGCATCTCCAGGGGACTGCTGGTTATTTGAATCCCTGGGGACTCCCTCTAACACAGAGAATTCCCTCAGGTGCTGGCTACCTTCTCCATGGTGTTCCATCTGCTTGGGTGCACTACTCAATCATCCTTGAGGGAACACCTTCCCCTCACGCTTGACAGGAATTGCCTCCAGAGGCTGAGAGGTTCTGTCCTCTTCCCAGTCCCCCTGTCAGTGCCCACATCCCAGGACAGGGATCCCAGCTGCCTGGCTTCACTTCCATCTGGTCCCACAGCCTGGGCTGCACTACCCCAGCATTGGAGCCCTTGGGTCACCAGGGGCTCAGCCCGACCAGCAGCTGAAATCTCTTCACACCTCAGCTCTCCTGGGGATAGGGGTTGGGTGATTATCTCCAGCCCTGCTTCTTCCTCCTGCTTCCTCTTTATCCCTCTCTATGCAAACTGATTTGGTCTTGGATTTCTTCTTCTGTATAGGGGCAGCTGCTGCCAGCAGGGGTTGTTGCTGTGGTTCAGCTGCAGTTTGAGTGGCCACGGTGCCTGTTGCTCTGCTTTCCTCCTCCTCCCCCTGGGATGCTGTCTAGTGCAAAGCAGTGTCTGAGGAATGCTGAGCAGGGCCCAGCACACTGCAGTGAGTCACTCACTGGAACTGCCACAGCATTCTGCTTGCAAATGCTCTGTCACTTCTACAGCATCTTGTACTTGTTCAGGGGGACACTTCCAAACCATTGGAGGAGAGAATTTCTTCCAAAAGTGGCCCATTTTCTCCCCTGTTCCATGCCAGTCATGACTGCTCTCCATCAGGGTCCATTTCTGAATAACCTCCCTAGAACTCCCTTTCTTGACTCCAAAGATTATATGGACTGCACTAAGGACACCTGGCAAAAATACCATTTCCTTAACATCCAAAGGGAATTCAGAACTTCAAAAGCTGTTTTAACAGGCCTCAAGGGGGAAAAGTGGGTGAAAGACTGGGGAACATCATCCTCCCCTGTTCCCCCCATGGGCTGGTCGTGATGGTTATGAATGGAGTCCCAAAGGTAGTGCCCCAGGTAAGGGTAGAAGAGCAGCATTCAAGACATGTCCCAAATGACTCTCACTGCCCTTGGTGTTATCATGTCATAAACTGATATCCCACAGAACATCAACAGAGCAATCCTGACCCCTCTCCCTGCTCTGGGAAGGAGCACTGTGATGGGAACACACAGAAATATCTACAGGGTTAGGTACCCACATGAGCAGACCAAGCATCATGTTGGCCAGTGGCTCAGTACCTAATACAGAAAATGTTTAGATCAAATTTGTTTCCAGCCCACTCTGGGCAGATCTGTTACCTCAACCATTCAAGCCCTACCTTGGATGCCAAAACCCAGCTGTTGTGGTTTAGGAATGGTATTACCCAATTTAGTGTTCCCACTACAACCGTGCACTGCCACAGCCCCCAACTCCCTCCTTCCCCATGGTGCAATGGAGAGGAGAATTGAAGGCACAAAAGGTAAAAAAATCACAGGTTGAGACAGGAACAATTGACTGGAAACAGCAATGAGATAAGAAAAATCAACAGCAACAATATTAATAACAAAAGTGTACAAAAGAGAGCAAATCCCATGCAAAATGCTCACTGCAGTGCACACTACCCTGACTGCAAGAGAACCCTTCTCCCTGGAAGAGACTCCCTTCCCCCTGCCCCAGCAATGATGTGAGGTACAGAAGAACCTCTGGGTTCTGGCCACATCCCCTCCTGGCTACTGCGAAAATTCACTCTGTCCTGGCTGGAACCAGGACAGGGCTGACTGTGATCCCATAGTTCTGTGTGTGTATGTGTGTGTGTAGGTCTTAGTACCTGTGTGGGTTGATGTTTCTCATGCAAAAGAGCATTTCTTGGGTGTTGATCTGGTTTAGCTACCTCACGGTGCAAGCTGGGTGCTGTCATTGGGTTTCGTATTGGGGATGGGGTGGGGAGTTGGTGGTGTAAGACTTTTATTTTTTTTTTCTCTTAATTATTGTTATGGGTTTGACACTTGAATTCATGCTGGGGACAGGTGGCCTCACTCCCACCTCGTTGCATGTCTGAGCCAGCCCCTGTGTTCCCCTCCCTGCCTCCTCCTGGGCAGGGCAGCAGGGCTGGAGTCCCCTGCACTGCCAGCTCCCCCCTTTGCAGTGGGATCCCCCAGCGCAGTTTTGCTCCCATTTCCTGTAGGATTCTTGTTCTGAGGGTCTGTGGTGTTGCCCTTGGTTGTTGGGTTGATTGGCAGCCTGGATGTGGCTCCCATCTTGTCCCCTGGAAGGGTGGAAAGGGAACTCTGAAAGGCCCAGCTCAGCCCACATTTCTTCCTCTGCTCTCCCAGGAATTCTCTGTGGATGAGATGAAGTTCTGGACTGGGAAATGTCTGTGCAAAGCACATTGCTGGAATGGGCTGGTTCTACCCCCACTTTCCAGAGCCTGCTGCAGCTGCAGGGCAGCAGGGACTTGGTGCTGTGAAAGCCTCTGCTCAAGCTGAGGATGGGCTGTGAGAAGCTGATGCTGGTGTGTGATGTTTGATTTTTCACTCCCAAGAAAGGTAGTTGTGTCTAGATTCAGTCCCAGGCACTGAACACAGACAGGGAGCCCCCAGCTCTCCCTGCCTGAGGCTGGGAGCTGCCCTGGCACAGGGGGGTTGGGCAGCTCTGAGCCCCACAGTCAGTTTGGGGTGCAGGTCCTCCCAAACAGAAAAGCACAAGGTCCCACACACAGCTGGGGTGGCCCCTTGGCCCTTCAGAGCTCAGATGGGACCACGGGCTGAGACAGCCGAGGAGGAGCTGGGCTGGGATGAGGGCTCTGCCTGCCAGTGGCTGAGCTGTTCCATCCCTTTGCACTGTGCTGGCTGCTCCTGGAGCCCAGGGGCCCAGCTGCACAACTCAAGTCCCCTCTGGTGGTCTCAGAGCCCCTCTGAGAGCCCCTCCAGGGCAGGGACAGTTTGGAGCTGCCTTTGTACCATGCACCTCATTTTTCTTCACCCTTGGGCGCCTTGATCTGTAACAATGGTGTGATCATACCTGCAGTCCTTCCTCGAGCTGCTGGGTTATGCTTTTTTCCCCAGGCCTAACTCCTGCTCTGGGGCTCTCCTCACCCCCAGCACACAGGGGCCAGCTCCAGCCTCTGTGGAAAGTGCAGGGCTGCCCCAGAGCTGAGCTTTGCACAACAGGGGTGGACAAGAGTCAGGAGCTTAAAAGCACTGGATCCCCAAACCACTGTGAGCCCTCCTGAGCAGTGTCCCCTCCCTGTCACCTACAGCTGTGATGACACGGGATGGGCTGGCCAGCTGCGAGGAATGGGAGCTCTGGGGTCCCATCCTGTGCCCCCCAGGTGTGCTGTTCCTCCCCACCACCTCTGAGCACAGCTGCTTTGAGGTCTCAGTTGCTGCCTCCTGCCTTGGTGCTGCAAAACCAGTGCCTGCTTCCCACGGTGCTCTCCCAGTGCCCCACACCAGTCCTTCCCCTGCCCCACGCTGAAGAGAGTCCAGGTACGATCCCTGCCAGGCACAGGGCTCCAGCTTGCTTTCCACGGGCTCCCTGGAGCTTCACTGTCTCCTGCAGGCTGCATGTCCTGAGCCCCCCTCACCCTTCTGGGAAGGGACGAGGACCCCCAGCCCCTCCAGGTGCTGCATGGTGCTCCAGCTGTAACTGGGACGGAGCACAGACCCAGCTCCCAGGAAAGCACAGCCCTGCACCTTCCTCCTGCCCCAGGGCCTGTCCCTCATCCATCACAGCTCTGCCCTGGTTCCTTACCAACTGCTCCTCCTGGCCTGGGCCCCCCAGGTGCAGCCCCACAGCCGGTGGGGCAGTGCAGCACTGTGTCACCTGCTCCATCACCCCTTCCCGCACAAGGAGCACAACAGCAGATGCCTTCTCACACTCGGAGCTTTTTCCAGAGGCCAGCTGCTCTGAGGGCTGGTGGTGTCTCTGCGGGGGCTGTGCAGCCCGGCCCCGGTCTGGGTTTGTCAGAGCACGAGGTGTGTGCGTGTGTTTTATACCTTGGTGTGTTCCTGTAAATAGTGTAAGTTATTGTGGTCTCCTGCTGTACGTTTTTCAATGGCTGTGTTTGTTTCTTGCCTTTTTTGTCTTTGCAAATAAAACGTTCTTGACATGAAGGGATGGAGCACGGAGTGGCTTTGAGGAGGGGAAGGGCACAGCCATCCCATCCCCTCCCTGGCCAGGGGCTGGGGGATAGATGGGGAGGGGGGACTGTGGCTGCAGCCCTTCTGGTCCTGCCTGACTGAGTGGAAAGTGTCCCTCCCCGTGACAGGGATTATTTGACTGGTGGCCCTTAAAGGTCCCTTCCATCCCAAACCATTCTGTGATTCTGTAATCCTGTCAGTTAGGAGAAAATTGGACAAGAGGAAACAGTCTCAAGTTGTTCCAGGGGAGGTTTAGGTTGGATATTGGGGAATATTTCTGCACCAAAAGGGTGGTCAGGCCTTGGCACAGACTGTCCAGGGCAGTGGTGGAGTCACCATCCCTCAAAGTGTTCAAAAGCCACGTGGATGTGGCACTTGGGGACATGGTTTCACGGTGAACGTGGCAGTGCTGGGGGAGTGGTTGGACTCAATGACCCTAGAGGGCTTTTCCAAATTAACATTTCCATGATTCTGAGGGGACCCTGGACCCCTATAGGCAGCAGGTCCTCAGGCAGACCGGGCAGAACTGATCTTAGTGGGGGAAGACTCAGGGGCTGAGGTGGCAGAAGCCCAGCCTGGCTGCCTCTCTCCTGGCGAGGAGGAGGAGGATGATTAGGATTCCCACCAGGCAATGCCAAAACCTGCAGCAGTCAGAGCATCCCTGAGCCTGCAGCATCGCATCAATTCCCCCACCGAGGGGTCCGCAGGTCCCCGAGCCGGCAGGACCCTGGCACTGGGGAAAGAGGGGAGGGGAGGGGAGGGGAGGGGAGGGGAGGGGAGGGGAGGGGAGGGGAGGGGAGGGGACGGGACGGGACGGGACGGGAGGGGAGGGGAGGGGAGGGGAGAGGGGGAGGGGAGGGAGGGGAGGGGAGGGGAGGGGAGGGGA
The DNA here is from genome assembly GCA_017589585.1 of Phylloscopus whistleri. Lineage (NCBI taxonomy): Eukaryota > Metazoa > Chordata > Aves > Passeriformes > Phylloscopidae > Phylloscopus > Phylloscopus whistleri. The sequence goes on along the minus strand of JADMLD010000105.1, from coordinate 1,475,847 downwards.
GGGGAGGGGAGGGGAGGGGAGGGGAGGGGAGGGGAGGGGAGGGGAGGGTGCAGTGGCGCCGGGCCGCCAGCAGGGGGTAGTGTTGCCGCGCGGCCGCGGCGCCCGGAGCGCGGCGAGGGGACACGGAGGGGGGGAGGGGGGGGAGACACGGGTCGGGGGGACACGGGGGGGACACGGGGGGGGGGGACACGGGGGGGACACGGGGGGGGGGACACGGGGAGACACGGGGCGGGGGGGACACGGGGCGGGGGACACGGGGGGACACGGGGCGGGGGGACACAGAGCGGGGGACACGGGGGGACACGGGGCGGGGGGGACACGGGGTGGGGGACACAGAGCGGGGGACACGGGGCGAGGGGACACGGAGGGGGGGAGGGGGGGAGACACGGAGCGAGGGGACACGGGGGGGACGCGGGGCGGGGGGACACGGGGGGGACACGGGGGGGGACACGGGGGGACACAGAGCGGGGGACACGGGGCGGGGGGACACGGGGCGAGGGGACACGGAGGGGGGGAGGGGGGGGAGACACGGGGCGAGGGGACACGGCGGGGGGGAACACGGGGCGGGGAGTGCGGGGTCCTGGCGGAGGTGAAGGGAGGTGCTTGGGGGGGCGCAGGGTCCTGCCGAGGGCGGGGGGAGATGCTGGGGGGGTGCACTGTCCTGCCGGAGGTGAAGGAAGGGGCTTGGGGGGCTTGGGGTCCTGCCGGGGGGGAGGGGTGCAGGGTCCTGCCGGGAGAAAATGCTGGGGTGCAGTGCAGGGTCCTGCCAGGGGTGAGGGGTGCAGGGTCCTGCCGGGGGCGGTAGAGATGCTGCGGTGCAGTGCGGGGTCCTGCGGGACTGGGGGGATGTTGGGGGAGTGCAGGGTCCTGCGGGATTGGGGGGATGCTGGGGGAGTGCAGCGCCCTGCCGGGAGGAAATTTTGGGGGAGATGCTGGGAGATGGGGCCAGCAGGGGCCTTGCCGGTGCGGTGGGGGATGTGTGACACGGTGTCATGGTGCGGTGCCTGCTGATCCCCCCGAGGTGACCCATGCTGGAACCCAATGACGCTAGGAGCCAGCCTCCTCCAGGGTGGGGAGGGGGACAGCGACCTGGACCTGCAACCCCACAGGGCCGAGCTCAGCCCCTGCAGTTTCCATTTTCTCTTTTCCAGCCAGCCAGCCCTGGCAGAACTGGTCAGACAGAGCAGCGGAGCAGGAGCTGCCAGCCCCGGGCTGTGCCACACGGACCCCCGGGCGCGGTCCCTGAGAACCTGGGGCTGCAGCCCGGGTTCCAAACGCCCGTAGTGCTGGTCCGGGGCAATGCCAGGTCAGCTCTGCCGAGTCTCTGGGGGCTGGCAGTGCCCAGAGGTCTCCCTGCATCACCCTCAGCCTGTGACATGGCTGTCACCTGGGCGTGAGCCTCCGTACCAACAGCCACCAGGGTGCTGCCAGGGCAAGTGGCAGCCTTGGGTTACAAACCTGGGGGTCTCATGGGCCCAACAACCCCTGGCAGGGCAGGTGACATCACACCACCTGGTGCCTCAGCCATTCGTGGCACCACAGACGCTTTTCCTTGCCAGTCATGTCACCGTGCCATGCCACACTCACGGCCAGCCTCTCTCTCGGTGCAGCGAGATGCCAAGCTGGGCTGGCAGCACCCTGTGCCACGCACCCCCCATGCCCAAAGGTGCACTGGGCTAGCAGCAAGGGGACAGCAGGGACACAGTCCTGGGAGCTACCAGCTCTGGTGATGGGACACTGGCAGCCCTGTGCCACCCATCCTCACGCTCAAGGATGAGTTGCCCTGAGCCCTTCAAGGCTGTGGCTGCTTCTGGGCAGGGGAGGGTCCCGTGGGCACCACTCTGCACCTGGCTGTGCCCCGTGGCTTTAGGGAGGCCATGGGGACACCTGAGGAGAGGCTTATGCCCTCCCAGGCTCCCTGCAGAGTGTTTCAGCACCTCCAGGGAGTGTTGCCCATGCTGATCTCCCCAGGCTGTGGCACATCAGTGGACAAAGGGGCAGGGAGGGCATTCCTGCAGGCAGGAAAGCTGCAGGGGACCTGCAGGGGCTTGGGGAGGACAGCTCAGATCCATTGGCCTCCTAATACCCCAACCCAGGGGGAAGGAAGGGGCAGGCTGGGTCAGAGGAGGACCTGGAGGGCTCCTGGTATGCCAAGCACACATCGGAGGCTGAGGGTGTCACCCACTGGGATCCCCTCTCCCACAGTGGCTTTGCCTGGGGGCAGGGAGTGGCCGTGGTGCCTCCCTGGGGTCAGTCTGCAGGGAAGGCAGGCCTGGAAAGGGAGAGCTCGGGGTGGTGGTCTGTGCCAGGCAGCCCTGCCAGGCAGGAGACTCCCAAACGCCACATGGCCACCTCGTCACCGCTTGGCTGGTGGCCCAGGGGATGGCGCAATGCTGGCATGTCCCACCCTGCTCCAGGGACACCTGCAGGGTAGCAGGGGGTGGAAAAACCTTCCCCAGGGGCAGCTTTCCAACCACCCGCCCTGGCAGCCCAGGGGGCAGCCAGGTTCATGGGGGCACGGGGGAGCCCCGGGCTCCATCCCTGGCTGGGTGCATGGTCAGGCTCTGTGGCTGCTCTCCCTGGTGGCCCCAGCTTGCCCTGTGGCAGTGATGGATGGGGCTGCTCCCTGGCAGGGGGATGTCCCTGTGGGATGCTGTGGCCAGGAAACAGAAGGGCCTGGCAGCACCCAGCACTCGTGACTGTGCTGAGCAGGAATGAAGCTGGGGTAGGTGATCAGCTGGTGGGACCCGGTGCCTCCTGGCTGCCACACTGGCCCTGCCTGCCCCTGGGCCTGAGGGATGTGACACGGGGGACAGGACACGAGCCACCCTGTCCTTGCTGGTCCATGTGCCAAGCTGGAGTATCCGTGTTTGCAACAGCCTGTCACCACAGTGTCACAGGAGATGGTTTGCTGCCAGGTTTGAAGTGATAAGGACCCTGAAGTGACAAGGAGGCAGCTGTGTGATGGCAGGGTCTGCTCTGCTCTGCTCCCAGGTGCCCAGGGTTGGCTCAGTTTGCGTGTGGCAATGACGTGGCTGGCTCAGCAAAGAACCAGAGCCAGGCAAAGGGGTGCCCCAGCTTTGGCTGGGCCTGGCCTGGGCCTCCCTTGCCAGCACAGGGCTAAACCCAGCAGGAATACACCTCAAAAGGGCCCCAGGTACCCTGTCCAAGGCCAGAGGGACAACAGCCACCAAAGGTACTTCCCCAAATGCATCCCACAACCCTGCCTGGTCCCTTGGCACACATCCCTGGTGGGTGTGCGTGCCTGCTGGTGCCAGGTGTGTGTGACACGGCAGGGCATGGGCTGTCACAGCTCTGCAGCCTGTCCCAGACCTCCCCCAGGCAAAAATCGACCCCTTCTGACAGACAGAGCAGCAATTCTCAGGCACTTGCCTGCTCTCTGCTCTACCCCCACAAAGACCACCTGAGTCCCCACCTGGGCCCTGTCCCCAGCATTTGCCCTGCTTGGTCACCGAGGCCCTATTCCTGCTCTGGGAAATCCATGCCTGTGCTGTCCAAGCCTGTTCTCCAGGCATGGCCAGGGCACCCACACAGGCACCGGGGCTGGGCTGCCCACCTGGCCAGGTGAGCACCTGGGGCAATGTCCTGGCTCTGCTGCAGCAGGCAGCCCCCAGGCAGGGATCTGTGAGCCCCAGGGCCTGCCCCGACCCCATGGCTGCTTTTGGCTGCAGGAGCTGAGTGAACCTGCTGCTGTGAGCAAACAAACATGAGCCTGGCAAGAGAGCAGCCCGTGAAGCCGGTGTGGGTGAAACTCTGGGCACCGGTGGGGCACGGGCTCTGACAATGATTAAACTGGCCAACCCAGATTTCCCGGCAAGGCAGCGCAGGGCTGGGACCCGGTGGTTCATATTATGCAAATCACCTGGATCTGGGAGCATGAACGTTTGGGGCTGGAATTCCCCTCGGGCTGCCAGATTGTTACGCCGCCCAAGCTATAAAAGCAGAGACACGGGCAGGGCTTGCCCATCGGCACCAGCCTCCCGGGGCCCATGAGCAGTGGCTAGTGGCCAGGCCGGGCTCCGTCTCCCCTTGCTCCTCTCTGGATTACCCGCCGCTCCTGGAGTTGCCACCACCTCAGAAGGTACCAAAGCTTTTTTGTTTGCCGAGGCCTGTGGAGGTCCCCGAGCCCAGGACAGCTGCTTTGCTCTGCTCCCCGCGCACCTCGGCTCTCACCGGGGGATGCGCTCCGGCCTCTCCTCGCTCCGCCGCTGCTCTGTGGGGCCAGCGGGGCTCCCCTCCAGCCCCGGGGTGTGTAAAGAGGACAGCACCGTCCGGCCTTTTGTGAGGGCCGGGCAGGGGCTGGGTCCCCTCCTGGCTGCGGTGATCGGGATGTGCTTTTCGCGACCGGCCGAGAGGACTGAGGCGGCAGCGGGGCTGTGCCATGGGGCCCAGAGTGCCCGGACCCCACACCCACAGAGGGGCTGTGTGTCACTGTTCTCTGCCAGCCACCTCCTTGCTGTCACCTCTTGCTGGCTGGCAGCGGGGTGAGGCCAGGCTGCCGGGGACAGGGCTCCCCACAAGCAGGGCGATGCCACGTCCCCGGTTCGCTCCGGCTCAGCCTCCCTCTCTGCCGGCCCCTGAGGAGGCGGTGAGTCAGGCCCCAGCCCCAGCCAGCAGGTGCTGGGTGCATATTTCTGCAGAAGTGACCTGAGAGGTGACGATGGGTGGAGGGAGGGACAGCCCGACCTCGCCCAGCCTGACTCTGGGTGCTGTGGGTGCTGTGGGTGCTGCGGGCCTGGGTCCCTCTGCCTGCACGGGCCCGGGGCTCACTGTCACCTCTCGGCACAGAGCTCGATGGCAGGATCCTGTGAGATCAGCAACATATTCTCCAACTACATCAGCGCCATGTACCAGCCGGACGAGGGGCAGCCAGCCTTGGACATGCTGGGACACCTCGGGGAGGACAGCAGCCTGGGGCTTGGCCTCCCCGCCAGCCAGCCCCCAGCACAGAGCACAGGTAGGACCAGGGGGGTGGCACTGGTGGCACTGCGGAGCTGAACACGGGGCAGTTGTGAGGCAGTGCCACTGTCTGGGAAGAGCACTGTCCCACTGGGAGAGGTCAGCGGCTTCCACCATGCCTCAGTTTCCCCAGGGGAAGGACAAAAGGCTGTGGGAGGACACCCTGGGTGGCACAAGGGTGCTGGGAACACATCTGATTTCTACAGGAGATGGGGGAATCACTGTCCTCCTCCCACAGCACAGCATAGGGGACAGGCTGCCAGGGCTGACCAGGAGCAGTTTGGAAGTGCAGTCCTGGTGATGAGGGCCCAGGGAGGCATGAGAAAGCCACAGCAGAGCAGGGTGGATGGCAGCACAAACAGGACAAATGGCACCAAAACCAGTGCTGAGGGGAGTGTGGGGTCATTGCTGTCTGTAGGGCAGGGCACTAAGGACACTTTAGTCCCATAGCTCTTCAAGTGCAGAGCCCTGCAGGATCACCACTGGACCAGACCAGGTGTCCAGTGGGCACCAGCAGCCCACACGAGGCACATGGGCTGCCACGGCCACCCTGCTCTGAGCCCTGCTCTCCTCCCTTGCAGACAAGCCAGAGTGGTTCAGTGAGCTCCCCTACTTCTGGAGCAAGGTGCAGGTGCTGGAGTGGATCAGCTACCACGTGGAGAAGAACAAGTACGACGCCAGCTCCATCGACTTCTCCTGCTGCAACATGGACGGGCACACGCTGTGCCACTGCAGCAGGGAGCAGATGCGCCGCATCTTTGGGCCCCTGGGGGATGAGCTCTACGACCGCCTGCAAGAGATCAGTGAGTGTGGCAAGGTCTCCTGCATCTGCAGGCCTGGCAGCTTGGAGAATGAGTTTGAGAGCCCTCCACAGGGATCCCCTGCTTCCCGGGCACTGCAGAGGCTGCGTGGGAGGGTGTGGGGGCACAGAGCAGAGTCCAGGCAAGGCTGGGCTCAGCTCCCAGTATGCATTATTCCCCTTCATATGGAACAGGCGTTGCTAATCCCAGTCCTTCACCTCTGCAGCCTCTGATGAGCTGAACTGGATCATTGATTTGCTGGATAAAGAGGATGCGACTTCCCAGACCTTCCTGAACACCAGCCACCTGGGTAAGAGAGGGGCCCCGGCCATGCCTTTTCCCCAGGGATCACGTACGGATGGCAGCAAGGCTAACCCCTTCTTCCCTTCCCTGCCCCTTCCAGACCTGGGAAATCCCTGTGCCAAGGACTCCCTGGAGGATTTAAAGCCCACAAACCCTTTCACAGACTTCACCTGCTTGCCGGGTGCCATGTCCCCAGGCAGCTCTGATGTCTCAGGTCAGTGTTTGGACAAGGGTGGCTTTGGGTCTTGCAGCAGTCTGGTGGTTGGGGAAGCAGTGGGAACGAGGGGAGAAAACCTCCAGATGCTCAGCAGTCTGACCCTGATCCTTTGCCTTTCAGGGCCTGTGATGTCCCACAGCCCCAACTCTCAGGACTCCGGTGGAAGTGACCTCGACCTCGACCCTGCAGAATCAAAACTCTTCCCTGATGGTGAGTGGTTTGCTTCCAGACAGGAGCTGGGAGGGAGGGCTGTTCTGAACTTCCTACCTGGCAGTGACTTAGGGACAGCTCCTGAACACCCATCCTCACACTGAGAAGGAGGGAAAGGTCTGTTTCCCTGAGTGCTCTGCTCTGTTTCTCTCCATTGAGCAGGGCTGGGATAGCTGGGCAGTGTGATCCTGGTGGGAAGGAGTGGGTGGTGGCAGATGGGTGAAGACCCCAGCCAGGGATCCTGGGCACAGAAATCAGTGTTTGGTATTGATCCCAGCTGGTGATGATACTGGGAACACCAGGAATGCAAGGAAGCAGTTGGGTCTGGGGAAGGAGCAGCATGCTGCCCTAAGCACAGTGTTGGAGCTGAGGGTGGAATGAGGCTGGAGGGAATGGGGTGGCCTTGCTCTCAGGGGTTGTTTCCCTGGTACCTGGGCCTGAAAAGGCTTCTGGTCCCCAGGAGAACAGGGAGGGGGCTGCAGCCCAGCATGTGCTGCCCAGCCTGACGTGTGCCCCTTTCTGTGTGCACAGACCACTTTTCAGGCAGCAAGAAAGGGGACAGCAAGCATGGCAAGAGGAAACGGGGACGGCCCCGAAAACTCAGCAAGGAGAGCAGAGACTGCCTGGAGAACCGGAAGAGCAAGCACTGTAGGTGAACCCCTCAGCCCAGCAGCCTGGGCTGCCTGCCCCTCTTGGCTTCCTGGCTCTACGGGGAATGAGGGGAGGAAGGGCCTTGGCAGGGGGGATTAGGGTGATCCAAAGGTCCAAGGACCTGCAGGAGCTTCCCTCCTTTACAGCTCCATCTCCTCTTTCAGCCCCAAGAGGTACCCACCTGTGGGAGTTCATCCGGGACATCCTGATCCACCCCGAGCTGAACGAGGGGCTGATGAAGTGGGAGGACCGGCGGGAGGGCGTCTTCAAGTTCCTGCGCTCCGAGGCCGTGGCTCAGCTCTGGGGCCAGAAGAAGAAAAACAGCAGCATGACCTACGAGAAGCTGAGCAGAGCCATGCGGTGAGTGCCCTCCCCTGTCCTGGGGGGAAAGCTGCCCCACAGAGCTCCCTCAGCCCCACTGGGGCTCAGCCTGAGCCCTCCAGCAGCTCCTCAGGGCGTGGGGCTGCATCCAGAGCCCTGATGGCACCTGTGCCTCCCACAGATATTACTACAAACGAGAGATCTTGGAGAGGGTCGACGGCCGACGGCTGGTGTACAAGTTTGGGAAGAACTCCAGCGGCTGGAAGGAGGAGGAGGTGCTCAACAGGAACAAGGAGCTGTAGGGATCCTGGATGAGCCACGGTCTGACAAGCCCCTCAGGGCCAGCCCTGAGCTGGGCTCCATCACAGGAAACTTTGCCTGCAGCTGTATCTGGAAGCTGCTGCCCCGTGCAGCGCGTGGAATTGTGAACCTCGCAGGGGCACGCTCGTGTGTGCGGGTGACTTCCAGCACTGAGGTGTTCAGAGCCAATAGTTTGGCTCCAGTAGGTTTTTGCAGACTGTGACTTCCCTTGCTGGATTTGTACCTCCAGTTGGAGCCGTGGGGACTGTGGCTGTTTCGAAGCCTGAACAGATGCAAAGGGGAAGAGAAGCTCAAGCCCCACTGAGAGCCCAGCAGGTCTCCTGCTGTCACCCACCTCCTGCCTGGGCAGAGGAGCAGCACATCTGTGTCACCTGTGACTGAACAGAGCTTGTCCCAGCTGGGGGCTCTTCCCTCTCACTGCTTGCACCGTGCTGAAGGTGCCCCCTGTCCTGTTCACTGCACGTGGGTTGGGTGAGACCCCCTTTGTGTAGCAGCTTCTCAGTGTGGCACCTGCTGAGAGAAGATGGGAACACTGTGGAGCTTCACCCAGCCTCAGTGAGAAGAGGACGTGGGACAGCAGGGCCATGCTGCATTTCCAGCCTGGGCTCTGTCTAAAGACAGGCCTTTCCCCCAGAATTAGCTTCTAATTTATGTAAGACCCAAAAAAAAAAGCACAGAGTGAATGTACAGATATATTTTTTCATGAGTAAGATGTTCCTGTGTGAGAGTGTGTGCTGTGGGGCACACAGGTGTGTGGTGGCAGGTGGTGATGCTCAGCTGGACTGAAGTGATGTCACAGGGCACAGACTGGTGCTGTGCCAGCCACAGAAAGGGAGCTGGGCCAACCCAGCCAGGCACCCACCAGGTGCATGTGGTTTCCTTCTTTTCAAGTGGGTATATAAGATGATTAAATTGTTGGGGTTTTGTACCTACCTGTAATTTTTCTTGTTTTTCTTAAACACATGGGGAGGACCAGGCTTGTGTTACTTGGGATGTCCCACGGCATGAACCACCATGTCCTGCCTGGTCATCCTGGCACAGAGTCACAGGGTCTTCCTCAGGGTGAGGTGGGCTCAAAGCCACCCGTGAGGGCATCTTGCACCCACTCCCAAACCTTGGCCCTTCTGAGAACCCTCTGGAATTCCAGCCCTGGCCTTTCCTGGAGCACTGGCTGCAGGCTGAGGGGAAGCAAAGTCCTGGGTGATCTGGGGAGGGGTATCCCTCAACACCCTCCACATTAATATCCAGTGACAGCCTGTGGGAGGGCCTTTAGCCTCTCTGTGGCCCAGGGAGACATGAAGGGATACCAAGCAGCAGCACAGGCACTGCAGTGTGATTAATGCCTGCTCAGCCTCCAGCCTGGCTCTTCTCTGGCCTGTTCCAAGAGCTGGCTGGCACAAGGACCACATCTGAGGAGGGGGGGACTGCAATGACCTGGCAGTGTGAGCAGCCCAAACACATCATCTTCCCCCTCTTGCCCAATGCCATCCCCTGTCCAGCCCAGCTGTGAGGAGGCTGGGAGGTTTTCTCAGGGGTGCTGAGATGATCTCTCCAACCCACAGGAACTGTCTTGGGGTGGCAAGAGGGAATTCAGGGTGGTGGAGGCCAAGCAGGCTCTCTGATGTGTTTCCACCATGAACGTGGCAAGCAGCAGTGGGTCCAGGCTGGCACACACTGCATTCACAGTGAGTGTCTCTGAACACTGCTGGCCACCAGCAGATCTTGGTGCCACCCCTGACCTTCTGCTGGTGCCCAGGGCCTGCTGAAGGGGAGCACTGGGCACTGCTCAGTTCCTGCTCATCCCCAAAGAGAAAAGCCCTGGGACCTGTCCTCTGAGCTTGGAGCTGGACCAGGTCTGGGATGCCCGGGCAAAAGCTGTGCCACATCCTTCAGCCACTGTCTGGATGGAAGGAAAGAAGCCAGACCACCAGCAGGAGGCTGAGGGGAGGTTTTGCTGCCTAGACAGTAAAGGTGCTTTGCAAAGCCTGAGATGCATTTTTGGCAGGGGGATCCAGCCATTTATCACAGAATCCCAGAATCCCAGAACAGTTTGGGTTGGTAGGGGACATGAAGCTCAGCTCATTCCACTGTCCCAGGCTGCTGCAAGCCCTGTCCAGCCTGTTCTTGGACACTTCCAGGGATGGGGCAGCCACAGCTTCTCTGGGCAACCTGTGCCAGGGCCTCACCACACCCATAGGGGAGAATTTTTTCCTAATATCTAATCTAAATCTCTATTAATTTAAAACCATTCTCTCTGTCCTATCTGCCCATGTTCCCCTACCGCCCTTCATTTCTGCCAGAGACATGGCAGTTCAGCATCCCCCATCCATCACTTGCAGGAGTGGGACACACTGCACATTGTAAACCCTTCAAAGCAAGGTCTCAAAGAGACCATCTGGGCTGTCCCCGTGAGCTGTGCTGGCTGAAGCAGCTGGAATTGCTCCCAGTCTGCCTGGCCTCAGCTTGAGTGTGAGGTTGGTGGCTTGAGCAGCCTCCTAGAGATGCTGCAGGAACATCAAGAGCATGACCCACCTGCCTTGCAGGGGCAGAAGGTGCCCATGGGCCAGACCCAACTTCTTTTTTGTGGGTTTCACTGCTGTTTGTACACGGGCTTGCCCTGCTGGTCCACCTGGGCTGCCTGGCTCATATGGAAAACCTCTTTTCCTTGCCTTCCAGTACGCTGGGTGAAGCTGTATTGCTCCCAGATACGCTGGGATGAGGAGATCAGGGCTGCCCTGTAGTGCAAGAAGAGGTCCCAGTCCCTGGGTGTGAACCTGGAGCCAGTCCCTGGTCTGGGCTGCAGCCAGGCCTCCGTCAGGTTCCTTGCGTAACCCTCCCCAGGGAACAGGTTTTCCTGGCTGGTGTCTGCTGGCTTCAGTGAGTGGAGGGTGCTCCAGGTCCATCCCTGACCTCCTGGAGCTCCTACAGAGAGCAGGCTGGAGGGGAGGCAGGAGGGGCAGTGGCACAGGTGGGAGGGGGCCAGGCCAGGGCAGGGCAGGGTGACCCTCAGCGTGTTCGTGAGCAGACACGGGGAGTGGGGCAGGCCCAGCTCCAGGCTGGGTCTCACAGGAGCTGGCTGTGCTCCTGGACTGCTGTCCCTCAGCTTTGGGGTTGTGGGTGAGGTGTTTATTCTCCGCAAACAGATAACCCCAGCAGGCTGGCAGTGAGAGGGGAGCACTTTGTCACGCAGGCTGGTGCCCTGCCAAGCACGCCTTGTTTGCTCAGGCAGTTTCATTTCTTTCCCGCTGCAGTTTGTGTTACCTAACTGGCCTGGGACAATGTTTAACCAGCTCCAACAGCAGCAGGGAACCTGCCTGCCTCTCCTCCTGTGCCCCCAGTGTCCCCAGCAGCCATCACTGCCACCCCGCTGGCACTGCTGGGAGGGTGGCACAGCAGGCAGGGGCTGTGGATCATAAAGTCTGAAAATGGATTGGCAGAGAATTTATAGACCACCATGATCCACTCCCTCTGCCATGGGCAGGGACACCTTCCACTCCTCCAAGCTCCTTCCAGCCTGGCCCTGAACATTTCCAGGGATGGGGCAGCCTGTGCTGCCCTGCTGCTCTGGGCAAGCTGTGCCAGGGCCTCACCTCCCTCTCTGGGAAGAATGAACTCCTAAAATATAACCCAACCCTACCCCCTGTCAGTGTGAAGCCATTCCCCCCTGTCCCTTGAGGTCCTCCAGCTGTGTGGGTTCCTTGTGAGAGAGGAGGAGCAGGAGGTGTGTGGGCACACACGGGGGAACCAGATCCTGCAGCCTCTCAAGAAATCTGTCTGGGTCAGTGGGATGAAGAGCCAGGAAGGACTGGAGAAGGAGCAGGGCTAGAGAAGCACACACACATTCACCAACATCTGTGCACAACCAGCACACACTTGGGGTAACCCCTACAGCAGCCTCCAGGCCCACTGAGCCACCCTAGCAGAGCCTCCCAGCAAACTGGCAGGAAAAACAGATGATTTGTTTATTTTTTTACTCTCTTTGAGGTGCCTGGATTTTATGGCTGTGGCAAGCCATGACAAGAACTGAAGAAAAAGAGGATTTTCCTCCAAGACAGCCTCCCTTCACACTTTTAGCCTGGGCTCTGCTGGGAGAGTTTTCCCATCAGGTGGTCCCAAGCTGAACAGGCTTCTGGCACACAGTTCTCATGGAGACATCTTGGGCACCTTCAAGTCCCAGCATTACAGTGTTTTGTCCTCCTCAAGCCTTCCCAAAGGGACACAGGGCCATTGCTCAGCCCTGGTGCCAGTTAGGGAAGAGAACAGTTTGCCCTGGCCACTGCTTCCCTAGGAGCTGTGGCTGAAATGTGCTGAGTGGGAGCAGAGAAATTGGGTGAGGGGAGAGGTTTCATCTGGAGCAGCAAGAAGGTGTCCAGTGTCCCACATGCCAGACCATGAAGTGCCCCTGAGCACAACAGCATGACCTGATTTTCCAGCCAAGCCAGACTGTGGCCATCCTTGAGCAGATCAGAGCAGATGGGAATGCAGTGGGGATGGGGACAGGCAGGGACCATCCTTCTGGTTCCCACTGCTCCCACTGCCTTCAAGCTCCCTGCAGTCCCTGCTGGCTCTCACCCTCCCTCACCTTCTCCCTCTGCAGCCCAGGGCAGAGCTCAAGGACGGCAGAGCAGGGAAGCCACGATGGGAACCACGATGGGTTGGGGAGCGTGGAGGGGAATTGCTGCACAGCTTGGGAGAACAGCGTGTGGAGCAGGTGGAACCAATGCTGAGGGGTGGATGGAGTGTTAGGGGCTGTGCTGGGGGCAGGCAGGACAGTGTTTGGGGGCCATGCTGTGAGGGGTGGGGCTGTTACACACCTGCCCTTCCCAAAGTGCAATTGCAGAGGGGAGGGCTGTGATCAGATCAGATGTGGGGGGCAGAGCTTTTGCCTAGGGGACCCACATCACACAGCAGCTGGGCAGGGCAGCACTGCCAGGGGTTTGCAGCAGGGTGCTGCCACGGCAGGCTCCAACCCAGCCTGCTTTCAGGGCTGGGCTGCCATGGCCAGGGCTGGGCAGGGCCCCTGGGCTGCCCCCCTGCTCCCTGGAGTAGCAGCAGTTACCTGGGCAGTTACCTGGGCAGTTACCTGGGAGAGTTACCTGGACAGTGTTACCTGGACAGTTACAGGGGGCAGATACCTGGGGCAGATACCTGGGGCAGTTACCCGGGCAATTACCTGGGCAGTTACCTGGACAGTGTTACCTGGACAGTTACAGGGGGCAGATACCTGGGGCAGTTACCTGGGGCAGATACCTGGGGCAGTTACCTGGGCAGTTACCTGGGGCACTTACCTGGGGCACTTACCTGGGGCACTTACCTGGGCAGTTACTTGGGGCAGATACCTGGGCAGATACCTGGGGCAGTTACCTGGACAGTTACCTGGGCAGTTACCTGGTGCAGTTACCTGGGGCAGATACCTGGTGCAGTTACCTGGGGCAGTTTCATTTACCTGGGGCAGATACCTGGGGCAGTTACCTGGGCAGTTACCTGGTGCAGTTACCTGGGGCAGATACCTGGTGCAGTTACCTGGGGCAGATACCTGGTGCAGTTACCTGGTGCAGTTACCTGGGGCAGTTTCATTTACCTGGGGCAGTTACCTGGGGCAGTTACCTGGGCAGTTACCTGGGGCAGTTACCTGGGGCAGATACCTGGTGCAGTTACCTGGGGCAGATACCTGGGGCAGTTACCTGGTGCAGTTACCTGGGGCAGTTTCATTTACCTGGGGCAGTTACCTGGGCTCCCAGCACACCCTCCCCCTGCCTCACAGCCTGACGGTTTCTCTGCTAATCCCTTCCAGCAGCAGCTGCCAGGGGTGCCTGCTCGGCCAGGGCAGCTGCTGCTGACAGGAGCTGGTCTGGCAGCCCTGGGCTGCTCGGGTGTTTAACAGGATGGCTGTTCCCACTGCAGGAATGGGGAAGCTGCTGCAGGTGCCTGGAACAGAGGCAGCAGGCAGCCAGTGACACCGGGAAGCACCCCCAGAGCAGAGGGTACCACCCTGGGTCACACTGCATGCCCCTGCCTGGTCATGCCCATCTTCCCCTCTCCCTGTGCTCAGCACTGCATCCCACCCATCCCTTGCTGCCAGCCAGAGCTCCCGGGGCTGTGCCAGGACACCCTCTGCTCGTACATGCAGGATGGGACTGGAGGGTCCAGGCTCCCAAATGGCTGGCTCCTGGTTTCCCACTTGGTGATTCAGCACCAGGCACTTCCCCTGCAGCCTGAGAGTAAAGCAGAAGCTGCCCTATCACCCATGGGGAGGCACTATCCCAGCCTCATGGCCCCATGCTGGGCTTGATGCTTCTCTGGGACCAGAGCTCTGCTTGCACTCCAGCCGACCACGGCAGCTGGTCCCTGCTCCTCTGGGACAGACTTCATGAACAGTTTGCCCAAAAATGTTGTGGCTGTCCCATCGCTGGAAGTGTCCAAGGCCAGGCTGGATGAGGCTTGGAGCCACCTGGTCTAGTGGAAGGTGTCCCTGGCCGTGGCAGGGGGGCTGGGAGTGGATGGTTTTCAAGATCCTTTCCAACACAAGCCATTCTAGGACTCTGATTACATGACCTGATTCCAGCCCAAACTCAACAAACTGTGTTTATTCTCACACAAGTTTGACAAAGCTGCATCTCTGCATCCTCCCCAGCTCCTGTTCCTGCCCAGAGGCTTCACCTCCTACAGAAAATACCAGATGTCAGAGTGCCCAGGCTGGGATACACGTTCAGCCCTTGGTTTCTGGCATCCTGGAAAGGGTGGCTGTCTGAGTGGATGTCTCCCAGCTTCCTTCATTCCCCTCTCTTCCTCATTGCCACCAAGAATCTCAGGCCTGTTTCACTGTGGAAGAAAAAGAAATGTTCACTGCATTCTTGTTTCCTGGCCAGCCCTGCCCTTTGTTATCCACCAAACAAGATATGAAGCCTGGCACTCCACCAGCTTGAAACGGAGTCACTGGGCAGAGCAGGAGCTGGGGAGTCCAGGAATGGGAAAGCACAAACTGAAGGGCCCAGCTGAGCTCATCCCTGCTGGGCTGGCAAGGGCTGCTGCAGCTTCCATCACACAGACATCTCACTTCAACTGCCCAGTGCCTCCTGAGAGGAGGCTCCTACCTTCCCACAGGCAATCAGGCACCACCAGCTCTTCTCTCTGTTTTCTCCTGAGCAGGCCACAGGCAAAGAAGCCCAGAAGCCCTTTGCCAAGCCATCGTGATGTGTGGTCCTCACAGCCCTGTGCTCTGGAGAGCCTTGGGCCTGGAGCCTGGGGCTGGGTGATGACAGCCCGTGGGGTGGGGGCAGCTGCAGGGGCTGTGGCTGTGTGATGGGGGCAGAGCTGTATGAACTGACAGGCTGCAGCTCCCAGCTGGTATTTTCTATCCTCCAGTCTGTGCAGATTCATTTCAGAGTGAGGTCACCAGGAGCCCCAATCTCCTCCACTCGCTGCCCACCTCCCCACCCCGCTGTGGCAACATGCTCATCTGTAGGTTTCCTCTGAGAACATACAGGGTAAATCAAGGTGTTTGAGCCCACCCAACCATTTTGGGCACATTCTGGGCCCAGCCCAGCAAGGCACTAAATAGCAAGAGTTACTCTTGAAAAGCCAGAACGTTGAAAGCCAGTGTGGCCAGGGCACTGCACCTGCGGGTGTGTGAGCGAGGCTGTCCCAGCCCCACACCTTCCCCAGCACAGGAGCAGTCAGAGAGGAAGGAGAGCAGGATGCTGTGGTGGGGGGAGAAGGAAGATGAGGAGCAGAGGTGTCTGAGAGGAGATGCAAGGGAGTGGTGGGACCTGGAATACAGGAGCTACCACCCTGCTGCTTCCAGTGATGCTGAATGAAGCCAGAGACAGAGGGAGCCCCTGGCTGAGCATTTCATTGTGTCCATTGAGCCTGAACAGAAAGGGAAATGGCTCTCTGGGTGCTCCAGAGAGGATTCTGGGGGGTCCTGAAGGCTGTTGATGGCCAGAGGTGTTACAAGGGCACGCAGGGAGGAAATGGGAACAACCACAGTCAGTGTGTCGCCCACCCTGTGGCAGGCCAGGGAGGTCAGCAGCACCATGGTCATGGACAGGAGCAGCACAAGCCTCCTGTGTGTCTTCCTGGCAGGATTCCAAGGGTCAGTGAGCAGAGACAGGAGACAGGTACAATAAAATATCTGGCCTGCTGTGCCATGCACTGTGCTCTGGTGTTTGCTGTATTTCCCTGCTTGCCTGCCCCTGAATCTCAGAACTGTTGGATTAGAGACCATTTTGTTCCACCACCTGCCAGGGGTAGGGACACCTTTCACTATTTCAGGTTGCTCAAAGATTCATCCAACCTGGCATTAAACATTTCCAGGGATGGGGTAGCCACAGCTGCTCTGGGCACCCTGTGCCAGGGCATCCCCACCCTCACAGCCAAGAATTTCCTCCCAAGATCCCATCTACCCCTGCCCTCTGGCAGTGGGAAGCCATTCCCCCTTGTCCTGGCACTCCAGGCCCTTGTCCAAAGTTCCTCCCCAGCTCTCTTGGATCCCCTTTAGGCACTGGAAGGGGCTCTAAGGTTTCCCTGGAGCCTCCTCTTCTCCAGGCTGAACAATTCCATACCCCTCAGCCTTTGCTGTCAGCGTGCACAAAGAGCAGAGGTTTCCCCCCTGCCTGAGCACTGCAGGCACACCCCTGAGCACAGGCAGGGCTGAGCACAGACAGGGCTGAGCACAGACAGGGCTGAGCACAGGCAGGGCTGAGCACAGACAGGGCTGAGCACAGGCAGGGCTGAGCACAGGCAGGGCTGAGCACAGACAGGGCTGAGCACAGGCAGGGCTGAGCACAGACAGGGCTGAGCACAGGCAGGGCTGAGCACAGGCAGGGCTGAGCACAGACAGGGCTGAGCACAGGCAGGGCTGAGCACAGGCAGGGCTGAGCACAGACAGGGCTGAGCACAGACAGGGCTGCGTGGCTCCTGCATCAGCCCTGCTCTCTGCCAGAGCCACGGGGCAAAGGTCTGCCTGGGGCTGCGCTGTCACAGCCCCTCCATCTCTGAAGGAGAGCCAGGGAGACAAGAGCTGAGCAGCTAGTCCTGGTCATCCCAACACAAAACCCTGGGAGAGATCACTTCACACTGCTCTGGCTGGGGGCAGATCCCCCTGCCTGGGCTTTCCTCACCCAGGGAACTCACCTCACCTCTGGGGTGGTGGGGTCTCTGCTGCTAAAACACAGCCCAGGGCAAAGTGCCTGTGGCCACAGTGGCCAGGCCATGGGTGCCAGCCTCAGCTGGGGCACATCCAGCTGGCCCAGGGGCTGCCATTGTGTGGCTGCCAGGTGTGATCCATTGTGTGGCAGCTCCTGTGTGATCCCCAGGCTCCCTGGAGAGCTGGCGCTCCTCCAGCCTTTGCCTGCAGGACTGCAGGTGAGCAAGTCCAGGCCTGAGCCTGCTCTTGGGCAAAGGGTGGGTCTGACAAGATCTCATCGCTCCAGGCCTTTCTGAAACGAGTTTCAGAGCACTCACTCTCTGTGGGAGCCACAAACACCAGGGCCATTACATAAGGCTTGTTTGGGGGGTGCACAGCAGGGTGAACTGAGAAGAAGCCCAGGTCCTGGGCCACAGTGGTGGTGCAAAACCCAGGGACTTTGGGGCCAGGTCCTGAGGGATGAGACAGTTGTGTTTTCCCCATGGGATCTGCATTACTGCAGCACCAGGAGGATGAGAGCCTTGGCTCTCTCTGGCACAGTGGGCACAGCGTGGCCTGTGCCATTGGGAGGTCTGCACAGGCTCCCAGGTGTGCAGGTGCCTGTCCCAGTTTTCCTCCTTGCACCTTTCCAGTGTACCCAGCTGAGCACAGCAAGACCTGGCCCTGTCTGACACTGGGCTCCAGCTGGTGGCATCTGAAGTGCTGGCCAGAAAGTGTCTGTGGACCTGTGTCCTGTGTAGGATCCAGAGGGGCAGATGGACACTGAGTCCCTCAGGGTGGAGAAGCCCTTCACCTCCTCCACCCCAACAGGCTGGTGGAATCCATGTGCAGGAAACCCTTCTCCAAGGACAGGACTAAGAGTGAGGGTGCCCTGGCATGTGCCTCAAGGGTTCTTTGGGCACAGCAGGAGAGGAGACAGGCACATGGAGGAGCTGACTGTCTGTCCCCTCTCCCTGGGCACATGCAGGGAAGCCTTGAGGCTGCCTCTGGTGCTGGGAGCCCTTCCCAAGCCACCCAGGGAGCAGGTCCCAAGGGTCACTTTACCCATGGGCAGCCTTTGTGCAGACCCATCCCTCCTGCATCCTCCCTTCCCAGAAGTGACGCTGGCAGGCGGTGGCAGGTGTCCAGCTCCACCTGTCTGACAGGTAGAGCAAGGGTGGGGGCAGTGCCTGGCACCCGCTGCCTGTCCCAGCCTGCCAGGGTCCTGCCAGGGATCACCTGCTGCAGGAGCAGCAGCGGAGGTGCCCCCAGCCCCAGAGCCACCCTGCAGGGACAGCTCTGCCCCACCACCGAGGGAAACCAGGAGGTGATGCCCTGCTGGGGGAGGATATCCTGAGAAAGGGACTTGGGGTTGTTCGTCCTAGAAAATAGCTCCAGGGAGACCTTAGACCCCTTCCAGTGCCTAAAAGAGGCTTATAAAAAAGAGGGTGAGCAATTTCCACACAGGAAGATAGTGACAGGACAAGGGGAAGGAGTTTTAAACAGAAAAAGGAGAGACTTAGATTAGCTATCAGGAATAAATCCTTCCTTGTGAGGGTGGGGAGGGCCTGGCACAGGTTGCCCAGAGCAGCTGTGGCTGCCCCATCCCTGGAAATGTCCAAGGCCAGGCTGGGGCTTGAAACAACCTGGGATAGTGGAAGGTGTCCCTGCCCATGGCAGGGGGGTGGAACAGGGTGACCCTCAAGGCCTCCCCAGGATTCTGTGCCTGGGTGACTCTGTGATCCTGCACCGTGTCCTGTTACCCACACACACACTCAGCTGTGACCACACAGGCAGGGAGTCACAGAGGGTCAGACACTGCAGACACACAGACTGCAGACACACAGACTGCAGACACACAGACACTGCAGACACTGCAGACACACAGACACACAGACACACAGACTGCAGACACTGCAGACACACAGACACTGCAGACACACAGACTGCAGACACACAGACACACAGACACACAGACACACAGACACTGCAGACACTGCAGACACACAGACACTGCAGACACACAGACACACAGACTGCAGACACACAGACACTGCAGACACTGCAGACACACAGACACTGCAGACACACAGACACACAGACACACAGACTGCAGACACAGACACACAGACACTGCAGACACACAGACACTGCAGACACACGGACTGCAGACACACAGACACACAGACTGCAGACACACAGACACTGCAGACACACAGACACTGCAGACACACAGACTGCAGACACACAAACACTGCAGACACACAGACTGCAGACACACAGACACTGCAGACACACAGACACTGCAGACACACAGACACTGCAAAAACACAGACTGCAGACACACAGACACTGCAGACACACAGACACTGCAGACACACACAGACACTGCAGACACACAGACACTGCAGACACACAGACTGCAGACACACAGACTGCAGACACAGACACACAGACGCTGCAGACACACAGACACACAGACACTGCAGACACACAGACACACAGACACTGCAGACACTGACACACAGACGCTGCAGACACACAGACACACAGACACTGCAGACACACAGACACACAGACACTGCAGACACTGCAGACACACAGACACTGCAGACACACAGACATACAGACACTGCAGACACACAGACACTGCAGACACACAGACTGCAGACACACAGACATACAGACACTGCAGACACACAGACACTGCAGACACACAGACACTGCAGACACACTTATGGACACATCCAGAGCGTGTGACACTGGAAACACTCCCCAACACAGAGACACAACTGCCCCAGGCAGAGCAGGAGGGTCACAGCCACAGCCACAGCCACACACGGACACCACGCACACAGGTGCATGCAGAGCGTGTCAGCTGCAGCTGTGCACACAGACACACACACAGATGCACACTGCAGCACTCAGGGGTGTCAGCACTCACACACAGGGTTACTTACACACAGAGTTACTCACACACAGGGTTACTCACACACAAACTCACCCACGGGCACAAACACTCCCTCAGGCAGGCTGCACCCAACACGGTGCCAGCCCCAGCCACAGACATATCCCACCTCCATCACTCACAGAAGATGCCCTGGTGTCCCCTCGCCCTCAGCCAGCCATACACACCCCAGCCTGTCTCTCTGCTCCCAGCTCCCTGGATTGAGAAGGGCTTTGGGATGGGCAGAAATCCCTGAGGGGTGCTGATGGGACCAAGAGTCATGGTGGTGTGTCATGCCCTGATCCAGCCCAGCTGGAGGCAGCACGGAAGGGCAGCTGATGATACAGGGTAAGTGCTCCCTGTTTCGTGGCAGCAGAACCTCCAGTGCCAGGAGCTGACCCCCAGCCTTGCCTGGTGAAGGTGCAAGCAGACCAAGGGTGGACTCTTGCCCATCCCTGTCATTTTATCAGGGGATGGCAAAGACAGGCTTGTACCTGCCAGCCAGCCCCCTGCCTGCTCTGGCACCCATCCTCCCAAGTGTGTCCCCAGCTGGGGCTGTGATGGTCCCTTTGTGGCAGGGCTGGGCAGTGCCCAAGGGCTGTGTGACCCCACACTGTACATTTTCCTAGTTTCAGTCCCCACAGACCGATGGCCTCAGAGCTGCAGGGACAGGCTCACCTGGGGTCAGAGAGCTGCAGCACTCACAGCACCTCAGCATTGACTGAGAGTCACAAACCCCCTCCTGGATCTGGCTGGGCCACTCCAGCCCTGAGTGACAACCAGCAGCACCTTGCCCAGCCACTTCCAAACAAGCCAAACAGCTTGAGGCCTTGCAAAGGTGCTGCAGACATCGCACCCCCCTCACAAACCAAGCTGAGGTCTGGGCTGTGCCCCTCTCCTCCAGGCAGGGCTGAGAGTGCCATGCAGCTGCCCAGATGCAGAGGCAGGTGGGCCCTGGCAAGCCAACCACAGTGGGTCACACACACCTGCCCAGCTGTCTGTCACAGTTTGCCCAGGAAAAAGCCACCAAGCGTCCCTGGGGCCACGGGGTGTGGGTGACACGAGTCCCAGAGCACAGGGGCAGGGTGATGGAGCTCACTGGGATGAAAGCAGCAGTCAGGTTTCCATGGGGCAGAATGCTGGCCGGGGTTCAAAGCAAACCTCTGCCAGCTGAGGGAGGTGAGGAGGGCTGAGGGTGCAGCACAGCAAGGGGTGACCTGGCCCTGGTGCACAGGGTTCTGGGGAGACCAGTTCTTCCCCTTGGGCCTACAGCAGCACATTGGGAGTCCCAGTGCAGAGCCCACAGCAGGATTTAGCTTGGTCCCCCCCTTGTCCCCAAACACTGAGCAATTCCCACTTATCCCGAGGAAACAGGCACCCAGCACGGGGTGTGCCTCAGGGAAAGCTGGATGGGGAAAGGGCCGTGGGCTGCAGCTGCCATGACCCTGTGAGTGTCCCACGGTGCCCCCGGGGCGGCGATGAGCTCATCCCGCTGCGGTTCCCCTCGCACCGCATGCCAGGTGCTTCGTCATGAGGCAACAGCAGGAGGGGGAACAGGTTATTCAAGGTCTGCAGGGCGCAGGGCACCAGCAGGGCGAGGGCAGGGGTTGGGGTGGGAGAGCCGGGCCGGCAGGCAGGTGCAGCCCCCTCCCCTTTCCACAGGAGCTGCAGGACAGGGGGGCTCGGCAGGGAGCCAGCGCCAGGCACCGCGGTGCAGCCACGGGGCACGGACGGAGGGAGCAGCAGACTTTGCCCCCGCCTAGAGGGTGTGGCACAGAGAGCGAACAGTCTGCAGGGCATAATTATCATCAAAGCCGGAACAGGTGGGTTGGGATCAGGAGGGGTCATATTTGGGTCAGGTCAGGAGATCTGACCTGCATGGGATCAACAGAACGCCCCTGTGATGGGTTTTCCAGCATGACAGCTTCCTTCCATGCCTGAGGCTGCTCAGCAGCCACTGTGTCCTCCACTGTCACATTCCCAGCCTGAGAACCAGCAGCTTCAGCGTGCCCAGATGGAGCAGAACAATTCCACAGTCCTGGAGCACCCTCCTGCCCTCCCCAGGCTCTTCTTTGCCACCTGTGCACCAAACTGGGCAAGCTCCTTTTGGCGAGGCCATGACCCTGCAAGGCACAGGGACCAGGCAGAGAACCCTTCTGCTCTGCCATCCCAGGGCACTGGACCCTCTGGGCACCTTGGAGACCTTCTGCTGCTTCACAGATCACTGTTCCTTCTCTTCCACTCCAACCACTGCTTCTCCTGCTGGCAGATGCCACAGCCAGAGCCCTTGAGCCCCATGTGCTCATCCCCCATGCCTTTGGGGAGGCTGTAGTGCTGTGCTCCCCTCCCCTGCACTGTATCCCCTCCACACACACACAGACCCTCCTCTCACGCACATCCCAGCCCTGCACACACTCACACTCACCATCCTTGCCTCCATCCTTGCCCCCATCCATGTCCCTCCCTGCCCTGCCCCTTGGGCTGAAGGCTGGGGTCTTGGAGGGGGTCATGGCTGCTGACACAGAGGGTTCTCTTGGAGAGCTCAGGGCTGGAAACTTGGTGCCACATGTGGTCTGCACAAAGATCTGGCTGCTGCCAAGGTCTCCAGAAAACAGAGGAGGGGCTGGAGAAGCACTGTGAGAGGTGAGGATGCTCCCAAACCTGCCAAGGCCATGCTGTCCCAGAGCCATCCCTGTCACCAGCACACAGCTGGACACTGGCAAGGGACTGGTGGGGCAGCCACTCCTAGGCCAGAGCAAAAGCCAGCAGGGACCTCTGCTCCCAAGGGCTGGGGGGCTACAAGAGTCCCCCTTCCTGTGGAGAGGTCAAGCATTGCTCCAACAGAGCACCTGGCCCTTGCTCCAGACACTGGCCTGAGAAATGGTTGCAGCTCCCCTGCCCAGATGATGGCTGGAAATTTTCTCTTTTCATGTTGAAGTATGACAAGAGACACTGTTGCCCAGCCATTTGTCTTTCTGTGACCTTTGTGTGTGGCCAGAAGAGCTGTCCCCCACTCCTGGCTTGTTGGAGGCCATCAGGCTGGGCTGCACCCACACCCCAAGATCTGGGGATGGAGGGAGGAGCAGAGCTGAGGGCACCTGCCCTGTATGGAGGCAGAAGGGTGCCCTGCAGAGGGATGACCCCATGCAGGGAGCTCCCAGCACCAGCCCAGTGCAGGGGGCACCTCAGCACTGCAAAGAGAGGGGCTCTGGGACACCTGCAAACCTGGGGCAGGGCCAGGCAGGGCTGAGCCGCACGATGCCTGCTGCAGCCAGCACCAGGTGGGGGTCCCTGGGTCCCTGCCGGACCTGGTGGGTGGGGGGAGCTCCTTGCAGCCCCCCTGGTGTGCTGTCACCCGGGGCTGTTTGCCGTGGGAGCGTGTACGTGTGGGCAGGGAGCTCCCCGAGCGCCGGGGCAGACGGGGCGCGGCACCACCCTGACGTTCATCCTGCAAACACTCCTGGGGTCAGGAGCAGCACGAAGGCCAAGGGCAGGCAGTGCCAGCGCCCGTGCTGAACCTGCCTCCTCATCTAGGTCACCCCGGGAGAGCCCAGGTGCAGTGGGGCACGGGCAGTGCGTGGAAGGACACAGGGAAACTCTTTCGCCCTGGGACAAACAAAGCACAGCACCAACTCATGCAAAACCGAGGTGAGGGACTGAGGATTCCCCCGGCCAAGGGCCTGGCGGGTCTGTAACAGCTGGAGCTGCATTCCTGTGCACCTCCCCCAGCACTGGGCACAAGGATCTGGGTTCGGTGACCAGCTGGCTGGGCTCCCGGTGGAGATGTGGGAAGCCAGGGAGGTTCCTGGCACCCATCCAGATCTCCAGGGCAGCTGGGGATCTTTGCAATCCTGCTGGGTCTCTCAGGGCTGCTGAGGGTGGCCAGGATTTTAGCTCAGTTTAGCCACAGTGACTCCAACACCATTTACCTGTTCCT
The DNA here is from genome assembly GCA_017589585.1 of Phylloscopus whistleri. Taxonomy (NCBI): domain Eukaryota; kingdom Metazoa; phylum Chordata; class Aves; order Passeriformes; family Phylloscopidae; genus Phylloscopus; species Phylloscopus whistleri. The sequence continues at coordinate 1,452,033 of JADMLD010000105.1, read as the reverse complement.
TGGTGCAGAGGCCAAAGCCAGGGCTGGATGTTCTGGTGCCCCTGCCCTCCCTGCTCTCTCTGCAGTCCCACCATGGCTGCTACTCCACCTTCCATTCCAGACACCCTGCAGGCAGGGACATCAGGGCACAGCCTCCAAGGACACCTCAGCAGCCTGAACTGGTGGTTTCCCAGGAGAGAGATGTGGAAGCCTTGACACAGCTCTGTTTCTTCAGCACCTGGGGTGGTTCTCTCAGCTGCAGGTAGCATTTAGGGTGCAAGGGTGGCTCTGTGCCCCAGGGGTGGAACCCTGTGGGGCTGCAGACTCTGGGGAGCTCTGTCTCTTTTCAGAAGTGTGCTGGTCCTGAAACCAATTTGCCTCCAAACCTGTTGCTCACAGAAATAAAAGGCAACACTGAAAGTGCCAGTGGAGAACCCAAAGTAAGGCCCATTTTGAAAGCCCTCCTGCCCCCCAGCCTGCAGTCCCTGCTCGCACAGATGCCCCTGCCCTCTGACACAGACCTGTGCAGCCCCTGGACAGCAGAGCAGGGGCTCAGCAAGTGTGGCAGAGCCTTTTAATGCAGGACTGGCTGAGATATCCACTGGGATGAAGGCAGCACCTTGCCCCCGTTTCCCAGGGACAGGAAGAGCTGTCAGGGAGGGGAAGGGCTGTGGGACCCTCTGAACTTTGCTCCTGCCTGCCTGGTCCCAGGGCAGTTCCTATGGGGCACTGCCTGGTGCTGCCCCACGCTCTGAGCCCGTCCCAGGGCAGCGCTGCCCGACCTTGGGCTGCCACCGCGGCTCCCGTGCATTTTCCGAGGGCTGGGCTGGGCTGGGCTGCCGTGGAAATTCCCCACCTCCCTCCCAGGCAGGAGCTGCTCCTCCCCAGCAGCCCGAGGCTGTCCCCAGGCCGGGCTGTGCCTGTGCTGCTGCCCGGAGAGCAGCCCCTGCCCTGGCTCTGCTGAGCGAGCCCTGGCAGCTGTTGTGTTCCTCTGGGGAGTGGTTTTTCCCCAGAACCCCCTGAAGCCTGTAACCACGTAGTTTGACCCTTCCTTCCTATCTTGACCCAATTGGCTCAGGGCCAGCTCTCTTTTCCTGAGCAGGAGACCAGATAAAGTCCTGTTCTTCCTTGGAACCCTTCGAGAATAAAGCCTTGGACCAATCCCGGGGGTGAGAGCCTCTTTTGGAATCTTCTGCCCTGTTCCCTGAGATATTCCTCCAAAGCCCCTCAAGGCACTGAGCTGGCCCGGGGGGATATTTCAAGCGGCCTCTTTGTCCTGGCCGGGGGCGGGCGGGGCCCTGCTCCTGCACTGATTGATTTATTGATTTATTTATGGAGAGGAACGCTCACAGCTTGTTTGGGAGGAGAGCACGGCACCTCGGGGTGCCTCCCCACGGTCAAGCCCCGGGCACCCAGAGCTGGGTATGTGTCCTGGAGGGTGGGAAAGGCCCAGAGAACCCAGGGACCACTCAGTGCCAGTGCACAGCCCACCCCAGCCCTGCTGCAGGCTCGTTGGGAAAGGGGGCACTGAGGCAGGAAGGAGAGGACAGCAAAAGGCCTTCTCCAGGATCCTTCTGGCACTGTGCTGTGATGAGGGCTTGAGGCAAACAGCACATCCAGCCCTTCAGGGCTTGTCTGGATCTGCTCCAGCCCTGACACCAGCTCACCCCACACCTGGAGCAGCGCATGGAGTGCTGCACCCACAGCAGGCAGCTCCTCCCTGCCTTTGGCTAACAACCATGGTGCCACCAGGCTGCTGTAACACCTGATGCCATGTCCCTCAGAATCCCTCTGCTCCTGGGACTGGGGGCAGGGACGATCAGGGCCCAAACTTAGTAAGGTTGCAGTTAGGAAAAGGAATGGTCTTGATTGATTTTGGGGCTGTCCTGTGAGCAGAGGAGCTCCATGTCTGCCCCAGCTGCAGGTCTTGGCTGCCATGAGACTTCACTCCCAGTGCCGGGCAGCAGCAGAGCTCTCCATGGCATGAGCTCAGCTGGCCAAAACCCTCCCGAGGTGCAGCTCACTTGCCTGCACAGAGGAGTGTCTGTGGTTTTCGGGGCAGGCCAGGTGAGAAGCTGGTAGCTGTGCTGGAGGGAACTCTCTAGCCTTGGGCTGTGGAGGGAAGCTGCTGAAATGTTCATATTTATCCTCCATCAGTGTTTCTCACTAACCACAGTGCCACCTTGGCCACCCTATGCCTGGTACACCTGGGCATCTTCTTCCCTATCAACGGAGATGGCACAGTGATCCTGCCTCTCCTCCATCGAGGAGCATCATCAGATCCTTGGGGCAGCTCCTGCTGCAGCCTCATCCCCTTGGCCCCGTGGTGATCACGGCCACAGGGATGACTCCATCCAGGAGGTATGGCAATTCTGGGTCAGGACCTCAGGAAGCCTGAGGTGTGCTCATTCTTCAGTGCCCGTGACCTGCAGAGGGGAATGTGCTCTTCTGGGGACATCCAGCTCTCCAGCCTTTGGTGTCCTGTGGGATGGTGACCAGCAGTGATGGTGTGAGTGCCTGGGTCATGCCCATCAGTCCTGCTGCAGCTTGGCTGGTGGTCTCCCAGGAGCAGACCATCATGTCTAGCGAGGCTGGGCAGGTTCAGTGGGAGCAGGTGGGATTTAAGCTCATCACCAGGGGAAGCTGATGGCCAGCACAGCTTTAGGATGAGGTCCAGCAAATCTGGGGGTGAGTGGAGATTAGGAGCACCGTGACCTATTGCAGCTGCTTCTCTGAGCACAGCTGATGCTGGTGATGGGGTGGCCAGAGCAGCCTGGGCCATCTCCAGCCATCTCCACACACACAGAGCTGGACTTGGCTGGCCTGGGAATGGCCACAGGAGGGCAATGACCACACAGGACACCTGGACAGTGCTTGTAACAAACTCTGTCAATTGAGACCTGTCCTACATGGAGCTGGTGAGCCCACGTAACAGTGTGGGCCACTCTCCAAGCAGAGAGCTGGCCTGTTTGTTCTTTGCTTGTATAGCACGGGCTTCCTTCCAGTTTGGCTTCAGAGCTCACAAGGGACAGAAATGAGCACATCAACTGTTCCATTTCTGCTGAAAAAGGACACCTGCACCAACCAGTGTATAACTTTCCTGCTTTGAATTCATCGCAGACTGAGTCTGGAGAGGTTTTGCTCTGTCAGCAGACTGGTCTGTAGATGTCTCTGTGTTCTCCTTCTGAACAAGGAGGATCAGTTCAAACCAGCCCATGGGATTTATCAGTGCAGCTTCCCAGTGGCCACTTGCCTGGGAGAAGCCTGACGAGTCACTGGGGTGCTTGAGCTCTCCCCACTCATTAGCTGTGGACAGCCATGGGTCTGCAGCCACCAAACATGAGGTAACAAACCCTAGGAGCAAAAAGCAGAGTTCAGTGCCCTGATGTGGCTGAGATCATGGGACAGTGATGGCACAGAGGAGGGTGCAGGTTCAGGTGTCATGGCTAGACTTGTTCAGACCCAGGGTAGAGCCTTGCTCTCAGCACCCACCCAAGTTGCCTTTCCCATGTAGGAATTGCTGTGTTATCCCCACAACCATCCTCTGGGGATGGCAGCATCTGCAGGATAACACAGGCCTGTTCACCCCTGAAAGCAAACTGGTGAATCCCTCCTGGAGCCTGCAACAACCCTTCTGCTCTGGCAGCTGTGTCTTGCCAGCATCCCCCACCCTGCCTCTCCCCAGCTCAAACTGGATCTGTGTTTTTATTGCAAAGCCTGCTGTGGGGGAGCAGAGGAGGCAGGCCTGGGGACACAGCCAGGGCTGTCCCTCCCTGCCAGCTGCTGGCTGTCCCCGTGTGCTGTTTGCTCAGCACTGGGTGCCGTGTGAAGGCAAACACGGCCGTGCTGGGAGGAGCAGAAATGAGGGCAAACAGAGGCTGCTGTCCCAGTCCTGCAGCCACCAGGCACAGTGAGTGGTGTGTGGGGGTTTCCAGGGCACAGCCAACGCCAATGGCACCCCAGGACCCCAGCAGCCTGTGGTGTGGGACACCCTGCTCAGGGGTGCTGGCTGCCACAGCCCCAGCAGTGTCCCCCTGTCCCCCCAGACTGCCTTCAGGGTGTGCAGATTTGAACTGTGCCCTGTGAACCAGGCAGACCAAACTCCCCAGAACAGAGCTGGGTGGTTGCTGAGGACACACTGCCCAGCAGGAGGGTGGTTAATGCCATCACACTAAATTTGCCATCGTTGTGCTCCATCCTGAGAAGCAGAGCCTGGACTGACCCTGGGCACCATCAGCAGTGTCCCCCACCTCACAGGCAGTGCCTGTCCCTCCCCTCTAAGCCCCAGGCATGTCCTCTGCTGCTGTCACCTCTGCAGCCCCGTCCCCCTCCACTCTCAGCTCCCTTTGGCTGCCCCAGGGGAGGGGAGGGCAGGGAGGAGGTGAAGCATCTTCCCAGTGCTGCTGAGGAAGGACAAGCCAAGTCCAAACCAGCAGCACTTGGGGCAGACAAGGGGCCCATCTGAGCCAAAGAGAGAAGGTGGGACCTTGCACATCTGGCTCCTTGGGAGCCCTGCAGCCCATGGCCAGAGCTGACCCCGTGCCAGGCCAGGACCTGGCTGACCCTTGGCCACAGGAGACTCTGAACAATGTCACCTCCTCCTCCTCTAATTAGCACAGCCATTTGCTGGGCTAATTTTCTCCTATGACATCTGAGGTCAGGGACAGTCCTAGTTTTCCTCCTAACACCTGCTGAGCCTGACCTGCTGAGAACAGAGCCCACTCACCCCACATGTGCTGCAGCAGGCTTTGCTCTCTGCTGGGCCCTCACAGGAGGGTGCCAGCCCCTGCACTTTGGGAGCCATTCTACACCTCTGGAAAGTGTACCCAAAATAACTTCTCACCTCCCCCCATCTACCCCAGATGCATTGGCAGAGGGGACACAGTGTCCCTGTGTGCCAGGAGCCACCTGGGCCACAGGGATGTGGCCAGAGCTCCACAAAAAAAAAATGCCCTGGCAGTTCCAGGACCACCTCTGCCAGTTCAAAGCAGAGAGAGAAATGCAGCGTTCACAGGCTGATCGTTGTGTGCCTGAGGTGTGTCTGCAGATACATTATCTGTCCCACGGTGGGGTCTGAAGTCCAGGAGATAAGAGGCTGGGGAAAGCACTCTGCGGAGCTGCTGTGGGAGAGATTCCAGGCTCTGGCAGAGGGTGTGGAACAGGTTCCCACTGCACAGTGCTGGTGCTGCCAGGTTGTGCTGGGAAAGGTCAGGTCCCCAGTGGCAGCACTCCAGCACGGGGCTGGCTGCCTCCTGTGTGCCCAGAGGGGCAGAGGGGCACCACTGGGATGTGCTGGAGCAGCAGGAACTGCCCAGCCAGGGTGGTGCGAGGTAGGAGAGGGCAAGAGGCATGGCTGGGGCTCACAGCAGGCAGAGGGGAGCAAATGCTGCTCTGCCAAAGCTCCCTGCACCCGCCCATCCCCACACAAGAATCCTTTGTTCCTGCCATGGCCCTGTCCCCCCACTGCTCCACGAGTGAGGGACAAGCCCCACGGCCCTGGTGACTCTGGCAGGCAAAATGAGAATAATTAGAAGGAGGTGCCTTTATTACAGGTGTCTGTGAGGGCCTGCAGAGTCTGACCCGGAGGGCCCTTTGATCTCAGCTTTTGAAACCCTATAGCTCTGCTGACAGAGCTTCTCTGTATTTCCAGGTCACCAGGATGATCATTTCCATCTGAGAACAATGAAGTCTTTATGCTGCCCTGTGTGCTGGTCTGTCCCTGTGTGGAATGAGCTGGTGTGCAGGAGGATGTGCTGTCGGCTCCACTCCTTCTCTGGGTGGGTGAGGGACAGCAGAGGAGAGCCCACCCAGCTCAGCATTCTCATTACCAGTGGAAAATGGGAGGCTCTTGGTGCCAGGAGGTTAAATTTACCCAGTGCACAGCCCTGTGAGAGGGCCTTTATTCCCCTGGATGTACCCAAAACCTTCCTGCTCCCCTGGGGAAAAGCCCTGCACGTCCCCTGCCCCAATGGCAAACCCAAAGCCCAGCCTCTGGGATGGGTGACAGAGGGAATTTGCACACGGGGGAATTGCTGTGCCTCCCAGTGCAGCAGACACAACACTGCACAGCAGGGAGCAGGAAATGCCAGGCCCCCGAGCCAGGGCACTGCAGGGTGGGCACCTCCCCTGTGTGCTGTTTGGAGGGCTCCTGGCATAGCCCCCAAAACAGCAGCTCCCCAGGCACTGTGCTGGGTCCCCTCAGTGCCCCTGTGCCCTGCTGGTGCCCAGGCAGCAGCAGAAAGCCCTCAGCCTGTATTTCTCAGGGCAGCATGGGCTTTGCTGGGGACAGCCATGCTGCAGAGCCTGGAAGCTGGTCAGGTCACCTGGGGACAAGGCAAGGACAGAGAAGCACTTGGGGAGGAGAAGCCCCTCAACACCCCCTTGTCCCTTGTCCCACTTTGGGGCTGTGTCTGAACTGAGAAAGCAGCATCTGAAAACACCCAGCATTGCCCTGGTTGATGTGATCTGCCTGGGCCTTTCCAGCTCCACAGCCTTGTCCAGCCTGGGAATCTGCAGTGACACCTTGCTCTCCCTTTCCTCTCCTGTCAGGCTCCCTGGGAGTCTGTACCCATCTCCTTCTGGTCCCAGCTTGGTTGGGGCTGCTGGAGGCTGTGGTTTGCTTTTCCTTTGTCAAAGCAATGCATTGTTTGGCAGCAGCTGCAGGCGTGGGGACCGGTCCTGCCAGTTCCCGTGGCTGGGACAGTTTTTGCTGGGGTACAAGGTAAAATCTTGCCTGGATAAGCTCCAAGGTCTGGTCCCTGGGGAACAGGGTGTCCCCACAGATGCTCTGGGGACATGCACTGGGGGCACCCATTGGATCCAGTCTGACCCCCTTGGGTTGTGCTGGGGTGATGATTTCATCCCTCTACGCCTGCTGGAGCAGGGCTGTTCCAGCCTGAGGATGGAGCGAGCTGTCCATGTGGGGGCCAGCAGTGTTAGCCACTGTCTGCCATGCTCCAGCAGCACCTGGCCCCAGTGCCAGGGACCAGCTCACCCCTCCTGTACCCATGGAGGCTTGCTGGGCACTGTGGGATGGGCTCTGAAGCCAGGGCACAGATGCTGGGCAGCAGCTGCTGTGCAGATCTGTGGTGGTGATAACAACAGCCTGGCTGATCGATTCACGGGTCACAGCCAGCACTGTGCAGGTTCTCTGGCTGCTTGCTGCCCTCTCAGTGCACTGCACGTCACCTCCTGGTTTTGCAAAGCAAATCCTGGCTGTGCAGGGGCAGTGGAGTGGGGACATCTGCTTTTCTGACAGATAAATTCCCCAGGGAGCAGAGCTGCAGGCAGCAGTCAGCCTCCCTGTCAGTGGGGTGTGGGATGTGGGGGCACAGACCCCCCAATCCCGCTCCCTCTCCCCACCATGCTCGAGCAGAGCTGTCTCCAGACAACCCAGACAGGGCCAGGAGAGTCTCTCCCCTGCCGAGGTGTGCTGGTGCCACACATACCTCGCATACCTGGATGCAGGCATCACCAGGCACCAGCACTGCTAACCCCTTCCTATTCTCCGGGCAGCAAGGCCAGCTGGGTGCTGCTCTCCCAAGGGTGCCACTGGCCTCCAAACCCAGTTCCAGTACCCTGAGGGTCCAGCATGGTGTGAGCAGTGCTGGCACCCACCTAGGCAAGGAGCCAGGAGCCTCCATGGTGCCAAAACTTGGCTTTGCAGCCTCTGCCTGTGTCCTTGCAGCCATGAGCAAACGAAAGCACTGCTCACCCTCCTTGAGCCCTCTGACCTGTACTCTGCTACCAGCCCTCTGGAGCTGTGCCTGCACCTCCCTCCATCGTCCTCTCAGACAAGGATGCTCCAGCTGCCTTAGAGAAACAGAAGGCAAAGAATGGTTTGGGTTGGAAGGGACCTTGCAAATCATCTCATTCCACCCTCCCTGCCATGTGCAGGAACACCTTCCACTGTCCCAGGCTGCTCCAAGCCCTGTCCAACCTGGCCTTGGACACTCCCAAGGATGGGGCAGCCACAGCTGCTCTGGGCACCCTGTGCCAGGGCCTCCCACGCTCACAGGGAAGAATTCCTTCCTAATCTCTAATGTAACCCTGCCCTCAGGGTTTGACCCATTCCTCCCTCTCCTGTGTCCTAAGTCACAATGCCAGTTGTGATGTATGGAGTCCACTGCAGGTGGGGGCTTCCCAGCAGCTCTTTGTCTGCCCTAAGCAATGTTCAGGGGAACCAGACTGGATCCCTCCTTATCTCCAGGATGCTGAAAGGTCCATCACGTTCCCTGCAGCATCTCCCACTCCCAGATGCAGCCTGGCCAGCTCTCCACTGGCTGCTCCCAGCAAGCACTCACCCAATGCTCAGACCATGGTGATCTGACACATCCTGCTCCCCAACACGGAACATGCAGGAAGGGAGCCTGGGGAAAAACCAACATGAACCCCAACTGTGTGGCTCTTCTAGTTCACTGCCAACCTCCCAGCCCACATTTCACATCCTTGGAGGAGGAAGGTGTCTTTTCTGCTGGAATCTGAGATCCAGCTGAGGCCATGTCAGAGCAGACAGGAAGCCCTTCGTGCACGTCTGGCAATGCAAGGGCTGTGTTTCCATTTTGGCACGATGTGGGTGCGTGTGCCTTTGTTGTAGATGCCTCAGCAGGGGAGAGGCTGCATACAGCTGGGTCCCCAGGATGCTTCCAGGTGTGTTCTCCTGGTTCTGGGTGCTCTCTGCAGGGTGGGTGCATGGAGAAGAGAGTCACACTATGCCTGTCCAGGGCCTGCAAGTCCTACCCTTGCACCATCAGTTCTCATTGCAAGAACTCCATAAGATCACCCCACTCATCTCTCTGCCAGTGGGTCTTGCTTAAGCCACTGCCTTGGACTGATTGATGATGACAGCCTATTCCATGATCCTCTGCTTTATGCCCTGACATGGTTGCTGGATCTTTCAGGCTCAGGACTGGATGTGTGCAGGGCTGGGGAAGAGGAGTAGCTTTGGGTTTTTTGGTGGCATTTTTGAAGCCTCACTGCCCAGGCACACTTCCGTGGTCCTGTGTGGTTTGGTTTTGCTTGACTTGCTTGGGGTTTTTTTGGCCCAGACAAAAAGCTTTTCCCTTTCCTGCTTGGAGAAGCTTCAGCTGCTTTGAGGTGAACTGAAGAGCTGCTGGTTGGGGGCTGGAGAAGTGGGGCTGGTGGAAGTGGGCCACCCTGTTCCACCCCCAAGCCTCGGGGAGCTGAGCTGGGTAGAGAAAACACAGCAGAGAATCCAGCCCAGGTGCTCTGTCTGCCCTGGAGAGGAGGCTGACACCAGAGAGCCACCAGGGCTTTGCCTCCTGCTGGAACTCCTCTGTGGAAGCTCCACTTCCCTCGGCATGACAGCAGCTGCCATCTCATACCACGTGTTGGGAAGGGGCATTTGTTTCTTCAGTGTTTGCCCCATTCTCTGGGCATTTTAGGGACTTTGTTCCTGCTGGGGGGCGAGGGGGAGGAGGCTGTGAGTTCTGAGAGTTCAGTGTTTAGCAGTTGTTTTCCTTTTCTTCCTTGCCTTGTGGGCACTGTTGTTAATAAACTGTTGGGTTGGGTTTTTTCCACTTTCCTCTATTAGCATTCATTTTTCGGTAGAGAGGGATTGTTGACATCCTTTAGAGGAGAGTACTCATTGCAGAGTGTCTCCTCTTAAATCTGTCTCAAAACTGAGACACCCACACTACAAGCTCCTCCTGCATCCTCCAGCCTGCTGTCTGCCTGGCTGGGGCAGCCTGTGCTGCAGAGTCTGACAGCCTGGGACTGATTCTTCCCCCTGAGCCAGCCTGCCTATCCTGACAGCACCCAGGGGCTCAGGCCATGCAGGGCCATGCTCCCAAGAGCCCTCTAGCCAAAGCCCTCACATCACAGGGGTGTGGGGGTGGTCTGGACACCCTCAGTCTCTCTGCTGCAGCTCCAGCTCCTCACAAACCTGCACAGACTGCAGTGGAGAAGGAGGTCTGATGCCTTCAGTTTTATCTTTCATGTTTTTCAGATTCTATGCTGCCCAGGGGTGCAGTTCTGAGCCTCACATTCAGTGTCAGCTCTCTTCACAGAGCAGGGACACAAAACAAATCCTGTTCCAGATGGAGACCAAGGACAATATTCAGGCCCAAAAGCACAAACAAGGGTGGCTGGAGGGAAGAACGAGAAGGATGAGACCCCACAACCTGGAGCTGTAATCGGACAATTAACCCCCAATATACAAAACTTACAAAACTTATAAAAATGTAAGATCTTGTTACCGCTTGTCCATTCTGTGACCATTCTAAGTCCACCTTGGGTGTAGCCCTGGCCAGGCCCTGTCCTGCCCAAGGTGCATCCTAAAGGCCTTTCAATAAATCCCTACTTTATTCTCTGGCTCTGTCCAGTCTCTGTTCCAGGTCAGCCTTCCCAAGGCATCAGGTCTACAGGATGGGGCAAAACCACGGGTGGGATGTGTCTGAGAACAGCAAAGCTTGTGTTTGGAAGAGAGAGCCCGAGCATCAGGACAGGCATGGCTCTCAGCAGTGCTGGGTGTCACACCCACAGCACAAGCAGCATTATTTTGAAGCCCTTGCAAGTGGCATAAAGAAGGAAAGGGGCAGGCCAACCATGAAGAGATCATGCAGGTGCCTCTGAGGACATTAAAGGTGAGCTGCATACAGGCAGCACCCAGCACACGTGTGCTCCAGGTCCTTTGCTAGCCAGAAGGGTAGGAGGGAGTCTGAGCTGCCCAGGGGTGCCAGGAGATTTTTGTTTGTTTCCTGGAGAGGTGGATCCCAGGTGGGACTGCTGGCCCGGACTCTCCTCGGCTGTGAGTTCTGCCCAGTGACCCTGTAGCCCAAGAGGCTCTGCCAGGTGGTGGCTGGTCCAGGCTGTGCCAGCCTGGGCACAGCTGTCACTGCTGGGCATTTCACAGGTGCCCAATGGCAAGCAGCCAGGGCCCTGAGGGCAAGCTGAGTTGACCTGAGCTGGGGATGCAGGTCTGAGTGACAGAGCTCTGCTACAATGCTGAATGCTGGGGACATGGCATGGAGGTGAGCAGGGAAAGCCTGGCAAGGAGCTCAGGGCACTTGGAGCAGACAGGTCTGGCACATACACCGTATTTCCATCTCCTCAGGTGTTACAGCTGTTCCAGTATTGCCAGCTCTGGAGTGAAAGGAGTTCAGGGAAACCCCAGCTTGGTGATGAGACAGATTTAGATCTTGTGGCTAAGGAAGGAAGCCTGCTCCAGGGCATCTTCCAGCACCAGCAGCCAGTCTGGAGCAGGTTTCCAGGCTGATGGGCACTCTCTGCAGTCCTAGGCGGGATGGCTCATGCTCAGCAAGGCTGCTCACAGCCACAGGCAGCCCCGTGCTGGAGGAAGCAGTGGGTGGAAGTGCCCAGGGTGAATACACAGCAGCATGTGCAGAGCCAAAGGATGGGGAGATCCCTGTGGTATGCAAACCAGTAAAGCAGAGCAGCACCTGACTGTGGGGTTCACCTGCCTGAGACAGAAATGCCCGGCAGCCCCAGGAGCTGAGCTGAGCCTGCCCACCACCTCCACCTCTCCAGGCTGGTGGGCTGTGCCTGGACCAGCCCCAGGCACACGGGAATGAGCTGGTTACCCACACCAGCCTGCTCCCCTAACAGCACAAATCCTCCTGGCCCTGCCAGGTGCTGGGGTGAGCCAAGAGCTGAGACCCAACACGACCTTAGAGGGTTGCTCACACCTTCCCCATGGAGCTGGGAGGGCAGCCTGCACTGTGCAGCACCAGGGCTGATGGCCCATGGGCAGGGCTGAGCCCCAGCACAGGCTCTGCAGCCACCAGCCCAAGGTTCCATGAGGGAGGAGTTCAGCTCCAGTCCCCCCAGCCTGTGCCTCTCCTTTCACCCATGGGTGCTGGGAGCAGAATCATGGCTGGGCTCCTGGAGCAGCCCAGGCTGGGAGTTTTGGGGAACTCCCAGCCCAGTGCCCAGTGCCCTGTGCCACAGATTCTTGGGTCACCCTGCACCAGGTGGGTGGCAGCACCATTCTGCCATGCTGCCATGTGCCATGCTGTGTTTCTGGGCCAGGGAACTGCATTAGTTCAAAACAAGTGGAAAGGAGCTGAAGTCTCCCTCATGGAACCTTGGCACAGCTGGCTCTTCTCAGGGGTCCTGCAAGGTGTGGAGATCACCTTGAGAGTCTCCCAGCACCAGTCCTGACTGGGCCCCAGTGATGGAGGAGTGGGGGACCAGCTGAGCACTTGCCAGACAGAAGGTTCCTGCTGGCTCAGAGAGGCAGAGTCAAATTCTCCATGCAAGCAGAGTGCTGCATTTCTTTTCCCAGCTGCTTTTGCAGTGTGCTTGGGTAAGAGTCATTTCCCTATCCCAGCAGCAGTGGCTGGGCCCTGGTTGCACATCCTGATGGAACTTGGAAGGGGTGCACTGCCAAACCTTTGCAGGATGCAGAAATTTCCCCCAGCTCTGAGACTCCTCTTGGAAAGCTGAGGGGTCCTGGTCATGCTGTCCTCCCCCCATGGGGGTAGAGCATGATGTGCTTGGCCCTGTGGAGGATGGGTCTGAGCTGGGAAACTGAGTCAGCTGCCTCCTACCTGGGAGCCTTTCTGCCACGGATGGGGAAACTGCAGCAGGCAGAAGTTGTGACTTCCTCCCATTTTCAGGCATGCTGAGGAGGATCTGGGCCCCAGCCCCTTGCAGGAGAGGGGACCCGCACTGGTGGCACGAGGAGAGTGCAGGATGGTGGCAAGAGGAGCAGCCTGGAGTGTGGGATGACTCAGCTGTGATGTGTGGGGGGTGAGGCTCAGCCCAGCCTTTCGTAATGTGTTTACCAGCACCTGGGTGGCTGCTGCCTTCCAGGACATGCAGCCCAGCCTCCTCAGCCCCAAACCTGCTCACCAGGCTCAGCACAGCTGGGGAGTGACCTGTTCCCACCCCAGCCTGGCTGGCTCATGGTGGGGGGCTGGGCAGGGAGCCTCTGGCCAGCCCTCTGCTCCAGCACTGCTGCTGGCATGCTGCCTCTGCCCAGGGGACAGCAGTAACCCAAACTGAGGTCATGGAGTGTCCTCCCAGGGCAGCCAAAAACTGCTGGGTGCACCAAAACAAAGTCCCAAACCATGGGAAGGTGGTGGCACATCACAGCAGTTATGATGTCAGCCCAGGGAGAGGGCCAGAAATTCCCCTGCATTCCTTACACTGTTCGCTGACTGCCACCACAGCCACCTGGCCAACTTCTGCCAACTGCCAGGATACGTGTCCTGTGTGGGCAGGACAGAGAGTCAGGGGAAAGTCCCTTTTATGGACAGTTTTAGAGCTAAACAGGCTGTTTTGAGAAACTTCCCTGGAGGAAAGTCAAAGGTAACAGATGCAAAAAGTGTTTTATTTCAATTTAGCTTCTTGTGGAGCTTGAGGTGGGAAATGCTGGTCAGAAGCAGAAACGCCAACATTTCCTTCCACGGGGGCTGGGAAGGAGGGGGTCAGGCCCACGTCCCTGCTTTCTGCTCTAGGTTAACTTGTTTTTGCTGTCACAGCACTGCCAGGAATGGACACTCAGCACAATGGTCATCAGTGCTCCTGCTGCAACTGGAAACAACTGCTGTGTCACGGGCAGGAGCGCCTGGCACACAAAGACTCCAGACAAGAGTCCTGGAGCCTTCAGTGGAGAGCTCAGGTGCTTCCAGCAGGCACACACTGATCCCTGCCACACTGGGCACTGCAGAGTGATGCCATTGCCTGCTGCATCCTGCTGGCACCTGGCCAGCCCGGACCCTTCGTCATGCAGAGCAGATGACCTGGGTGCAGCAGTTAACCTCAAAACACCGTTCCCAGTTAACCTAGTTTGGCTCTGGGCAAGGCTGGGCCCTCTAGAGAGAACCACGTGTGGGCTTGTCTCCTGCTGGCCTCTCTGCTGGCCCGTTTCCATCGCGTGATTCACGTCAGCCCCAGTGCCAACGGCTGAGAAGGAGCCTGTGTCATTGCACTGTCCCTGGGCTATTTACTGCCTGCTTACTGAGCAAGGTTCAGGCTGGCAGGGTGTCATGGGTTAAGAATGGTCTAATCAAAAATCATTTTTATTTAATTGGCAGATAGTTTGACCATTCAAAAGTAAGTTATGACTTTTGGGTAATACTCATATAAGCTGAGAGTGTGGGGAAGAGCTTTCTCTTTTTTTTTCTGGCTGAATCACAGGTAACATCGAGCAGCACAGAGCCCGGCCGGGCTCGGCCCAGGCCCCGCTGCCCCTGGCCGGGCCCGGCCTGGGCCCCCTGAGAGCGCAGCTCGGCTGTGTCTGAGCCCCCTGAGAGCGCAGCTCGGCTGTGTCTGAGCCCCCTGAGAGCGCAGCTCGGCTGTGTCTGAGCCCGGGAACAGCAGCAGCGGGGAGGGGAAGAGAAGCCCCGGCGGCAGCCGCTTCTGTCACCGGCCCCGGCTGGGACCGAGGGGTGTCCCACCGTTGTTTCCCTCCCCCCTTCCCCAGGCGTGGCCCTGGGAACAGCAGCAGCAGCGGGGGAGGGGAGGAGAAGCCCTGGCAGCTGCAGAATGCTTCTTCTTCTCTCTTTCAGGCTGAAAAGAACAGCGCGGCTTTTGGACTTTTTTAGTTCCCGCTGCAACAAGATCACCTGAGCAGCCCAGAAAGCCTGACAAGTTTAACTCTTTCTCTGCTAGCAAATAAATTTCTTCTGAGCACCGGCCTTTCCCTGAACGAAGGACAGATACAGTGATTAGACCATGAGGAGACACAGCATAGAGCTAAAGTCAGTGGAAAGAGAGTGAAAAAGATTTTAAAGTAGAAAAAAAAAGTGGCTGAAAATTCTAACTAGACTTCTCTAGAACATAGAGACTGAGCTGAGTTTTTCCTTTAAACCATGGAAAAATGTGCAATTTAGAGAGGTGATTGTTTTATGTGTAGATTTTTGAGCAAAAGTATTGTGTGATAGACTGAGTAAAATTGATTTAAAAAAGAAAAACCCTTTGCCTTAGATGAGACACCTTTAAAAGGCGACACCCCAATGTTGCAGTGTATTTGAGTACAGAGCCCACGTGTTCAGTATTGAGAATACTGTAAGTGAGTAGGATTGAGTTCTTTGAAGTCCTTGTAAACAAAGTCTCTATTGAAACGAAAAAGCTCCTTTCCTGAAGAATTGATAAAAAATTATCTTAAAATAGTAAAACTGGCTAAGGTTACAAGTTATGTCTTTTTATATTGAGTGTAGAAAAGTAAAAACTTGGAAAAGGAGAAAAAGATGTTTTAAAAGTTCCATTTGTTGTTCTTTTTTTTTTTCCCTTCCTATTTTCATCCTTTCAGTGTGTGTAAATAAACTATCTTTGTAATTTTAAGATGAGCCTGTTTCGCTTTTGTATTCTCCCAGTCAAATAAAATATAAAATGTGATGAAACCATCACACAGGGCCTGGCACCGCAGGCAAAAACTGGCGTCCCCAGGCTGGCAGGAGCTGTGGCTGGGTCAAGGTGGGCAGCTGACCCGGCCCCTCCAGCCCAGAGCCCAGCCTTGCCCAGCCATGCCGTGGGGGGATGGATGGTGAGAGGCAGCTGTGCAGTGCCAGGGCTTGGCGTGGCAGCTCTCTGGCTGCCTGGGGAGGGCTCAGCCATCCTCGCTGCCCTCCAGGCTCCTGCCAGGCACTTGCTCCACCCTGACAGTGCCCCAGCGTTCACCCTGACTGCTTTGCTGCCCCAGCTCCACAGCAGGAACATCAGAGAGGGCAGGGCCCACACATGAAAGAGAAATGTCTTCACCCACCCCATGCCAGGAATATCTGCCTGCAGGCCATGTGCACTCATGGGCTTGGCACGTTTTTCCTCAGCTCATTCCCTAATGGGTCCCCAAATGTGCATTCAGCCCAGCCCCTTCCTCTCTGGGTCTGACCTGCAGCTCCCACGCTGCAGCAGTGCCTGGCAGCTATCAGACTCCTGTCCCCATTCCCAGGTTCAGAGGGTATCCAGGGAGGTGGGGAAGGTGCTGCACAGCACACTCAGGAGCCACCCGTGCAGTAAATCAGTAACAAAGCAACAGCTCCTCATGTGACTGCAGCCACAGCCTCTCCCCTTGGCTGGCGGGCAGGAACAGGCACTGGTGTGGCTGCCCAGTGATGTGGCTGCCCAGTAGTGTGGCTGCCCAGTGATGTGGCTGCCCAGTGATGTGGCTGTCCAGTGGTGTGGCTGTCCAGTGATGTGGCTGTCCAGTGGTGTGGCTGTCCAGTGATGTGGCTGTCCAGTGGTGTGGCTGTCCACTGGTGTGGCTGCCCAGTGGTGTGGCTGCCCAGTGATGAGGCTGCCCAGTGATGAGGCTGCCCACTGGTGTGGCTGCCCAGTGGTGTGGCTGTCCAGTGGTGTGGCTGCCCAGTGGTGTGGCTGCCCAGTGATGTGGCTGCCCAGTGATGTGGCTGCCCAGTGATGAGGCTGCCCAGTGATGTGGCTGCCCAGTGATGTGGCTGCCCAGTGGTGTGGCTGCCCACTGGTGTGGCTGCCCACTGGTGTGGCTGCCCAGTGATGTGGCTGCCCAGTGGTGTGGCTGTCCAGTGATGTGGCTGCCCACTGGTGTGGCTGCCCAGTGGTGTGGCTGCCCAGTGGTGTGGCTGCCCAGTGGTGAGGCTGCCCGGTGCTGTGGCCATGGACTGCCAGGCACACCGGCCCCACTGCCCTGCAGCACCAGGGCTGGACACACACAGGGTGTGGGGCAGGGGAGGGCACAGCTCCTCCTCCCCGGGGGTCGTGCTCACCCCATGCTCCTGGTGCTGTGGAGCAGGCAGTCAGGGCTGGGGCCTCAGCCCTGGGACACACACCTGGGACACACACCTGGGACACACACCAGCCTCTTCTTCTCCTGGTCCTTGTTTAGCCAGGCCCCTCATTTGGGAGCAGTTCTTCCCTGACCATCTCTCACCACCTGTGCAGATGTGATGGGAACCCCTTGGTGCTTTCTGGCAGATGACACTCCTGGGATATACCCATCCCTCCAGCAATCTCCAGGGTCCGAAATACAGTTTCATTTCAATTATCATATCTTTAAAACAGTGAGGGACAGAGGGGGCACCAAAACCCCCTGGTTTCTATGGCAACCAGGAATAACCTCCTTGGAGACAGAGCTGTCTCTGCCAGTTTCCATCCCAGACCCTGGTGGTGCATCAGCTCATGGACACAGGGGCCAGCATGGCCTCCTGAACAGCCCCATGACAACTAAAGCAAGGTCCCTCAGCTGCAGAGTCCACCCTTTCCTGGTTTCTCTACCTGCTGCCTTTGCTGTACTGTCCTGCTCTGCAAAAAAACAAAGCCAAGAGGGATTTCTGCAGTCTCGCGGCTGGGGGAGCAGGACAGGGACGTGCCCTGGTTCAGCCCAACCTGCACCCCAGCAGCTCTTGGCTTCTCACTGGCAGTCCCACTCTGGATTCGGAGAGCCTCTGCCCCACATCCTGTGTTTATCCAGGATATGATGGCAGGTGATGGCTCCCGTTCCCATGACAGGGGTATTCCTGCTTGGAGCCCGTGACCTCCGGGAGAAGGCAGTCGGTGCTGCTCCGCCTCACACCTGCATGGGGCAGCTCAGCACGGGGGTGCACAGGGGCTTATCGCCCACCCCTGGGGCAGGGAGGGACTCTCTGCTCCAGGGCAGCTCAGGGCACTGCACGGCACAGAGCCCTCCGCGCCCATGGCTGGAGGGAACCGCGGGACAGTCTACCCAGGGAAGCTGTGGAGGCACCACCTGGGCACGGCCCTGGGCAACCTCCTGCTCTGAGCAGGGCTGCTGGACTAGGCGATCTCCAGAGTGATCTCTAGGTGATCTCTAGAGTGATCTCCAGGTGATCTCTAGAGTGATCTCCAGGTGATCTCCCTGCCCCTCGTGCCCAGGGCCACAGAGTGCCCAGAGCCGGCTGGGCTGGGGAGGAGCCGCCCGGCCCCCCCCGGCCCCGGCCGCGCCTCAGCTGCGGTGACGTCACGGCTGGTGCGCGCAGGAAATCCTGACCCCGAGTAACCCCCGCAGCGCCGCCGCTCCTGATTGGCTGCAGCGCAGAAGAAGGTGGCTCACGGGGCCAATCAGAGCACAGCTGCCGCTCCCTCAAGTGTGGCAGCGACAGGAGGGCTCTGATTGGCTACTGGGCCTCTCCTGAGGGCTTTTTTTTGGTGGATGCCGGGCTCTGATTGGCTGCGCGGGTCGGCGCTGGATGCTCATTGGTGCCCTGCTGGGCGCCTTAATGGCGGCTGGGGCAGCCTGTGGTGTTCAGCGGTGTGAGGGAGGAGGGCGGCCCCGGCCCCCGGCCCCGGCCCCGTTCGCTGTGGGGGTCTCCTGTGGGGCAGAGCCTCCCCCCGGCTCATCCCAGCCGTGCACGCTGTGTTGGAGCCCAGCCCCGGCACTCACGTCCCACCTTCAGGAGGCAGAGCGTGCCCCTGCGGCCTTGTGATCATCGTCCGCTGGGAATGGCCGGCGGTGGCCATCAAGGGCCTGGGCCACGTTTAAGTGTCAGTTCCCAGTCTGTCTTGCTCCAGGCTGTGGTCTTGGAACAAGCCCCACAGAGCCTGAGAAAGCAAAACATTACAGGTGGAAAATGATTCTGAGAGCTTTGAACAGTCCCTGGGGTTCCTTAGAACAGTGGAAGGGACGGACTCCATCCGTGCAGCAGATCATGGGGCAGGCACGTGGGCAGGCAGGGGCACCAGGCAAGGGCAGGGGAGATGGGTGTGAGGCTCCACTCCTGTTCCTTCCCCCGTTGTGCCTGAGTCTGCCTTGGTGGCACCAGAACAGTCCTGTCCTGCTCCATCACACACACACTGTGTCCTGAGGAGCTCTGGCTGAGGCACCGACCTGACTGCTCAGCCTGTGTCACCCTAAGGGCTCCTGGGGCTTTCAGTGCCACCAGCAGCACCAGCTCCAGGAAGCATTCCAGAGACACCCAGCTGGTGACCTGGAGTCTTTGGGGAGCCCTTCACTGCCAGAATCACTCTGACTCTCAGCCACAGCTTACTGCTAGGCCACATGGCACGGATCCCCTGCTAGGCAGCAGCCCCTCCTGTGAGTTCCCGAACCTCTGTGTGAAGACATTTCTCCATCCTGACCTTGTGAAGATCCTGACGTTTTTCTCTCCATTCACGTAAACAAATGTGTTCTGAAATGTTCCTCTCCTGGCATCCTCATATGAGGGACCTCCTGGAACTCCTTCACTGTGCAGGAGGAGCACAGCCTGGGAATCCCCTGAGTGCCTCAGCAGGGGCAGCAATGTGAGGGATTCATCTCCCTCCTCCTTACAGCTCATTTTCATGAGTGGTCCTGTTGTACTCCGTTGTTTGTTGACTTCAACCTCTTTGGCAGGCAACCACCTTTTGTCTACTCACAAAAACACTTGGAACTTTTGCTATTTTGGCTTGCCTGACCATGGTTTCACGTTTCACTTGCCCAGGTTTACCCTCCTCGGTGTTTGGACACGGTTATGGCTTATTCAAAGATATCACTTTACTTCCAGCCGACTCCCACGCCTGCTCTTCACAAACATTTGCTGTAACACTGCTACAGCCTCTATGAACAGACACACACGTTTGCTTTCTGCCTCCAGGATCATATTTACACAACATCCAGCGTATTATAAAGGCAAGAGATAAAGCTGGCAGAGAATGGCCAAAGGAGGGCTGTGAGGATGGTGAAAGGGGCCACAGCAGGAGTGGCTGAGGGCACTTGGTCTGTTCACCCTGGAGCCTGAGGTCAGACCCCACTGGGGCTGCAGCTCCCCCCAAGGGGCAGCTCTGATCTCTGCTCTCTGTGACACTGACAGGACCCCAGGGAAGGGCTGGAGCTGTGCCAGGGGAGGGTCAGCCTGGATAGCAGGGAAAGGTTCTTCCCCCAGAGGGTGCTGGGCACTGCCCAGGCTCCTCAGAGAATGGGCACAGCCCAAAGGCTGCCAGAGCTGCAGGAGGAGTGGTACAACACCCTCAGGGACAGGGTGGGATTGTTGGGGTGTCTTCTGCAGGGCCAGTGATTGGACTCAAAGGCTGCTTCCAGCTCAGCAACTCCTCTGGTTGCTAATTTTAATTTCTTTTGTTGTTGTTGTTGTTGTTGTTTTTGGGTGGATTTTTTTTGGTTTGTTGGGGTTTTTTTTGTTTGTTTGTTTTGTTTTGTTTTTGTTTTTGTTTCTTAGTTTCTTAATTTTAATAGTGTCCCTCTTTTTGTACATAACTGTTGCTGCTGGTTTTCTGCTGCTGGTTTTCCTGTCCTAGAGATCTTCTGTGCTCATCAGAAGAACATTTTGCCCTGGGTTTGTTGTCCTGCAGGTAAAGTCACGTTAACATGTACCCTGAGAGTGGGATGAGGGCAGTGTCTGTGTGACTGCCTGGCTTTGAAGGTACCAGAAGGAACCCTAAAGAGGAGAATGACGAGCATGGCTTGCACAGGGCACAGCCAACTCCAGGAAGGTGCTGAGCAATCTGTTGTTTGCATCAGCCCAGGTGGCTGGACTTTGATTAGGGCTGGGGTGTAGGTAACGCCAGCAGGAGAGCTGTGCTTTGATAGTGGGAGGGTGGCAACAAGACACAAACATGTCCCTCACACCATCCTCCCCCCTGACACCACCACAGCAGCTGTAAAGGCACCACAGCAAGGAAACCCAGACAGAGGCAATAACCCAGCCTGAGGCTCTTGGAAAGTGGATCAGGGGCTCCATGAAAATGATCAGTTCCTAAAGGGTGTGAAAAGAGCTGTTTGCTGTAGCAGTAAAGAGGAACCCATGAGCCACAGGAAGGACCCACCTGCCACCACCCCTCATCCCAGTGCTGCACTGCTCACCTGGTCAGACCCTGTGAGCTGAGTGAAACTGGGAGATACACCATGTGAGTGACTTACAGAATCACAGAATCACAAAATTTCCAGGTTGGAAGAGACCTTCAAGATCATTGAGTCCAACCCAGCTCTAACACTTCAACCAGGCCATGGCACCAAGTGCCACATCCAGTCTCTTCTTAAACACATCCAGGGGTGGTGACTCAACCACCTCCCCAGGCAGGCCATTCCAATACTTTATCACTCTTTCTGTGAAAAACTTTTTCCTGATATCCAACCTGTACTTCCCTTGACGCAGCTTAAAACTGTGTCCTCTTGTTCTGTCAGTTGTTGCCTGGAGAAAAAGACCAACCCCCAGCTGACTACAACCACCCTTCAGGAAGCTGTAGAGAGTGATAACAGACTTAGGCAGGTTATTTTAATAAACATCCCCTTCTCCAAGGAATTTATATCGTATCATGTGCCTGGCCCAGAGGAAGTACCAGCCCCAGCATGCACACCAGTGGTACAGCCTTGGAGGGCTCTCCTGGTCCCCAGCCCGGTCCTGGGGCTGAGGTGCCAGTGCTGTCTGTGCATTCAGCCCAGTGCAGTTGTCTGTGGGCTCAGGAGTTGCTGGTGTGCTGGCCAGGCTGGTGATGCTGCCTCCAGCAGCTGCTGGGAACACATTCTTGGAGAGTAAGGTTGGATTCCACAAACCAGAGCCCCTGTGAAATCCTAGAGAGCTGCAAAGAGCTGCCAGAGCAGCTGCGAGCTGGGGATGGTGTGCAGAGAGGGATGGTTGGTGCTGTGCACTCCTCAATCCTGCCCAGACACGTGGAGGTCCATGGACAGGGGGTCTCCTGAAGGCAGCCAGAGCCACAGTTCTGTGCTGTGCCTCCTCTCTGGTGGCAGCATTGTTCTGTGCCCTGCAGCTGGGGAGGGCTCTGCTTATTGTGACTCCAACACTGCAGGAGAATAACACTTGAGAGAGGAGCTGTGCTGGTGATCACCCTGGCCCTGCTGAAACCCTGCAGGTCCATGGCTGGACAGGCTTCACCCAGGAGCAGATCCCTGTGCTGTCTCCCCAGGCTCGGGGGCTGCTCAGGGGACAGCAGTACCCCAGCAGAGGTGGGGCGTGTGCTCACAGCAAGGTGCAGGTGTGGGCAGGAGGGCTTGTGGCCGTGTCACCTGCAGGGAAAGACATCACCCACAGACTGGGAGATCCCCTGCACCCTGGGCCCTGTTGTTGTCCTTTTGTTGTCCTTCCCTGCCACCCCATCCCGACTGCATTCCTGCAGCCTGACTCAGGGTTTGCAGATACTGCCCACGCCTGCCCAGCCACCCGGGAGGGCTCAGCCCCTCCTCCTGGCACAGCAGGTTGGCAGAACTCAGCCAGTCAAGGTCAGAAAGGTGTTTGGAATCAGGGAAAGGGGCAGGGTACGACGATCATGGGAGGCTTGGAGCTACAGTAGATGCATCTTGCAGAGCTCCTTGCTCCTGTGGGAGGAGACCTCTGCAGTGACCCCTCAGCATGATTCTGTCAGCATATCCCAGGCTCAGCAGCCCTCCAAGCAGACTCCAAGGAAATCACAGGAACACTGAGTGACTGGCACCCAGCAGTTAATGCTCCTTGTCACTTCTTAATCACTGAGTAGGAAAAGACCAGTGGGATTGGAAGGGTCCTTCCATCTTCCAGGCTGAGGTTAGACAACTTCAGCATCTGTAAGAGGAAAAGTGAGCAAATGGTGATAGGGAAAAGAGAAAAGTCGTTTCAGCAAATTGATCCATTTCAAAAAGCTCAGAGGAGGAGATGCCCCAAGATGGGTCCCCAACTTGAACATGGATGAGGGACCAGAGGGGTCTCTGCCAGTGGCGTAGGAGATGAGATGGGACAAGAAAGACACTGTAGGCTAAAGGCCATGTCAGACAGCAGAAATTGCAGACCTTTCTCCAAATTCCAGGGACTGTTTGTGTCTGAAATTCCACCTAAAAGCAGGTATTGTCCCCAGTGAACTGGTGACCTCCTAACTGGGTCCATGGCACTGATCAAATTAGGCTGGTGAGGATCAGAGCAGAAGTGCCAGAGGAGCAATGGCTTCCTTCCAAGCACGTACCAAAACTCAGGGCCAGACCTTGATGTCAGGGGATTTCTATTTTAAGTGGAACTGACTCAGTCTCTCACACTTCTTGCTGGTCTCTGTCATCCTTGTGGCCGCCCCCACCCTGAGGTGTTTGCACAAGGCTGGGCCTCCAGGCTGAGACATAAGACAGGGCTGCCACGTCAAGTCTCCTCTGCATGGGATTCTCTCAACTGGCAGTGACAAAACAGTTTTGGGGAAGTTTTTGGATGCATCAGCAATTATTATTGCAGGATCCTCCACCTCCAAACATTGCTCTCGTCACCTTCCAGGAGACTCAGGCAGAGCTACTGCTTTTTAGTTGTTCATTCTCCTTTTGGATGTCTTTTCTGACTGCTATCTGTCAAAGTGTTGGGAAGGGAGGAGGACGTGGGGTATCTGCTGGCATCACCTCCTGCTACAGGAGTGGGCTGGCACTCTGGGCTGGCAGCAGCCTGGCAGCATTGCCACCTGCCTGGCAGCATTGCCACCTGCCTGGCAGCCTGTCCTTTCCCTTCTCTTGGAGCCTGCCACAGCACTCACTGAAGTACCTGCCCATGGTGTCTGCCAGCCTGCTGCACACTGGGAGTGGGGAGATGGCCCAGATCTTCCATTTCATGGGTTTCCTACATCCACAGCCATGAGCTCGTGGGGCAGGAGCACCCTGGCTGTGCCCCACTGGCTCTGCTCTGCACTGGCACTCTGCTCTCCTGTCCCTTCTTTGGGGCTCACTCAGCACCTCGCAGACAAAAAGATGTCAGGTCCTGAAGTGCTGGAAATCCTCCAGAGCTTGATGCTCACAGAGTATCACCACTTGGATCCCACTCTCCTGCTGCCCCTCTGACCTTGCTCCCTGCTGGCAGCCCCAGGATTGCTCCTGTACAGGGAGAGCAGAGAAGTTTTTCAGTATTCTGAATGTCCCAGACAGGAGAGAGAGACCTGCCAGGCCGGGCAGGACATGCTCACCTGCATTACCACCACTAAGACAGCCTGCTAGAACCAAGGGACCATCTGCCCCCAGTACAAACAGTCCCCAGGAGTGTGCTGGCTTTGCAGCCAGCCCTGGACCCCTGCTCCAGAATCAGGGAATCATGGAATCTCCTGTGTTGGAAGGGAGCTGCAAGGATCACTGAGTCCAACTCCTGGTCCTGCACAGACACCCCAACAATCCCACCCTGGCAGTGCTGTCCAAACACTCCTGCAGCTCTGGCAGCCTCGGGGCTGTGCCCATTCCCTGGGGAGCCTGGGCAGTGCCCAGCACCCTCTGGGGGAAGAACCTTTCCCTGATCTCCAGCCTGACCTCCCCTGGCACAGCTCCAGCCCTTCCCTCAGGCCCTTTCAGAGGGGAGGATGTGGTGCCTGGGCCTGGCCTTGTTCCCAGGTGGTGCATCTGACCCTGTGGAGTGGGCAGGAAGGGCCCCAGTGTGATGGTCAGGATTTGCAGGCAGCAGCCCATGCCCGTGGCTACACTGTCAGGGACAGAGGCGTGGGGAGGCTTCCTTGGAGCTCAGTAGCTTCTCCCAGGGAAGAAGAACCCAAATCCTGGCAGACATTGGACATTTGTCAGCCGAGTGATCTGTCTCACCAGCAACTGCCCAAAGCTGTGACCAGCAGAGACATCCCCCACCTGCAGTCACGAGTGCTATCAGCACCAAGCTGCAGTTGCTGCTGCATTGCCTCACATCACCCGTGGTGCTGCCACACCTGAGACATACCAGCAGCATATCGTCACCTGGTGACTCAGGGCCACTGGCTTTGGCTCTAAGCTGGAGCCTCTGACCTGAACCAAGGGGAGAATATCTTGCAGGGTGCTGGTCCCTGCCTCAGTGTGGCACTGGGCAGCTCCAGGCCTCTCTGGTTTGCTGGCTGAAGGCCTTGTGGGTCAGAGAGTCAATGCTGAGCAGTTCACTGCATGGGACTGAGTCACTGGAGAGAGGGGAAAACTGCTCAGGGAGCCTGGGGATTTCTCCATCCTCTCCCTCTGACTCTTCTGCCACAGCCATGGCTAACAGCTCTGTCCTGCAGGTGGCAGGGCTGGGAGCCTGGGATGGGTGGTGCTAACAGCCTCAGGAGTCCCACTTGCACCTCTGTGCTTGTGACTGGCCTTGCTGATACTGAGGATGTTGGGGTAGAGCAGCTCCAACATTGATGGAGCACAACTTTCCCACCTGTGGACATGTCCTCATGGCTGCCAAGTGGGCAGAGAGGTGCAGAGAGTCTGCAAGGTAATAAGCTTAGTAGGGAGGTTTTTCCCTTCCTGCATCATCCCTCAAGCATCCCAGGCAAACAGGATAACAGGATAAAAACCTTTTTAGGTAAAGGTTTAGGATATTCCCTTCCTGTCCTCTGCCCTTCCCTGAGCCTGGTCTGTAGATACCCTCAGAGCAGCTCCGGGGCCTCAGGGGGTTCCTGCCCCCCCAGTCCATGCAGCATCAGCACAGTGCCAGCTCTGCAGTGCCCTGCAGTGGGCACAGGCACCAAACTTACAGGGCAGAGCACGGACAGATGCCTGTCTCCTCCCACGGCCTCCCACCTCCAAGGACCCTGGCAGAGCCTTTGTCCCCACTCGTGCACAGCAGTGGGGATGTCCCCTGCTCCATGGGACACCCCAGGGCCATGGTATGGCCCTGACTGGATGTGGCTTCAGCAAGGCTTCTCTGGCTCCGGAGCAAGGAAGGGCCCAGGGAATGGGGGTCTGTATGGCAGGGCACAGGCACAGCCCACTGTGCACAGACAGGCTGTGGGCACTGAGAGCTGCCCTGGGGACACAGGACATCTCCAGGGGGAAGGACAGGTTTGGGGAGCCAATATGTGTGATGGTGACCTTAGTGGGGGCAGTGTGGAACCATCCAGCCTGCCTGGGGCTTGGAGAAGGGAGTGCAGTGGCAGGGGTGTGGGCACCATGGGATCCCCAGCCCTCATTTGCATGTGTGCAAAGCAGGGAATTTTCCATCAGCAAGCAGCCGAAATTTCTGCAGGGTGACCTTTGTCCCCACCCAGGCTGGGAGCCCACGGCAGCTGACAAATGTCACTGTGGTGCCCTGCTGCCCCTGCAGCTGTGGGCAGCCAGGGCACTGCCCCCACACCCTGGCACTGCCAGCTCCCTGCAAAACAAGCAGGACCCCCCCCAGATCAGGGACTCCTGGCCCCCAGGCACCGAGCATCAGTGGGGCCAGTGTCTCCAGTGCCCCCTGCCCACCCTGCTACCAGCCCTTGGTGCTGCCCCGGCCCCACAGGAAGGGCTGGGCTGTGGGACAGGCTCTGTGGGGTCTGATGGAGATGATGGACAGACATGTCTGGGGTTACTCAGCACACCACAGCATCAGGCCCTGGCTGCTGTGGGCAGGTGCTGCCCCTGGGTGCAGGATCTGCTCAGGGTGAGCTGTCTGTTGGAGGGCAAGGAGTGGGGCAACAGGAAGAGGCCACTCAGGAGATGAAGAATATGGGTTGGAGGTCTCTGAATAGAACACCTGCAGCTGGGACACCTGTGGTCACCACCCCCAGGGAGCTGACAGCCACTGCAGGCAGGGCTGCCGGGGCACACGGAGCCCCTGGGTGCACCTCAGCCTCTCCCAAAGCTCCCTGCCCGCCTGGCTCCGTGCTGGGCACGACCCCTCCCCAGGGCTGTGACCCTGGCCCGCCTGCTGCAGCCGTGGAGCCTTTGGGAGGTGTCCCTGGCCCTGAGGAGCACACGGGCTGCTCACACCCCACCTCCTCCCTCGCAGCGTTCCCAGGAAACGCGAACGACACTGTTCCTGGGAAGCACAAATCACCTTGACTTTTGCTCAGAGCCCGGAGTATCTGGGGCAGAGCGGGGCTGGGAGCAGCGCCGTGCCTGGCTCGGGGCTCCCTGGCTCTGCGGGCAGGTTGCTTTGCACACGTGCTTCCCCAGCAGCTGGGCTGCAGCCACAGGTCCCCCGATGTCAGGTCCTGAAGTGCTGGAAATCCTCCAGAGCTTGATGCTCACAGAGTATCACCACTTGGATCCCACTCTCCTGCTGCCCCTCTGACCTTGCTCCCTGCTGGCAGCCCCAGGATTGCTCCTGTACAGGGAGAGCAGAGAAGTTTTTCAGTATTCTGAATGTCCCAGACAGGAGAGAGAGACCTGCCAGGCCGGGCAGGACATGCTCACCTGCATTACCACCACTAAGACAGCCTGCTAGAACCAAGGGACCATCTGCCCCCAGTACAAACAGTCCCCACAGCAGCTGAACCAAGCCACCCAGCCCAGGCTGTGCTCCCAGGGCTCCCCCAGACCCTCCCCGTGTGTCTCTGGAGCCTCAGTGTGCCCTATGGCCAGAAGGGTGGGGACCCCCATGGCTGCAGGAGCTGCTGGGGTTCACTGGGAGCAGCCAGGGATGCTCAAGCACCCTGAGAATGATGCTAGAAACAGGGGAACGAGTGCATCACCTTCACTGGGCTGGCTCCAGGGCTTAGGGGAGCTGCTGCAGCACCCCCCGAGCAGCTGTCAGCCAAACCCAAGCTCCACACAGCACTGAAGCCCCAGGGAACAGAGTGGGGGACACTGCAGCCAGGGAACAGGAGGTTCACACACAGCAGGGAAAAATGAAGGATTTCTTGCTAGAGCTGGAGAGACTGAATTGACACCAATGGAGAAACCCAACACTCATCCCAAAAGAAAGGTAGTGGAGTTGAGCATGGTTTATTTTCTACACAATTTAGGAGTGTTTTTGCTCCAAGTCACATTTCTGCATTTGTGACTTCTCCCTGACGTTTACAGGGAACTTAGAGGTAAATCACCAAGGAGGGTCCATCAAAGTGGGGAGAGCTCGTGGCCTCTCCCAACGGCCTTTTGCTGCTTGCAGACCATTGCTTGTTTAATTCCATGTGAAAATGCTGCCTCTGCCCTAAGCTGACTTTGCTGTGGGTTCTCAGTTCCTCTTGGAAAACAATGTGACTGCCCCGACGCAGACAGCAGTGCAGCCCCCGCTCACAGAGCTGGGAACACTTCCCTGCACACCCGTGACACCGACCCACCACGAGTGCCTGGATGTCCCTGGATGTCCCTGGGTTGTTCCCTGCCAGGCAGCCCTGGGAACTCACCTCCTGCTGTGGCTCAAGGAAAATCCCACTGTCATTTTGGTTTTCCTGCTGTAAAATGGCTTTGGGTGTTCCTGTCATGCTTTACACCAGAGAACACTCTGGGGAACCACACGTGGGAGCAGAGCTGGGGTCCCACAGGAGGCTCTGGAGGCCACGGCTCTGAGTTCTCTCCAGCAGCACTGGCAGCAGCCAGCTCAGTGCCATGGGCACGGTCAGATGGGAGCAGCTGTTCAGGGAGCAGGGGAGGAGAAACTGCAGATCCAGAGCCTGTCCTGGCTCCTGGCTGGCACCGTGGTGTGCAGGCCAAACACTGAGGGTGCTTCACTCCCCAAACCCCCAACTGCCACTGCCCACCACCCCCGCAGGGAGCAGGGACAGAGACTGGGACAGAGTGGATGAGTTTCTCTGAGTCCCTCCTTGCCCCTGCAGGAAGCCCCCGTGTTCCCATCTTGTTGTATTGCACTAAGTAGTTTTGTTATATTTGCACTGGGTGTTTTGGGTTATATATCTATAGATCCACACAAATGTTGTGTTTCAATACCTTTCCCAGAAATCCCTGACACCACCTGTGCCTCACCTCCCCCTGGGTCAGTCCCCATTGACCCCTCACCTCTCCCCTCCCTTTCCCAAAGGGCACAAAACCACTCTGAGCCACCTGCTCGGGCTCTTCTCTCCTCAGGACTCTGAGGTGCAGGTTCTGCATTAAACTGTGGGACTGTTCCTGAGACTGAGAGCGCCTTTTGTCTTTTGTCTTTGTCCTCGCCTCAGTTTCCCCTCTGAGGATTCAGTGCCAGCCTGGCAGGGCACTCAGGGCTGCGGGAACCTCTCACGTTCCATCATCAGCCTGGTGGAGGAGCCTGGCAGGGTGCAAGATCAGTGCCACGGAGCCCCTGAGGGGAGCCCCCAGTGTGAGTGGGGCAGGCTCAGCTTTGTGCCCGGTGGCACAGGGGCTGGCACAGACACCGGGCTGGCCTCAGGCCCTGCAGGGAGGGACAGAAAATCCCAGGGCAGCATGGTCCCCGAGGGCAAAGGGGCACAGCAACCCTGGGGGCCTCCTCAGTGGTGCCCAGTGCCCCCCAGCAGCAGCCTGAGCGCTGGGTTCCCTGCACCAGCCGTCTGTGTTTACCGTGTCCCCTCCCTGCCCTCTCCCTCCTTCCCTGGGCAAACAGGCGTGGGCCAGCCCGGTTATTGCTGCTCCCGCAGCCCGACTGTTTGGTGGAAACAAAAGGGAACGTTTTCCTCCTCCCACTGGGTGTTTGTGCCTCACGTGCCCTGGCTCTCTCCAGCAGGAGGGGTGCCCTGGGATGAGGGGCTCAGCAGTAGCAGGAGGTGTGGGGGGTCTGGAGCAGTGTCCCCTGCCACCTCTGCAAGGGCAGGGCTGCTGTTGCTGTGCGTGTCACAGAGAGCCCGTGGCAGCCCTGGCAGCTCACCAACGCTCTCCATAAGGCCGGCTGAAGCCTCGTGGGGTTCTGACATTGATTCTGATTTAAGAAAAAACGATGTTTTCATTAACAGAGCAGGGGTGAAAGAGTCTGAGCCCCGCAGGGCTCTGGGGATGCTGAGCTGTGCTGGCTCTGCTCTCACTGTCAGGGTCTGGTGAGGGACATGCTTCTGCCAGGGGCTCTGGCATCCCCAGAGCTCAGTGTGAGGATGCTCTGTAACATGATGGCCACATGAAGAGGAGCCTGAGGTGATGGACAGGAGCCTCAGGACAAGGTGATGGGGTGCTGCACGCCAAGGGGACAGGGCAGCTTGTCCCTGCTGCCGCCCCAGCCTGAGCAAACAGCTCAGCATCACTGGCAGTCACCTCCTGGCAGAGATGCTCCTCATCCTGCACACAGGCAGCCCCGTGTGCCCTCAGGTGACCCATCCCATCTGCCCATCCCCACAGCCCACCCCACTGTCCATCTCAGCACGAGCATCACGCTTGCAGGCACCGCTACCTTACTGCTGCCTAGGCTTTCCAGCTTTGTCCATCTCAGCCATTCTCCTGGGCTTGGATTGGAACAAATGGCGTGGAGGAATTCTCCTTTCCCCCAGAAACTCCCAACTCAGTGAGCAGTGGCAGAGAGACCACGCACAGCTCACCCCACTGGGCTCCTCCACCAGGGAGATGCTGGAGCAGAACTCAGGGGAGTCCTGCAGAGGCAAGGAGGGACTCAGAACCTCATCAGAGGGACTGGGGGTCCCAACTGTGCCCACCCACTCACCCTGGTGCTTTGGGGTTGGTACCCTTATTATCCTCCCCACAACAGGATCAGACATGTGTGTCCCTGTTCCAGCACCCTGGGGAGCTGTGGGAGTACATGGACAGGGGGCATGGGGTGAAACAGATTCCCAGGGGGTTTTACATCTGCCCTTGGCTGCAGCAGAGCTTTCCTGTCCCAGAGGAACAGCTTTAAAGAGCCTCAGGACGGGGCAGTCAGTTGGTGTGGGGCAGAGCAGGCTCAGGAACGCTCCTGCCCCCTGTCCCTCTCCTGTCAGAGCGTTTGGAGTGTGTTACTGGGGTGTCCCTGTGGGCCACGGAGTGGGGGGATGTCAGTAGTGTGTGAATTTTATGCAGACTTGTCCAAAACACAGAGGGTTGGATGAAATATCTGGAAGGGGGGATGTAGGAAAAAACCTCTCCTGGGTCACAGTGGAATATTTGGACTCTGGTGAGGCACCTCCCAGGAGACATCTGCAAAACACACACTGATCTCCCAGGAAACAGTCTCACCCCTCTGTGAATTCAGGCTGGAGAAGATAAATGTGCTGTTCCCAAATGTGTCCAGGCCTCCTGTCTGGCCCCCACTTTGGTGACAGCCAGGGACCCTCACTGGCTGGGAGCTTCTGGAAAGAGGAAGGGAAGGAAGAGGAGAAGAGGCAGCTTGGACAGTGATTCTGTGGGTTACTGAGGCAGCCTGAGGTCACTCCTGTGCCACTGAAGTGTCACCTTGCCCCAGTGAACTCTGCTGTTGTCTTCAGGCAGCTCCGTGACAACGCCTGGCCCTTGTGCAACGGCCACGAAATGAAACTAAAAATAGCTGCAGCTCCTTCCAGAACACCTGGCTGCCAGCACCTGCCAGGAGCTGTGCTCCAAGGGCTCCCTCCTCCGAGCTGTGTGGGCACTGAGGGAACTCCTCAGCCTGCTTCTCTCCTGCCCCAAGCCTGGCCTGGCCTCTGCTGCCCTCAGGCAGATCTGTCCTGCTGGCTCCTTGACCCCCCTGCTCCTTGACCCCCTGCTCCCTGAGCCCCCTGCCCCTGCAGGGGCCGTGGGCAGGGGGTGGATGTGGGCTTGGAAACCCTGATGCCTTGAACCTGTCCTCCTGGGCTTAGCAGTCTGGGGCAGTTGGAAGGGTACTGGGGATGCTGTGGGATGCTGGGGCACGTTAGGTGGGTGCTGGGGGATGTTAGGGGGTTGCTGGAGATTTTGGGGAGGAGTTGGGAGTTGTTGGAGGATGTTCAGGGGGTGTTCAGCTGCCAAGCTGCCCACCCTGGCCCGTGGCACAGCGTGTTTTCTGCCCAAGCCTTGCCAGGGTGCAGTGTCATCACTCCCTGAGCCTCATGCGGGGACTGATGCCACCATCTCTCCTGCCTGAGCTCTGCAGAGGGAGCTGGGGTCAGCACTGGGGGCTCACTGAGGAGCAAGTTTGAGTTATTCATCCTTCAGCTAACCCAGCTTTGTGCTTGGCTGGCCAAGCTGCCCGTGCCCTGGCTCCCCTGGCACCCCCACACCTGGGCACAGCACTGTGCCCCATTCAAACTGGACACAGTTCAGCTCTTTGGGGCATTTTCTCTCCACTAAGGAAGATCCTTGGCTCATTTTAGGCATAGGGCAGTGACCAAGGCCAGAGCAGTCATGAACCCTAGGGATGTCACCTGAACTTTTACAGGTTCCCTGGAGTCCCTGCAGCCAGAGCAGCTGAAGCACCCAGGAGTCCTGTGAGATCCCTGGGCTGTCAGTGAGCTCAGGCTGAGCTGTCGAGGCAGCAGCGTCTCCCTCACTCAGGCCAGACCCCGAGCACTGCCACTGTCTGCTGCTGGAGAACCCAGCAAGAGCCAAAATCCTCCTTTTCCCATGAAAAATTCCCAAATGATGCTCAAAACTCAGCATTACTGTGAGGCAGAGAGCAGCACCTGGCTGCAGAAGCTGTGTGAGAAGGGAGAGACCCCGGGCACAGCTGAGCACAGCTGAGCACAGCTGAGCACAGCCAGGCAGTGCCTCTGTGCCATGACTGACCCTGACTGGCACACACACTGAGGAACAGCTCCAGCACAGCAGTGATGAAGGGTTTGTGCTTCTCTGAGCCCATTGATTTGGGGGCACTGGCTCCTTCTGCCTCTCCCCAGGAGTTTCTGCCAGCCCAGCTGTGGTGGCCAAGTGTGGAATCCCTGCAGCCCCTCCACGTAATACCCAGGGTCTGGCCTTGGCAGGACAGATCAGGGTCACCTTCCCAGCCTGACACAGAGCTCCCCAGTGGCACTCTGTACCCTGTGGTTTGCCCCTGTTCCCCCCTCCCCAGTGCCCTGCCCCCGTGGTGTCCCCTTTCCTCTGTGTCTCTGTTGGTTTTGGGTCCCCAGTGACCAGCCCTGTTTCCCTGTAGCTCCCTGACCTTACCTGCCCCTTGTTCCACCCCCTGCCTCAAGGTCACTGGCTGCTGTATCCCACACTTAACCTTGGAGCTGGCAGACCCCCCTCCCTTTGCTCCTGGGTTCCCCTTTGGCTCCTGGAAATAAACCTGGCTGGAACTGATCCAGTGTGAGGCCTTCTGCCCCTCCTTGCTGAGCCACGTGGCGTGTGTGGATGTGTGAGCTTGGCTGCTCTGCCTCAGTTTCCCCAAGTGGCCTTTCCACCAGAGAGGCTTATTGGGGTCTAGGCTTCAGCTCCACTCCTAAAACACACATTGCAACAGCCAAGCACCCAGTGCCAGCTGAGCACTGCGGAGGCCCAGGGGCCTGACACCAGGAGAGACACCCCTTAGATCAGGGGGAGGAAAACCTTCCCCCCATGGGCCTTTGCAGCCACATGTTAATATTTCTTAGGTTTCATTGTTCTGTTGGTTTGTTAAGTTGATGTCACTCTGTTCAGCCCCATTCACCATATATGCAATCCTCCTAGAATGTTCTTCCTTCCCTTGGACCCCCTTGGATTGTTTTTGCTGCAGTTCCCCAAAGGTACCCCTGTGACCCCATTAGTCCCACTGCTTCCTCTGCATCACTTGATCCTGAGGGGTTGTTTTTGCCCCAGTACCCCACCCCTGTGACTCCATTAGTCCCACTGGTTCCTGGCCACCCCTCTGCACCATTTTTCCCTGTCCCTATTGGACCCTGACCCTCAGAAACCCCTTTTGTCTGGTAGATAACCCTGGATCCTTGGCCCTGTTTGGGCTCTGGTCCCTGGAGCACATTCGAGGCTGTGCCCACGGTGCAGACAATGAACAGCACTGGGGTTCCCAGATGAGACCCCAGCTCCTCACCTTTATCATCAGCCCTTTGTGAGCAGAGTGCTCCAGGCCCCGAGGGCACAGGTGGCTCTCAGGGACACACAGCAGCACCATGCAACAGCACAGTGTGACTTTGGGTACAGCAGGGGCCATCCCACCACCAAACACTGCCAGCAATGTCCTGCATCCCTCCATAAACCCCATGGCAGCAACGCCCTGCACCCCAGCACTGGGACCCCTGTCAGCAGTTCCTGCCCAGCTGGGGCCACACACCCCCCTGGAAGGAGCATCCTCGGAGTCCCAGGACTCAGATTCCCTGCTCTGGCTCTGGTGGCAGTGTGTGTCCCAGTTCCCAGGGACACAGCAGGAGCCCCATGCCCCCCAGAGCTCTGGGATGCCAGCCCGTGGTCCCTTCTGGCTCCGGCAGGGGTGGGCAGTGCCAGCCAGACGTGGCACTGGGCTCCCAGGAGGGGAGAAGCTGGGCTTTGCTGCCTGCCAGGGTGGAGGTGTCCTGGCCCTTGTCCTGCCCTGGGCAGGATGGGGACACACTCCTGGGGCTCCCCTGGTGTGGGGCAGCTCTGCAGCTCCGAGCCTGGCAGACAGCCAGCCCCACAGGCTGCCTGCAGGACACAGGGCATGGCCCCAAAGGGAACCCATGGCCCTCCAGCCCCACAGGCTGCCTGCAGGACACAGGGCATGGCCCCAAAGGGAACCCATGGCCCTCCAGCCCCACAGGCTGCCTGCAGGACACAGGGCATGGCCCCAAAGGGAACCCATGGCCCTCCAGCCCCACAGACTGCCTGCAGGACACAGGGCATGGCCCCAAAGGGAACCCATGGCCCTCCAGCCCCACAGGCTGCCTGCAGGACACAGGGCATGGCCCCAAAGGGAACCCATGGCCCTCCAGCCCCACAGGCTGCCTGCAGGACACAGGGCATGGCCCCAAAGGGAACCCATGGCCCTCCAGCCCCACAGACTGCCTGCAGGACACAGGGCATGGCCCCAAAGGGAACCCATGGCCCTCCAGCCCCACAGGCTGCCTGCAGGACACAGGGCATGGCCCCAAAGGGAACCCATGGCCCTCCAGCCCCACAGGCTGAGAAGGAGGGGGCAGTGCAGGGAGGGATAACAGGTAGGGGAGCAGCAGTCTGAGACAGAGGAGAGGAAGTGGATTTGGGGATAGGAGGGGGAAACAGGGAAAGACAGTGGATGTGGGAGAGAGCTGATGGGTCTGGGAGGAGTCACAGGTACAGAGATCAGACACCCCAGTTCTGTTCAAGCTTCTGTCCCCAGGGGAAGCCAGGAGGAAAAGCAGCAACAAACCCTGGGAGAACTGGGCCAGCAGATGTGACCCCACACTGTCACCAGGAACATCACCTGGGGTCACTGGGGTCACCAGTCCTTCCTCCTGCCCAGGGCAGCCCTGTCAGCCCCCATTCCCAGGGGATGGTTTGGCCATTTGAGGGTGTCCTGGGTCCAGGCTGGGTGTGCAGGGGAGGTGCCACAGGAGGCCCAGGGCTGCACCTCAGACCTCCTGAGTGCCACCTGCTCCAGGGACAGAGTGGAATATCTGCCATGGGAAAAGCTGAGCTTGGCAGGCCATGGCCAGTGCCAAGCTGTGGGCATCCCTCTCCTGGCTGTTCTCAGGGGATCTGGGGGGATGCCTGGGGCTCTTGTGGAATATCGGAGAATATTGGGGGATACTGGGCATGCTGAGGGAAGCTGGGGGTGTTGGGGGATACCGGGTGATGCTGGGGGGTGTTGGAGGATGGTGGGGTATTCTAGGGGGATGCTGAAGGGATGTTTGGGGACGTTGGAGAAATTTTTTGGGGATGCTGGGGGGATAATGGGGAACGTTTGCGGGTTTGTGGGGATGCTGGGGAGAGGTTTGAGGATGTTTGGGGGACCCTGGGGGGATGCTGGGAGGTGTTGGGCGATGTGGACCAGCCCAGTCTGGCCACTGTCCCATCTTCCGGGCGGTGGGTGACCAGCAGAGGGCTCGGCTCCCCTCCCGCCACCGCTTTATCCTGCCCGGCGCTCCCCGGGCGCCCAGAGCCGCGGCCGGAGCCGGACCGAGCGGCCGTGCCCGGACACAGCTCCCGAGCAGCCCCGGGGGCTGCGCCGCCTCCATCACAGGCGCTGCCGGAGGGTGCGGGGACCGTGCGGGGGCACGATGCCTTCGCCACCGCTTCTCCTGCTGCTGCTGCTGCTGCTGCTGGCCCCGGGGGCCGCGGGGAGCGGCAGGACTGAGCGCGGCCAGGCTGCGGGCAGCGGCAGCACCCTGCCCACGGCCGCCCGGGACGGCCCGGGGGTGCCGGAGCTGCGGGAGAGGCCGCGCCGGGGCACGGAGGAGGACTCCAAGTCGGTGCAGCAGTACGTGCCGGGGGTGCGGGTGGAGTTCCCTCGGCCCCTCAACTCCGCCAGCCTGCACCCCACCAGGGCCCTGCTGCCCTCCAGCACCGACCCCTCGGAGCAGCGCCCGGGGGTCCCCACGGACGGGGACAGGGCAGAGCCCCGAGCCAACCTGACCACCGTGTCCGACAAGCGGCTGCAGATCCACAACCCCCTGTACCCGGTGACAGAGAGCTCCTACAGCGCCTACGCCGTCATGTTCCTGTCCCTCATCGTCTTCACGGTGGGCATCATCGGGAACCTCTCCGTGATGTGCATCGTGTGGCACAACTACTACATGAAGAGTGCCTGGAACTCCATCCTGGCCAGCCTGGCTTTCTGGGACTTCCTCATCCTCTTCTTCTGCCTGCCCGTGGTCATCTTCAACGAGATCACCAAGAAGCGGCTGCTGGGGGACGTGTCCTGTCGCATCGTGCCCTTCATGGAGGTAAGGGGCTGGCCGGGAGGGGTCCAGGACTCTGCTCCTCTCTGCCCTTCCTGCTGCTGGCCTGGCACAGCCAGGGGCACAGCCAGGAGTTGAGGGACGGTCCCCAGAGTGACCTTCCCTCTGCCCCAGGCCATCCCTCAGGCTCTGCAGGCAGCACCGATGCTGCCAGGGCTGGGAGAAGCCCGTTAGACCCTCCTCAGCCAGCACTGGGATTTCTGTCAGCAGGGTCCCTCCATTTGTCTGTTCCTGGGCTCAGCCCTGCAGTGTGCTGGCCCAGAAAGTGGCCACTGTGGGCTGCTGAGGATGGCCCAGCAGCAGGGGGCTGCAGGTGGGCAGGGCTGCTCAGCACTGGAACGGGACAGGCCAGGAATTAGGTCTGGAAGGCTGAGATCCATGTTTGTCCTCAAACCTCATGTGTGACAGGTTGGCCACACTCAGGGAGAACCCACTGAGAGAAGGCCAGAGGGACCGTGGGGACAGGGGATGGCAGAAGGAGCAAAACTGCCCCACAGGGCAGGATTTGGGCTGAAGCTGCTCTTGTGCTGGAAACCGACCCTCAGTGTGCTCATCTCCCATCCCCAAGGGAACCTTGGGGTCTGGCTGTGCCCCTCCATGCCCTGGTGGGACAGGCAGACCAAGCCTGCCTCTTCTCTGTGGTCAGTGCCCTGGTTATCAAAGGGTGCAGACACCTGGAAGAGCTTAGAGGCACTGTCAGATCGCTGAAGACTCTCTCAGGCTTGGTCAGACCAGACAGGGTTCAGAACCTGCCCCTCCCAGGGAGCCTCCAGCCCAGTGTTCTGGGTTCCCAGCTGCTCCGTGCCCTGCTGGTGCCAGAACAGCCTCCTGTGACAGCCACCTGTGACAGCCTCCTGTGACAGCCACCTGTGACAGCCTCCTGTGACAGCCACCTGTGACAGGCACCTGTGACAGCCACCTGTGACAGCCTCCTGTGACAGCCACCTGTGACAGCCACCTGTCCGTGCCCCAGGGCCCCTGTGCAGGGTCTGCACTTGTGCAGGGCTCCCTGGCTGTGCACAGCCCTGTGAGCTCCAGCAATGCCCCTGGGCCCCCTGGTGCAGGGTGATGGACCAGGGTGTCCCACTGAGCACAGCCCCAAACCTGCACAGCCCAGCCCAGCACAGGGATGTGGTGTTTGCTGGGGGAGCCCTGCAGCCCCCCTGCTCCCCTGTGTCCCTGCCCAGCAGGCAAGAGCTGCTCCTTTCCAGAGTCCTACCCCCTCCTCTACTAACTGGAGTGTTTGCCCCATCCCTGCCCTCCACCTCAGGCTTCCAGCACTGCATCTGGGTGGACTCATGGAGGGGCAGGAATTGCCCCAGGCTGGCTCAGTGCCCCAGGGAAGGAGGGGAAGGGAAGGGTGTTGTCCCCAAAACAGCCCCTGTCTCCAGGAGGATCTGAGGAGGATGTGCTGCTCATGGGCTCCCTGTTCCCGTGAGAGAACCCTGGGTGTGGCACCACCAGGTGCAGGGATTCAGCAGCACCAGGACAGCTTGGTCCCAGAGGAGTCAGGAAGGGACAGGAATGGGGGGATGTTGGTGCTGCAGAAGGATGAGCATGTCACAGGCTGGGAAGCACAGTCCTGGTGTGGGGGCTGCTCTTGCTCTGCCCCCCAGCACCAGCCCTGCACTGCCCTCCTGCCCCCCAAAGCACGGGCAGAAAGGGGCTCCAGGGGGCTCCAGCTTCAGCTGGGAGCCTGGGTGGGAGCCACAGCCAGGCCAGAGCCAAATCCCCAGCCCAGGGTCAGCTATGACAGGGGAACCTATCTGGAGGCCAAGGTTTGTGTCTGGTGGGACTGTGGCTCAGGCCACTGGATGGACGCTGTGGGAAGCAGGTCTGTCCTCTGTAGCTGCCCAGTGCTCGGGCACAGAGCCAGGTTTTGGGAGCAGAGCTGGTTACAGGGGCTTCTGGGGACAGGCTGTGTGCAGGGATGTGCTGCACTGACCGGTGCCACCAGGTACATCCCACCAGGGCACTGCAGATGGTGCTCTGCAGGACCAGGGGCACCAGGAGAGATGGCAGAGCCTGGGGAAGGGTGTAGGGGGAGAGGCAGCAGCACAGCAGCACCCAGGGCTGCAGGTGCCAGGCAGGGAACAGGCCCAGCGTGCTGGGTGCTGGCTGTGGGGCAGGGCAGGCTGCTGAGTGCCCAGGCTGGCTCTGAGCTTTGGGCAGAGGAGCTGGGAGATGGTGCTGGGTGCAGGATGCTGGTGCTGGGCTGGTGTCCTGATTCTGTGTCTGGGGAGATGCTGCTGTGCATAACCGATGGTGCTGCTGAGTGCTGGCATCCCTCTGGTCATCAGCTGCTGGAGTGACCAGCCCAGGCCAAGGAGAAGGCTGGGGGGGTCGGGGGGGCAGTGTTCCGGGCTGTTCCCCACGCACCACGTGGAGCCCTGGGAGGTTTCCTGAGTGCTGGGAAGGTCTTTCAGCACAGGGTGATGTTTGATGGCTTCGTGAGGCCAGGAATGGCCACAGCACTGGGACACCAGCATGTGACTCTGCCATCATCCTGGCCAAGGGCTGTGGGACTTGGCTCCCAGCTCTGGGGCTGGGAACGCTGGTCGGTGCCTGGCCAGTCCTCCCAGGGCCACAGTGGCTCTCCCTCCCTTGGCCTCCTCCTTTGGCAAAAGGGGATGTTTTTCTTGCTATTCTCAATGCAGCGGAAATTGCCCCAAGCTGATTTGGGACAAGAGTGCCTTCAACTCAACTTGGCCTGTCCAGGCAGGCCTTGGGAACCCTGGGAAGGTGCTGGTGGGTGTGATGGGTTCCTGCTTCTCCTCTGCAAGAGCCATCCAGAATAGAGGAAGAGCCTGAGGGACAATCCTGCTGTTCCCACCTTGGCTGGATGGACAGACAGACATCCAGCTAAACTTCTGCCTTCTGCAGAAAAGGGAGCTGGGCAGGAACTATAAGGTCAGGGGACATTTTCATCCTCTCAGGAGCCACAGAAAAGTGGCTCTAAACCCTGGGATGCAGCCACAAGCTGTGACCTCCCTACGGCCTTTGAGGGAGGGGTTGTGGTCTTAGGTAGCCAGGGGTAGAGCCAAGCCCCCTGCGATGTCCCTGCAGCAGGGCCCACCTGTTGTGCCTCCTCCCTCACCAGGTGTCGTCGCTGGGCGTTACCACCTTCAGCCTGTGTGCGCTGGGCATCGACAGGTTCCACGCAGCCACCAGCCCCCAGGCCAGCACGCGGCCCATCGAGCAGTGCCAGTCCATCATCGCCAAGCTGGCCGTCATCTGGGTGGGCTCCATGACGCTCTCGGTGCCCGAGCTCCTGCTCTGGCAGCTGGCGCAGGACGCGTCGCCCGTGGCCGGCGTGCCGGCCGAGTACTGCGCCATGAAGCCCTCGTCCAAGCTGCCCGAGTCCATCTACTCGCTGGTGCTGACCTACCAGAACGCCCGCATGTGGTGGTACTTCGGCTGCTACTTCTGCCTGCCCGTGCTCTTCACCGTCAGCTGCCAGCTGGTGACGCGGCGCATCCGCGGCACCCAGAAGAAGAGCGAGTGCCGGGGCGGCAAGCACGGCCAGTGCGAGGGGCACCTGAACTGCACCATCATCGCCCTGACCGTCATCTACGGGCTCTGCGCCACCCCCGAGAACGTCTGCAACATCGTGGTGGCCTACATGTCCCCCGACATGTCCAAGCAGACCTTGGATCTGCTCAACCTCATCAACCAGTTCTTCCTGTTCTTCAAGTGCTCGGTGACGCCCGTCCTGCTCCTGTGTCTGTGCCGTCCCCTGGGCCAGGCCTTCATGGACTGCTGCTGCTGCTGCTGCGAGGGCTGCGGCCCCGACACCACCTCCAGCGAGAGCAGCGCCGACAGCAAGCTCAAAACCGAGATGTCCTCCTCCATCTTCTTCGACAAGCCCCGGGAGACTCCCCCGCCCCTCCTGGGCCTTGGCACCCCGTGCTAAGTGCCACTGGGGAGCTGTAGCGATCATTTCACCACCTCCTCCCAAGACCAAACGTTGTTTTGCCATTAGTACTCATGTCTGGGCGTGGAACGAGCAGAAAGAGACGGCTCAGGGGGCTGCGCCGTGGGCTTCGAACCCAGCATTGGGTAGATGGGGCTTGAAATCCCAGTCCCCGTGGCTACACTGGTGACCCTGTTGCCTCTGCCCAAAGGTCAGCGAGGACAGCAGCACCCTCCCGTGCCAGCTGCGTGGCTGGGCTCCACGGGGCTGCTGCTCTGGAGATGGTCTGGTGCCGGAAAGGTCTTACCTGAAACCACAGAGGCTGGCCATGATGGCTCACAGAGGACACAGCAAACACAAAACTGCCCTCTTCCTGTCCCCTCCCCTCCTGCCAGCCCCTCCACAAGAGAAGGTCCAACTGGCTGTATCCCACGGGTTCAAGCCATGCCCTGTATGAGCTCAATAAACCAGTAACCTAGAGCACGTTGTGCTTGCAGCTGCTGGCACTGCTGGGCTGAGCCCCGGGAGCCCCTTGGAATGGCTCGTCCCTAAACCTGGGGGGCTCTGGGGTGGGCATGGGGGGCAGGAGGGCGGGGAAGCAGCTGTGCCAGAGCGGGCAGAGGTGAGGGGAGATGGGGAAAGGCCCCAGCCCCTTTGCTCCCTCCCCCGGGGGTGATGCTGAGCAGTGCTGTGAGAGGTGCCCTCTGAAGTGTCGGGTTTGGGGTGATTTGTAGGACTTGAACTGGTCTCAGCAAAGCCCAGCCAGGCCAGCACAGGGCTGAGGTACCCCCCAGCCTGCTGGTTCCGTGCACTGCTGGGGGAAGATGTGGCACCACCACCCCCAGCACC
This sequence comes from Phylloscopus whistleri, assembly GCA_017589585.1. Lineage (NCBI taxonomy): Eukaryota > Metazoa > Chordata > Aves > Passeriformes > Phylloscopidae > Phylloscopus > Phylloscopus whistleri. Next base: position 1,411,142 of record JADMLD010000105.1, on the reverse strand, counting down.
CCCTGGGGAGCCTTGGGGTGAAAGCATCTCACCCGAACTGCTCCTGGCCCTCATCCACGTGCCCAGCGCAGGGACAGAATTGTCCCAGGAGCACGGGTTCAAGGCATCAGGGTTTCCAAGCCCGCATCCACCCCCTGCCCACGGCCCCTGCAGGGGCAGGGGGGTCAAGGAGCCGGCAGGACGGATCTGCCTGAGGGCAGCCTGGCCACGGCAGCCCATCCACCGGAGCTGTTAGAGCTCCTTGTCCCGAGCGCTGGCAGCCGGCCCGGCCCCCGAGATGCCGGGGCGAGGGAGCCGGTTGCCAGGGGCAGTGAAAGCGAGGGGCTCACTGCGGCCTTTGTGCGCAACACCCACCGGGCTCCGCGCGCGCTTCGCTTTCGCAGAGCCGTTTCCAGGGAAACAAAAGCCCCAGTTTTCTTTCGAGAGCACAAAACTGGGTTTTTCCTTTCATCCTCCTCCTCCTCCCAGCCCCGTGCTGGGCCCCGCAGTTCGGGAGGAGAGGGGTGTCATCTCTGGGCACGGGGATGCAGGGGGGGTTCCGAGCCCGGGCCGAACCTTCAGGGGTGAGCGGGGTCCCCGTGGGGGTCTGGGGGCTGGGGGTGGTGGGGGAGGGCGTCTCTCATGAGCCTGGTCCACATTGCTCCGTCCTGAGCCCGGGCCAAGGGCAAACAAAGCCCGGCTTGTGCAGCGGCCCCGCGGGGCTGCAGGCGCGGGGAGGGGCAGGGGGTGGGCAGCAGTGTCACCACGGCCCCGCAGCAGGGACAGCACCCACGGGCTGGGCACAGCACCCACGGGCTGGGTACAGCCCCCACGGGCGGGGTACAGCCCCCACGGGCGGGGTACAGCCCCCACGGGCTGGGCACAGCACCCACGGGTTGGGCACAGCACCCACGGGCTGGGTACAGCCCCCACGGGCTGAGCACAGCACCCACGGGCGGGGTACAGCCCCCACGGGCTGGGCACAGCACCCACGGGTTGGGCACAGCACCCACGGGCTGGGCACAGCCCCGGCCCTGCTCTCACCCCCGGGCACCCGGCAGGGGCAGGGCAGGAGCCACGGCACGGTGGGACCCCAGCAGCAGCGGCCACAAGCTCCCGGGGCCACGGGGAAGGAGGGCACCTCCTGGGGACACCGGGCAGGGGGAGCAGCGGGCACAGCCCCAGGAGGGAGCAGGGAGAGCGGACAGGAGCATGGCAGCCCACCCAAACCCAGGCTGCCCACCCAAACCCAGGCAGCTCACCCAAACCCAGGCTGCCCACCCAAACCCAGGCTGCCCACCCAAACCCAGGCAGCTCACCCAAACCCAGGCTGCCCACCCAAACCCAGGCTGCCCACCCAAACCCAGGCAGCCCACCCAAACCCAGGCTGCTCACCCAAACCCAGGCTGCCCACCCAAACCCAGGCTGCCCACCCAAACCCGGGCAGCCCACCCAAACCCGGGCAGCTCACCCAAACCCAGGCTGCCCACCCAAACCCGGGCTGCCCACCCAAACCCGGGCTGCCCACCCAAACCCAGGCAGCCCACCCAAACCCGGGCAGCCCACCCAAAGCCAGGCAGCCCACCCAAAGCCAGGCTGCCCACCCAAAGCCAGGCTGCCCACCCAAACCCGGGCAGCCCACCCAAACCCAGGCTGCCCACCCAAACCCGGGCTGCCCACCCAAACCCAGGCTGCCCACCCAAAGCCAGGCTGCCCACCCAAACCCGGGCTGCCCACCCAAACCCGGGCTGCCCACCCAAACCCGGGCTGCCCACCCAAAGCCAGGCTGCCCACCCAAAGCCAGGCTGCCCACCCAAACCCGGGCTGCCCACCCAAACCCAGGCTGCCCACCCAAACCCGGGCAGCCCACCCAAACCCAGGCTGCCCACCCAAACCCGGGCTGCCCACCCAAACCCGGGCTGCCCACCCAAACCCAGGCTGCCCACCCAAACCCGGGCAGCTCACCCAAATCCAGGCTGCCCACCCAAACCCGGGCTGCCCACCCAAGCCCAGCAGGTCTCTGCAGCAGTTCTGGGACACAATGGGGCACAGGAAGGCCCAGCAGCAGTGACACCATGGATGGAGTGTGCGAGCTGGTCTTGGTACCCCGGCCAAGGAAACAAAGCATCTGAACCACCAGAGGTGCCTCCAGCACCTCTTGGGTGAGCACAGGTGCCCAGTGCTACCAGGGGACAGGGATCTCCCTCCCAGGCCCCCAGGGGTGGGTGGCAGAGATGATGAGGAATAACGTGACTGCAACCACACCCGCAACGCAAAATTGTTAATTTATTATTAGGAGGCAAAAAAATTGTACAGTTACAAGAATCATTTCCCAACAGAGGTCAAGTCTGAGTCAAAATATCTCTTACAAAAAAAAAAAAGGGGTGGTGAGGGGGCAACAACACTTTACAAGTCATTAAATTAAAAAAAAAAAAAAGAAAAAAACCAAAACGAACAACAAAAAGAAACCTCTCTTTGTGCAATTCTGCAAAAACAAGAACAGAAGGTACATCCCCGGCCTGACACCATGGAGCTGAGTGGGAAGAGGCTGTGAGGGGCCCTGCAGCCCCCCCAGCCATCCCCACCCTACACCCCAGCCCTGTGCTGGGACCGGCAGCTGCCTCCCCCTGCACGCCCACCCTCCAGTGCCAGCCCAGTGCCCCCAAACCAGCCCCAAACAACCTGGCCAGGCCCCCAGGCTGCACCTCGGAGCTCCAGCCCATGGCACAGACACGGCACAGACAGGCACAGCCCTTCCCACCCACAGGAACTCCACAGCCCTGCTCCCTCTGCAGACACAGAGCTGACCCTGGGCCCCACGAGCCCTGCTGCCCCACGGCCCCCGGGCCTCCCAGCCAGGGCAGCAGTGCAGGGGGTGGCATGGGGGGTGGGGAATGGGGAGCAGGGCGTGGGCAGCAGGCACAGGGAGCAGAGCATGGAGAGCAGGAATGTGGTGCAAGCATGGGGAGCAGAAAACAGGAGCAGGGAATGGGGAGCAGGACATGGGAAGAGGCACAGGGCACACCCCCTGGGTCTGCTGAGCAGCACTGAGGGTGCACAGGTGCTCTGAGAGTGTCTCCAGGTGCCTCCATGTGTCCCTCCCTCTCTGGCATCCCAAGGGATGTCCCTGGCCAGGGCAGAGCCAGCAGCCCCAGCCGGGCACACCTGGCAGGTGGGCAGCCAGCAGAGCTGTCCTGAGAGGTTCCATGGGGCTGAGCCAGCCCTGGGACAGGTGGGAGGCAGGTGCCAGCCCCCTGCTCCCCCAGGGGCTGCTGGCATTGCTGGGCCCCCAGCACTGGTACCAGTGCCCCCGATCATCCCCCGAGCAGCCAGGCTGGGCAGTGGGCAGGATTCAGCCCAGGCACAAGAGCAGGGGACACGTGGGGCAGGGGGACAAGTGGCCCTGGCCCCAAGGAGGGGTTGGGGAAGTGGAGGCAGCAGGGGGAGGCTGACAGCAGTGGCTGGTGGCTAATGCCTGTCCCCCGGAGGGGTGAGGAGCCTGCAGGTGGCACTGACACGCCCTCCCCACCCGGGGCAGGCAGGGCAAGGTGGGCACCCCCCAGCACCCCCAGGGTGGTCTCTGCCTGGAGGCAGCACCAGGACACCCAGAGAAGGGAAGAGGGAGCCCCAGGGGACCTGCCTGCAGCTGGCACAGCCCCATCCCCAAGGGCTGCCTTCTGCTACCAGCCTCCTCCTCCTCCTCCTCCCCACACTGACCCTTGCCTGGCCTTGGGGAGCCCCAGCTTTCCTACTGCACACAGGGCCCAATTTAATAACAGCACTATCCCTTAAATTAAAAAATTAAAATATATATACATATATATATACTGTATACACAGACAACAACAGAACAGTGCCAAAGTGGAGGGAGAGAGGGGGAGGAGAGGAGAGGGGAGAGGAGGGCAGTCAGACATCTTCTTTACAATAAAAACAAGGACTCTGCCCCAATGTGAGCAGAGGCTGGGGTCCCCTAAAAATACCCATCTAGAGAGAGAGCTGGAGGGACAGAGCAGGAGAGAGGGGCGTGGGCTGGTACAATGGCATCTTCCCAATCCGAGCCGGGCCCGCGGGCCCTCAGCTTCGCCTGGACTTCGAGTGCTGGATAAGCCACTGTAGGGTGATGTCTGCAGAGGCAAGGGCACACTCAGAGCCTGCCTCTGGCTGTCACCTGCCCCCAGAGCTGGGCAAACCCACGGGCACGGGCTGCCCCCCACGCCCAGCCCGAGCCCAGCCCGCGGCACTCACCGATGTTGTCCTTTTCTTTGCAGGAGATGGAATAGCAACAGATCTCTCGGTCTTGGATGGCAGAGAGGTTCCTGTGGGGAGGGAGAAGTGCTGGCTGCAGACTCAGCTGTGTGGAGTGGCCAGGGGAGACATCCCTGGGCAGCCCCTGAAGGGTCTCTGGACTCTGAGCCCATTGAAGGAGCAGCAGCCCCCCAGGCTCTCCAGGAGCTGCATGTGGGCCAGGTGAGGGCACCATCTCTCCATGCCTGAGGGGCAGGGCTGCTCTGGGGGGCAGATGTGTGACAGGGCAGGAGGGATCTGATCCCACAGAGACCCTGGCCACCGAATTCCACAGACCCCGCTCAGCCCTGCAGGCAGATGGGGCAGGGAGGTTTTGAGAGTGGCACAGGGCTGGCTGGCAGCATGGGAGCTGCACAGGTGCCCATGGACCAAAGGCACTCTGAGGGGGCTGAAGGGGAGGAAATGCAGCATGTGAGTCAGTGCAGCATCCCAGATCCCCCCTGGGGAGGAGCCCAGTCCCACTGTCCAGTGCAGCCTCTGGGGGAGACCAGCTCCACCAGCCAGTGCCACGCTGTGCCAGGCCCCCACGCCACCCTGTGGCACCTGGGACTCAGCCCTGGCACTGCTGGTTCCAGCTCCTCTCTATCTCCACAAGGCACCACCTCAGACATCCTCAGCCACTCGTCTCTGCCAGCCCACCCCAGACACCAGTGCCACCCCAGGCACACAGAGCCACCCCAGGCACCACAGAGCCACCTCAGGCACCAGTGCCACCCCAGGCACCACAGAGCCACCCCAGGCACACAGAGCCACCCCAGGCACCACAGTGCCACCCCACACACCACAGAGCCACCCCAGGCACACAGAGCCACCCCAGGCACCACAGAGCCACCCCAGGCACCACAGAGCCACCCCAGGCACACAGAGCCACCCCAGGCACACAGAGCCACCCCAGGCACCAGTGCCACCCCAGGCACCACAGAGCCACCCCAGGCACATAGAGCCACCCCAGACACCACAGAACCATCCCAGAGACCACAGTGCCACCCCAGGCACCACAGTGCCACCCCGGGCACCAGTGCCACCCCACACACCACAGAGCCACCCCAGACACCACAGAGCCACCCCAGGCACACAGTGCCACCCCAGGCACACAGAGCCACCCCAGGCACACAGTGCCACCCCAGGCACACAGTGCCACCCCAGGCACACAGTGCCACCCCAGGCACCAGTGCCACCCCAGGCACCACAGAGCCACCCCAGGCACACAGAGCCACCCCAGGCACCACAGAGCCACCCCAGGCACCACAGAGCCACGCCAGGCACACAGTGCCACCCCAGGCACCACAGAGCCACCCCAGACACCACAGAACCATCCCAGACACCACAGTGCCACCCCAGGCACACAGTGCCACCCCAGGCACACAGTGCCACCCCAGACACCACAGAACCATCCCAGAGACCACAGTGCCACCCCAGGCACCACAGTGCCACCTCAGGCACACAGTGCCACCCCAGACACCAGTGCCACCCCAGGCACACAGTGCCACCCCAGGCACCACAGAGCCACCCCAGGCACACAGTGCCACCCCAGGCACACAGTGCCACTCCAGGCACCACAGAGCCACCCCAGGCACACAGTGCCACTCCAGGCACCACAGTGCCACCCCACACACCACAGAGCCACCTCAGGCACACAGTGCCACCCCAGACACCACAGAGCCACCCCAGGCACACAGTGCCACCCCAGGCACACAGTGCCACCCCAGACAGGCAATGGCGCTGGTGGGGACATGGCAGAACGGGGAGGGGGTCACACTGTGTCACAGCCCCTGCACCCAGGGCACACTTACATCTTCTCAATGAGCTCCTTCTCATCCAAGGCACCGGGCAGGTCCCGCTTGTTCCCCAGGACGAGCACCTAGAGGGCAGGATAGGGCACACCTGAAGCACCTGGCCACCAGACCAGGCAGGAACCCGCTTCTGCCACTCAGCAGAGCCTGCCTGTGACACCAGACAGCCCTGGCTACTCCCAGAGAGAGAAACTCCCTTCAGCAGCACTCAGGAGGCAGAGCACTTCAATTAACTGCCTTAATTAGCCTGTACACAGCATCTCTCCTGTGCACTCCCTACTCCCAGTGCGGAGATGGCCCCACAGCACATCCTCTGAAGGCCACCAGCATCTGCTGTGTCATCTAGGACATTGTCCCAGGAGCCTCTCACTGTCTCTGGGCAAAAAGCCCCATGAAATGGCTCAGGCTGACATTATCCAGCAAGAGCGAGCTGTGGATGCCGGGCAGAACCCACTCTGCAGTGGATCAGCTGTTTGTGCCATCACTAATCTCTCCTTCAAGGCTCCTGACAGCCACAAAAGCATTCTCAGATTGTGTAAGGAAAATAACCACCCAGCAGGACTGCTCTGTCCCTCCGGAGCAGCCATGTGACTGTCACCTGATGTGACTGTCACCTGACAGGGCGGTGCCGGGGCTCTGCAGCAGCACAGGATGAGCATCCCCCCTCCCCATTTCAATCAGGAAGCTTGTTCTCAGAAGAGAGCCTTCAGAGGCCTGCAACTGCAACGTGGCATGTCAGGAGCTCAATGTAGCTGGCAGTGCACATTTGGGATCCGTGGCAAGATCTGCAGTTCAGATCTTCCCAAGGGTGCTGATTTGGGATGGTGGGTGCACAGCCCACCTGGTATGTACAGTGTGCCTGGCACTGTGCCACGTCCCACCTCCTGCAGGTGTCACAGCCCAGCAGCTCCTCTGGCAGGAGACAGGACCCTCCTGCCACACCACATATCAGGTGCAAATCCGTGCCAGAGGACAGGTTCACCCCGGGGGCCTGGTCTGTGCTCCCTGCTCTGAGGGTCCCTCTCTGTTGCTTGGCTCAGTTCTGACCTAGAAACTGTGTCACCCTGTTCTTTCAGCCTTTCTGATCTTTGCATTTTTGCAATGGAGTTTCTCTCCATTTTTTGTTTTGCGTTCCTTTCTGGAGGAGGAGAGAATTGATGGACTGTTGGGTTGACCAGTGTGGTTGGAGAGGACAATTTTCTTCCTCCAATCCATGGTCACTGTTGGAATTCTATAAAGATTGAGGTCTGTAAATAAACTGCCCCTTTTTGTCTTGGACATCTCAGTGTGTGTGTCGTTCATTTTGTGTCGTATCGCGACAGAAGTGTCACTGTCCCAGCCAGCTCCCTCAGGAGTGCAGAGGGAAAGTGACACCTCCAAGAAAGGGGAGCCCCTCCCTGAATCTGCTCTGCAAGGCCTGGCAGTGCCCAGCCTCAGGACCACGCGTGGCTGTGGGCAGGGGCTGAGGCAGCAGCTCACCGGGATGCCCTGGAGCTGCGGCTTGTCAAGCAGGTTGTGCAGCTCGTTCTTGGAGGCCTCTATCTTCTCCTGGTCAGCAGCATCCACCATGTACCTGCAAGGGAAGGGACAACCCTGAGCACAGGTGCCCAGGTCTCCACGCCCTCGTGCTGTGCTGAGGTCCCTGCCACCCCCAAACCTCCTCCCATGGCAGCTCACTGCCCCGCACTGGGAACTGGGCCAGCTCGTGGAGGTGGTTGGTAACAGGATCCTTCCACCAGGATGCCTCTTCCCAGGGATGGCTGTGGAGCTGAGAGCCCCTCATGTCTCTGAGGGGAGTGGGGGACCACCCCATCCTTGTCTCTGCAGGTGACAACCTGCTGACAGCAGGGACAGTCTGAGTGGGGGAAGCCCAGGCAGAAGAAGCTGCAGGACACACTTTGTCTCCAGCATGTGCACATGGCAGCTCCCATGTGAACAGCCAGGACAGAGGACAAGCAGAGAAGGCAAGAGAAGCTGAGGATGGAAAAGTGATGATGACCCAAGAAGGGAAAGGACCTCCTCATCCTCCCAAGATGGGCTAATCTTGGGAGGGGCCACATGGACGTGAAGCTGGTGGCCACCGATGCTCCTCTGAGCAGAAGGGGAGATTTGGGAAAGGATTTTGTTCTTACAGGCAAACTTCTATCCTGCAAAGGATGTCACTGAAGCCAAAACTTGGGTGAGGATCCAACCAAAGCAGCCTTGATTTCAAAGATCAAGAAGCTGGGAGAGAAGGAGTGAGAAACACCAGCTCATCAGGCTTTGGGGAGTTATTTAAAAACAGGAAAAGAGCTACTGACTACTAAAGTGGTTAACACATGAAAATGGGAAGGCTGTGCCCAGAGGGAAAACACCCCCAGGGGCTGCCCCAACCCCTGTCATGTTGGGCACTGAGGAAAGCTGAGAGCAAAGGGAAAGGGACCTGACAGAGCTCGATGGGATGAGGGCAGACTGCAGTGTGACCTGGATGCTGACAGGTCCTTTTGCTTCCTTGACAACCACAGGGGCCAAAATTATGACGTTATAGAAGGAGGCAGCAAAAGGAGTGAAAAGACAGAGATTTTGTCATTTCTAGCACAGCTCATTGTAATAAAAAGTGTAATAAAACCCCTCCTGCAGGTCCAAGTCCATGTCCCACCATGGTGACGGTCTGCAAGGGCAGGAGCAGACACCACTGTCCTAACATGCAGAACAAGCAGCACCACACTCCTCCTCACCTGCCAAGGCTTAAAGTTGGGAAGAGCAGCACAGAAAGCAGCCCTCTAAATCTCAGGGTATGGTCACTTGGGAAAGATCCCATAAATCTCATTTTCTGACTGGGTTTAAGCAACCCCTGTGGTGTCCCAAGATCAGTGTCTGTCCTTTGGAATAGGCAACCTGCTTGCCATGAGTGCCTTGCCATGCTCACCCTGAGCTTGGATGCCCTGGGGTTGCTTTTCCTGCACTGTTTGCAATGGGGACACCCAGGGACACTCAGATTTGCTGACTCAGTAGCGGGTGAGACTCCTGCTCTCAGCACAAGATTTATCTGGCAGCACATAAACATCCTGACCTGGAAAGCAGCCTCTGGGAAGGGCTGAGCCCCATGGCTGGGTTTGCTCAGTCCCTGTGGTGAGCAGCCAGGAGAGGATGCATGGCAGCCTGGAAAGGGAATATCTGAGGAACAGAGCTGGACTGAGTGATGCTGGAAGGGAAGGGTCTGGCACAGCTGGAGGGACCTGGCTGTCCTCTGCTCAAAGCCCATGTAGGCATCAGTCCCCAGGGGAAGTATCTGGATAAAAGGAGGCTCAGGGGGCACCTTCTCAGTCTCTCCTGTTCCCTGACAGGAGGGTGGAGCCAGGTGGGGGTCAGGCTCTCTCCTCCCAGCAAACAAGTGACAGGACCTGGCCTCAAGTTGGACCAGGGTAGGTTTAGGTTGAATATCAGGAAAAAATTCTTCCCTATAAGGGTGGTCAGGGCAGTGGTAGAGTCACCATCCCTGGAGGTACTCAAAAACCATCTGGGGACATAGTCTGGTGGTGAATATGGTGGTGTTGGGTTAATGGTTGGACTTAATGACCTCAGAGGCCTTTTCCACCCTTCACGATCCCAGGACAGTTCAGTGATTCCAACTCCTGACACAGGTGTCCAGCACAGGCACAGCCCAGCACCCCGGGGTGAGGGGGTGATGCCCCCAGCCCTGGCAGGGCTGAGCAGCAGCAGCAGCAGCAGCAGCAGCAGGGGGGGCAGCAGGCTGTGGGTACTCACACGATGGCACTGACTCCGCGGCAGTATCGCTCCCACATGCTGCGGAACCGCGGCTGCCCGCCGATGTCCCAGAGCTGTGACGGGAGAGGCAGCGTTACCCCGGCACCGCCACGCGCTCCTCCTCCCACACTGCCCACCTGAGAGACTTCAGCCCTGCACCAAACCCACCCCCATCCTCTCCTCCTCAGCTCAAACCTCACCAGGAGGCTCCTGACTTGATAAAGAAGGGAGAAACCGTGGAGGCCCAGGGGCTTATGCCTAAGGTAGCTGTGCCTCAACCCTGCAAGGACAGAGGCAAATGGAGAAAGATAACTGTCTGGGTTATGGAACCCAAAATGTGTATTCTATTCCATCTGCTGAAAGCAGCTGGGGAGATGTTTTTTCTTTATCTCTTGTAACTCTGGGGGGAGGGGGGCAGATGCCTTCTGATAACGGCCCAGCTGTTCAAACCAGGTGGGGCAGTGTTTGTTATCTCTGTCACCACCCACCCTCCCTGCAGGGGATATCTGCTGCTGATGGGCCATGAAGGCTCAGCAGGGACAGGACACATTCCATCATCCCAGTGGGAGATGCTCCACCCAGTGTGGGGAACCAACCATTCCTACCTGGATAAAAACTGAGACACAGGAACACCAGGGACCTGGTTCCACTGGATTCCCAGAGGGAGACTGGACTCTTTCTCACCATCACTGGACCCTTTTCTCTCAGCATCCTCTCTACTCCAACAGAACCACATCTGCCACTCCAGGAGAACTTACTGTGGGCTGCTTCCAACAGCTTAACCAACAGGGTGTCAGGTTGTAGCTCTGACTCTGTCAGGGTTTCTAGGACTGTTGTTTGTTTTTTTCTACTACATTTGTATTGTTAATATTCCTAGTAAAGAACTATTATTCCTATTCCCAAATCTTTGCCTGAAAGCCCTTAATTGCAAAATTATAATAATTTGGAGGGGGTAAGGGGTTTACATTCTCCATTCCAAGGGAAACTCCAGTTTTCCCTGTCTTTCCCTTACCAAGACAATAACCTTTTAGACCATGGTGAGGAAAACTTTCCTCCCATGGGCCTCTACAGACACATGTTAATATTTCTTAGGTTTCGTTGCTCTACTGGTTTGTTAACTTTATGTCACCCTGTTCAGCCCCATTCACCATATATGCAATCCTCCTAGAATGTTCTCCCTTCTCTTGAACCCCACTGGGTTTAATTTGCTGCAGTGTTACACCCCTGTAACCCTATTAGTCCCCTTAGTTTATATTTACCCCTTTGCACCACTTTTTCCCATTCCTTTTGGACCCTGATCATCAGACCCACCCCAGCTGTCTCATTTATAACGGGCCAGCTGTTCAAACCAGGTGGGGCAGCGTTTGTTATCTCTGTCACCACCCACCCTCCCTGCAGGGGATATCTGCTGCTGATGGGCCATGAAGGCTCAGCAGGGACAGGACACATTCCATCATCCCAGTGGGAGATGCTCCACCCAGTGAGGTGCCCTTGGCCCCCTCCTTGCTCTCGTCCCTGGATTTTATTCCAGACACTGCTGCATCCCTGAACCTCCATCCTCCATCCCTGGACCCTTTTGCTATTCCTGCCTGTGTTCCTGAATAAACAGCTTTGGGATCTTCAAAGGAGAAGCCCTTTGGCTTTGTCCTTGGCTATATTGTAGCAGCATAGCAGGCGCTCTCTAGGGCCTCTGCATCCCTCTCCTGTTGCTACAAGAAAGCTCAGGAAGGGGAGCTGGAGGAGGCTGATCCCCCTGTGATGTGCCTCTGCTGGCATGGAGGGACCCCCTGGCCTAAGCTGCTGCTCCTCCCCCTGCCCATCACACCTCCTGGCACTTCCCTGAGGCATTTCCCATTTAAGAACATTCAGCACACTCTCAGAAGTGTTCCTGCAGCAGCCACAGATCCACCAGCCAGCTTTTCAAGCCTGTCCAAGAGCTATTTCCCAGTACAATCCCAGGCCCTCAAAAAATCCAGAAGAGGTAGAATCCTCCTCCTCCTTTGCTCCCAAGGCAGAGACCACCCTGCAAGCCATGCCCTGTTTTTCCCAGCACTACCACCCTCAGCAAGGTGACCACATCGCTAAGTCCCCACCAGCAAGCCAGAGATACAAGGAAACCTCCAGCTTTGCAGCCCAAACTGACTCCTACTGCAAAGTCTGGATGTCCTACAGCCCTTCCCACCACCTCTGGTGGGAACCTGCAGGACCCTAATAAGGCAAATCTTTCACTTCCAGATGGTGGAATCACAATCCCTGGAAATGTTAATAGAACACACAGATGTGGCACTTGGGAGACATGGTTTAGTGGCAAACATGGCACTCTTGGGGGAATGGTTAGACTTTATCTTAAAGGGACTTTCCACCCTTAATGCTGCTATGCTTCTATTCTATGAGCTTCAGCTGGGATCCCTGGAATTCTTCCCCCTCCAGCAGAAGAGCCACCAACCTCCCTCACCCTCACCTTTCATCCCAAGAGCCCCCACCAGCAGTAACAACTGCATCTTACCTTTATGGTAACATTCCCTTTGGTGATCTTCCTCATGTTGAAGCCCACTGTTGGGATCATGTCTTCATTGAACTGCCCTGACTGCAAGGAACAAAGTGGAACAGCATTAGGAGGGAGAGGAAAGCAGCCAGCCTGCCCTGGCAGGGCAGCAAGGCTGACAGCCTGGGACAACCCCAAAGGCTCTGCCAGCCCTGCCCTGGGTCGGTGCAACCATCCTGCAGGTCCACACCAGGAGCACAGAGCCCAGGAGACACGGGTGCCACCAGGACTACAGGAATGCTGTTCTTTTCCAGCTGGGAGAAAGCCTGGTGGGGGGAGGGAAGCCATTGTTTCATTGTACTGAGCTTGGTGAGCATTTTGCATGTAAATCACCCTCTCTTTGTACACTTTTGTTATTAGTTGTTGCTCTTACTGTCTTCTTATCTCGTTGCTGTTTCTAGTAAATTGTTCTTATCTCAACCCGTGATCTTTGCCTTTTGTGCTTCCAGTTGGAGGGGGAAGGGGAAGCAGGAGGTAGGGAACACCTAACACCAGTGAGAGCACCAAACTGGGGAATACCATTCCTAAACCATGATGCTGTAGCTGCTGGGACGGGCACAGGTGCCCAGGTGGCCCAGTGCAGTCCCCAACCCTGCAGCGAGCTGCCAGCATCACCCCTGGACACACTGCAGTCCTGTCGGGCTGGGGCCTTGCCCATCCCAGCTCTTCCAAGGTGGGATTCCCAAACGCTTTGTGGGAGGAGGCTGAGACCTTCATCCTCTGCAGTGACCGCTGCTGAGGCAGCCCTGCAAGGACCCCCGGGGTTTCGGGCTGGGCTTCCCACCCAGGGAGCCACCTCCTGCTCCAGCAGCTCCTTTCCAGCTGCAGCTCCTGGGGGCACCAGCATGTTTCGTGCTTTGGATCGTTCACAGCCCAGCTCAAACCAGACTGACTTCTCCTTTCGAGCGAGTGCTGTCTGCACTGCTCCCCAGCTCTGCTGCCTGCCGTGGGGGCACTTGGGGGTCACAGAGGGTGCCCCTCCTGCCCCCCAGGAGCTGCTCCCAGTGCAGCTCCAATGCCTGTTGAGTTCATGCATCAGATGCACGAGATCCCTGCGGGGCTGCAGCATCCCAGCACTGCTGTGGAACAGGTCAGGCTTGTCAGAGCAGTGAGCAGGAACCATCCATCCCTCTGCTGATACTGGATCAACGAGCCACGTGCCCAGCACCACACCAAAGGGTCTGGCAAAGCCCACCCACGTTCCAGTTTGGTGCTCAAATGCCAAGGCTGCAGCACGGGTCCAGGAGCACAGAGGGACGTTAAGGGCAGTGCCAGCAGGGATGTGGCATCTCTGGGGCAGGAGACAGGAGCTGGCACAGCCCTTCACCCACTGCCTCCAGCAGCTCCCTGGGGCTCAAACCAGGCTCATGGCCTGTAAGTGCATCCTGGGGGGAGGCCATGCTGCAGAATGCTGAGGAGCCAGTAGGGCAGAATGTTTGACAGCCAGGGTAGTGCAGCCTTGGGGATTTCAGCCCTCAGTGCCAGAAGCCTGCGGGAACCACCAACCACGGCCAAACTCATCCTAGCAGGTTTTACTACCTTAAAACCTCAGTTCTTGAGGGCTTTTCTCTTAGTTAGCACAAACTTCAAAACAGGAAGTCAGTTTATGCTATTTTCTGATAAGCAGATTTTTGTGCCTGGCTGAGCCTGTGGTTCCTCCAGATGCACCACATCAGCAAGTCCCCAGGGTTCTCCTGGCCTCTTCCAAACACTCTGCAATACACACTGCTTCCCTTTTTCATATCCCTTTTCCATTCAGCAGCAAAACCTGGCAGCCAAGGGGTGTTCAGGCCATGCTGCACCCAGAAAACACTGTGAGGAAGGGCATGGGGAGAGGAGGGGAGGATGCAGGGTTCCACAGGGGATGCCTCCTATGGATTGAGGTTCAACACACAACTGAGCTTCATGAAACGAAGAAACTCTCAGGCTTTGATCAGTGGGCACGGAGAGCAATTGCTGAAGAGCTCTTGGAAGCTGCAGGCACCTCCCTCAGGGATCCCAGACCACATCATGGGGTCTGCTGGCTGTGCAAAAGCCACACAAGGTAAGGTTCCTGTGTGATAGAAGCTTCTTCCAGGAAGGGGTGTAAATGTAGGAGCCAGGAGTTACCTCTTCTTTCCTCCATGGGTGGGACAGAGCATGTCTGTGTGAGTGACCACAGCCTTGCTTCCTGCCCCAAACCCCACTCCCACCCCACTGTCCCCAGCCAAGGGGCCAAAACAAAACCACTTGAGCTGTCCCAAACAGGCTGAGCTGGGAATGCAGCTCATTGTGGTCCAGGATGGCTCACACATGCTTCCATGCTCACAGAAGCATCCGGCATGTGCTCCTCCTCCACCAGCTCTCTGCATCAGCTGCTCTCTGAAAGCAACTCTCACTGGTGGAAACAGAGTTTCCTTTCCCCTCTCCAACTACCCCCCCCAGGCTGGTGCCTCCAATATATTTTCGACTCCCTGCAGGGTCCAGCCATCCACAGCTCCACTGCCAGGAAAGCAGTGAGCACCCAGACGGAGACAAGCGAGAGCTTCGTTGGACACATTCCTCCCCCAAATTTTAGTTATGTAATGGACACAGCATCCGTGCTGACCCTGAAGATGATGCCAAGCTACACTAATTGTTTAAGAATGGGATTCCACTGGGAAGGACAAAAATCGTTGCAAGCAAGATGGGTTTTGTGGCCACAAATGGCAGATCAGGTCCTTACAGACTCCAGTTCCTTGCTGGTTGTGCCAGGGTCACCCACTGCTCTGCCCAAACCTCTCTGCCTTGGTGCCCTGCCTGGAGGGCAAGAGACCTTTCTGCCCAGCCCCAACACTTTCCAGCTGGGTCACTGGGTGAGGTGGCCAGAATTCAGCTTTTGCCAGGGCAAGCAGTGCCCCCAGCTCATGCTGAGCCCCATCCTGACCTGTGCACATGGACACTGCATCACCTGCCACTTCAGCCATCCCCCCTTGCTCAGACAGGGCCCAGGACCTTGGCTGGCTGGCACATGCAGAGAAGCCACCTCAGCCTCCACCCGCCCTGGTGAGCAGCATGCAGGGCTGAGGTGGCCAGGCCCTGCTCCTCACCCTGGCCAGGTGGCTGTCACCCTGTCCCAGCACAGGATGACACTGAGCTGATGTCATCTGCTCTAGATAAATCACTGCTCTGCAGCCCTGTTCCCCAGAGGGCAGAGATGGCAGTGCTGGAAGCCTGGCCCTGGGTCTGTGCAGCTGTGTCTCCACCACAGCACAGCCCTCTGTGGGACAGAGGTAAAAAGCACCTCGGGTTGGGTATCTCCCACCCCTGCCTGGACCATCCCCAAAACTGCCCAGCCTGGCACTCCTGCAGGCATCTCCTGCCATGCCCTGTTCAAGCTCTAACACGGAGGGAAACTTACATATAAAAGATATAAAAAATCAAATGTTTTATGATGTGAGAGGTGAGGCTCTGGCACAGGTTACCCCAAGAACCTGTGGCTGCCCCATTCCTGGAAATGTTCAAGGTCAGGCTGGATGGAGCTTGGAGCAAACCAGTCTAGTGGGAGGTGTCCCTCTATGTGCCTGCCAATGTTAGGGGTATTGGGCAAGGTGATCTTTAAAGGTCCCTTCAAACCCAAATCACTCTGTGACCCTATCTCAGGAAAGCCACACTGTCCACTTTTCTTGGCCATGTTGACAGAGCTTGCAGCAGCAAGACAAGACCATGCCCCAGCCAGATTCTCCTTCTCTTCCAGGAATATGGAGAAACCCCCAGAAAACCTGCTGCCTTCTGCACTCTGAAGCCAAGGTACAAAGACACACCTGTGGAGGGCCCAGGTGCTGCACCTGGAGGCAGAATGACCATGAGGCAGCCTGAGAACCCATGGCCACCTCCCACCCATGCTGGCCCTGCCAGACCCCACTCAGGGGGCACACCCAGAGTTCCTGAGAGAGGTGGGTGTCAAGACAGACCAGGGCAAATGCATCAGAACAACATCTCCCTGCTACTTCCTCAGCACCTCTCTCCTCCACCTCCACAGCAAACCCTGGGGACCGTGCAGACCTGGAGCTGTACCTTCCCTCCCAGGCTCAGGTGCCAGAGCACATCCTGGGTCAGGATGGGTCAGCTGGCTGGTGAAGGGGTCAGCATCTCCCTGAGGATGGGTGGGTCTCCCTGAGGCAGGTGCTGAGCTCTGCGGTCCCCTGGGCCACTACCAGGCCATGCCTCCCCCAGGCCATGTCGGGGAGCTGGCTACCTGCCACACCATCCACCATCCCACCTGGTGCCAAACACGAGGCTGAGGTGGGTCAGGATGGGTCAGGTTGGAAGGACCACAGTGGGTCATCTGATCCAAGCTCCCTGCTCAACCAGGAACATCCCAGAGCATATGGCACAGCATTATTCCCAGACAGTTCTGGAATATCTCCAGTGAGGGGGACCCCATACCCTCTCTGGGCAGCCTGTTCAGTGCACAGTCACTGCACAGACAGAAGTTTGTTCCTCATGTTCAGGTGGAACTTCCTGGGCATCAGTTTCTGTCCATTCCCCTTGCTCCATTCTGGCCCCCAGGGAGCAGAGCCTGGTGCATCCTCTGACCCCTGCAGACACTGACAGACACTGATGAGGGCCCCTCTCAGCCATCCCTTTTCAGCTGTTTGGCTCAACAGCCTCAGCTCCCTCAGCCTGTCCTCCTGAGAGAGATGCTCCAGCCCTGTCAGCATCTTCACAGCCTCCCCTGAACTCGCTCCAGGAGCTCCATGCCTCCTCATACAGCACTGCTCTGAATCACTTTCCAGGCAGGGCTGAAGCACAGGATGGTGCCCCAGAGCTCCCACCACGCACGTCCAGCACCCCAGCACTTGTGGCTTCACTCTCCTGGAAGGCTCTAGCACAGGTAGAATGCATGTGATGATAAGAAGCAGCTCTCTTGTTCTAACCATGGCCTGCACTGACAGGTTTTGGGCCCCAGCACCTGCTGAGGAGCTCTCCATGCCTTCGAGTCACCCATGCCACCACCAGACTGGAGAAAAGGCTAAAAGCCCACTAGCTTTAGGTTAAGTCAAGACCAGCTGTATCTACAGTTTTCACTTCTCCTTGCAGGAAAGACTTCAAGCCTCAGCTAACAACAGTTAGGAAAAGAAAAAATAAATCCTGGAAAATCAAAGTGCTCAGGGAGGTGACCCAGGGTCACCCTGATCACAGCTGCCTTCAGCAAAGCCCTTGCCTGGCTCAGCCACAGCCTGGCTGCTGGAGGGAGCCACCAACCTTCCAGGGAACCAGAGCCCACTTCTCAGTCAGGTGCAGCTACAAATCCTGGCAGAAAAGGACAGTGCCAACACCCTCCGGAGCAGCTCCAGTCCCAGAAAGGCTTCTTGTGACACCTCTCCAACAACCCCAAAATCCCATACTTCTTCAGTTCAGTTCTCCCACAAAGCCCAAATCACAGATACTTCCCTTTCCAACAACCCCATTGCATCACCCTAAAGCCAGGCGCCTCCAGACCTCCTCAGGCTGTTCCTGTTGAGTTGGCATTTCCTGTGTCATGCTTCTATTTCACTTTGCCCAACAAGTCCTTCTTTCTAGTATGTCTTCTCAAAAGTTGGTGCATCTGCCACAAAACTTGAACTTCCCAAATAACTTGAAAGGCCAAACTCAGCACCCTGAGCCCAACTGCTGTGTAAGGGTCTCAAACACCCCACAAGAGACCGGACAGACCAGCAGGCCATGGTGCCAACTTCAGCCACTTCAAGAGCTGCTGTAATCCCTCCAAGTCCCTTCTCCCTACACCAGCAATCCTGGCTAAGCAGAGAGAGTCCCTGTGCATGGGTCTTGCCCAGTGTAAAAGTGCCAGGTACAAAGTATTTACTCCCAGAAGCAAACCCCACAAAGCTCACACGAGCCCTGTCTGCTCCAGATGTGGCTGGGAGAGGAGGAGGCATGTGGGGGACAGGGAGCCGAGTAACACCAACCCTTGGGGTTTCCAGTGCAGCAGGGCTGGGATAAAGCTCCATCACCCTTCACAGCTCAACTGGGTGATTAAAGCCAACACTAAATTACTTTGGCATCTTTAAGGCAGCCTGGGTGCTGTTAACGGGCAACAGCATCCAGTGGATCCAGAGCAGGAGCAGCCCACATGTGGCAGCGCCGTGTCCCACCCTGGCATGGGATTGCAAAAATTGAGTATTAAACATACAAATGACAGGGAGAGGTCCCCTGAAAATAGGATTGGTGCTCAGGGTGACAGCCCCAGAGCCAAAACGCTCCCTGTCCCCAGACACTGGTGGTGGTTTATGGGGGAGCCAGCAGGAGACTGGAGCACTGTGAAGTGACTTCCAGCAAACCAGCTTGAGAGCAGGAGTGCCATTGTCTCCAGGATGAAAAGCATTTTAGGGTGTCCTCTCTCTGCCCTTAGACACTTCAGGAACGACATTTTTGTCCCTCAGCACCTCCCAAAGAGCATGGCTCCAGTGCAACGAAGCCTCCATATGACCTGAAAATCCTCTCTGACAGCCCCGGAGCTTCCAGCACCCTGAGCAAGCAGCAACAACTCGCTCTGCTTCGGATCCATGGCAGGCACGGACTTCAGAGCAACGTGCAGGGACCAGGGGGCAGTGGGGGAACCAGGGCGGATCTGCATCCGCCTCCCTCTGTGAAACCCTCCGGGGGCAACAGCCCAAACCCACCCCTTCAGGATCCTCCCGCCCTGCATCACATTTTGAGAAGGCGAGAACAACCCAAAAAGCAAGAGGGGAGACTCTGCCGAGCATCCCTATGGGTGAAGCCACGCCCTGGGCTTCGGGATCCAGGACACGCGGCTCCTGATCCACTGCTGGATGCAGGGACCGTGTGAACGAGGCAGCACGGCCGGGGAGAGGCCCGGGTTGGAGGGGCCCAAGGCGGGTGTCGCTGCCCGGTCCGGGTGCGGAGCGGTGCTGCTGCAAGAGCCGCCGGCACCCGCAGGACGCTGCTGCTGGCGGATGCTTCCCGAGGAAGGGCGCCAGGCAAACACCGCCCACACCGGCCCCCAGGCAAGGAACCCCGGGGGCACCGAGCCCGGCAGGGTCGTCATGAGGCCCCACCTGCGCGTCCCGGCGGCGGCAGGGACGATGACAAAGCGCCTGCTGCTACGGCTACGGGAGCGGGAGCTGCCCGGCTCCCAGCGCCGGGGATCCCGCAGCCCCGCGGGCGGCACCGCCCGCCCAGGGCACCGGCACTGCCATCCAGGGCACCGGCACCGCCCGTCCAGGGTACCGGCACCGCCCGTCCAGGGTACCGGCACTGCCATCCAGGGTACCGGCACTGCCATCCAGGGTACCGGCACCGCCCGCCCAGGGCACCGGCACTGCCATCCAGGGCACCGGCACTGCCATCCAGGGTACCGGCACTGCCATCCAGGGCACCGGCACCGCCCGTCCAGGGCACCGGCACTGCCATCCAGGGTACCGGCACTGCCATCCAGGGCACCGGCACCGCCCGCCCAGGGTACCGGCACCGCCATCCAGGGCACCGGCACCGCCCGCCCAGGGCACCGGCACTGCCATCCAGGGCACCGGCACCGCCCGCCCAGGGTACCGGCACCGCCCGTCCAGGGCACCGGCACTGCCATCCAGGGCACCGGCACTGCCATCCAGGGCACCGGCACCGCCCGTCCAGGGCACCGGCACTGCCATCCAGGGTACCGGCACTGCCATCCAGGGTACCGGCACCGCCCGTCCAGGGTACCGGCACTGCCATCCAGGGCACCGGCACTGCCATCCAGGGTACCGGCACTGCCATCCAGGGTACCGGCACTGCCATCCAGGGCACCGGCACTGCCCGCCCAGGGCACCGGCACCGCCCGCCCAGGGCACCGGCACTGCCCGCTGACCACTGGCGGAGCTCC
This sequence comes from Phylloscopus whistleri, assembly GCA_017589585.1. NCBI lineage: Eukaryota > Metazoa > Chordata > Aves > Passeriformes > Phylloscopidae > Phylloscopus > Phylloscopus whistleri. Next base: position 1,390,930 of record JADMLD010000105.1, on the reverse strand, counting down.
GGCCGGAGAGGGCAAGGGGATGCCGGACCCTTCCCCGGGGCCAGCCCCGGCTGTGGCCCAGAGCTCCCCACTCGGCTCTGGGGATGCGGGGAGCAAACGCTGCGGTTTGCCTGGGCTGGCCCGGGCCTGCACCCTGCACGCCACACTGCACCCCACACTGTACCCCACACTGCACCCCACACTGCACCCCACACTGTACCCCACACTGCACCCCACACTGCACCCCACACTGCACCCCACACTGCACCCCACACTGCACCCCACTGCTGCATCCTGTACCCCCTCCCCAAAGGCATTTTCAGGCTGGGGTGCGATAGGGCGGAGACGTTCTGAGAAATACCCAGGGGTGCAATGGGGACATGCAATGGGGGTGCACTAGGGTGCAGTGAGGGCTGGAAGGCGCGGGGATGCAGTGGGGATGCAATGGAGATGCAGTGGGGATGCAGTGGGGATGCAGTGGGGATGCAATGGGGGATCCAAGGGTGAAGCCCTGGGGTGGGCCGTGACCTCTCGGGGATGGGGCGACGCGGGGCGTCCCCGGGCTCACCGCGATAACGTTGACGAAGGTGGTCTTGCCCGAGTACTGCAGCCCCACCAGGGTCAGCTCCATCTCCTCCTTCCAGAACAGCGCCCGGAACCAGTCCAGCAGCTTGTTGAAGAGCGCCAGCATGGTGCCGGCCGGGCCGGGCCGCGCTGAGCGGGGCCGAGTTGAGCCGAACGGAACCGGGCCGGGCCGGGCCGGGCCGAGCCGAGCGGAGCCGGGCCGGGCCGAGCCGAGCGGGGCCGAGCCGAGCCGAGCCGAGCGGGGCCGGGCCGGGCAGGGCCGAGCGAGGCCGAGCGGAGCCGAGCGAGGCCGAGTCGGGGCGGGGCCAGTCGGGGTGGAGCCGGGCAGGGCCGAGCGGAGCCGATCGGTGCCGAGCGGGGCCGGGCAGGGCCGAGCGGTGCCGATGGAGGCCGAGCGGGGCCGAGCGGTGCCGAGCGGTGCCGATGGAGGCCGAGCCGCCGCCGCCCCCCGGTATTGTCCGCGCGCCGCGGGCCCTGCTGCCGCACCGCCGCGCCGGGTGGGGCCCGCGCGCCGCCTGCGCCCGCCCCGCTGCCGCGCCCCCTGCCGGCCCGGAGGACTCGGTGCCGATGGAGGACTCGCCGCACACCGTATCGCCGGCCCGGACGGGCTGTCCCCGGACGGGCCGGACACTCTGGAATAGCCCATACCCTGCCCCGGTCGCTGCCGGCATCCTCGCACCCTCGGTAGCCCAGGGCTTCTCAGGTCACAGTACGGCCTGAGGGAGGGGCGGATGCACCCTCGTACCGCCGGCACCCTCACACACCTGTACCCCCAGCTCCCCTGCAGCCTCACCCAAAGCCTTCCTGCAGCCTTCCCCCCTGCACTTGCTGCACCCTCAATACCTGCACACCCCCAGTATCCCTCCAGGCTGCACTCCCATGCTCCCAGCACCTCTTCACCTGCTGCCCACAGCACCCAGCACCTGCAGCACCCCCACCTCCATCACCCCCTGCGCCCCAGGGACCCCCGTGCCGGCCACCTGCACCCAACACGGGCAGGTACATACCCTGCACCCCTGGCAGTGCCCCGCCACCGCTGGCGCCAGCCCCTCCAGCCGTGCCACCGGGCACACCCCAATCCTGCACCTGTACCGGCCCCGGGCCCAGCCCTCCCACACAGCCGGGAGTGCCCCCGGGAGCCCTGGCACACACAGGGTGGGGCTGCTCCTCCGCCCTCCTGCCCTCCTGCAGCCCACGCCACCGTCCCCGGGTGTTACCTGTCCCCCTGTAGTCACCTGCCACAGGTACAGCCACGGCAGGACAAGCAGCACCTGGCCAGCGGCCAAGGCAGGAGCTGGCCCTTGCCCAGGGCTGGTGGCAAAGGATGCCACACCATCCACCAAAGTCTGGCGTGGCAAGGTAACAGCAGGGGTGGAGAGGCCCAGCAGGGACCTCTGAGACTCCTGGTGTCTCACCGGTGCTCTCCTGGCTCCTGAGGCTCGGCGAACATTGGTGGGTGAGCTGTGGGGTCCTGGAGGTCCAGGCGTGAGGGAGATGCACCCTGGTGTGATGGGCCTTCCGTGGTGTGATGGGACCTCCAGAGAGGAACACGTCCACTTACTGTTTTCTTCAGTCCTGGGCCAGTCACTGGTTTTGTGGCTTTGGAGGCTGTGCTTTGACCTGGTGCTTGGCCCTGAGGCCTTGGTTTCCCCAGGTGGTGGTGCAGGGTGCAGGGGGTGCTGGGGGTGCAGGTTCAAGGGGTGCAGGCAGTGTGGGCAGTGCTGGGTGAGGGAGATGCAGGGGTTGCAGAGGTCCTGGGGCACTTGAGAGTGCAGGGTGTGATCAGTGCAGAAGAAGTGGGGGTGCAGGGGTGTGGGGTGTACAGGGGTGTGCAGTGCTGGGGGCCAGCAGCCAGGGTGGGCAGTGGGGTGTAGGGGGTGCCAGGAGCCCTGAGCAATGCCACAGCAACTGACAATTCCCACCTGCAGAACGAGACACAACCCAAAGGCACAGCTTCCTCCAAGGATGTTCCTGTGAGACCTCTACCCAGCCTGCTGCCACAGCAGCCTTCAGCCATCAGGCCGGGCCCTGCAGCCTCAAAACCCTCTTTCTTTGCTCCTGCTCAGCTCTGCTGGGCTGGGGGGAGGCAGAGCTGCTCCAGCTGTGTGCTGGCTGTGTCTTGGCCCTGCTGTGCTCTCCCACGCCGTGCTGGGCACTCAGGTCGGGGCTGCCTGGCTGTGCCACGGTTCCATCCACGTGGGATTTGAGCCAGGCCCAAAGCCAGGACTGGCACACCAGGCTGTTTGCAATTCCCTTACACCAGGTCCTCTATCCCAGCAGCTGCTGGGGAGAGCCCAGGTGTAGAGGTTGCTGGTGCTCTCAGGAGACACAAAGGTGCTGAATCCAGTGCTGGGGCTGCCTGAGGCAAATGTGTGTGCACAGGAAATAGGGAAACTGGGCTGGGGCTCAATTCACCTCACAGGGGGTACCTCAGCCCCCGACAATAAATGGTGGGGACGTTTCCCTCATGTGCTGTAAGTCACAGGGAAGCTGCCTTTGTTTCCAGAGACAGAGAGCATTCTGCTTTCCAAGCTGCTGCAGCCTGCTCAGGATCCCTGTGCTCTCAAAGGGAGGCCTGAGGAAGCAGAAATATCATTGTTTTCTGTAATCACCCCATCATAACTACTCATACCAGTGAAAAATTCATCATCCCCCAAATCTTGCATGTAATTTTTGCTTGAGGTTTTTTTTGGTTTTTTGTTTTTTTGGGTTTTTTTTTTGGTTGGTTGGTTTTGTTATTGTTGTTTGGGTTTTTTTGGTGGGTTTGGTTTTTTGGTTTTTTTTTTCTTTGTTGTTGTTTTTTTTGGGTTGTGTGTGGGGTTTTGTTTGGTTGGGTTTTTGTTTGTTTGTTTGTTTGTTTGTTTCCATAGAATCAGAGGATTGTTCAGGTTGGAAAAGACCTCTAATATCACCGAGTCCAACCGTCATCCCAGCACTGCCATGGTCACCACTGAACCATGTCCCAAGACACCATCCTGCAGGGCTGGTGACTCCACCACTGCCTGGGCAGCCTGTGCCAGGGCCTGGCCACCACTTCGGTGAAGAAATCTTTCCTAATATCCAATCTAAACTGCCCCCAGTGCATTTGGAGGCCGTTTCTTCTTGTCCTGTCCCTGTTCCCTGGGAGCAGAGCCCAACTCCCCCCCGGCTGTCCCCTTCTGTCAGGGAGTTGTGCAGAGCCACAAAGTCCCCCCTGAGCCTCCTTTTCTCCAGGCTGAGCCCCTTTCCCAGCTCCCTCAGCCTCTCCTGGGGCTCCAGACCCTTCCTCAGCTCCGTTCCCCACTCTGGACATGCTCCAGCACTTGAGGTGTCTTTCTTTTCATGAGGGGCCCAAAACTGTACCCAGCATTTGAGGTGGGGCCCCACAAATACAGGGGGAAAACAGACTTTTAATAAACATTTCAGCCCATAGAATGTCCCTACACCAGTTTGGGGCTTCCCCCCAGCATTCCTGCAGCACAGAAGCTGTGAGAGATTGCCCCTGGATCGTAGGGATGTGCCTGCAGTCCCTGCCACAGAAACTGCCCATCCAAATGGGCTCAAACCAAATTCACCCCTCACAGCAGGGACAACAGCTCTGTGGTTGACCATCCCCACACTGGGGGAGACATGAACAAATGAGCAAAAAAGATCATTTTCATGCACTCTGCCCACTCCACCCACCCTATTTCCCTTATTGCCATCAAGGGGAGCCAGCCCTGATCAGTCTGGGGACATTTGGCTGTTTCCCACTGGTTTGAACCAGGGTCCCAAGCTCTGCTCCCTGCAGAGGGCCTGTAGTGGCACATGCAGGGGTGCACAGAGCAGATCTGGGCCCCTTGCGGCACTGTCCTCTATGGTGTCACTCCATGGTGTCCCTGCCAAGGGCTGGGGACTGGGCAGAGCCCTGTGCAAGAGCTGGCACCACCCCGGGGCCCCTCCAGACAAGAGCATGTTTGACATTCCCAGGAGGTTCTGATGTGGTTGCTCAACCAGGCTCCTTAAGGAGCCAGAGGTCAGGGCTGTGCCAGCCCACATGGGTGAGGGGTGGCTTTTCCTCCTGCTCCCCTGGCTGAGAGTTTAACCCTGGCTCACCAAGGGCCAGCACAAAGAGCTGTCACTCCCATGTCCCACGGTGTTCCTGGTGCTCCCAGAACCCTCCCTCTGGCCCTGGGTGACTGCTGCTGGGTGGGCCTCATCCTCTGTGGAGTCCTACCTGCTGCAGGTGCTCCCATGGGGCCTCCTTGAGATCCTGGGACCCCAGAGCTGCCTGGAAATGTCAAAGTGTGCCCTGAAATGTCTCCTTTCCAGGTGATGGCTTGGTCACTGATTACTTGGAGTCCACGGGTGTTGTTGGAGCCTGTGGTTACCATCACTGACCTGAGAGCAAAGCTGTTATTAATTACTCAAAATGCTGGATTCTGGCATATGCTCTGCCTTTCCAAGGACCTGCTGAAGCAGTGCTGTGTTCAATGGCATTGAAGCTTTCCACCAGCTGCAAGCAAATTTGGGGCCTTCTGGGTCTACTTGCCACCACCAAAGCTGGTGTGGGCCACAAGGGTGATGTGTGCCACGTGGCCACCACGTTCTGCTCCTCCCATCCCAGGGAGTTGTTGCAAGGGGAGGGAATGGATTACCAGCCTGGAAAACCCCAGGCCAAAATTACGGTCATGTGGGTAGGATAGGACCTTGTATCTTTACACCTGATGTATTTTCTTAGATGTAAGAAAGAAATGTTTTAGAAAGAGGGTGGGGAGGCCCTGGCACAGGGTGCTCAGAGAAGCTGTGGCTGCCCCATCCCTGCAAGCGTCCAAGGCCAGGCTGGACTTGGAGCAACCTGGTGTAGTGGAAGGGGTTGGGGCTAGATGGCCTTCCAGCCCAAACTGTTCTGTGATGCTGTGGAGGAAGGACTTTCCCTGAGCCCTGGGCAGAACCTGGCCTCCTGGAGACGTGGTTCTTGGGGTGCTGCAAGCCAGGGCTCCCAGTGCCAGCCTGCTCTGCCTGCCTGGCTGGGCTGTGCCTCCTGTGAAGCACAGGAACAGGTGAGCAAAGGACAGCTGGAACCACAGCTGGGGTTTGAGTGGGGGAGTGAGGAATAGGAGCAATCTTGGCTGTGCTGAAACCCCTGGCTGAGCTCAGGGGCTTAATGCTGTCCCAGGGCATGGGGAAGCATGAGGTTTTGGAGAGGGCACCCTGTGCTCTGTATGGACGGGGTGAGGCAGCTTCTCAGGACACTCAGGACTCAAACAGAGCAGATCAAACCCTGCTGCACCCCTGACGTGGGGCGAGCCCAGGATGGGGTTTGGCAATAACACAGGAGATGGTTCAGCACAGCCCCCAGCACTGCTCAGGGAGTCAGAGGATGGAGAGAACTCACAGAGTGGCCAGGTAAGTGTGGAACAGATGGAGCTGGTAGAAACTGAGATCAAAAGGCAGGAAACCTGCTTAACTGATCATAATCTGCATCAGACAGCTGAGCTGGAAAAACTCCCAGCACCTGTTGGAGAATCTGGGCGAGGTGACAACACCCCTGGCCCAGCTGTGATCCTGGTGCTGCTCCTGCATGCCTTGGGAGACCCTTGTGCAGCCCTTGGCCTGAGCCTGCACCAAGAGCTCTGCTCTGCACAGCAAACTGAAAGCGTGAGGGAAATGGTGTGTGTGTCCTGCTGTCCAGGGAGTGCAGGGAAACTGTCCAGGTGCAGTTTGCAAACCTTCAGCTTCTCCTGCCTGATGGCAGTGGGCAAGGAGGGGGATGCTGAATAAAGCTTGTCTCCCAACTCAAACCTCTATCAGTGTCTCCAGAGACACCATTAAAGGCAACAGTTTTACACCAAATTACCTGAGAAGGCAAAGTCCTAAACCTTGCATTGACCTGCAGGGAGCTTGCAGAAGCTCCACAGCCTCTCCAAGGGCCCAAGCACCATGTAGGGGTCCCAGAGAGAACACAATCTCCCCCAGAGCACCTGGCTGGGCAGGCTGGGGCATGAGGAGGGGCTGAACTGGCACTAGGAACAGGAGGATTTCTCTGCCAGGATGATCCAAATGCATCAGACGAAAGGACGTTACTTGAGATCTGCTCCTTTTCCTGCTGCTGAGCCGGGAAGCAGATTTGTTCCTGGTGCCAAGGGAGGGAAGTGAACAGGGAAGACCATTGGGCAGGGATTCAGCTGCATTTTGAGGACCATGGAGTGATGAAGGGGGAGGTCGTGCACACAGCCCTGAGCTGGGGAAGCTCAGGGAGCCCAGGCAAGCTCAGACTCATTCAGCAGGAAGATGGACCCTTTTTGCCCTGGATCTCACACTGGGTGATGTCAGGGCTTACGACATGGGCAGGCACAGACTGGGCAGATCCCAGCTCCTTCCCAGCCCTCACTGCCCCACTGGGTGTCCGATGCCCACGGGCCAAGGGCAGCTTTGGATACCTTGACAGTAATTCAAAATACTTCACAGAGTATTTCCATCTCCGTGCTTTACAATAAAATGTTTTTCCATCTTCTATTTCTCCCCCCAGATTTATCTGTTAAAAAGAAAACCTAATAAAACCCAAACATTATTTCGTTCTGCTTTCAGGAAGAAACATCCCAAGAATTCAAAATCCCCACCCTCTTGTAACAGAAGGCAATTGGGAAAACATCACTTGCAAATTGTGCTTGGAATCCCCCCTGCTAGGGAGAGGGGAGGTTTGGGTCGGATTTTGGGGAAAATTTCTTCCCTGGAAGGGTGGTCAGGCACTGGCACAGGCTGCCCAGGGAGGTTGTGGACTCACCATCCCTGGAGGTGTTCAAGAAACAACTACACATGGCACTTCATGATCCAGTTTAGTGGGCACAATGGGGTTTGATCAGAGGTTGGACTCAATGATCTTGGAGGTCTTTTCCAACCTTAATCATTCTATGACTCTGCTCTAGGGCTGTTGAGAAGGTGTTGGCTGAAGGTGGAGAGGAAAGCCAGCTGTGGAACGCTGTTAGCCGACCGTGCACCAAGCCATCAAGGTGTGTCCTCAGCAAGAAGAGCTTCGTGGTGCATGTTTGGAGCAAGCCCAGCCCTGCCCACAAAGGATGCACAGCCAGGACAGGGGCTCTGTTTATTTCAGGGTGGTTCCACCAGCGCTGTGTCTAACGGGGTGAACATTTGTGTGCAGCTGAAAGGCAAACTGTGCTCCCAGCGTCTGCCAGCTGCAGCTCCTCCGCACAGCTTGCTCTTCTGGCTCAGGATCTTGCACCTCTCAAAAGCCAAAGCTTCTTTCTGTGGGTGAAATCCACTTCCAGCACCCACTGCCCCCACTGCGCCGCCTCACCTTGCTCATCCCCAGGGTCCAAAGCTGCAGCCCCCAGGGGTTGGCTGATCACCCCCAGGGATGTTCATGCTGCTGCTCTGTGGCCTGGCAGCATCAGGAGAGGTTTTGGTGAAGGTGTCCCCGAGGCTGGTGCAGGAGAGGGCAGAGCAGGGAGCCACAAGCCCGGTGGGAGCCCCGCACTAGTGGCCTCCCCCCTCTGGCAGCTGGGAAGCGTAGAGAGCTAGTGTGTGATGGAGGAACTGGTACTGCTCGCTGGTCTGGATCATCCCTCCTCTGCAAGGGAAAGGCAGGGCTCACTGACACTCCACCAAACACAGAACCCTGTCCCCAGCTCTCTGCTCCCAGGGCACAAATATTCCCACTTCGCCCGCCGTGTCAAGATGCCTCTGAAACAGGCACCAGATCAGCCCAAAGCATAGAGGGGTTCAGAAGCATTGCTGGGCTGTTCAAAATGAGATTAGCAGTTGATTTGGTGCCAGTTTTCAGCTCCACTTCTTGAAAATTGGCCAGGTGGAGTGTTTCTGGACTTAGTGGCTGAGCCGGAAGGGAGGAGCAGATGATTGCCAGGTTCACAGCTCCTCCCCTCCCCTCCCCAGCCTAGCACTGGGAATTGTTTGCTCTCCACACACCTGCAATCCCCCAGCCACCCTTCTGGCTTCCACCAGAAACAGCCCCCATGCCCCCTTGGGCTGCCCATCCCCACGCCTCTGCCACACACACTGCCCTCCCACAGCCCTGCTCTCAGGCTGGGAACCCAGCAGGACCCTCCAAGGAGCCCCCCCTGCTCCGTGCACCCACCTGTCTATGCGGAGGCGGCACACGATCCCCAGGATGTCCACGTCCCCCTGGTCCCGCAGCTGCTGACACCCGATCCTGGTGGCGATGAAGCAGCCGGTGCGGCCGATGCCTGCGCTGCAGGACAGACACAGCCCTGCTGAGCAGCATCCCCCGCCTACACCTGCATCCTGCTCAGCTGGATGCACTCCTGGACTGCTCTGCTGTCATTTCTTCCTAGAGGGGTGCTGGGGTCCTGGCCCCCGCTGCCAGACCAAGCTTCTTAGCCAGGCACTAAAGGGCACGGGCTGGGGTCACTCTGCCGTGGCCAGGAGCTCTTGCTGTGCTGCACAGCCCGGCTGAGGCTGCTCTGGAAGCACAAAACCAGTCTGTGCCCCTCCTTGTGCAGTGCAGGGGGCTCTGCAGCCCCGGCCCCTCCCAGCTGGGCTCTAACCCCAGCACCAGCAGTGGTCTGCACTCAGCAGCGTATGCTGCTCTGTTCCACTCTCCCCAAATTCATTCAGCAAGGACAGAAAATAGGCAGAGGCCACCTCCTGCAGGAGGGCTGTCCTGAAACATGGCTTCACATCCAAGCCACAGGCCATGCTTGGGTCAGGTCTGAAAGGACCAACCATGGGGTCACCTGGTTCCATTTCCCTGCTCAAGCAGGATCTCCCAGAGCTGGAGCTGTGTGTGTACGGTGGGGCTGCTGGCTGGGTCCCAACTGCAGACCCCTCCTGCTCACGCCCTGCTGGACCCAGGTGCAGGGTTTGCCATGCTAATGCCACCAGCCTGCTGCCAGGACAGGAGCTGCCAGTTGACAACTGCTGTGGGGTGGCTGTGCCCTGGGGTTTGTGCACCACAGTGGGACCCATGCCTGGGGACCCACTTGGCATTTTCCCCTCAGGCATTTGCTGACTGACCCCGGGGAGAAGCACGGACAGGGCTCAGGTGAGGTGCAAGCTCTTACCTGCAGTGCACCACGATGGGCCCTGGGCTGGCTGCAGTCTGCAGAGCCTCCTCCACCTTGGACACCAGGTGCAGCAGGGGCTTGGCTGACTCGGGTGTTTGCTGGTCGGGCCAGGAAGGGAAGAGGATGTGCCTGACCTTGCGGCGTTCCTTCCCAAGCTTTTCCAGCACAGAACAGAGAGAGATGGGGATGTGAGAGCACGGGCCAGATGAACAGGGAGCTCAGCTCAAGCAGAGGCCAAGCAGCCCACACCCATCTCAGCCACTCTGCTCCTGAATCCCTCTCTGAGCCTCTGCCAGACATGAGGGAGAGACCCCTGGGCCAGAGACAATGGATGTGTCCCATCCCAGAAGATGAGGACAGGTGCAGAGTGTTCCAATTCTGTCACCAGAGTCCAGGCAAAGCAAGCAAGATCCTTTAGGCTGGTGTCAGCCCAGGGTGACTACAGAGAGCCCATGGGGCAGAGCCCAATGACACAGTGCAAAAACACTGGGCTGGGGGTGCTGCTCTGCCCAGCTGACCCCTTCTCCTCTGAACCCCAGGGCTGGGTCCTGCTCCTCCCAGCCTCTCCAGGCAGGAGAGATTCTGCAGACCCCTCCTCTGGAAGGGGGCTCCTGAGAATCATGAACCCTCCTCTTTGCTGTCACACAGCATTGCTATCCCACTAGAGATCTGTGGTGATTCATTTTTCCTGAATGATTGTTCTGTTCTCCCCCAAAATGTACAGTTCATTACTAAGTTGTTGTAAACCACCCCCTAAGCTGCCATTCACTGTAACCCAATTGTTACCCAACCCCTCCTGCCCTCAGTGCCCCATTGGGCCGAGCCTTGGCTCTGCCCCTGAGCTGGAAAGCTCTTTTAAACTGAGATACACGAGGTGGAAGGTCTCTTGCTCTTGGGCTTCTTGCTTTTGTCCCCTCTCCCTCTTGCTCCCTCCCTCCCCCTCTCTCCCTTTTCCCCCCTCTCTCCCTCCCCCTCTCTCCTGTGGGAGCCGTGCTGCTCCCCTCCGTGTGGGACCCCCAAATAAACCCCCAAATGTCCAATCCACACCCTCAGAAGCTGTGCTGTGTCCTGCCTGCCTGTGTGCTGCCGTGAGCTGCCACCTGCTGCCAAGAGAATCCTCCCTGAAAGCTCTGGTGAGGCTCCTGTACCTCACCTCCCTTCCTGGACCCAGAGAGACTTGCTGCCAGTTCTGCTGCAGCTGCTGGCCGGGCAGGAGGGAAAGCAGGAGAAAGCAACAGAGATCCCAGGGCTGTCAGGGGCACTGCTGGGCCCCCGGGTGCTCCCTCTCTGACCCCAGGATGGGGCTCAGACCCACCTGGATGGAGAGATCCCGGACCAGGTACTCCACGGACTCGCTCACGCCCTGCACGTGGATGGTGAAGGGGCCATAGGTGCCCTCCTTCTCGGGCCAGTAGTGGACACATTTCTGGAGAACAAGGCAGGTTTGGGGCTGTGGAGGTGCTCAAGGCACCCACTGGACATCTGAACTGTGCTTGAGTCAGTGCTCCTGGGAGGGGGCATCACCTTGTGGGCAGTAGGGGAGCAGGAAGGTGGGTGTAGAGTGATACAGAGGGAAAGCAAAGAAGGGATAGATCCCTACCCCTGCATCTGCTGCCCTGCACCCTCTCCCATGCCCTGTCCTGGCTTTCAGGCCCCAGGGATGCATCTCCCTGCTCAGCCCAGGAAGCTTCCAGACACAGCAGGGCCCAGGGCACAGAGAGGCTGTCAGCTGGGAGAGAAGGGAGCAAGGACATGGCCAGGAAAGAGTTTCCAGTTCTCAGTTTGCCCAGGCAGGTGCTGTTGGCTCCCATCCCAGAAGCAGAGGGCAGCAGTGCCCCTCTAGCCTCCCAGAGCTCTCCCCTGGGCTGGGAGCTCTCAGCCAGGGAATCCAGCCCAGGGGAGAACTCTGGGGGGCCAGAGGGGCACTGCTGCCCTCTGCTTCTGCCCCATCCCTGGGGGTTGCTCTAAACCCTTTATACTATTATCCAGCTGGTTAAGTGTGCCCAGAGCATGTGAGGAGGAAAACCTTTGCCAGACAGGGCCAAGGCTGCAGCCCTGGGGATCTCCCCCTCCACTTGTGATCCACCAGGGAATCCTCTGAGCCCAAAGCACAGTAAATGGGTGCACAGACCCCACGTTTGGCCCCACACAGCCCCCCAGTGTCACCAGTCCCCCAGTCCCGCTGTGCCCCCGGGGCAGTGGTACCTCCTTGCGCTCCTGCAGCTCGGTGATCATGACGATGAGGGGAGCCTGCTCCTGCCACACCATCTCCCAGAAGTCAGTCACCGTGTTCAGCATGGGGCCCTGCGTGGCAATGTACTCCCGGGGCCGCCCCGCGTAGCCCTGCGAGCACACGGCCCGTCAGGGCGCCTGGGGGGCCCTGGGGGCACCTGGGGGGCCCTGGGGACCCTGTCCCCACCCCACTCCAGCCCTCACCACGCTTTTCTCTTCTGTGGTGCAGAGGCTGAGCCACACGTGCTGTTTCCTACTAAACCTGTCCTGAAAGTGCTTTTACAGATCTGCTGGGGAAGCACTGGGAATCCTCCCCATCCCACTGGTCCCAGCATCCAGGAGCAAGCCCGTGCAGCTGGCCCTGTACACCCAAGTTCCTGCAAGCTTCCCCAGGCTATCAGAGTGACAACAGCCAGGGTGAGGGATGCCTTGGTGAGGCAAAGCTCACATAAGGAGCTGCACTCCTCACCGTGGGCATTTCCACAAGGACAAGCAGGAATCCCTGTTTGACAGCTCCAAGCATCCTCTGTCTCCAGACACTTCTCCTAGTATAAAATTGCCAAAGGTTTTGAAAGTCCAGGCCACCCCAGAAACCTGTTAATGGTTTGGTGTCATAAGAAGTTGCACTGGCCCAGCTAAGGGACAGGAATGTTTTCAGGAACATTTTGCAGAGCCCTATTTTCATGCCTTGAGATTATTTCTTTTTCCTAAGGAAACACAATTTTCCACTCAGGAGACCTGGAGGTGTCACCCTGGGAATTCCACCTTCCCTCCACACCCATGCTCAAAAATGGTTTCATGGAACACCACCAGCAGGAAGAGCATCAGTCCCAGCTGGGGTTGATGTGATCAAAACCCTGCAGAGCCCTCCCAGATTCCTGTGCCTACCAGGCACGCCCAGGCAGGCTGGGTTGCCAATTTTCTGATGTGCCTACAAATTCCTGCACTGCTACACCTTTGGAGAGGTAAGGGCAAGGAAGGGGTCAGGAAATAGCAGCTGCACACAGGGGTGTGTGGGCACAGGTGTGCTCAGTGTGCACACCTGTGTGTGCCACAGGGACGGGCAGGGCGTGTGCGTTGTCAGGTGAGACAGAGGGGATGCCACCACACCCCAGGGTGCAGGGACAGAGTGCCAGTGTCACCTGATGTGCAGCTGCCAGGCTGCCTCAGGAGGACACAGTTCCTCTGCTGTCCATGGTCAGACTGCTCCTGGACCTCCCAGCAGCTCTGGGCACAGAGCTCCTGCCTCAAAGCAGCTCTGACCCTCCCTGCCTGGTGCTGGTTGCTGCTGCCTGGATGGATCTCAGCCACAAGCACCATCAGAAAAGAACTGCTCCAAACTGCTCCACCCCACACCCTCCCAGCACCTCCCAGGGGTTTGTCTGTCACCCCAGACAGCACTTCTCGTGGGCTGCTTATTCTAAGTCCTGCTTTCCCTCATTGCCAAGCACTCACAGCACCCATGGCCCCACCTCTGCCCCCCAGTGCCCTGGCCAGTCCCAGGGGAAGGAAGGGTGCTGCAGTGGAATGAATTGCTCAGCAAGAGGCACAGCTGGCACCTGGCTCACTCCAGATCCCATCCTGGGAGAGACTGCAGGGATGGATATCAAAACCAAGCTGTCTAAGTAACACACTAGGGTATGGGGATTTCTCATTCCCTGGAAAGGAACCCCGCTGGGTGCCAAAAATAAACCACACCCCATCATGATTAGCTCTCTTCCTGGGAAATTGCACCAAGTTCCTTGAGCAGAGAGGAAATCCCAGGATCTGTGAGCTTTGAGGATCTCTGAGCTGCCATAATCTGCTGACACAGCTTTCCTCCCATGGCCTTGCCAGACAATGGGCCAGTGTGTGAGGAGGAGATGGAGAAGCCACTGCCAGGGACCCTTTTGGGGTGCTCAAACTGCCCAGGAGCCCAGAGCAGCTCCCTCATGAGACTTTCCCACCCACTGCTCCTAGGAACTGTGTATCTGCCCTGTGCAGAGGGAGCCACATCTCTCCAGCTCCAAAAGGGGTGGCCAGTTAAGTCTGCTGGCCCAGGGCAGCCACAGGAGGGCAGGTGACAGTCCCCAGCACGTGTGACCCAGTGTGGCACCTGCAGCCTTGGGAGCCCTGGGCTGCAGGCCCTGGCAGGACACTCACTGTGATGTAGTTGGCATTTATGTAGCTCTCCTCCTCCTGGCTCCCAGCCCTCCTGAGGCAGACCCGGCTCTCAGGATCTGGAAGATGTCACAGGTGTTACCTGGCAGGACTGATCCTGCCCATCCTCCCTGCCTGGACCTCAGGGGCTGGAGGCTGAGTCCTCCTGCTCTGTGCCATGCTCAGAGCTGCCTGCACCCTCCCTCAGGCCTGTTCTCGTCCCACTCCAGCCCCACTGCCCTGGCAGGGCACAGCCCAAACCTGCAGGTACCATAGTGAGCAGAGGGGCGACCCACCTGCTGTGATCCCCCAGGACATCCCCACAGAACCTGGCTGGAGCCCAGCTGAGCCCTTCCACAACACCCTCAGCCTTTACACCCTCAGGGCCACGCCCTTGGGACAGGTAAGGCCCCAGGAGTGCTGCACACCTGGGCAGGACACCCCAGGGAGCAGCTCCCCATGCACCCCCCAGCACTGTGTACACCCCTGGCACACTGCACCCAGCATGGCAGCAGCAGCAACAGCACCCAGGGGTGCCCACCCCAGTGCCAGGGCTGCTCTGAGTCACCCCTCACCCACAGGCAGATGGGAGGCAAAGGGAGACACGTACTGGGGAGAATGGTTTTGTATCTGTCCTTGAGAGCACGTCCAGGGATTTCCAGCTCCTCCGGACTGACAAAGTTGGGTGGGATTTTCTGCAGGGGGAGAAAACAGCCATGAGGAAAAGCCCAGCACTGCCACTTGTGTGCCCTGGTGGGGGCAGACCTGGCTGCTCAGCTGGGCAGAGCTGACCCAGGGACCCAGGGGCATCACCCCAGAGATGCCAGCTCCTGGGATGAGTCCTGTCTTTGCTCCAGCTGTGGTGGGACTCCTTCCAGAGAGGCAGCCCTGGGAGAAGAGCATGGCCTGGGAGGGCAGGGCAGGGCAAGGCTTTTGAGGGACCCCCATAGGACACAGTGCACCAAGGAGCAGGTGGCACCCGGGCACCCCTTCCCTGTCTGCCCACACCACCTGCCCTCCCACTGGGGCTGTGGGGCACAGCTGGGCTCAGAGCCTGATGTTCACCCCTGTCAGTCCCAGCACTGCCAGCCCCTGCCACCCCTCCTGTGGGGAGGGAGAGGGAATCATCGAACCGAAAACTCCTCCTGGAGCTGTGCCAGGCTCTGGGCGTGCTGCTGGAGCTCCTGTTTCCTCAGCATGTGGCTGGATGTCCTCAGAAACTTCAGCGTGATGTCCCGTGGCGTGCAGACAGGCTGGATGGGCTCCACGTTCCCCAGGGAGCTCATGTCCAGCACCAGGGATACATTGGAGCCCCTCCTGAAAGGCAAAGGGGTCCCTGGCTGACCTACTGCCACCCTGGGATTGAAGGACAGCCCATCCCACCCTATCATCAGTTAAAACCATCCCAAAACTGAGCAACAGCCAGATGGAGACCCCAGTAGACGGGGAGATTGAGGAATGAGGAACTAGCTGATCATTTTGCCTTTTTGCTGGGAAGCCCCTGAAGGACAGGGCTGAGGTTTGTCCTGGGCTGGGTGGGGGCCAGGGCTGCCTCCACGCTCAGACCTGGCACCTGCACGTGCTGGCAGGCAGAGGGCTGGCAGGAAGGAATGTCAGGGAACTCACCTCTCCTGCAGACGCACGTGTTTCTTGGCAGAGGGACTGGCCTTGTCCGGCTTGTCCATGTCCACTGCAGCTGCCCGGGCTGCCAGGCTGCCCCTATGAACTCTGGAGCACACCAAGCAGGCTTGGACCATGCTGCAGCAACCACGGAGCCCTCGTCCTGAAGCACAGCAGGGGCACACAGGGGGCCCTCAGCTCCTGGGAGATCATGGAGCCATCAGAGGAAAAGCAGCTGGAAAAGGAAAGTCAGATCTGAGAGATACCACAAGGCTGAGTGTCGCCCCTGATAGATGTCTGCAAGCAAGGGATGGGTTTGAAGTCCTCAGTTGTCCTGGAACCAGGAGCCCCAGCCCCTGTGTCCAGGCAGAGGGAGAGCTCCCAGCACATTCACCCTCGGGGGTGCCTGCAGCACTGCAGCCACACAGGCACCACTGGGGACCCTGGGCACGGCACCAAGGGCCACCTGCTTCCCCTGAGGGGAGGACACCCACTCTGTAGTGGCAGGGCTGGTTTGGGGGAGCCCCAGATGCTCTCCACTCCATGGAAGCACACGCCCTGTGTTTGCAGCCCTTCCCCAGCACATCCCCTGCTTTGTCCTAGGGACACGGTGGGGAAGAGCTGGAACGCCTGAGCACAGCAGTGCCCAGCAGGTGACACGAGGTGGCTGTAGCCACTGCACGGAGTCTGGTCATCTCCTGCTGCAGGGAGACACAGACCAGGCACCCTCAACAGCCTCATCATGGCTCTGGCAAGGGAGGGATGGTCTTGGGACAGCCTCCTCCATTGCAGGTCACAGCAGCTGTCAAGAGGAAACTGCTTTATCTGGGTGGCTGAGCAAAAGGCGCTGGGGCAGCCCAGCTGGGGAAGGTGCCAGACACCCTCTGTCACCGGCAATGGGGCAGCCCTTGGCAGGGCTGGGATGATGAAGGTGGTGCTGGTTCACCTCTGGGAACAGCTCCTCGTGGTGCAGGCAGCACCCTGGGATCCTGAGCTTCCTTCTCATCCCCAGCTTCCCCCATGAGGAGGAGACAGACCCACAGAGACAGGGAATGATGCAGAGTCAGAGCTCTTGGTGGGCAAGGAGTGGGATCCCAGGCAGCCCATCAGCTCTGGGTGGTCTTGTGAAGAGCCAGGGTCCTCATGGTGGTTGGGAACACAGCCAGGGCAGGAGCTGCTCCCCACGATTCCCGGCTGCCCAGTGGCTTTTCTGGGAGTGGCAATGCCACCACCGCCACTCACACCATCCCCACGCCCTGTGCAGGGTGTCCCGGTGTTCTCCATCCAGGCAGGCCAGGAGCAGGAGACATCCTGAGCAGAGACAGCCCCGGCTCCCATCCCAGCATCTGCCTGGCCAGGAAACACCTGGGAGATGCCCTGGCTGGCAGAGGGGCCCAGGGAGGTTCCTCAGCTGCAGGGAGAGCGCTCACATCACCTGCCCAGCATCCCAGCCCTGCCCGGCGCTGCCCATCCTCACTCACATCCCCGCCGCCCCCGGCAGCAGCCCGGCGGCTCTCCCGTGCCCCGGGCAGCCTGGCTGGGCTGGGGGCTGCCTACCTGCTGCCCTGCCTGGGGCTGTCGGTCCCGGCTCAGGCACCGCGCCTGCCGCTCTGACACCACGGTTTGAAAGTGTTCAGGAAGCTGCTTATCAAAGGAGCTGCTGCCTCTGCTGCTTCCTCTCCCTCCTGCTCCCCCACCCCGAGTGCCACCCACGCACATACCGGCCACAGCTCGCAGCTCGGCTCGGCCGGGCCGCCTGCACGCCCAGCCCCGCTCCCCGCACACCAGCCCTCGGCCTGCCACGGCCTGGCCTCCCCCAAAACCCGGCAGCGTCTCCTCAGGCCCCTCCGATGGAGCTGCCGGGCTGTGTGTTCCTGATGGCCGGCACTGTGCCACCCCGGTGCCAGCCCGGTGCCAGCAGGGCCGCTGGCGGGAGGCGTGAGGGGCAGGATGCTGCTCTGGGGGTAGCACAGCCCACCTGCCCCACAGGAAGCCAGAAGGAATCCTCCCGTGCCTGCTGTCCTGCCCAGGCCGTTCCCCATCCCGCTGTGCCCTGTGCCCAGTGCCTCCCACCCGCAGTGCCTGCCTGTGTGCAGCGTGCTCCTCGTGCCACCCCACTGTCCCCCAGCCCCTCCCCAGTGGGGACACCCCTCTGCACCCACGACCATCCCTGGGTACCTCAGGGTAAGACGGGTGGGCTCCCTCTCCCCAGCAGGGCAGAGCAGGGCTGTGTTTGTGGACCAAAGTCCCTGGGGCTGGCTCAGGTAGGCCAGGTCTGCCCCTGGGGCACTGCACATCCTTCCTGGTGCATCCCCACTGCTCTTCCTGTTTGCTCTTACCCGGGCTCTGCACGTTTCCTTCCTCCTCAGCCCCCACCCCGCTGTGCTGCAGCAGCTCCTGCTGCACCCCAACAGCCACACGGACCCCAAACACCTCTCCCATGCCGGCTCTGTGGGCTGCTCTGGCCAGAGGCACCCCAGCCCAGCTCACTGAGGTGACCGTGCTGTCCCTGGGCTGTGCCAGCACTGCCTCGCTGCAGCTCCTCCTGCAGCCTGCAGCCCTGACGGATTCTGCCTCAAGCTCCCCGCCACCAGCTGCTCCCGCCGAGCTGTTCTTGCTTTCAACAGTCTTCCACTGCTGCCTCACGCTTCTGGGCACAGCCAGCATTGTGTCCTGAGGACGCTGCCTTCTCTCGCGCTAGACGCTGCTTTCTCGGCAAAAGGCAGTTTCTCGCTTCTGGCAGCACTGCTATGGAAAAGCAGTAGAGAGAGCCAGCAGAGCTTCTGCTGGTGCTGCAAAAGCAGGGCGAACTCCCACTCAGCTCCAAAGTGATCCTGTGCTGGAAAAAGCAGGATTCTTGCTGCACAAGCACCTTGGCTTGCTGGAAGCAGAAGCAAGCACCAGTGTTTCTCTGCAGAGTGCCCAAACAGAGCACTAGCACGTACACGGCGAAAGAAGCAACCTGACGCTTCCTGCTCTCTCTACAGCTCTCGCTTGCAGACAGGGCATGTTTGGCGTGGATCTAGCCCCGGGAGCTGTGCACTGTGCTGGGGAAGTGCTACAAGTCTGCCTGAAGCTCCTCCTGCAGCCTGCAGCCCTGACGGCTTCTGCCTCAAGCTCCCCGCCACCAGCCCTGAGGGGAAGGTACAGAGCAGTCTCCTTTTCTTGGTTTGGAATGCAGGTGTCTGTCAAGGAAGGCGGGAATCTTCCCTGGAATGGACAATGTGACCCCTGCCCTCTGAATTATCGTAACTTTGAAATTACAGGGGTTTCAGGAAAGGTATAGGAACAGGAATAACAGTTCTGTACTAGTGTGTATGAAAACCAAACAATCACAGCAGCAGCAAGGACAAACAGAACCACAGACACAGTGACCCGGTACCACCAACCCAGTACCACAGAACCACAGCCGCACAGCCCCGGTACCATAGCCCCACTGACCCGGTACCACACCCCAGTGACCTGGTATCACAGCCCCGGTACCACAGCCCCAGTACCACAGCACCACAGCCCCGGTACCACAGCCCCGGTACCACAGCCCCCGGGCCCAGTACCACTGATCCGGTACCACAGCCCCGGTACCACAGCCCCCGGGCCCAGTACCACTGATCCGGTACCACAGCCCCGGTACCACAGCCCCCGGGCCCAGTACCACTGATCCGGTACCACAGCCCCGGTACCACAGCCCCCGGGCCCAGTACCACTGATCCGGTACCACAGCCCCGGTACCACAGCCCCCGGGCCCAGTACCACTGATCCGGTACCACAGCCCGGTACCACAGCCCCCGGGCCCAGTACCACTGATCCGGTACCACAGCCCCGGTACCACAGCCCCCGGGCCCAGTACCACTGATCCGGTACCACAGCCCCGGTACCACAGCCCCCGGGCCCAGTACCACTGATCCGGTACCACAGCCCCGGTACCACAGCCCCCGGGCCCAGTACCACTGATCCGGTACCACAGCCCCGGTACCACAGCCCCCGGGCCCAGTACCACTGATCCGGTACCACAGCCCCGGTACCACAGCCCCCGGGCCCGGTGCCGCTTTCCGCCTCTCCCGGCCGCCCTTTCCCGTTCGCTGCAGTTCCGGTCGCGGCCGCCAGGGGCGCTGGTGGCTCCCTGCCGGGCCGGGCGGCGCGCTGATTCTCCCGCGCCGGCAGGGGGCGCTGTAGCCGCGTCTCCCTCAGGCGGGGCTGGCGGGAGCGATGGCGGCGGGGATGGAGAAGGGGCTTCCCTCACAAACCCGTGGGCAGCGGGCCCGGTGCCCCTCGGGATGGCGAGATGGACTGTGTCAGGAACCCTGGAGCAGCGGCTGGAAGGGCGGGGGCGGACACACCCAGGGTGGCATACAAAATGTAACAGAAACTCTGCAGCCATAGCAGAGCCGCTGGGTGTCCTGGCGGGCAGGGGATGCTGGGTTCAAATGTAGTGAAAAAACCCACAGCAATGGCAAAGGGCATGGGTCGGGTCCTGGGTTTTTCCCCTGAGGCACCCCAGTAGAGGATGAGAGCCCTTTTCCAGTAATGTCAGGTGTTAATAAGGTCCCAGTTCAACTGCCATTCTTAGCAAAGGCTCATCCACAGCAAGGAAGAAGCTGAGAGGAAAGCCAAATTTATTTATTTACAATTTTTTTTTAATTTATATATACAAATTTTTTATTTATTTACAAAAAATTTGATGGGTGAAGGGATGGGTGTTAACGTCTTTGAAATGGGTCTTTATGTCTGTACTAACTTTGGGCGGCAGGTTTGTTGCAGAGCCCAGAGAGCTTGGCTCCTGAAACAGACAAGTGTCTGCACGAGCCTGAACTTTGGGGTAAAAGAACAGCTCCATATAATAAGGGGGGACATGTGGTAGGCGGTTTGGGAAGGCTGAACCTTCCTGGTACCTCAGCGAATGGGGAAAGAAGAGGGCAATGTGTGCCCGGGAGTTTAGGATGAAAAGAGGCTGTGGCCTCCAAAACTTGGGGAGATAAAACCCTGCGGGCGTGTGCCTCAGTGGACTCTCCCCCTTTATTCGAATAAAATTGCAGGAGTCCTCTGTCTTCTTTTTGGAAATAAACCTCTGGCGTTGTGGATTTTCCTCACAAAGCAGTACAGGGCTTGACTCTGTGGTGGCAGTGAGTTCTCCCCACAGTAGCAGCAACTCAACCGTTCCCTTCGGATCTGAGAGTGAGAGGGCAAGGAGCTGAAGCCAGCCCCTCAGCCCCCAGCCAAAATCTCGGGGTATCTCTGTCCTTCCCAAGAGACAATCCCTCAGCTAAGAGAGTAGCCAGCTGCACCCTTTCCCCCACCTTGGCCACTTCTTTTGTCTCTGAAGTACTGGTTGTTATCATCTCTTAGGCAACAGATGGGACAAAATTCCCTGAGAGAAAGAAAAAAACAAAGGAAAAATTCTAACTTCCAGCACTCCTGCTGCAGGTCTCTGGCAAAGGTCGCAGCCGATCTTTTGCAACCTCTTCCTCTGCCAGATGTCAAGCAGCAGAACTTGCCTCCCGGACAGGGATCTGCTCTGGGACCAGGCTCTGTGCAGGCAAGTCCTCTGCCCCAGAGGTGCTGGAAGAGCTCCTTAGAAAACAGGAAACCACGCAACCAGAAGAAGCAGTGAAACATTCCCTTATTCCGCGCTGTTTGTTGTTTTAGGCTCTCCCAGCCAAGTGGCTCAAGCTGAACTGCAGCACGGCTGATCCCTCTGAGCCTTGGGGCCGTTGCTCCAGGCCTTGCAGTGAGCCCAGCCTAACCCAACCCAGCCACCACCCACGAGAGATGCAGGACAGCGTGGCTTTGCAGCCCAGACGCCAAACGCGCTGCTAATGAGAGCCCAGGAGGGGACGAGGAGGCTCAGAAAGGCTTGATGCATCACTGTTACCAGTCTGCTCTCCCTCCCTTCCAGCAGCAGAGCATCTTTGCTTCCTGGTGTGTGGATGGCAAACTGAGGCAGGCAGGTGTGTTCCAGCTCAGATGTGAAAACAGCTTCTGACAGTGCTTGGGGTGTAGGGACCAGCCCTCCAAGTCTGGCATCTGGGCAGGTCTCCAAGCCTTACAGATGCTCCATGCCCCCAAACCCTCAAATCAGGATGTCCAATTCAATGGACACTTTGTTGGGGACTCCTGGAGAGACAAGGCTGAGCTCTGTGTCACTTTGGAAGACCTAGTGAATGGTCCCACTGACCCTAATCAAGCAGCAGAGGCTGTGGCTGAAAGGACAGACAAAATTGTCAGCAGGCAACAGGGGAGAGTGCTGATCCTGCATCCCTCTGCGATGCCTGACCCATGCTCCAGAACTGCAGCAGCTTCCAGGCGAGGCTGAGCATGTGCCAGCAGAGCCTTTGGCAATCAATGGCTGTGGGATCTGTGCCTGTGGCCAAGATGTGTCCCAAGAAGCAGCTACCGCTGGGATGTATGGCTGCCCACAGCAGCACCCTGGGGGGCAGCCAGGCTGTGCCAGCCCCAAATGTGCCTCAGCCTGAGGAGGGTGGTGTTGGGGCTCCCTGCAGCTGGGCTGGGGGAGCAGGACCCAGAAGGGGTCTCCCAGCTGCTCCTGTGAAGAAGCAGAGCTGCTTGTGCTGCGGGCTGGATGCAAAAAGCAGCAGGCACTGCTGAGTGTTGTGTTTGGCTTCAGGAGCTGCAGGAGATGCCAGGGAGAAGCTGAGGAGCTGTATAAGCAGGCACTGCCAAGGCTGCAGCCACACTGCAGGGACAGGAGCACCCCTGGGTGCCACACCACAGCTTCCCAGGACCACGGCAGTGCAAAGGCCTGTCCCCATGCCCTGGGACACTCAAAGGTGTCACAGCTACAGGAACAGGTGTGAAAAGCCTCAGTCCAGGGCTTGCTGCTGGATACAGTGGTGGTGGTGGTGGTGGTGGCAGTGGTGGCACTGACACAGGCCAGGGCACAGGGGAGATGGACAGCAGCTGGGCAGTAAGAGGGGACAATGCCCTGCCTGTGACCTGGGCTGCCAGGCAGATCTCCTTCCTACCCTGTGACATGAAAGATGTGCAAGCTTTGTGTTTACTCCTCTGAAAAAGAAACCTTCCTCCTGAAAACAAAACCTTTTGTGTGCAAATGCAGCCGTCTGCAGGTTTGTTTTTATACAGGAAACTTTGAACCAGAGGCTGGGGCTGGTTTCGTTTTGACTTGGGATTTTCAGCTCATGGCAGTATTTGGAAACTGAGCTACTTTCTACTTTCCAAATTTGGAGGCTGGGTTTTCACATCACTGCAGAATGTGGCAGCAGTGTCCAGGGCTTTCTATTGCTGTCCCTCTCCTTGTCTGCAGAAAGCTTAGCCCAGGCAGGGTGGGGATGGGTACCCTTTGGGGGAAGGCTGAATACCTTGAGTGGCAGCTGAAATGTGTGACCCTCCTTTGTGGGACTGGCAAGGGTTGGGTGCAGAACTCCTCTGTGCACTGCACAGCGTGCAGGAACCCACTGCTCCCATGCAAGGCTAAGCTGGGCTCATCCTGCCAGCCTCCAGCAAGGAGATGGGACCTGTGAGGTCCAGACCTTGCCCACAGCTGGGACTGGAAGAGACAGGAGTCCTCATACTCAGTGCCATGGCTACTGCACCTCCTCCTGGCGCATCCACCAAGATGGGAGTAGGAGCGCCTTGGGACCTGCTCCCAGCTCTCCTCCAAACCCACTGGCAAGACCCTTCTCCTTGTCCCCAGGTACCAGTGTCCCCTGTTCACCAGGGTGAGGATAAGTGTCATTCTGGACAAGCTCTTGGAATGCTCTGCACCTCCTGAGCCAATGCACCAGCTCCTTTCCACCCCCGCTGATGAGGGCCTGAGGGGTCAGGATGCCTTTGCTGCAGGATGGTGCCTGGTTTGATGGGGCTCCAGGCAGCAAAGCCTTTGGCAATCACAACCCACACACACCTTCAGGGCTGGTGCACGGGCTGGATGCCTGTGCTGATTTCATCACTGTCCTGAGGCCCTCCCTGTTCCTCTGCAGCAGCAGCAGCAGCACAAGGGGATGCTCAGCATGACCAAGGGTCCCCAGCATCTGGCTGAAACCACAGCACGTGGGACAAACTCTGGCAAGGTGCAGGGAGGAGTGAGCCATGCCCAACCCGCAGTGTTGGCACACAGCTCCTGCCCCCGGAGTGCAGACCCTTGCCCTCAAGGGGCCACAGGAGACATCCTTGTCCAGCTGATCCCTCCTCCCCAGCATCCTGCAGCTGGGAGCTGGGCGAGCCCAGGCGGGCCTTCCCGCCGGTCCAGCCCAGACTTGAACGTCAGGGCCGTGCACCAGCAGAGTAAACGGGTGAGTGTGAGCGTGCCAAGCTGACACCGCACGCGCCAGGTGCGCAGGAACGGGCTGTGGACCACGCCAGGGACACCCAACAGCTGAGGTATGGGCCCCATTCCTTGTCCCCCTCCCTATTCCCAGACTCCTGGGCAAAGCCAGGATGTGTGCGGTGGGGAAAGGAGCGCAGAGTTCCTGCGCCCTGGCACGGTGCAGGCAAATGTGATGCCACAGCCCCGGAGGCAGCAGGGGACAGGCAGCCTCTGAGCATGTCCAGATGCAGAGCCTGGCACTTGGTAGCTGTGCCTGTGCAGGGGGAATCCCATGCCTGGGCCCCTCACCATGGTGCGGCACAAGTGGGCACTGGGAGCTGCTTCACAGCTACTTCTCGGCTCTGTGTGCATGGCATCCTCATAGCATTGGGCACCCTTGCTGCCAGCCTGTGCTGGCACTGCATCACAGGGTGGGAGCAGTGCCCACAGGATTCCACGGGGCTGTTGGCGATGGGGTGGGTGATTCTGGAGCCAGGTGCTGTTCCAGCACTATTGCAGAAGGTCTGGGGCCGGCACTATCCCGGCAGCTCCCAGCCCTCTCCAGTGAGTGCTTGTTGCCCGGCCAGGGGAAGCGGAGCCTGCTCAGCCCCAGGGGCGGCACCCACGCCCCCGGGGATGCAGAGCAGGTCTGCCCGGCTCTGCCGGCTTTGGGCGTGCTCTGAGTCATCGCAGCCCTGCGCTCCCAGCTCTGCAAGGCGCCTGGCTCGTACCCGCAGGCATCTCGGGCTCAGCTGCCAGGGCTTCAGCAGCGGGTGGGGGGAACGAAGAGCATCACCCAGGTGATGGTAACAGAGTCATTCCTGCCACTCCTCGCTGTCCCCCAGCCTGGACAGCGTGGCTGTGCCCTGCCCTGCAGAGGGGTGACATCCCCCACTGCCTGCCTGCCCTCCCACCTCTGCAAAATGGGAAGAGCTCCAAGGTATCAAAGCGTGGGTCAGGAGGCAGCAGCAGCGCTGGCAGGGCTCCATGTGGGAATGATTAAACACTTGCCAGGGGCTGAAGAAGGAGCATCCCAGTGCTCTAGGGTTTAGGGTTGGAGAACCATGGCGTGTGAACCTTGCAAAGCAAGAGGTCCCATTGGCACCTGCATCCTCTGCAGATTCTGCCCTGGGAGCAGCCTGTTCCTCTTGTTCCTCCTTCGCAGCCCTGGGCAGCACTCAGCACCTCAGAGGGGAGAAACTGTGGCCTGGGGCAGTTCACAGTGCTGGTGGGCACTGGGAGGGACTGAGGGACAGGGACCAAAGGGTTGGTGTTGGCATGAGGCAGGATAGGAGCCCCAGAGCAGTTCCTAGCCCAATCCCAGTGGCATTAGTACCCCATATCATGGGGCCCTGGGCATATGTTGTTGTAGGGTGCCAGGGTGGATGCACAGAATCCTGCCCAGGGAGGGCTGGCAGAGCTCTCACAGAGACATCAGGGCTGCATGTCTAGACAGCAGCAGAGGCTCCTCTGTGCAGTGCCAGCATTGCCCACAGCACCAGGTCATGGCTGTGCCCTCTGAGTGACAGGTTGAGTTCCCTGTGGGAGTGTCCTCAGCTGTCCACTCTGCTGTCCAGCCTGCCCATCCTCACCCCAGCAGGTGCTTCCTGGGGAAGCCTTGATTCCCACCAGGTGTGCAGGACCATGCTCAAGTCTAGGAGATGCATTAGCAGGGGCAAACCCAATGCTGCCAGCTCCATGCCCAGGACACCTGGAGAGGAGGCCAGTGCACGGAGCACAAAGTGGTCACCCTGCTCTGCTCTGGGGTTAGCTCTGCTTGGGAGGACAGCCCAGAGCCTTTGCCAGGCAGGGCGTTTGTCACTGCACTGTGGCTATTGTCCCTCACCTCAGCATAAGCAAGACCTGACACCACAGTGACAGGCGTGCTGTCGGGGATCCTCTTTCCCATCTCTGCCCCTGGGTGATCCCCCGGGAGCCCGGGGCATGAGCAGTCCCGTGCTGAGGCTCTGCCCCTTGCCAGAGGCGGTGGCTTGGCTGCACAGCCCTGTCCCCTCCCAGCTCTGCAGCCGTCCCGGGCGGCGGGGCGTCCCCATCCCCCTGCGCCTTGCGGTAGCGCTCTCTGCTTCGCGGAAAATGTGATGACTCGGCAGCCCCTGAGTTTCCAGGCCTGGTTCCAGCTGCTGGGTGGAGAAACTTCTGCAGTTGTCTTTAGGTTTGGCACAGCTGAAGGCTTCACAGTCAGGGGAGACCGGAGGGGAGCTCTGGTATCCCCAGCTGAAGGAGGGCTCTCTCTCTCTGTGTCCATACCTGGGGTGGCACGGTATCGCTGAGGTGGCCGTGGGGAAGGCAGGGCTGGCACAGGATGAGCAGCCTCTGTCCCGTGCGGAGGCTGCTGAGCCCTGCGGCGCCAGGGACGGGGCCTGGGCTTGGCTCCCAGCAGTGCTTTGGGCTGTTTCCACTGCAGCCACAGCCCAAACTCCCTGAGCTGAGGGAGCACAGCCACTGGGACCTGAGGTTAAATAAGTGGGGCTGGTATACACACGTGTCCCCGTGGCAGGGGGTGACAGCTCGCTGTGCCACCAGGACATGCAGAGGCTGTGAAAGCTGCTGGGATGTCTCCTAGTCCATGTCAGAGGCCAATCCCATCCTGGTGGGCAGCAAGGCATTCCCCAAGCCCGTCCTCATGCTGAGTGAGGTTACCTCTCCTCCTGGTTGGGGAGGTGCAGGGCAGTGGCACAGCATGGCAGCAAGATCCGAGGGAACACTGTTCCAGAAATCCCTGCTTGGCTGCCCAGCCCAGAGACCAGAGCAGGTAGAACAGACCCTTTGCTCCTTGGACAAGCCAGTGTCCAGAGCAACTTCCTCAGAGGGGGAGTTGTGCCCCCATGCAGGGCTGCAGCAGCAAAGGTTGCGGCTGGAGGTAGAGATGGCTGGCTTTGCAGAGGCTGCTGCAGGGGCACCAAGGCTGTGCCCAGGCAGGTGCAGTAAGTGTGCATGGACTCAGATTGTCTCCAGCTGGGCCAGGCAGGCACAACCCAGCTGGAGTGTCCCAGGACTCCAGGGGCTGGGTTTGTCCTCTTGTTGACCTGGAGCTGCTCTTTGGTATGCTTTGAAGCTGCAGGAGCCCCACCTTGACTCTAGCCTGGGAAAACCTCCTGTCTGTGTCACCACTGCAGGGGACATTGCCTTTGACCCTGGGGCATGCAACATCTTTTTCCAGGGTTTTCCTTCAAAATCAAAGGCCCCTCCTGTCCCATGTCTCTGGATCACAATTCTCAGCCTAGCAAGGCCCTCCACCCTCACCTCCAGCCCCTGCTTCATCATCCAGGGGCTCCTCAAATTCAGCTCTTCCATCACCTGCCACACTCCAGGGACACCACAGTCCCCAGCACTGCTTGCACTGTCTGTATCCCAGGCACCCTCCAGGTGAGCCTCCAGGCTGCTCATGGCAGCAAACAGCCCCATGCTCCCCACCCACAGTGTGGTCACCTGTGCTGGCAGCCTGCAGCCCACAGTGGACCTGTGTGGGGACATCCACTGAAAGCCCCTTTGCAAACATGTTTTGGGGACCAGCCAGCTGTAACCTCCTTGATCCTGCCCTGGGCCCCAAGGTAAACCTGGCAAACCCTCACTGCAGCGAGGAGCTCCAGCCTCCTCCCAGCCAGCTGCAGCTGCCCAGCTCTGGAAAGGGGCCTTTAAAAACAGTCCCCAGCCCACTGGAGACGGCAGCAATCAGGCCCAAATCTCCCCCTGTCTCATTTCTGGGGAGGTACTCCATCTCAGGGGCTGGAGGACCTCACCCCAGTACCTGTGAGCACTCACCTTCCACCCAGGTCAGTGGGGGGTGGCCAGGCTGCCCATCAAGGTGATGTCCAGCAGCAGGGATGGGTATCCCCAGAGCTGGCTGTGGCACCAGTTGATGGGTCAGCCTCATCACCCCAGGTCCCAAATGCTTATCAGGGGATCTCTAAGAGCCACAGCTACCTGTGTTACCCTGGGCATCCATCACTTGAGCAGATGCACCCACGGCATTTTTGGCATTCAGCCCTTGGAGCTGTGGGAATTAAAGGTTAAAAATCTTGCCTGTGCTGGAGCCAAGGAATTGCCTTCTGCTGCCACCCTGATCTCTGTGTTCAGGGTGCAGGGGAAGGGTAGGTCTGGAGACAGAGTGACATGAGGAGGCTCTGGTGGTAGAGCTGTACCTTTCTGCTGGGGAACATCTGAGTCCCAGACAGAAGTGACAAACAAGCCCTCACTGCTGGGCTGAGCTGCAGGGCCAGGGCTCCTTTATTCTCAGCCCACTCCAGGCAGGGACCTCCAGGCAGAGACGTGACTGTGACCACGGACCCAGACTCCTGGCACCAGTCCCATTTGGCCAGGACCGGGGAAATTAACTATTGCCCATGCAAAGGGAAGGGGATTCAAGCTCACTGTTCCCTTTCTCAGCTGGCTCCATCAGCCTGGGGGTTGTCAGAAGAGTTGGAGTATGGACCTGGCGCTGGAGATGGGTCCTAGATGAGGTCCCCAGTGTCCCCCTCTCTTCTTAATTTCATGCATGAGTTGGAGCTTTCCCGTGTCTTTGTGCAGATACTGGGGCTGTTCTGTCTGTCACGGGTGCCACCAGACAAACTTCTGAGTCTTTTGTCAAGGGATTCTGGTGTTCTAGAAGACAGGTGGAGGATGTGTCCTACTGTGACAGCTCGGTGGCTCGCAGTAATGAGCAGAGCTTGAATCATCCCCATAGGTGGCCGTGCTGGCCACTGGGATAGACTCCCACGGCCACAAAGGCTGTGCTGGCTTCCAGACCGATGCATCACTGAACCCCTTCCAGCACCGTCCCAGATCTCCAGCGCTGATGTGAAGCCAATGGCATCTCCGCTCTGAATGAGAGCTGGCACTCTGCCACGCATTGCACAGACACCGCCGAGCTCGGCCCTGCACGCAGCCCGGGGGCACAGCCTGGTCCCGGGGCAACCCCCCAAAGTACAGCGCCTTCCCACCCGGGCACAGCTCGCTTCAGCCGCCCCCTCGGACGGGCAAAGCGTGCTTTGGGCACCTCTGTGCCCACGAGATGCCACGGCCCAGGAGCCTCTCAGAGTGTGCACTTCCCCCGCCGCAGCCTGCGGGCCGCCGGGCCACGGGACCGGCACAGAAGCACCTCAATCCCGGCACAGAAACACCCCAATCCCGGCACAGAAACACCCCAATCCCTGCCCTCGGCGGACCCAAACCCCCGCTCCGCAGCCGCACCTGCGCAGGAATTAAAGGGCACAGAGCTGAAGGGTGTCTGGTCTCCTCGGCACGGAGAGAGCCGAGGCTGCAGAGCACTCCACGGCCACGCTGGTGCCCTGGCTCCCTCCAGCACCCCAGCCCACCGCTGCGCCCTCCTTCCCTCCCTCCCTCCCCGCGCTGGGGCTGGTCCAGGCGCGCCCTCCCAGCCTGGGGCCGCCATCAGTCCAGTCCTGTCTCCTCCCCTCCCGCTCCTCCCGCCCCTCCCGCTCCGGCTCCCGGAGCTCCTGCTGATGCCAGGGCGGGCTCCAGGGCGGGCTCCAGCTCGGCAGAGCCCCCGCCGGAGCGAGGTTCCCCTGAGACCCCGGCCAGCAGCGAGCCTCCCACCCCCAGCCGGCAGCTCTGCCCGCAGCCGCTCTCTCCGGGCCAGCTGCGGAGTCACCGCAGAGGACACGGACCTGCGGGGACAACAGCAAATGCGCCCAGCGAGAGGCAGCCGCCACCGCTGGGCTTCTCCCGGGCCGGAGGCGAGCTCTGCCCCCGCCCAGGGACAGCGGGCACGGCCGAGGTGCCACGCGCTGGCCGGTCCCCATTGATGTCACCTTGTCACCCGCGCTCGGAAAGCATGTGGGGACACGGCTCCTGGCTGCCGTGGGACAAGGGGCTGGCTGGGGACAGCCACTGCTGAGAAACTGCCCCCGCACCCCAGCTTGTCATCCCTCTGATCTGCTGCCACCAGGTCCCCCATGAGGTCACTGCTGCTGCCGCTGCTGGTGCTGTGTGTGCCGCGGCTCCCAGGGACCCCGGCAGAGGTAAGCGCCTGACTCCCCAGCCCCCGCTTTGGCTCCGCGGCTCTTGGCTCCCAGCTCGCTGCCGCGAGGGGCTGCCCCGCCGGCGGAGGACTCGGCTGCGGGTGCCTCTGTCTGGCCGTGCAGCCGCGCCACATCAGCGGCGTTCGCCATCCCGAGCGGCGCTTCCCCCGCTGCCCCTCGCCCCTGGGCCCGCTGCCTGGGACCGCAGCGTGTCCCTGTTGCCGTGGCTGCGCCGCTCCTCGCCCCGCAGTGGCCCGGCTGCTGTTCCCAGGCGTCCCCAGCGGCTTCGCTCTCCTCTGCCAAAAGCCCCGCCATCGGTGGAGAGCCGGGACGAGTCCGCCCGCAGAGCCCAGGGAAAAGAACGCCGGGAAGATGATGGTTCTGCTGTGGCTTGTTGCAGGACAGGGAGTGGGCAGTAGACATTTCCTTTAACGCGGGGGGAACTGACGCCAGTCCAAAGCCGGGCACACCCTGCTGGGAGCAGGCTGTGAGAGAACGGGTGTCCCCGCTGCCGGGGAGGGTGCCAGGGGCTCCGGGGACTCTGTTCCTCCCGTGGGGGTGGCAGCTGGACTGAGGTCTGTGGTCCCTCCATCCTCTCCCCGTCATGGTGGGAAGAAGGTGTGCCCATAGCGGGAATGAGATTGCAGGGCCTGTCCAGACATCAATCCCTCCCTCTCTCTCCACATCTTCTGTGCCCTGCATGGTTTGGTGGCCTCTTCCCCTGTGGGCACAGCCCCGTGTTGATCTGCAGCCCCATATCCCATGCAAAAGGCCAGGGCAGCCCACAAGCTGCATCTGCCAAGTCTGTCTCTGCCTTGGCCAAGGGAGGTTTGAGAAGTGACCCAGGCTCTCCTAGGAAAAGGAGTCACAGATGCCATGTCAGGGTGGGACCTGTGCCTGGCAGCCCAACACCTGGCCTGGCCCAGGGCACCTCTCCCAGGTGTTGGTCTCAGCTCAGGCCCCCTCATCCTGCCCCTCTCTCACTTGACACCTTCAATCCCCCAGGGTGAGAGATGCAACCACACAGCACAGGCAGCGCTGGAGGGCCAGGATGCACGTGGTGAAAGAGGTGAGTCACAGGGATGAGGTTCCTAGGCTGAGGAGGGTGGGGTGGTCTCTGGCACCTGGAGCTGTGAGATGAGCAGATGTGCTGGACCAGGACTCTTGGAGTTAAGAGTAGCTTTGTAAATATTCTGCTTTAGGCTAACTACAGGCCCAAGAAAGGAGGAGAGTCAGTCCCATCCTTCTCCAGCAGCCAGCTGTAACAGGGACTGTGAGAGACTGACAAGGTTCCAGAGCTCGCTGCTTCTCCAGGTGGGCTCAGCAGCAGCACAGCCATAGGTGCCCTGCTCAGAGCCTTGGAGTTGCCTGGGTAGGATCAGAATCTGTAAGGGAACTCCAGGGCTGCTGTAGGCCTGGAGCCAGCACAGTGCCCACATGGCATCAGCCTGTGCCAGTGAGAAATCACCTGGATGATCCACAGGCACCTGCCAGGGCACCTGTCAGGGCATGAGGTGTATGTGCATGTGCTGGCTGTGATGTGGTTAGTGAGAACATGAGCAGTGCTGGGGTCAATGGGCCTCTGGCCCATTTTAGGTGCATTTGTGCTGCAGATGTGAGGAAGGTGGCAGAGGGAGGCAGGTAATGAAGCTGCTGGAAACCCAAGAGAAGCACAGAAACATGGGCTGAGAACTCATCCTTCAGGAGATAAGGAAGAGCTTGCAGTAACAAACCATCCCTGCCTGAACACCGGGCAGGACAATGACCTGTGGGTTGCCTTCAGGTCAGCAGTGCTGCTGCTCTGGGTGTCTGCTGACAGCGAGGGTAGCCCAGGGCAGCTGACCCAGGTGTAGACACCTCACCCATGGACACCTAGCTACATTTAGCTAACCCTTCCTGAGCTGTCTGATCCTAAATATGCACTTGAACTTCTCAGGGATGGCAATGAGAAGGCCTTTCCCAGGGGCACTACATCCATCTCATGTCCTCTGGTCCCTTTGCCCTCACCAGCAGGCTCCAAACCACAGCCTTGCATGGAACAGAAATTGCACATAGTTCTGAAAGTGTTCAGCTCTGGGTAGGACACACAGAGCTCCTGAGCAGTGCCAACAGTGTCCCTGCCCTGGGCTCACCCAGGCTGCTCCTCCCTGGCTGTGCAGAGGGTGCCCCATGGCAGACCCCTGGGGCACTCATTGTGCTTGGTTCATGCTGTCTCACTGTGCCAGATCCTGTGTAAGCCTGTCATAACACGTTGCACGTCATAAATTTTAAGTGCTAATTATTACACAAATGTCTTATTAGCACTAGAGCTGTTCTGGCATTTTCCAAAGGCTGAGAGCAATAGAAAGTTCATGGATGTGGCACCTGGGGACTTGGGTTAGTGCTGGACTTGGCAGTGCTGGGGGAACAGCCGGACTCAGTGATCCTAAAGGGCTTTTCCAACCTAAATGGTTCCGTGACTGGCAGCAAGGCTGAGGATGGGGGTGTGTAACAATCTGCTGGAGACATTGTGAGGCAGAGACGGACCCTGCCCTGGTCACACCACCAGCCTGGGCCTGACAGACAGGCTCTGCCTGGCTCCTGTTGTGTGGGTGACTCCTGAGCAGCTCTAAGGGCAGGAATTCAATAGCAGTTTCAGCCACTTGACCCACCAATTAGGCCAAGCCTTGTATGCCACTTCCCTGTCCCCAGACACTCTCCAGTGGGATGTCACAGCACCAGCCCCACAGCCCCAGCACACTGACCTTGCTGCTGCAGCATAACCAAGGCAGGCACATGCCTCAGCAGGGGCTGGGGCCAGTCTGCTCCCACATTGGCTCCATTATGCAGTGTCCCACTCTTCCCATGTCACCTCTGAACCGGGCAGGATGGGGGCGACTCATTGTCTGGATTCCCCCAAGCAGCCTTTGCCCCCTCCTCTGTCAGAGCCCACACAGAGGCAGAGACTATTGCAGGGAGCATAATGGCTCCCCTGCCATTCCCATCCTGCCCCCTAATTGGCCACTGTCTTGCTTCTCCATGGTGGACCCAGAGCCTTCAACATCTTTTGGGGGGACTCAAGCCAACCAAGGTGATGAGCAATGACTTATACCCAGCCAGGGAACTTCTCTGCCTTAAATCAGGACTCTCTGGACAAAGCACATGATGACCTGAAGCCTTCTGGTCCTTCTCCAGTGGAGCAGATGCTCCACACTTAGGAGCATCTCTTTGACAGCTTCCTTTGACCTGAGTCCGTGAAGGTTTCTGAACGTTTTTGTGTTTCCCAAAGGCTGTTCAGAGCCCTTGGGGTCAGGGTGGTGGCCAGTGCCTGGTGTACCCCAGCAAGGGTGGGTGGCCGGGAGCTGGCCCTGCAGGCTGGCACCCAGCACCACCAATCCCTGCTGAGAGTTTTGGATTTGCCTCTGCAGGTACTGTCCTCAATGTCAGTGTGAGTGACCACGACGGGTCGGACTCCCTCCTTCTGTCCTGGGGTGAGCCAGAGGGAGGTGCCAGGGGATATCTGCTCGCCCTCTCCTCCCTGGGGTCAGGCACGCTGCTGCAGAATGTGTCTGCTGGACCCAACACCACCAGCTTCTGGTTCCGTGGGCTGACCCCTGGCACGCGCTATGAGATCGAGGTGACAGCCACGCTGGCCTGCATGGACACCACCAGCCAGACCATCACAGCACAGACAAGTAAGGGCTCCCCACGACCTCAGTGCTCCTGCCAGTGGTTGTTGTGCTGTTTGGAGTTCTACTAGTTTGTGGGAGGTTGGGCTTTTCCTCACGTTCACAAGAACTAGGGTCCTTCCTGGGTCCCCAGAGTCTTAGGGGTCAGTCCCTCATCCTTGTGGAGGAAGGATCCTGTCCCTGCCCCTTGTATGGGGTGGGTCCATGCTTTATCTTCTCCTAGAATAATGGAGGTAATGATGGACCAGCCCGTGATGTGGCTTGCAGAGAACGGAGGGGTGGAAAATGTCATGCCTGGAGGTTAGAAATAGCTACAAGGAAGAAGCATCTGCTCCACAATTTTGGCACATCTCTGTCAATCACTGCTCACCCCAGGCCTTGCTCTGTGCCAAGGCTTGGAGAAGGGGACAGAGCTGGTGGGGATGGCAGCCCTTGCCTGCACCTCTCCAGAAGATCCTTGAGTGCAGGTGAAGGTGGGAAACCTAGCAAAGGAGAGTAGAGCTGGAGGGAGGAGATTGGACAGTGGAAGGGCTGGTGTCAGGCAGCAGTGGTGGACAACCCTGGTTGTCACAGAAAGGCAGGTGAGGTGGCAGGACCCACAGGGCCAGCAGGAATAGAGGACCTATCAGCAGGTGAGCTTGCAGGTGATGATAGCTTCACCTTTATGTGTTGGCCCTGACCAAGCCTCCCTGCTCAGTTCAGAGTAACAGCTGAGACTGATCCAAGGGGATGGTGCAGCGCATGGGAGGCTGGTGAATGGTGGGAGGTGTTTGGGGAATCCTTGCTGCAGCCCCTCTGCTCTGGAGACAGGCTGAGGGATCTGAGATTGTTCAGCCTGGAAAGGAGAAGGCTCCAGGGTGAACTTAAAATGCCTTTTAGTACGTAAAGGGGATTTGAAAATAGAGAAATATGGGCTTTTTACATGGGCAGATGGTGGTGGCAGGACAAGAGGGAAGAGTCTTAAACTGGCAGAGGAGAAGTTTAGATCAGATCTTAAGAAGAAATTCTTCCCTGTGAGGGTGGTGAAGCCCTGGCAAGGTTGCCCAGAGAAACTTTGGCTGCCCTATCCCTGGAAGTGCCCAAGGCCAGGCTGGACAGGGCTTGGAGCAACCTGGGATAGTGGAAGGTGTCCCTGCCCATGGCAGGGGGTGGGACCGGATGAGCTTTAGACCCTTCCAACCCAAACCATTTCAGGATTCTGTGAAGCTGGCAGGCAGCACCTCACCAGGCAAAGGCATCTTCCAGCAGCCCGTGAGCAGCGTGCCAGGTCCGGCACTCCCAGGCAGGCAGCCGGCAGCGCCTGTCCCTTGTCCCATGCAGGTCCCTCCCCTGTGCGCAACCTGAGCCTGAGCAGCGGCGGGAGCGGCGCTTCGCTGCGGGCGGCCTGGGCGCACGGGCACGGCGGGCGGGACGGGTACCGCCTGGCCCTGCGGCACAGCCACTCCCAGAGCCTGGTGAGGAACGTGTCCCTCCTGCCCGGCGCCTCCACCTTCCTCTTTGACGGGCTCCTGCCTGGCAGCGAGTATGCCCTGACGGTCAGCACACTGGCTGGCTCCAGCCAGGCCAGCACCAGTATCCACCAGTGGACAGGTAGGTGCCTCGGTTCCTGCAGCCCTGAGGGTCCTGCCAGGCTGGCACTGAATCCTCAGAGGGGAAACTGAGGCGAGGACAAAGACAAAGACGAAAGGCGCTCTTAGTCTCAGGAACAGCCCCACAGTTTAATGCAGAACCTGCACCTCAGAGTCCTGAGGAGAGAAGAGCCCGAGCAGGTGGCTCAGAGTGGTTTTGTGCCCTTTGGGAAAGGGAGGGGAGAGGTGAGGGGTCAATAGGGACTGACCCAGGGGGAGGTGAGGCACAGGTGGTGTCAGGGATTTCTGGGAAAGGTATTGAAACACAACATTTGTGTGGATCTATATATATATAACCCAAAACACCCAGTGCAAATATAACAAAACTACTTAGTGCAATACAACAGGTAGGGAGTGATGGATATGCCTGCCCAAGGAGGGAGGGGTGGTAGAAAGGGTTTGGCAGGAGGGATGCAGCACCTGTGCCGGGCTGGCAAGGGGAGGAGGTCTCCAAGCTTGTGTGTGGTGGGGAACAGCTGGAGTGTTTCACATCCCCACTGTGAGCCGAGTGCCTGGGCCGAGGGGAAAACTTTGCACCTTGGGCCTGCCTTGCAGCACCCATGGATTGGATTTGTCCGTTCCCAAGGGAGAGGGGCAGTCTGGGGATCCTGGATCTCTTGGCTGCTGAGAGCTGCAGGAGTGCTGCAGTACCCAGTCTGCCACCCCTCTGCTCTGCAGCCTGAAAGAACATGACAAGGTGGAGGGACCTCAAGGGCCCTCTGACCTGTGGGGACTGGGGGTGAGGCAGGCACAGGGACAGGACACCCAGGACACCTAGTCTCAAGAGTAGGTTGTGGATCAGAGGAGCAAAATCTGCCTTCTCACAGTTCCTGGTGAGGGTGGGCTCAGAGGTCCTGGGCAGGCTTGTGCCAGCAAGTGTGAGGCACAGATCAAGACCGGATCCTGCTTCGTGCCTTCTGGAATTTTGGCAGACTGCAGGCAGCCTGGGAGGGGGCACGGGAGGGACATCCCTCAGTAGACCCCTACCAGACCTTCAGCTCCCATGCCATAGAGAACAGCTGTGGGCACAGGGGCCCCTGGGGAGAGAGGAGGGTCCAGGGACCACCAGCCCCAGTGCTGAACCTTGCTGTGTCCTGCTCTTCCCCTCAGCTCCCTCCATCCCTACCCAGCTGAGGCTCAGCCCAGGGTCCAGCACCACCCTCATCGCCTCCTGGGCAGACGCTGCAGGGGCCGCCTCGCTCCACCTTGAGCTCCGCAACCTCCTCACCCAAAAGGTCAGCATGACCCTGTCAGCCAGGAGGGGCCTCACCAGCTACACCTTCCAGCATCTCCACCCTGGCACGCAGTACTGGCTGGGGCTCAGTGCCACAGCTGGGCCCCACACCGCAGTGGGGCCCAATGCCACTGCCTGGACATGTGAGTATGAACTTGGTGGCCCCGGCTTTCTCCCTGCCTCTGGTCCAGCCTCTGAATCCAAAGGTTTCCTGCCAAAGCCTTGGGTGCACAGGGTGATTTTGCTTGGACCTGACCGAAAGCTGCTCCAGGACCCAGCTGTGGGGCACTGCTGTAGTGGGGCCAGTGAACCCCTTCAGCAGGTGGATCCCCTGTGCTGGCCTGCTTCCCCCTGGGATACAGTGGGAGCAGCCTGTGGTCTCTCCCCTAGGAGGAGAATGGAAGGGCAGCAGATCCCACTGGTGTTCAGTGCTGCTGGGGCTTGGCTCTCATGTGCCTCAGGGCTGTACAAGGGCAGCAGAAAAAATGGGGCAAGAGGGCAGCAGTTGAGCTGGTTTGAACTGGAGGCCTCTGGGAGGGGCTTATAGAGGAATGAGAAAGAGTTTTTACATGGGCATCATTTTACAGTGATAGGACAAGGGGTGAATGGTTTTAAACTAAAAGAGGAGAGATTTAGATTAGATGTTAGGAAGGAATTCTTCCCTGTGAAGGTGGTGAGGCCCTGGCACGGGGTGTCCAGGGAGTGGCTGCCCCATCCCTGGGAGTGTCCATGGCCAGACTGGGCAAGGCTGGAGGGCTGGGATAGTGAAAGTGCCTCTGCCTATGGCAGGGGGATGGAATGAATGAGCTTCAAGGTCCTTTCAAATCCAAACCATTCCAAAATTCTGTGATTCTATGAAATGGATTTTTGGTGCTCTTTGATTACTCTCAAGGATATGTTGTAGTAGCACCTGATAACCTCATCCTAGTGGATTTCCCAACATGATGGGTGCTGTGCAAATACAGCCAAGGAATGCAGGAGCCTCTGGCAGATCAAAACAATGAGGGCAGCCCTCCCAGAAGCCACTATTGCACCATTCCCCCGCCCACTCTCTGCTGCGGTCTCAGGCTGATGAGGGCCCTGAAAGAAGGGGATTTTGCTGATGACACCAAGTCCATAGCCCAGTAAAATGTTCCAGTCCTGAACTTGCTCTCCCAGATGTTTCCAGGAAAACCTGGAGGGAAATGGAGAGGGCAGAACAGATTGACACTGAACACTAAGGTAGCATTGGCCCTCAAATGATGGAGGTGCCAAGCTGCAGCCTCAGAGCTGCTATGGCCAGTGACTTGTCCTGGCACTGGCCAAACACTGGTCATGTGTATGCTGGGAGGACCTGGGTGCCACCAGGTGTCAAGTGTCCAGCTCCTTCCTGCTCCACCTGCCAGCTCAGGAAGCTGGAGCCTGCTCCCTGCTGACTCTGCAGATGGGATTTTGGAAGGGCTCCAGAGCTCCAGCTGGTTTGTTTCTGCTCTGGAGTGAGGCTGATCCCTGCTATTGGTGTCTGCAGCTCTGACCTGCTCCGCTGAACAAATTTCCCCCATGCCAGATGCGTGAGCCAGGGGCGTCTGGCCAGGAGTTTGGTCCAGGCCAGTTCCTGGGAATATCAGCAAGCTCATGGTGGGATGTGAATGAAGTGGAGGGAGACTTTTAGGATATTTCTCAGCAAGGCTGCCAGCTTGTCTGGACTCTGTTAGTCTGGGAATGCTTGTGCTGGGGAGTGCAGATGGCTCGTTCCAAAAGGATGTCTAAGGCTGGACGCACCCTGCCAGGAATGAGGCTCGGGAGAGTAAGGGGTACAGAGTACCCCATAACCCTGACTCACACAATCCTATTCCCTTCCAGACCCCCTGAGCCCTGGCAATGTGACCCTGAGCAGTGCAGAGGAGCAGAACTCCTTACAGGCTCGCTGGAGTGTCCCAGGGGGACAGAGGGACTTCTACCTGGTGACACTGCGAGAGGGAGAGGACAGCGTTCCAACGAGGAACATCTCTGTTGGTGGGGACAACGATCACGTCACCTTCCACGGGCCTGAGCCCTGGCCAGCAGTACTCTGTCCAGGTGGTGGTGGTGGCAGGGCCCTACAGGGCATCAGCTCACAGCACAGCAGCCTGGACAGGTGAGCAGAAAGCCCGTGTGTGGCCCTTGAGGCTGTTCCTGCTGCATGATGAAGGGGCTGCTGCCTGGAGGGGGCTGGGGGTGAGGCAGGCACAGGGACAGGGCACCCAGGACACCTGGTCTCAAGAGCAGGTTATGGAATAGAGCAGCAAAATTTGCCTCCTCACAGTTCCTGGTGAGGGTGGGCTCAGAGGTCCTGGGCAGGCTTGTGCCAGCAAGTGTGAGGCACAGATCAAGACCAGATCCTGCTTCGTGCCTCCTGGACTGTTTGGCAGGCTGCAGGCAGCTTCCTCCCTTCCCCTGTGGATGGGTGGGCAGGGGAACACCACCAGCCCCTCCAGAGAGGGCATCTCCCTGTGTTCAGTCTCTCCTGGGTGACTTGTGGAGCCACAGTTGGTGCTGTCCCAGAGCTGCCACTCTGGGAAGGGACGATTGGAGCTGTACAGAGTGTGGGGAGGTACCCACCCAACCCATGGTGCTGGGGCACTTAGAGCTCTCCCTGCAGCCCCTTCTGCCCCTGTGTGGGATGGAGACAATTGCAGTGTCACAGAATCACAGAACTGTTAGGGTTGGAAGGGACCTCTGGAGATCATCTAGTCCAACCCCACAGCTCTAGGGTCACTTAGAACAATTTGAAAAGCAGAAAATATCTCATGAAAGTAATCTTCCTGTCTGATGCACTGCCCCGTCGTGCTCTCCTTGTCCCTTGCAGAACCACAAGCACCATCTGGTGTGAGCCTGTCCAGCCAGGGTAGCCCCCACAGCCTGCTGGCCACCTGGGAGGAGGCGACAGGGGAGGGCTATCTGCTGGTCCTCAGGCTTGCAGAGCATCCTGTGAAGAACAGCTCCTTGCTCAGGGGTGTCACGAGCTTCATCTACGAGGGCCTCCACCCTGGGACCCTCTACACCTTTGAGATCAGCACTGTGGCTGGTCCCTACACATCCTCACCCCGGTGCATCTCCAACTGGACATGTGAGTGCCACAGCCCCGGGTTCCCACTGGATCCTGCCCTTCCCCCTGATGTCATACCTCAGGGCACTGACAGCACACATCTTCTACAGCTTCATCCAATAACTGGGCAAAAGGCTCAGGAGGAGGCTGAAGTGCTGCTGGATGTGTCTGACCCTGCTCTGTTTCCCAGTCACCAGGCACAAGGGGCAGCTGAGCCCAGTGCCCTTCTCCTCCTCCTCATCCCACCCTCCTGTGGCACTGCTCAGGCTGCCACTGCCTTGAGCCACCCCCTCCACCACCCACCACCTCCTCCAGCACCAGAACATTTTTTTCTCTGGGCTGGTTTGAACTGTGCTGGCCCAGTCCCTGCCAAAGTGGTGTGTGGGTATCAGCAGGGGTGACAGTGGTCAAAGCACCTGGGTAGGGACTCCTGCCCCAGCACATTTGGAGTTGCATTTCTGCCAGGTGATTCTAGACCTTTCCTTTTCTAGACCCTTTGCCCCCAGAGCAGCTGACCCTCAGCAATGGGGGCCACAGCACCTCTCTGCAAGCCTCCTGGAGAGCAGTTTCCTCTGGCAGCACTGGCTACACAGGCACCCTCTGGGAAACCCAGTCCCAGGAGCAGGTCAGGAATGTGACTGTGGGGAGTGACTGGACGAATGTCACCTTGGAGAACCTGGTCCCTGGGCGACAGTACACGCTGGAGATGGCTGCTGTGGCTGGGCCTTACAGATCCCCTGTGCGATCAGCCACCGACTGGACGTGTGAGTGTGGCAGTCCTACCTCACCCTACTGCAGGTCACAACCACCACCTGCCCACGGGAGCAGAATGCTCACAGCCTGAGAGTGGCCCGTGTGTGGGGAAGTGGGGAATCAGAGACAGGGGCACACAGACAGACAGAATGGGCTGTCAGCTGGAGCCACATCCAGCCGTGTTGGAGGTAAAAGGGTCTGCAGTGCAGGAGAAACCCATCACGGAACAGAAAACATTTCCAATGTCACCCAGGGGAAGGTGGGGACCCACTCCCATGTCTGTCGTGGAGCAAGAGCTCCGGCTGCTCTGGGTTTGGTGTGCTGACTCCTGACCTAACCCCAGCAGGTGCAGACAGTGGAGGGTGCCCAGGACAAGTGGGTGCAGCCTGCCCACCACACCACACCACACCACACCACACCACACCACAGCCCTCCTCTCACTGCCTGGGTGTCTCTTGTCTCTCAGACCCCCTGGCTCCGGCCGGCGTGACGCTGACCAACACCCGGCACCCACTGGGGCTCTCAGCCTTCTGGGACAAGGCTGCTGGTGATGTGGACCAGTTCCACCTGCAGCTCTACAGCAAGAGCCATGCAGCACAGAGGAACGTCTCAGTGGGGCCAAACACCCACAACTTCACATTCCTGGGGCTGTCCCCTGGCACTCAGTACTTCCTGAAGGTGACTTGTTGTCCTCAGCTGGTGAAGGGGGGTCCGTAGGGCTTGGACCCCCAAGGAGAGCCGAGCCACCCCAGAAAGTATCTCCTCTGAGACACTCCCTAGGGGGTTGAAGGCGCTCCTCTCAGCTGGGGGTAGCTAGCTCACAGGAGGGCAAGTATCCAGCTCTCAGTGATTTCAGCTGGTGATTCCAGCCTTTGCCTCCTGTGCAGCTTCGCTTTCCCCTTGGAGCCGGCTCCGGGTGTAGAGAGAGTGAGGGCCCGTCTCAGCAGATTCCACAGAAGCAGCTTTATTGTGGGGGCTTCCGCGAAGGGGCTGAGGGAAGGACCCTCCTCGGGATGATTTTCTAGGGGGTTTTATAGGGGGCTAGGTGGGAGGGGGGAAGGGTACAAAACCAATCAGTTACCATGAATCTACAAAAGATCCCGAGGGTGTGTGTGGGAGTCCCTGGAAAGTCGCCGTGAGCTGGGGGTTATATCTCAGTGTCTGGGTGGAGTTGCACAATATCTTCTTAACTCCTCAGTAAGGGCTGCCTCCAAGGCAGAGTCATTGGGGCTCCGCCCACCCCCACAACTCCCCCGTTTATATTCAGTAAAAAGGCCTCTCCAGCCGCTTTTTTAAAGCAGCGTAGTAGGCATGAGACCATGAGTAGCACGATAAGAGTTAGCTTTGTGGTGAGAGGGAAGGGATTTTGGGGTTTAGGAAGGGCTGGCAGGGGTTGAGGGAGGGGAATATATTGGGGTAAAAGGGGTGTCAACGCATGGACCGAGGGTCAGCCTTTTGGTCAGACTATGTCTGGCTTATGGTTTGATTTTTTCTGGGTGTCTTGCTGGGCTCTGTTTCGTCTGCTGACGGGTGACAGGACGGTTTCGTTTCTGATCTGTGGTCATTCTGCGGCGTCTCCGTCTCCATGCCGAGCTGGTCTGGTTTTGGGGAGGTCTTGTCTTTATGTTTGAAGAACCTCCTCTTCTGCCTTTTCCTATCATGACTGGGAAGGCTGTGATATTTTGGGCGATCTCCCAATCACCTGCTTGTGTTGCCTGTCTGCGTGTTTGTACCCAGTGGTCGTCAAGTTCTGGGTCTGAATCAGATGTGCTGCTGCTATCTGTAGATGGATAAACTGCAGAAGGGTGATATTGGGCGGGAGGGACCTTTGCACGGCGATTTCGGGATGCCGGCTTTGCTTTAGGCAGGGGAGGGGGGGTGGAGGGTCGGGGGTGTTGGGGGGGATGGGAAGGGAGGGTGTCGGGGCGGTGGGGGAGGTCCGTGGAGCAGCAGCATGTCTGATGTCGAGGGGGAGGGGGGGGAAGGGGGTGGCAGCAGCCGTCTGCAGCCGCCGCGGTCTCCGGGGAGGGCGGGGGAGGGATGGGTGCTTGCGGGGTGCCGCGCTCGGGGGGTTCGGGGGCGGCGGGGGCGGCAGCTCCGAGCCGTAGGCGGGGGGCGGCAGGGGAGGCGCCGCAGTGTTGCTGGAGGAGCTAATGGGTGGGTCATTAGCGTATGAAAAAACCGGGGGGTGGTGTTGATTGATTGTGTGCCTGCTCCTCAGAGCAGGGAAAACAGGTTTGGCCGGGGGGAAGAGGGGGGGGGGGCGTGGTCTCGGCGCGGTCTTTTTGAATTGCTACTGTTTTTTACAGTAGTATGGAAAAGAGGGTAGAAAATAGCAACAGAAAGATTTCCAGCTGCCTGTGTTTTATAAAGAAGTTTTCCAACCTCATCCCAGAAGGAATTAGAGGATAGAGAATCTATCGTTAAATTAGGAAAAGAGCTAGTTAACCACAAGGTAAAACGCCTTAAAGTTTTTTTTGAAAAGTTTTTCTTAGGTAGGTTTTGAAGGAGTATGCTTTTAAGGGAGGGGTATATCTCTCTCTCAGCAGGGGAGGGTTTAGCAAGCCTATTCCCCATGCTTTAAAAGTTTCTTTGTCCCACCCAGCAGAAAAAAGAGAAAGAAAAAGGGGAGAAAAAAATATAAAAAGGACGCGAAAAAAGAAACAAAGTAGCGCTTTATACTTACAACTCCAACTTGGCGTCCGGGGTCTGCTGGGGGGTTTTGGCCGGTCGAAATCCCTCCTCAGGGAAGCTGTCGGGGGAGGGTCGGGATTTGTCCCCGTGGCCGAGGCTGCTGCTAAAAACGGAGCAATCTCTGGTCGAGGGAGGCCCGCGGACTGGCTGGTTCGGCCCTTGAGAAAGGGCGCAGCTCTTCCCCTGGCCTGTGGGGTCCAGAATCCAGAGGTAGTTCGGGCGCCAGTTGTTGTCCTCAGCTGGTGAAGGGGGGTCCGTCGGGCTTGGACCCCCCAGGAGAGCCGAGCCACCCCAGAAAGTATCTCCTCTGAGACACTCCCTAGGGGGTGGAGGGCGCTCCTCTCAGCTGGGAGTTTCTAGCTCACAGGAGGGCAAGTATCCAGCTCTCAGTGATTTCAGCTGGTGATTCCAGCCTTTGCCTCCTGTGCAGCTTCGCTTTCCCCTTGTAGCCGGCTTCGGGTATAGAGAGAGTGAGGGCCCGTCTCAGCAGATTCCACAGAAGCAGCTTTATTGTGGGGGCTTCCGCGAAGGGGCTGAGGGAAGGACCCTCCTCGGGATGATTTTCTAGGGGGTTTTATAGGGGGCTAGGTGGGAGGGGGGAAGGGTACAAAACCAATCAGTTACAATGAATCTACAAAAGATCCCGAGGGTGTGTGTGGGAGTCCCTGGAAAGTCGCCGTGAGCTGGGGGTAGCTTTGTTATCTCAGTGTCTGGGTGGGGTTGCACAATATCTTCTTAACTCCTCAGTGAGGGCTGCCTCCAAGGCAGAGTCATTGGGGCTCCGTCCACCCCCACAGTGACTGTCCTCGCTGGCCCATACAGATCCTCGTCACACTTTGCCACTGAGTGGACATGTGAGTCAGAAGTATTCCCAGTTTCTTGCAGGGATGGGACATCCTTGGCACTGCCTGCAAGAGTGGCAGTGACACAAACTTGTCTGGGGGGAGGGAGGGCTCTGGTGAGACCTGTGTGCTCCTTGTCCTGGAAGACAGAGCACGTGTCATAGGTTGGGTGCTTTGTGCTCAGCCCCAAAAGACCCTTTTCCCCAGATTAGGTTTTCCCCAGTCAGGTTGAACCTTCTGCCTAGACCACTGGTGATCTCAAGGTCAGCCAGGGACTGGTGGGAGAGGGATGTGAGAGAGGAAGCGCAGAGACCTGTACAGGCTTGCTGCTCCCTGTCTGTGGAGCAGAGCAGCCCACTGGGAGCTGAGTGCTCTCAGCACCTGCCTGCCAGCAGCACCCTGGGGGCACGCACAGGCAGCTTCCACGTCCCTCAGGAGAACAGGAGATCTGGTGGTCAGGTGCCCCCACTTTTCTTTCAGCCCTGTGCAGGGGTGCAGGCTGTGCCCTGGCTCCTCCACTACCTCATGGGTCTCCATCCTCTGCTTTCCTCCAGATCCACTGTCCCTGGCTAACGTGAGTGTGCAGCCTGGCCGGAAACCCCAGGAGCTGCACGTGAGCTGGGTGGAGTCCGGAGGTGGCAGAGATCACTTGGTACAGCTCTCAGCGGCCGAGTCCCTGTCCATCATCAGG
Source organism: Phylloscopus whistleri (assembly GCA_017589585.1). NCBI lineage: Eukaryota > Metazoa > Chordata > Aves > Passeriformes > Phylloscopidae > Phylloscopus > Phylloscopus whistleri. The sequence goes on along the minus strand of JADMLD010000105.1, from coordinate 1,346,492 downwards.
AATGTGTCTGTCCCCCGTGGAGTCACCCAGCTGGACCTGGAGGGGCTGGTGCCAGGGTCCCGGTACCGCGTGGAGATCATTTCCCAGGCTGGGCCTCATCGCATCTCCTCTCAGACTGCCATCGGCCACACTGGTAGAACACAGCTCCCCTGCTCCCACCAGCCTTAGACATTGTGTGGATGCCCACAGTCTTCCAGCTCCCAGCTTCACTCCCAAACTAGAGTCACTTCTGAGCACCCCAGGTTTGTCCCCAGTGACGCTGTTTCTCTCCCGCAGTCCCGCTGCCTCCTCGTTCCCTGTCTGCCAGCCCTGTCAGCAAGGCCCGGGCTCTGGCTGTGCACTGGGAGGCTGCTCCTGGGCAGAGGGATGGATACCTGCTCAGCCTGCTCCAGGAGGGCTCTTCTGCACCGCCAAGGAGCCTGGAAGCAGGGAAGGACAGCACCAATGTCACTGTGCCACAGCTGGAACCAGGAACATGCTACCTTGTTAGGATCTGGGCAGTGGCTGGACCCTACCACTCCCTCCCTGAAAACATCACTGGCTGCACAGGTCAGCATCTGTGACACCCACGGGTAATGGGATCAATGCTGGCACCTGGGGAGAGGAAATGAGAGGAGAGGAAAGGAGGGAAGGACAAGGGCACCCTGGCCTGGTTCCTGGTGAAGCTGGCCTGTGGTCACATCCTGCCTCTCACAGCCTCCTTGTACGAAGATGTCTGCTTGTTCAGAAGTGGATCTTTTCCTCTCTGACTCATGTGCCTTGTTTTTCTTTGCAGTTCCTGCTGCACCGACAAACCTGAGCCTTACCAACCCAGGCAGCTCCTCAGAGCTTTACACATCCTGGAACAAGCCCCGTGGCAGGAGGGACCACTACCACGTTACTCTGTATAGCCTCAGCAACCAAAGCAGGATTCAGGTCCAGACCTTGAGTCCAGATGCCCTGAACATCACCTGGACTCACCTGGAAGCAGGCAGCAAGTTTGCTGTGCAGGTCACTGCTGTGAAAGGCTCATTAGAAGCCTCTTCCATCAACGTCACCCAGTGGACATGTGAGTCTGACTGGTTGGGTTGGGCACAGTGCCCCACTGTGAGCCTCCACCTGAGCCTTCTAGGGCACCCACTGCCACCTTCCCCATCCCAAGCCATGCCCACATCTTCTAAATGATGGTCTCACCTTTCTGGTCACTGCCCTCACTCCATCCTTGGCACAGAGCCAATCCCCATCCACCCCAGAGGCTCTGATTATCTCCCCTGCCAGATCCAGCTGCAGACCCCAGGGATGATATGCTCGGAGTCATGTGCCCTGCCTGGCCCTTTGTGCCCAGGCTTCTCTCCAGAGGATCTCTGTGGTCCAGCCTGCCCACTGCCTGGAGGAACCCTGGGCACAGCAGCCAGCTCTCAGCACTGAGCCAGGAGGGCTAACTGTCTCCCCGTTGCTTTCCAGATCCCTTGGTCCCTGTCAACCTCACCCTGGGCAGCCCCTCAGCCTCAGTGCTGGTGGTGTCCTGGGCAGTGGTGGGTGGAGGGGCAGAAGGCTTCGTGGTGGATGTCACTGAGGCAGCGTCCGGCGCTCCTGTCGGGCACACGGAGCTGGGTGCTGCTGCCAGGAGTCACATCCTGAGGAGGCTGAGCCCTGGCACCTGCTACAGCGTGGCAGTGAGGGCCACAGCTGGGCCCTTCCACGCCAGCACCTCCAACCTCACCCACTGCACACGTGAGTGTGATGCTCTCCTTGCAGCCAGGTGTTCTTCACCAGATCTCCCCTTCCCAGTTCAGTCAGAGACCATACTGGTGCAGCTGTCCTGCTTACCTCTGCCACCCATGCACGTACCCAGTGCTTGTTCTCTGCTGGATGCAGCATGAGGAGTCTGTGCCTGATCCTGTGCCACACCCCATCCCTGGTAGCCATCCACAACCATCCACAGTCTCAGGCAGCAGCCAGGGAGGAATCGGCTGCCACAAAGTCACAGCCAGCCTGCGGGACCCCGCTGCTGACCCAGCTCCTGCAGCACAGGCTCAGCGCAGACGTGGGGCATCTCCTTGTGCTGAGCCCAGATGTGGCTGCTGGCAGTGACTTCTGTGTTTCCTCCCCAGGCCCGCTGCCCCCGGGCGCCGTGCGCTGGCTGAGCTCGGGGCACCCCGACAGGCTGAGCGTGGCCTGGGGGGCCCCGGCCGGGGGCAGGGATGGGTACACACTGACCCTGTACCACGCACGGCTGGGCACCGTGGCAGCTACAGCCTCGCTTGGGAGAGACAGCCACAACTTCACCTTCACGGGACTGGCCCCAGGACACGAGTACTCCCTGGAAGCCACTGCCACAGCTGGACAGTACCAGGCAGCAGCACCCAAAATCAGTGGCTGGACACGTGAGTACCTGAAGCAGTGTCCTCTGCAGAGGGGGTAGGAAATGTGACACCACTGGGCTGTCCTGAGGAGAGTTGGGAGGTTCACAGGGGAGCTGGTGGCTTTGGAAATGTGCACACAGCTCTGCACAGGTGTGACACACAGCAGTTAGTGCAGGGGCACGCTGCTGGCTGCATGGCACTGGTGTGTTCAACTGTAGGCTTGCACAAGGACATGCTGATGAAACAGGGCTGCCCAATGTGCCTGTGCTGGGACATTCCCTGCCTGTGCTGACCCACCTCCTTGTGTACAGGAGCACAGATATGTACAAGGCACTTGTACTGTACCTGTGTACAGGAGGCTCACTGAGTCTCTTCCCACAGGTAGAAACCACCTTACCATAAAGGTTCATGAAATGATCAATGTAGTACACGAAGCCACTCCACAGTCCTCCCAGGAGAACAGGTCTTTGCTCTGGAGATGGGCTAATCCAGCTGTTCTCCTCACCCAGAAAGATTCTAGGGCTGGTTAGAGAACAGAGGCTGTGCCAGTGCTGTCTGGGCACCTGCAGGGCAGCTGGGTTTGGGAGCACAGCTGTGCTCCTGGCAGGGGTGAAGGTGTTCTCACTGGGCTGTGGGAATGAGCGGGACCTGGATGAGGAGGGTTTGGCATGTGAGAGACCAGTAGGGGCGAGCATCATTAAAGGTGAGGTGAGATGGGAGTGGAAAAGAGAAAAGTGAGAACGAGGAGGCATTTGCCAAAGGGGATCCTCCCGCGGGGAGCACCTGTCCTGCTGCACGATGACCCGTGAGGTGTCTGTCTCCTGCTCAGTGTCTGGTCCCTAACGTGAGGGGTGTTTCCTCCCCAGGCCCGCTGCCCCCGGGCGCCGTGCGCTGGCTGAGCTCGGGGCACCCCGACAGGCTGAGCGTGGCCTGGGGGGCCCCGGCCGGGGGCAGGGATGGGTACACACTGACCCTGTACCACGCACGGCTGGGCACCGTGGCAGCTACAGCCTCGCTTGGGAGAGACAGCCACAACTTCACCTTCACGGGACTGGCCCCAGGAAGCAAATACCTGCTGGAGGTGGCATCTGTGGCTGGGTCCTTCAGGGCACCTGCAGGGAACGTCAGCAACTGGACATGTGAGTACCTTTTCTGAGGGGATGTGTGCCTTGCTGGGCAGTCACGAATGCTCGTGGCCAAGAACGTGGCCCTACTGACCTTCATAGCAGACCCCAAGCCTTGCCATGGCCCTGAGCAGGGCTCTGCCCACTCTCATCATCAGCTCCACTAGCCTGGGTGAGGGCAGCTGGAGCTACAGAGCCATGTTTCAGGGGAGACCCATGGAGGAGGGAGCAGCTGGCAGGGTGTTCGCCTTCCCCTGTCCTCTAGCTGGTTGTGTGTTCCCTCCTCACCCCTCCCCAGATGTCTCACTCCATCTGGGACAGGGCTGTCTCTGCTCAGACAAGCACAGAGAAGTTTGCAGAAGCTTTGAGCTGCCTCTGGGCTGGTGTGTGGAGCCAGTGTGCTGTTCAGTGTGGTGTCTCCCTTCTGATGGCACTACCAAGAGACCCAGGCAATGTCCTGGGGCCCTCTGCTGACGTGTCTCCCATCCTGTCTTGGCAGACCCCTTGGCCCCCCGTAACGTGTACATGACGAACCAGGGGTATCCCAACAGACTGAGTGCATCCTGGCGAGCTGAACCCCAAGGACAAGACAGTTACAGGCTCCTCCTGTATCATTCGGGGTCAGGTGTTGTGGCAGCCAACGTCTCTGTTGGGAAAGGCACCAGCAAATTTACCTTTTCTGGCCTGGCTCCAGGACACAAGTACCTGCTGGAAGTGGTGTCCATGGCAGGGCCCTATGCAGCCTCCGCAGGGAACATCAGTGACTGGACAAGTAAGTGTCAGAGCTGGGGATTCTGCATCTGCACAACACTCAGCCTTCCCATCTGGGTGGGCTCAGCACCTGCGGTGGGAAGGGGCAGAGACTCAGCCAGGACTGCTGCCTGGGAGCTGTAGGGTCAGAGAATGGTTTGGGTTGGAAAGGACCCTTTAAAGGCCATCTAGCCCAACCCCCTTGCTAATGGCAGGGATGTCTTCAGCTAGATCAGGCTGCTCAGAGCCCTGTCTAACCTGACCTTGAATATTTCCTGGGATGGGATGGGATGAGATGGGGTGGGATGTACCAGTGTAGCAATGGGATCATGGGCTGGGCAAGCCCTGGTGGACAGGAGAGTCGGGCAGGGCAGTCCTGCTGCCTGTGGGAGGGCCTGGCAGCCACCAGGGCTGTTTCAGGAGTCAGCAAACTCCAGCCCACAGCCCCACTGTTTGAAGTCAGCTCCTCCAGGCATGGGTGACTGAACAAGAGCAGGGGATCCCATGGCACTAGTGCTGCTCTGGTAGATGACACCCACAGCCTGGGGGACCACAAGGCCTCACAACCCGGGGGACACCCCACCATTCCTGCTGCCTTTTTTCCAGGCTCCCAGAGAATGGCTGGCATAGGGTATAAGGGGAGGATGGGCTTTTTTTTTCTTTTTATGGAATGTGGAAATGCAGATAAACACAATAAGCCTTTTCATGTGCTTGTCCCCACAGTCCCTGCACTCTGCCTGGGGAATCCAGCGGTCCCTGCTCCCACGCTCAGCCATCCTCTGGCAGGGTGCAGGGAGTCATGTGCAGAGCCCTTTGGGCAGGTCTCTAATGAAACTTGCTTAATTAGCAGGAAGAAGAATCCATCTCCACACACTCCTCACGCTGTATGTCCCTCAGCTGCCATTTAAAGGTCATTTCTGGCAAACAGCAGCTGCAGGAATGTTATCACTGAACATGTGGAGTCTCCTTGTGTCACCCATCTCCTACTTGTGTCTCTGTGGAACAGAGGAAAGCACATGCATACCAGTAACTCTTCCTGGTGTGGTTTTTGTTATAGCCCCCTCAGTTCCCCAGAATCTCTCAGCGGTGGCTGAAGGGAACAACACGATGCTGATCTCCTGGGACAGCATCTCTGGACAGCAGGACGACTGCCAGCTGTGGCTGCGGGACCCCCGGAACAGCTCACTGCCCTGGCGGCACTCCCTGGGCAGAGGACAGGTCCAGCACCTCCTCCAGGGGCTGATCCCAGGCAGGAACTACTCTGTGTCCTTGAGCTGCGTGGCTGGGCCATACTGGAGCAGCACCAAGCCCTTGGCAGTGCCCGTGGGTGGGTACGCGCTGCCTCGGGGAGGGAGCGGGGCAGGCTGGGACAGGGAGAAGCACCTGGGGGGCCTCAAGGTTGGATGGACCCTTGAGCATCAACAGAGGCATGGGAAGTCTTGTGGAGGGAGATGGGGAAAGCCAGCAAGGTGACCCTCTGGTAGCCACTGGCTCTCTAAGCTAGCCCCAGCACAGAGATCTGTCTCCTGGCTGCCTGAAGCAGAGCAGACTTTGCAGATCTCCAGTGGTTGATGTCTCCTGTTGGACCTGAGCTCAGGCCCTGCCTGCTCACACTGTCCTGTGGCTCATGGCACAGCAGGCTCCCAGCTTGCAAGTGTCCAGCTCTGCTTATCTCACTGGCCTCAGGAACAGATGTTGACGGGGCAGAGGTTGGGATTTCTCTGATCCAGTGAGTCCAGAGCCTGTCCCATCTCCTTTGCAGAGCCAAATCCAGTGAAGGATGTGCAGTGCCTACCAGAGTCAAGGAGCCTTTACTTGAACTGGACAAGCTCTCCTGGAGATGTGGAGGCTTATGAGGTGGTGACAGAGAGACTTTCTGAAGGACCCCCCACCTCCAGGCAAACCATGAGCATCCCTTCAAGCGAGGCCAGTCTGGAGGGGCTGGAGCCAAACTCCTCCTACCAAATCGTTGTGAGCACGGTGGGCATGAACACCCTGAGGAGCCAGGCTGTGACTCTGCTCTGCAGCACAGCAGTGGAGCGTGAGTCCCCTTCTTTCCCACAGCCTTGCCACAGAGCCCAGGAGAAAACAGCTGCTGGTGCTGCTTGGGGCTGGGGACTCTCGGAGGTGCCTGTGAGCCCCACGTGGCTGCAGAGCCCTGCAGTGGGTTGGGGGCTCTGGCAGTGCTGCTGGGACCATCACAGGCTGAGCAAAGGGGGGGTCTGGGAGCAGGGACAGGCTCAGAGGCTGTGCTTGCTGGTTCCTCTTGCAGCCCTGCCCCCGCCCCTGCGCGCAGACGTGTTCCCAGTGGAGGCCAGCTCCACGGTGATCATCTCACCCGAGCTGTTCAGTGAGGAGAACGGCCAGATCGAGTACTACGGTGTCATTGCCACCACTAACGAGTCACGTAAGTGTCCCTGCATGGCCCAGTCTGTGGTGGCTCCCTGGAGGGCAGCAGGACCCCTGGATGTCACCTTGGGACTGTCACTGTCACCTTGCACGTTCCCCTCCAGTGCTGAGGCCCACCCAGGAGATCGTGTCCAGCACATGGTATGACCACTACTACGGGACAGAGGACTCCTACCTGGCAGTGCTCCTACCCAACCCCTTCCATCAGAGGAGCTCCCCTGGAACCTGGCGGGTGCCACTGGGAACGGAGGAGTGCGGCCAGTCCAGGGCAACGTGCAATGGGAAGCTGAAAGACAACGAACAGTACAGGTGAGAGGTGTCAGCATCCCTCCTGAGGGGAAGGGCTGGAGGAGAAAAAGGACTGCACGTGTCCCTGCCAGAATGCTACCAGCTCCCTGGACGTCACCTCGCCCTCACAACCCCCAAATCCCCAGCAGTGGATCCCAAGGTTCTCCACCAAGCAGCATCTGAGGAAGGCAGGGGCTGGCCTGAGGGGAATATTAGGCAGCGCAGTGGGCAGGGAGAGGAAAAGCTGAAGCTGCTATGGCTGTGTGTGTTGTCTTGGGAGCTGAGCAGATGTCCAGCCCCAGGACAGGAACTAAAAGAGATGCTGTTATTTGTAGGACCTTTGTGTGTGACTCAGAACCATGCGCGGGCGGTGCAAAAATGAAACTGATTTGGAAACATTTCGAGTGGTGCCTACTCAGTGGGAGGTCCAGAGGTTGGGGGTAGCAAACAGGCTGAGGTCCAAGTTCCCCATGAGGCACACACATGGATCCCAATAGTCATAAGTTCAGAGTTTTATTTGACAGTAAATAGAATCCAGGAACATGGAGGCACATGGTTTCTTGTAGGGTACCTTTAAAACTGTTAATGGAAAACCAGGTTTTTCACTGCTAACAAGGAATGGTATCTCTAGTCAGTCCTGTTAATTTAACAGCTCCATCAAATGGGGATCACGTCCACAGACATTTCTTTGATCCCCAAGAATCTGGAAGGTTATCCCGTTTCATTTTAAAGAAACTTGCAGCAAGGATGGCTGATGGTGATAAAGCCATTGAGAGCACTAGGAAAAGAGAATGAAAGTCTGTGGGAGACTGTGTGCATGGGAGAGCTTCCCTTTCCACTGGGAATAAAGGGAGAATTAAATCTGCCCATAAGTTTTGTGATGAGTGGGTTTTGGGGTTGGACCTTCCTTCCTTTCCTTCCTTTCCTTCCCTTCCTTCCCTTCCTTCCCTTCCTTCCCTTCCTTCCCTTCCTTTCCTTCCTTCCCTCCCTCCCCTCCTTTGCTCTCAGTACTGTTCCTATGTGCAGACATGGAAAACTTTAACTGATTCTTACTGAGTTGTTACTTTATATTCACACCTGTGTCAAACAGGGTCTCTCAAGCTGCTGGTTAGGACTGCAGTGCCTCACATTGGTGATAACACCCAGGAGGTGGGAAATAGCTGTTTTTTCAAGGGGAAAAAAAAGGGGGGAGTTTCCAGAAAGCCATTGCCATGGAAATTCAAGCCAGAGTGGGGTCATCAGGAGCAGGGAGCAATCCTGGTGTGCTGTGTTATCCTGCCTGGCAGGAGAAGAGCTGACAGTGCACTCCCATCCCGTGTCCATCTCATGTCCATCCCAGGTCCCTGGGCTGCCACGGGGATCTCAGAAGGGTTCAGAGGCTTGGAGATCGATCACACAAATCTGTCCTGGATTGCTCATGCCTCACCCTCAGGTGTGGCAGGGCAGGACTTGCTGGGTCACCCCTCAGCCTCAGCTCTGGGGGGATAGAGAGAGGTCAGCTGGGGATGGAGAGGGAGCAGCAGGGCAGAGGCCTCAGACCAAGGTCTGCCAGCAGCCTCGAGGGGATTTCAACAACAGCACAACCTCAGCAGGACAGCCCCAAGCCCAGCACAAGCTCTGCACCTGCCCCACCCAGGTGGAGTTGTCACTGCAGCAGGGACCTCCCGTGGGGGAGCAGCTTATTCAGGGACAGCAGGCCCTGTCATTAGTCCACCTGCCATGATTCAGTAACATGAGTCAATAACGTGGACTGAACTGTCCAGTTATTCAGGACTAGAAGGTACTTTTGCACCACAGCTTTCTTACTTTTACACCACATCTTTCTTTCAGTTTGGCTGCCCTAAACAACCTAAATGTTCTCAGTACAAACAGCACTTGACCTAAATATCCTAAATATCTGACCTAAATATCTTAAATATCCAGCCTAAATATCCTCAGTACATAGAACACTAAGCCTAAATATCCATATGCTGAGTTAATGATTATTAGGGTGGTGAAAAGCTGACAGCTCATTCCCACTCAGAACTTCTGTTCTTGTTTCCTGTCTTTCAGTGAGTTATTTATCCACAAACCCTCATCTTTCATGCCATGGCATCTGCAGGCTCACTTTCCAAAGGAGGTCTGTGCCCTGGCAGCTGGGTGTGGGGTGCTGCCAGAGGGGACCCCAACACAGTCAGCAAACTCTTAGTTGCTAAAATCCAGTGCTACCTTTAAAAGCCTTGGCTTGCATTTAGGGCACAAGAAGGTGCCCTTCCAAGTCACCTGCTCAGAAGAAAGTCAGCTCTGCAGAGAGCTGTGGGCATTGCTGTGCCTGCTGCCAGAGGGGGACGAAGGGCAGATCTCCATGGGGAAGAGGATGCACCAGCCACTTCTGAGTGGGTGCAAGGAAGGGTCTGGGTCAGGGCTCAGCCCTTCCAGCTGAAATGCCTCTGTGTCACACAGGGCTCAGCTCTTTCCTGGCAACCCTGCTAACCAGCTGGCATGAACTATGTGTTTTTGATTTTTTGTGTTCTGTAAGAGACCAGGCACTACCTTTCTCTGCAGATAACCCTTTTGAGGAGAGCTGCTTCCCATTTGTGCTTTCTGAACAATTTCTCATGCTTTCCCAAGTGGGTCAAACTTGTCCAAGAGGCAGAAAAAGGAGGAAAGACCATTTCCACACATCCCCTAATCCATAACAGAAAACCAGCTTTTTCCAGGCAGTGGTCCTGTTCCCCTGGGTCCTGCCTGCTGGGTGCTGTGCTCAGGCTGTCCCTGACACAGGACTCTGCTTTGCCTTTAGATTCAGCATTGCTGCCTTCACCAAATATGACCCAGTAGCCCCTGCTGTGACATTCACCATGTTCTCAGGTAAGCTGGAGAACAGCATCTTCCCTGCCTGGCTGTGTGGGTTGGAGGGAATGAACAGCCAGAGGGAGCTCCTAGGCTGTAGTAAATGTAATGAATAAATGCAGCCATGTATCACAGAATTATAAAATGGTTTGGGTTGGAAGGGACCTTAAAGCTCATATAGTTCTACTCCCTGCCATGGGCAGGGACACCTTCCACTGCTCCAAGCCCATCCAACCTGGCCTTGGGCACTTCAGGGATGGGGCAGCCACAGCTGCTCTGGGCACCCTGTGCCAGGGCCTCACCACCCTCATAATAAAAAACTCTTTTACTGATTCTTCTCTCTGTACTCTCTCTTTTTAATTCCAGCTGCTGGATCCAGTGCAGACACAGCTCCACTCTCAATGCCAATAATCGCTGGGATCATTGTGGGATTTCTTTTGACACTTGCAGCTGTTTTTGCTTTGGTTTACTGGAAACAGCTCAAAGCAAAGAGGTGAGCATGAGCCATGTCTTACCTGTTGAGTGCAGGCTGAGATACCCAACTTTCAGTGCCAAGCCTGGAGAGCAGGGAGAGGGTGTAAAAGGAGATTTAGACAAACCAGCACGTGGGCTGGTGGAATTGTGCCTGGCAAGCTCAGAAGCCAAAGGCAGAGGGGAGAGAGGACCAGCCCATGTGCAGTGAAGTCACAAAACCCTACAGGTGTGCAAGGCAGTGTGCCTGCTCGTGGTACACAATACCTCATGGCATCGATGTCTGCACTGCAGGCAAAAGTAACAAGCTCCTGTGCTTTGATTCTAGAACCAAGAAGAGCAGCCCACCCCAGGAAATGGTGACCTACAGCCTGAGGTGAGTGCTGGAGTCTGCCCTCTGTATGGCCCCACTGCAGCTCCCACTGTCCTTTACCTACTTCCTTTGTCATGCTTTGACTCAGCAAAAATCCAACTGTCTCCTCTCCTCAGTTATTTTATCAATCAGTCTTTCCCAAGTTCAGTATTTATTGCCCAGCTCCATTCCAAGTCAATGCATTGTTTACACCTCCTCTGCGAGTTTCTGCAGCAGGAGAATATTCTCATCACCCTGAAATCTCTCCCAGTATTTAAACTGTTGGACCCACTTCCCTGGGCAGTGAGGTGGGCTGTAGACCATCCCTGTGTGCAGCCAGGTACCCCAGGTCTCACAGCTGGGCTGTCTCAGTGGCACCTGAGTGGCTGGCCAGGCCTCCCAGGAACTGAGGCAGGTTTTCCTCTGGCCTTCCTTTCCTGCAGAAACGTGCACCGGCCAGTTCCCCTGCAGAACTTCAAGCAGTACTATGAGATGAAGACAGCAAATGCTAACCATGCTTTTTTCCAGGAGTTTGAGGTGAGCTGAGAGCCCTGCTAGAGGTGACACTTGGTTTTCCCACTCAGTGGCTCATCCTGTTGGGTGTCCAGTATGGACTCCAGGGATGGTCACCCATCTCTAGCAATCCAGCCCCCCTGTGAAGCAGCCTTGGAGGCCAAAGATTGGATGGACCAAGTGATAAGCAGTTCCTTTGCTCAAAACTTGTTTTGTTCTGGTCAAAACACATGGCGTGAGGTGAACTAGCACAGAGCAGAGTGCCCCAGCCCTGACTGGAGGTGAAGGTGGGAGGGGTGGTGGTGAGAACCACCCTGACAGTGTTAGAAAAGAGCCTGCAGCCAGAGAGAGGATCAAGAAGCACTCTCAGAGCTCCAGGGTCAGGCTGTGAGCTTCACCTCGGGCTGCCTTCCCTGGCTCCACTGCAACATCTGCAGCCTCTGGACTGTTCTGCTGCAGCATCTTCAAATTCCCATCAGCAATTTCAAACCCTCTCAGACCAGCCTTTTCTGGCTTCTTGAGTGAGGACAGGGGCAGAAGCAGATGCAGCACAAGATATTTCTGTTTGCTCAGCAGAAAATCCTCTGAGCTTTGTGGCGTATTTCCTAGGCTTTTCCCCCCAGTACTTGTTCCTGGGCTTTTCTTTTAAATATGAACAGTGCTGTTGGACAAGGCAGTGGGAAAAGCCACCGTGGCTCAGAGTACACAGGCCATGTGAGGGAGGAGTAGAGCAGTTCTCTGTGTGAAGATAATCCTCTTTACACCCCAGAAAGAGCCACTGGCCATGAGCAGGGAGCTGAGCTGACCAGGAGCTCTCCAGAGCAATGTTGTCCTTATCTTTTTCCCTGTCCTACAGGAGCTGAAGGAAGTTGGGAAGGAGCAGTCAAAGGTGGAGGCTGAGCTCCCAGCAAATGTCTCCAAGAACAGATATCCCCATGTGTTGCCCTGTAAGTGCTGTCTCCTCCAGCATCCAGGGTGGGAGCTCACAGGGCAGTGTTCAAGGACAGCTCACCTTGCCTCACTGCCAGGCTCAGTGCCTGGCTCCTTTCCTGGGAGCAGGAGGACTCCTGACATGGGCTTCAGTTTCCATCTTCCTGCTGGAGACTCAAGGCTTAATGGTTGAGCCAGGGCTGAGCCACCATCCTCCCCAGCACCTCCAGCTCAGGATGGGTCCCAACAGGAGACCAAAGGGGGTCCATGAGCTTTACTGATGAGCCTCATGACCCCAGTTCTGTTTTCCAGTCCCCTGCTAGCCCAGCTGGCAGGCAGTGCTCACCTCTCCAGGGGGAAGGTGCCTGGCAGAGCACAGAGCATCCCTGCTGGAGCTGCTGAGGCTTCTCCCACTGGGTTCCCCAGGTGGCCATGTCCTGGTGAAGGGCTGTCCTGGGGCTCAGCTGTGTGTGGTCTCTTTCAGATGATCACTCTCGGGTCAAGCTGAGCCAGCTGGGGGAGGATCCACACTCAGACTACATCAATGCCAACTTCATGCCTGTGAGTGCCCACCTGCCTTCCCCACTGAGATGTGGCCACGGGGCACCATCACAGAAACTCTGGCTGGAGGCAGAGCCCCTTCTGTGAGGGCTGGTGGGCATGAGATGCTGGTGAAGGCACAGCTGGCACAGGCCAGTGAGGAGCTGGGGAAGGTGGAGATGTGTGGTTGCCCTTCAGCAGGCGCTGATGGAGCCTGTGAGATGCAAATGCTGCGATGCAGAGGTGTGAGTGTGGGAGGACTGGCAAATCTCTCTGCTTTCTTCTCGTGGACTGTATCCTCTCCCATCACCTCCCAGCTTACTGCCCTGTCTCTCTGCCTGCTCTTTTTCCTTCTGGTCTGTGCAGCTGCATTTGAACAACCCCGGAGCTGTGCCTTCACCCCCCATCTGGGAGGTGTTCCCAGGTAACAGGCAGGGCAGAGAGCATGCACGTGCTGTTGTGTGGGTCTGTGGGGCAGGTGTGTGTCCAAGGACAAAGAAATGCCCTGAGACCCTGCATGCTCACCCTGCCCTCAGCACTGAAGGGGAAGCACAGGGATGACCCAGATCTGTCTTTCTCTGGTTAGACTGAATGAGGAACTGCTTGGAGGGAAATGGTGTGGGTCACTTTATCCCAAATATGTAGAAAGCATATGCTGGGCAGCTCATGCTTTCTGTGAAATCAGCTGCTTCTGAAATCAGCTGCCTGGGAACTGTGCCCATGTGGGCTAAGGGCAACAGAAATTTCTCCTTCTACCACAAAAACACACCAGGCACTGACTGATCCCAGGGCAGGACCCACCTGCCTCGGCAACCTGCTAACTCATCTTGCTCTTGTCTGCCTCTTGCTCAGGGCTACACATCTCAGCAAGAGTTCATTGCCACCCAGGGGCCTCTAAAGAAAACCATAGAGGACTTCTGGAGGCTGGTGTGGGAGCAGAACGTCTGCAATATCATCATGCTGACAGTGTGCATGGAGAATGGGCGGGTAGGTCGGTGCCAGCCCCAGCCCAGCCCTGGTGGTGTGAGCTGAGCCCGGAGCTGGGTCTGTGTCCTCCACAAAACCCCTACTCTGATGTGGCTCCAGGGTGAGCACAGTCCACACAGCTTCCCTGAGAGACAGTTTGGGGGAAGAGAGGCTGATCTGTGCAGCTCAGCCTTAGCTTGGGGCAGGAGCTTAGCTAGGACCATGCCTGTCACCCTCAGATATTTCTGCAGAATCTGAAATTGCCATGTCCTCTGGGTGAGCCACCTCACATGGACTGTTCTTCCAGTCTCCAGAGATGATAAGACCCACACAGGAGGAGGAGGAGGAGGAGACTGAGATCCAAATGAGGGGGCTGTGAGGGAGAGCTGTGTAAAGCTCTCAGTGGGAAGGGGAGACACCCCCACCTGCTCCCCAAGACCTGTCCTGGCTCCCCTTGCAGCTGCTGCTCTCTATGATGCTCCCTGGGAGCCAGAAGATCACCTCAGTGGCCTCACTGGGCTCCTGTCCTGCTCTAGGTGCTCTGTGATCATTACTGGCCATCAGAATCTGCCCCCGTGTCCTATGGGCAGGTGCGGGTCCACCTGCTGACGCAGAGCAGCTCCGAGGAGTGGACCATACGGGAGTTCAAGCTCTGGCACGTGAGTTCAGGCTCCAGGGGACGTGGGGGCCTCTCAGGGGTTTGGGGCAGGCACTGGCATTTCTCCTCAGTGCTGGTGGCACCTTTCTGTGCCATTTGTAGGGCTCAGAGGAAATCCAAGCCCTGAGGCGCAGTCTGCCCCTTCAGATGGGTGACACGGGGGTGTCCAGCATGTGTCATGCTGCTCTCCACCCTTGCTCTCTCCTTTCCATGTCCCTGCCCTGGGACAGCCTGCACTTTCCAGGGCATGTTCCCTGGGGTCAGAGGCAGGTGTCCTCCCTCCCACCTCCATGTGTCCCGGCATGGCAGGGGCTCATGGGGGAGGATGGAGGAGCAGAAGCCACCAGGCAGTGCAGACCCGACCTCGGCTGTTCCCTGCAGCTGAGCCAGGTGTCCTCAAGCCCCCAGGTGCTGGCAGGGCTGTGGGGTGTGAGCCTGCCTGGGGGGCTGCACACCCATGCCCAATGCCCCGTGCAGGAGGGTCTGCGGGCAGAGCGCTTCGTGTCCCAGCTGCACTACACGGCCTGGCCCGACCACGGCATCCCCGAGTCCACCACGTCCATCATGGCCTTCCGGGAGCTGGTCCGGGAGCACATCCAGAGCACCAAGGATGCAGGGCCCACCCTCGTGCACTGCAGGTGAGGCTCTGCCCCACGGGGTGCTGGGAGGGGATGATGGGGAGAGCGGGGCAATGAGGGTCCTGCTCGTGCACAGACTGTGAGGGGAAGCACAGTGTGTGCTGTCCCTGAGACACAGCTGCTCTCTGGAGTCTCCTGCTGGGGTGCTGAGGAGTACAGGTCTGCTGGCAGCCTGCCCCCAGCCCCAGGGTGTGGGGCAGGGGGAGATGGTCAGCACCAACACAGGGCAGCCTGAACGGCTCCTCAGCCCCACACCCTGCTGGGACCAGTGCCTGGGTGTGCTGGGGTGGTGCCCAGGGAGCAGCCTTTGGGAGCGTGTCCAGCAGCAGGAGGGAGCCCATGGGCTGTGGTGTCAGGAGCAGGAGGGAGCCCATGGGCTGTGGTGTCAGGAGCAGCCTTTGGGAGCATGTCCAGCAGCAGGAGGGAGCCCATGGGCTGTGGTGTCAGGAGCAGCCTTTGGGAGCGTGTCCAGCAGCAGGAGGGAGCCCATGGGCTGTGGTGTCAGGAGCAGGAGGGAGCCCATGGGCTGTGGTGTCCAGCAGCAGGAGGGAGCCCATGGGCTGTGGTGTCAGGCCTTGTCCAAGCCTTGCTGTCTGTGCCCTCAGTGCTGGCGTGGGCCGCACGGGCACCTTCATTGCCCTGGACCAGCTGCTGCAGCAGATGAGGCAGGAGAAGCTGGTGGACATCTTCGGTGTTGTTTACGCCTTGCGGATGAACCGGTACCTGATGATTCAGACGCTGGTGAGACCTCTGCTCCCTCTTCCCCCTGGCCCCTCACTTCGTTCCATTGAAGTTCACAGGGTTTGCAGTGGGATGAGCTGGCTGGCCAGCCCCAGCACCCCCAGGCTGGTCCTCTGTCCTCTGTGACCCTACAGCCTGTCACTGTGTCATCCTGCTGCTGAAAGCAGCAGCTCAGCTGGAGTGGAAATTGCTGGGGGGGTCTTCAGCTGCTTCATGCCCTGCTAGACCCACAACAGCAACCTCAGAGACCTCCCAGGAGGCTCAGAAACACCCTGGAGCACTGAGGAACAGGATCAGGTCCTTTGCAGGCAATTCTTAACTCGCACCATGCTGTTGGTCTGTGATGCTCCACAGTCTCTCCTGTCTCCAGTCCTTGGGGCAGGCACAAGGTGTCAGGATTGCCTTTCAGGAGGGACCACAGCCACCCTCTCACGCTGTCCCTGCAGCCTGATGGTCTGTGTTGCTGTCTGCCTTTGCCTTCCAGTCCCAGTACATCTTCCTGCACAGCTGCATTCTGGAGAAGATCTTGGAGGAACCTCTCCTGGATTTATCAGGGACAGAGAGGTAAGGCCTTGCTGTGCTTTGCCACTCTGCCCACCCTCACCCACAACCCCTCCCAGCAAGCCTTGGCTCCAGGACAGAAGGATAGGGAAGCCCAGCCAGTCATCCCACCTGGTGCTGTGGGTGGGGTTAGCACAGGGTGGGGTGTTCCCTGCAGCACAGGACAAGGTGCAGTCTGCTGGGTACACCAACACCAGAGATCTGCAGGGCTGTGCTGGGGAAGGCATTTCCCTCAGCCTCATGCTTCCCAGCCCACAGGCATGCCCTGGAGATATGTACAAACTGGAGAGGCTTCTGGCAGCTGGGTGACCTTGGGATGTCCCTCCTAATGGAGGCCAAGAGGACAGAGCAGGGTCCAGCTGGGCATGGCTTTGACCACCTATCTCATTGTCTTGGGGCTACATCTGGAGGTCATGCACTTGTCTTTGTGGTCAGATTGTCTCCTCCCTACTGCAGAACAGGATGTCCTTGTCCTTGCTGCCTCTTGGGAATGAGCCCTGGGCTGTGTCACCCCTGGGACCTGCCTCTGTCTAGGGGAGAGCAGGTTGTCACGGGCCAGAGCTGGGCTGGGAGCCTGGGAGGGCGCTGGCATTTGAGAAGTGAAGGTCTGCTCACAGCCCTGTCCACCTGCTGCAGACACAGCCTGGGTGCTGCTGAATCAGCTCAGCCTCACCCTTATGCCCTGGCTCTCTCCCCAGGTCCTGCCCCATCCCACTGAAGAGCTTTGCCCAGCACTATGCCCAGAAGGCAGCCAAGTCCCACATGGGCTTCCTGAGGGAGTACGAGGTGAGAGCTGTCCTGGGCAGGTGCAGGGAGTGCTGCCATGGCTGTGTGTGCTGAGGGGACCTGGGGAGTGAGTGAACCTGCTCGGGCTGGAGGACACCCCGTAAGTGCCACCTGAGGGGGCCCCATGCCACAGCTTCCTGGGTGTTCTGGCAGTGTCCCCTCTCCACGGCATTGCATGCCCAGGCACAGAGCTCCCTCATGCATTCTGCACTGCTCAGGGTCTGTCCACCACCCACTCCTTCCCAGGCCCCTGCCTGGGCAGCAGCAGCCCTCTCCTGGCAGCCTGGCCCAGCCCTGGCAGCCCAGCCCAGAGCTGCTCTCGTGGCACTGCTGCTCAGGCTTTTCCATGTGCAGCCATGAGCCCACTCTGCTGAGCCAGGTGTCCTCAGGAGGCCCTGGTTCCTCCTGCTCCTGACCCTTCCTGCTCACTGCCTCCACTCTCTCTCACCCTGGCAGACCCTGCTGGAAGTTGTCAAGGAGGAAGCCAGCTCTGCATCACCATCTTCAGGCAGCCAGCAGACACGGCCCTCCTCCAGCATCCTGCCGTGTAAGTTCTGTGCCACCCTGCATCCTCTTCCTTCCTGTTCCTTTCCCTTCTGTGTGGAGCCAGGCTGGACCAGGGCCAGTAGTCCACAGCATGAGAAAGTATTCTGAGATTTGGTGACTTCCCCAGAAGGTTACTGAGGTGTTTGGGATGGAGCACAGAGCGTTTGGGGCTGGGATGGGTTGGTTTGCTCAGCCTGGAGAAGGCAAAGGGGAGATCTCATTGCTGTTTTCAGCTGCCTGTGGGAAGGCACAGGGAAGACATGGAGTCCTCTCAGAGATGTGCCATAGAGGGACAAGGGACGAGGGGGGTGATTTGGGAGGGTAATCCAACTCAGTAGAAGGAATAGTGAATTTCCATGAAGATGGTCAAACACTGGAGCAGAGGCCCAAAGCACCCATAGGCCCTCCCTCCTTGGAGAGAGGCAGATGTCCATTTTTGGCTCAGGCACTGAGTGCCTGCACTACAGGAGCTTGGGACAGGGCGCTGTCTTTTGGGAGCCAACATGCTGGGGATGAACACTACAGGAGAGAGTGCCTTTGCCAAGAAATGGTGAAGGAAGGATTGGATTTGTGTGGCAGTCAGTCTGCAAACCCTGCCTGAGCTCCAGAGTGCCGTGAGTCCCTCCAGCTCCCCCTTCCTTTGCAGATGATCGCTCCAGAGTGAAGTTTTCCCTGCTGGAGCAGGGCCCTTGCTCAGGACTGCTGCAGGTGTGGCGTGTCCTGGTGAGTCTCACCCCCAGCAGCAGCACCCACCCTGTGCCTGGGTCCCCCATCCTGGCTGTGCTCCTGTGCCCTGGCTCCTGCACTGCCCTGTCTCTGGGATCCTGCCTGGAGAGGAGGGGACTGCAGGACTGAGGACATCACTTCCCTTGCCTGCCCACTTTGGGCTGTCCTCACTTGCCTCCCTTGGGGCTTTCTCTTCTCTCCTTGCCTCCTGACCTGCTGAGCTCTCTTCTCTTCCTGACCATTCCTGCAACCACCTGGGCCAACAGAGCACCCTCCCCAGCAGGAGTGACATTCTCATTCCCCATCCAGGGCTGCGGCTCCAGCAGGGACTACCTGGCTGTCCAGGGCCCTGACAAGCTGACCATGGAGGACTTCTGGAGCCTGGTGTGGGATCAGGATGTTCACACAATCCTAACACTGCTCCCATGGCAGGAGAAGGGGGAGGTAAGGCACTGTGCCCACCTGTGCCATGGCAGAGCAGGAATCTGTTCAGTGGAGCTGGAACTAGCAGAGCTCTCAAAACTCTTCAGCCCCTCCTGAGTCCTGGGTGCAGATCTAGCTTAGCTAAAGCTGGACCTTTCCTGTGTCCAGGTGCTCCCATTGCTTGTCATGGGTTCTGCCTGCCCCCCATGCCTGGACTCAGCTGGTGCACTTCTGTGTGGGACCCAGGGCAGCAGCTCCTGCTCTGCCCAGCCAAGGGGTAGACACTGGCTGAGCAGATTCCAGCTCAGAGCTCTGAGCAGAGCTGCCAGGCAGCTCTGGGCTCCCAGATGAACTGGCTGAACCTGCTGATGTTCCTGGAGCTCCCTCAGGTTTTAGGTGGGGGATGAACTGACATGGAGAGATGCTGGGGGTGCTCTTGGTCCAGCCCCACCATACACCCTGAAGATGGTGACTGATACAACAGACAATGACCACCAGCAGAAAGCCAAATTTCTTGTTGCACACAGGTTCCAGGTGAGGTGTGCTGGCCCCTGGAAGGAGACTCGCTCTGCACGCAGACCCTGACCATCCAGTGTGACACAGAGAAGCTTGTCTCAGGATGGAGATGTGCCCAGCTCAAACTGAAACACGTGTGTGTCCAGGGGGCTGTCCTGGCTCCCACCTTCTAGGGTGGGGGTGGGTCTGTAGGGGTCTGTAGGGGCTGAAGGGTCTGTGGGATTCTCCAGGCTGCAGGGGCAGAGTGCCAGCACTCCACAAATGAAGGAGTGAGTCTGCACTGCAACATCCAGCACTGAATGGGCACAGGAGATACATGGGAGAGGCCCTGGGGGCTTCCCCCACCCCCTGCTGATAGGTCTGCCTGACCCCTTGGAAAGGGCCCACACAGTTCTCAGTTCCCTCTCCAGGAGCGAGTCAGGGTGCCATGGGGAAGGAGGGCAGGTTGCCAGAGTCACTGTCCCTGCAGAGTGGGTGGGGGGCAGTGCCCCAGCAGAGATGCCAGGACAGCTTTACAGAAGCTGGCAGAAAGCTCAGGGAAACCTCAGAGAGCCTAAGGATGGGAGAACTGGGGCTCCTCTGCATCCAAACTCCCCAATCTCCATGTCAGCTCTTTGTGTCTCACAGGAGAAGAAAGCAAAGGAGAGGCAGGTGCAGAGGTTCCTGTACAGGCTCTGG
This sequence comes from Phylloscopus whistleri, assembly GCA_017589585.1. Lineage (NCBI taxonomy): Eukaryota > Metazoa > Chordata > Aves > Passeriformes > Phylloscopidae > Phylloscopus > Phylloscopus whistleri. Next base: position 1,326,699 of record JADMLD010000105.1, on the reverse strand, counting down.
AGCAGCAAGAAGCAGCCTGATGTGCAGAGCCTGGTGGAGCTGCTGGTGGCTGTCAGACGGGGCACGCCCCACCGCAGGAGAGTGGCTCCTGTCCTGCTGCACTGCAGGTACCCCACGGGCAGCCTCCCACCCTGGGAGCCACCAGGCTGCACAGCACCTTGGCATGGAACCAAAAAGCCTTCCCCTCCATGCCCTGGGGGCGTGTTGGTGCCAGTCCATGGGAGCCAGGGGAAGTTCTGAGCCTGGGAGGTCACAGTGCTCTGCCAGGGGCTGGGAGAGGACAGGGCAAACAGGGCTGGGCTGGGGGGAGCATGAGTGGGGCAGGCATTCCCAGGCTGAGGGATTTCCCTGGGTAGCTGCAGGGGTTCTGGAAGCAGCCCTGATATCCTCACTTGCACGCAGAGAGAGCTCACAGTCCCACAGTGCCCACAGGGCTCCTTGGGCTGGTGCCCTCCTCCAAAGGGGTTCAGCTCAGCCTGGCCTGGCATCAGTGACCCCTCCTTGTCCCCTGCAGTGGTGACATGAGCCAGATGGGGACACTGATCTCCCTGGATTGCCTGTTGCACCAGATGAAGGCTGAGAGAACCGTGGACATCTACGGCGTGACCCTCCAGCTGGCCAGGAGCTGCTGCCTCATGACCCCAACTCTGGTAGGTGGGAAGGGGAAGGGGTGCTGGGCAGGGTGGAGCAGAGTCTTCCTGCTGATCTGCCTGGAGCTGGCAGCACCCTGCCCTCTCCTGGGTGCTGCCTGGGAGCCTGCCCAGCCTCAGCAGGGATTCACTTCACGCTTCCTCCCCACCCTGTGGCACTGCCACCCACCAAGGGCTGAGGGCACTGACTTTTCCCAGCCGAGAGTTTTCCATCTCCTCGGTTCTGAGTTAAGATCAGTTAAATTGCTTTTGAGCTCAGAGTAAATCAAGGCACTCTTGCCATTGTAGTGGAAGGAGAGCACTGGTGTCACCCTACACAACCTGCCTGCTCACCCTTGGCCCCTGGGCATGGCTGCCAGCCTGGGCACCCAGAATCTGCTGGGCCAGCACCTCTCCTGCTGCATCCCCCAGACCCAGAGGCTGGTGCTGCAGCTGGGGCCGCCTGTCAGGGGGACAAAGGGACGCAGTGCCACTTTAGCAGGTGCCCTGTGGGCTGTAGCCCCGTCTGAGGGGGCTGCTCTGTGCCAGCCCTGAGGGGCACTCGTGGCACCAGTGCCTCTGGACAGGCTTCAGTTGCAGCAGCTGCCGAATGAGCTGCTGCACAGCCCTGGAAACACTCCCCACAGGGCACAGCAGAACGGGGGAAGATCCCTCCAAGGCTTCCCAGCTGCAGAGCCTCCTTCAAGAAGCTAATTACATTCTTAATTAATGTGAACCATGTGCGCGGTGGGAGCCAGAGGAGGGCAGGGCGTGCGCTGCCCCCACTTCAGAGCCGCTTTGTGCTGCTGCCCTGCAGGGACACGGTTCTCCCATAAAGGCACAGCGAGTGCCCATCAAACGCCGCTGTCCCGCTGAAGGGGGGCGGCAGAGGAGCTGCTTCCCCTCGGAGCAGCGGGGCTGCCCTCCAGCCTCCTCCCCACCCCTGTGGGGGCTTGCCAGCACCCCTTTGTGTCCGGCGGGGTCATCGGCTGCTGGCGTGCTGGAGGCATCAGATTTTCGTGGGGGGAAGCGTGGGGGAAGATGAACCTCGGCTGGGTGTTCGCGGATATTAAACACCGCCGGCCCCAGCGTGCTGCGTGTCCCGGGGGATGCGCTCTTGCATGTGGCCGGTCACCGAGTGTGCCTGGGCTGGAGTCAGCCCTGGGCTGTCACCGCCGATTTCACAAGCGGAGCTGACTCCTTGCAAACACGCTCTGGTGACCCGGAGCCTCAGGCGCTGTGGGATCCGTGGCATTCCCGGCCCTTCGGTGAGGCTGAACCCGCCGGCGCAGGGAGGAGGCTCCTCGTGACCGGCGGCTCCGGCAGCGCATTAAGGAGAGCAGTGCTGGGGAATGCTGCCCGGGGCCCCTCTGCCAGCCCTAATCCCCCCCGGCCACCGCCATGTGATTGCAGCCCACACCGTGTGCCGGCCGGCCCTGCCCTCCGGCTCTGTGCCCTGAGTACAACCCCATCCACCTTCCTCACGTCTCACCGAGTCACTCCTGCCTTTGTAGCCTGGTGTCATTTTGGGGCAATTGGGCAGAACCTCATTTCAAACACACCGGGGACTCGGGACCTCTGAGCCCACATTTGCACCTGATGGATCAGTCTGGTGATATTAAAAAGAGACAAACAATGCACCTGGGCTAAACCCACGCAGATTTTTCTGTATGTCTGTGAGCCTGCAAGCATCTGCCCTGATCTGCTGTCAGCACCTGACTGGTGCACTGGGACTACACCAAGGGGAACTCCTGGTCCAGAGGTCTTCCCTCATGGCCCCAGGTCACTGCCAGACCCCAAGCCCTCCATGCCCTGCAGCATCACTGGAGTTGCTCTTTGTTCTTGTTTCGGATGCAAACACCACAGCTCATCCAAAGGTGCCCACTGGGGCACTTGGAGGGAGCTCAGTGAAATTGTTCCTCTCCAGCTTGGATGGGATGTTCCTCTCAAACCCATCATGGAGGAATGAAGAAGGGGAAACAAACATGGTATAACAGGCTTGGTTCTTCCTTTCTGGGTGACTATGGTGACACAGGACCATCATGGACTACTTGGGAGAGCAAATCCTGCTCTGCTGTCAGACACTGTTCCTTGATTGGGATTTTTTTAAAGCAAACTGCAAGGTTAATCTGTGACCTGGAGGCCTCTGTCAGAAATCTGACTCTGGCCCCCCTTTCTCCCTTGCAGGACCAGTACATGCTCCTGTACAGCTGCATCCAGGACATCATTGCTCAGAACCAGCCCTGACACCAGCTGGCCCTTCCTGGCTCCGCTCTGCCTCCCCCTCTGCAGGGTCCTGCACAGAGCTGGGGTCTGCTGGGGGCACTCCTGGCACAGAGTGAGCCCTGCAGCCAGCAGTGACCTCCCTGGGCACTGTCCCCAAGGTGCTGTGAGCTGTGACACAGGGTGTGCTGGACAGACGGACAGTGTCCTGCCTCTCAGTGCAGACACCATGAGGGGCTGGATAGGATGCTCTCCTCTTCTGGACATCTCCTGAGATTCCTGGTGCCTGGAGGGTTCTCCAGCCCCCCTCACTACAGACTGTGGGGCTCTGTGGTGCCTCTGAGGCCCAGCACAGGCGTGGAGCCCCGTGGTCTGCAGGTGCCCGTGGGCACTGGCGTGTGGAGGTCTCAGATGTGCCGTGGACAGAGCACTGTGGGAGCTGGCTTGTCTCAGCTGGTGGAACGTCTTAGGTACAAACAATAAACAGCCCTTGGAAAGTGTGTGCTTGTAAGAGGGGCTTGGCTTTTGAGGGGTCCAGCTGATGGGAAGGCTACAGCACAGCAGCTGTTCCCAAAAGGGCAGCTGTGTCCCCAGCCCTGGAGCACTCCAGATGTTGCAGTCCCTGGCCCAGCAGCTTCTGGTCACTCATCTGCTCCTTCCCTTGGGGCAACACTTCTGCAGTGATTGTCCAGCCCACCCAGAGCTTCATGAGGAAGGGACACGTTTTCAGATGAAGCCTGGGCTCAAAGCTGTGAACCTGCTGGCTCCCCAGCACCAAGGAACAGAGCAAAGCCACCTGGTTCAGCTGACGTGCTGGGAAGCAGCTGGCAGCCTGAGCAGTCCTGCTGCTCTGGGAGCTGGGCTGTCCATGCAGGGACATGGCTGCTCTGCAAGCAGGGATGGCCATGCACAAGCTGGAATCACAAGAAGCTGAAATCTCAAGAAGCTGAAATCACTCAGTTCACTGAGCTGCAAGTGCAGGACAAATTTAAGAGTTAAAAAAAAAGATGGTTTCACAAGAATATTCCTCATGTAAAAAAACTCTGTCTGGGACCCTGTTTACCTGTCTTCTCCCCTTTAAGCAATGTGGGGTTGTAGTGCAGTCTCAAAGCAGTGACCCTGTCCCAGTGTGGCCACACTCCTGCCCACTACTCCATGTCCTGTGGCAGCTGCCTTGGGGTGGAGTGAGGAGGCATCACAAGTATGATAAGGAGCTCCCAAGACCTCTGATAAGGAGCAGAGAGCCCCAGGTGGGTAACTGAGTTGGCCACTCATCCTAATGCCCCCGTGATTCCACTGGAAGATTCTCCCTCTTCCAAAACAAGGATCTGCACCCCAGGATGGGACACCCAGGGCACCTCAGCATCAGCCATCCCAGCACTGGGATGAGGCCTCCTGTGCACCTGGGTATCCTTTCTCCCCACTCCTAAATCAGGTTTCTCTTTGGCAGTTGCTGTCCCACCTGCCTCCTGCTCCCCCCCGTCCCCAGCACCCAGCAGAGCTGTGCAGCCCAGCCAGGTGTCCTGCCTGCTGCCCCTGCACCCACTGCCCGGGCAGGTGTGGCCACAGGCAGGGCACAGCTGGGTGGCAGCAGTGTCCCTGCACACGGGACACCTCCTGTCCTGCAGGCAGAGCTGCTCAGTCCCTGCTGCCCCCGTGTGTTCCCTGCTCTGCCCCCAGCTCCGAGCTGCAGCGTTCCTGGGCTGGGGGCCAGGCAGTGCAGAGCCTCACCCCGCAGAGCGCTGCTTGTCCTCCCACGCTGCCCATGCTGTGTGTGCAGGGCTGGTTCCAGCAGAGCCCAGACCATCCCGAGTTGCCCATGGCCCCTCCTGACCTGCCCTGTCCTGGATCCAGCTGCTGTTTGGAAATGTGTGACCATCCACTGATGTTACACTGCTGCTCCTGGTGAGATGCCAACGTGCCAGGGGCTCCCCAGGAGGATGAGTGAATACTTCCAACATGAAAAGGGCTTGTGAAGCTCTTTTCATGTGCACGAAATGTTGTGCACATGTGCACAGAAAGATTTACGATGTTGCCCTGGGAGGAGCCCAGCCCTTGTCCTTGCTCACAGGGAGCCTGATGGCTTTATGACATTTGTGTAACTCCTAAACCACCCTGGTGCTGCAGGACGAGGGGCACGACAGGGAAATGTTTGTTCCCACAGCCCCATAGCCGGGATCAGTGGTGCTGGGCTGTTGGCTTACACAGCTCCCCAGCACCTGCTCTGTGTGCCTGGGCCACCACTCGGGATGTCAACATCAAGCCAGCAAGCTACAAAGTCAAACCTGGTCCAAAGAATGATATGCCACTTGTCTGACCAGAATCTGGAGCTGACAGGCTGGTGAAGTTCAGACCTGCCCAGCAGCACAGAATCACAGCAGTGCTGGGGGTTTTGCCCCAAGAGCCCACAAGAAGGAGCAGTCTCAAAGACCTTGTGTCCTGCTCACATGTTCTCATAGCCCCATCCTCCTTGGACCTCCACTGGAAACAACCCTGATGTCCAGCTTTCACCCCCCAGCTGCATCCAGCCTTTGAAATAATTCTTGGGCTACAGGGCAGCAGGACCTGCAGGTCCACTCTAACACACCCCTAGAACAGTGAAAATGCTGATCCTTTCATCCTGGAGACTCAATCCCATCCACTTGTAGCTCTCTTCTCACTGCTTCACCCTCAGCACAGCTGGCCTGCAAAGCATGTGAAGGCAGAGCTCCCTGTGCTGGAAGGAGTGAGAGAGCTGCTGGTGTGGGAAAGGGCTGGTGTCACCCCCTCAAACAGGGCAGAGGTGAACCAGACCCAGATTCAACTCCAGCACCACCCTGCTGGTGCTGCTGGACACAGCCTGTGGCTCTCCTGGCTTTGCCTGGCCCAGGAATCCGGGGTGCTGAGCAAGGTTCATCTCCAAGATGTGTGCAGAGATGAGGTTTGGCTCAGGGACGAGCCTTTGAGATCAGGTTGTTGTTCAAGGCATGCAGTCTGCACTCAACACTGACAAGCCTTTGCACCTGTAGGTCCCTGCAGGGGTTATGATGCTAAAACACCTGATGCTCGTCTCAGAGGATTTCAAGGTCTGTGGAGTGCCCTACCTGCAAGGCAGGGCCAGTCACAGTGACAGTGAGGACGCTGTGGGCAAGCAGGAGCCTTGTCAGGGGCACAGAGGAAGGTTCACCAGGAGTTTTGCTCTCCAGGGCCTGGCAGGCAGTGTGTGGGACCTGTGCTGCTGGCTGCCTCCCCTGCGTGGCTGGGCAGTGTCCCTCCTGGCTCTGCATCCCCCCTCAGCAGCCCAGGGCTCTGCAGGGACAAGTCCTCCTTTGCTCCCAGGTGCATCTACCAGGGCATCCCCGCAGCCCAGCCAGGACTGCCTCCTCCAAAAACTGCCCAAAATGGGCAGCTGCCAGGGATGAGGAGAGGCAGGAACCCCCGGGCTCTCTCTGCTGTTTTCCCACAATCAGAACTGCCCTGTGGTGCTCAGGGTCACAGCTTGGGCTTTGCTCAAAGCCGTGCTCTGTATGGAGGGGCTCTGGGTCTGGCTCCACAGCTGAGGGCAGAGCAGAGAGGCCTCAGAATGGGACAGAATTGCTTTCGTGGAGAAGAGCAGAACATCATCCGTGTGGGACAACCTGGCTGCACCCAGGGCCACACCAATGGCAGTGACCAAGCAAGGGGTGGGGTGAGTTCTGCTGGCACCTGCCCCACAGCAGCTCCCACCCTGGAGCTCAGCACAGCACACACTTCATCCTCCTCAGTGGATGGGCAGGGCACCAGGAACCCTCCACAGCCCCTTGGGAAAGTGCCCCTGGATCTCCTGTGTGTCTGCACAGAGACAGCAGTCCCAGGACAGGGCCCAGGGCTGATGCCCTGTCACCCACAGCTGGTGGCACAGAGCTGCCAGAGGCACTGGCCCTGAGACAAAAGGAATGAAGTTAAAGCCATGGTGGGGAGGCAGGGTGCTGTCTGCAGAGCTTCCATGAGTCCAGGAGTGAGGGATCCCTCGGCCCTCACATCTGCCTAACACAGCAGGAGGTGTTCCAGCAGCCAAGGTGAACCTGCAGGCATCTGCAGCTAGAGCACAGCTTCTCCAGCAGCTCTGGTGGGAGCTCCTCACCTCCAGGACAGGGATTTGTCACACAAACTGGCCAACAGGTTTTGCCCAGTGAGCGTGTTTTGGCTGTGACAGCCACACTGTGTCTGTGACAGAGCCCTCTGCTCCGTGCCTGACAGGAGGCCAAGCTGGTGATGATGATGAATTTATGGCCTCCCACCCACTGCTGCAGTGGAGTCTGGAGCCACAGATGCTTACAGAGGGAGTTGTGGGAGCTGCGGTTTGGATGAATAATTTTCCAGCCCTGCAGCTCAAGAGCCATGAAACCCAGAGGGGGAGAGAAAGACAACAGAACACTAAAACAAAACAAAACAAGCCTCTGGCTTGGGCTGCCCAGTGAGTTCTGGGCCATGCCATGTTGTTCTTCATGTTTATCCTGCTCCAGATGAGCAGCATCCAGCCACTGCCCTCTTCCATCAGCCCCAGTGCAGAGGTCAGAACACGGGGGGTGAGCAGGAGCTTTCCTGTTTGGACCCCCCTTTCTGCTCCCTGCTCCCCTTCCCACGGCTGCCACAGCAGGGACAGGCTGGGGTTGCTGTTGCCAAGTGACAGGAGACAGGGACCCCTCAGAGCTGGGGATGTGCAGCCTGGGGAGCCTGATGGTGGCTGCAGCACCACAGCTCCTTGATCCCACAGGTTCTGCAGCACTGACCCTCTACCCCAGGCTCTTCCCTGGCCCGTGCTCTCCCCAGGGCACAGGGTCCAGCTGCTCCACATCTCTGCCCAACACAGCAATGCTCCCACCACAGGGAGCCCATTTCACCCTGACACATCCCCAGCTGGACACCCCAGGAACTCTCCACAGCCCCTTGGGAAAGTGCCCCTGGATCTCCTGTGTGTCTGCACAGAGACAGGAATCAGCAGTCATGGCATGGAGTGCCCACTGCCCACCATCTCTTCCACCTGAGCTGTACCAGAGCAGGAGCAACCAGATGTCCCAGGATCTCCAGCACCCTCCATCACCAGCTTCTAATGTTGGCCACCTCCAGGTGAGCAGAAGTGCTGGGCCAGCACAGATGGAAGGTAGGTCTGAAGTGGAAGGGGAATTCACAGAATCACAGGGTTGGAAGGGATCACCCGGTCCAAGCCCCTGCCAAGGCAGGATCACCTGGAGCAGTGACAGGGACACGTCCAGGTGGCTTTGGAACATCTCCAAAGGGAGAAGTCACCCTCCCTGGGAAACTGTTCCAGTGCTCTGTCATCCTAACTGTGAACAAGTCCTTCCTCATGCTGAGGTGAAATTTCTTGTGTTTTGGTTTATTCCTCCAGGGACAGGTGAGCAGTACTGGAGCTGAAGGTCCCTGCTCAACACCCCTCTTGCACGTGCAGGGCTTGCTGTGGCTGTGGCTCCCTGACCCAGCTGAGGAGCTCCAAAAGAAAGCAAAACTCTTCAAGCATGTAGGACACTGGACCAGGGTTCTGCTCCACCTAACAGGTCTCTTGCCTGGCTCTGCACCTCTGTCCCTCTTCTCTGCAGGGCACGGAGCCACAGGTGCCCCTTTTTGCAACCCCCTTTTTGCAAGGGGTTAAAGTGCACCTGGAGATTGTGCTGCTCTGTGCCCTGGGCATCAGCTGGAACCATCCTTCTCCATGTGATTGCACAGGCACTGTCAGGAAGCAGGGACACCTGTCCCTGTCCTCCCCTGCCCCAGCTCCAGCCACGTGCTGGGCACTGGCACCTTCTGCTTGTTTGCAGTGTTTGCTGTCACATTCTGGAAAGCCTCTGGGAGTCCTTGCTGGGCCCAGGCTCACACAGAGCCTGACAGTGCTGCTCCAGCCTTTGGATGGCCCTGATGGCAGCAGAGTCTCCAGGATCATTCCTCTGCCCCTGCCCCTGCCCTTGGATGTCTCCACAGGGAATGGCTGGGCTCACAGACACATCTGAACTGCCAGGCTCCTGGATCCATCCCTGGGGGTTTGGATCACGAGCTGCTCCACCCAGAACCTAAAGGATCAGCTTCAGGAGGAGCCAGGGATGGCAGCTCTGAGAGAGAGATCATGTCCCAGGAGTGAGCGTCCCCTCTCAGAGATGTCAGATGAGGTGGATGAGTGAATGCCACAGCACACATGGGCCAGTCCTGGTGATGTTTATTTTTTTCTCTGGTGTCCCTGTGCTCTGTGGTCCTGCCTAAGGCTCTCTGCCCCATCTCCTGCCCCTGCAGGCCCTTCTGGAGGGAGGGTCTCTCTGCTGTCCTGGCACCCTGGCAGTGGAACACAGCAGCATCACCCAGGCCTGCAGGGTGGGCTGGCTGTCCTTGGGGATCAGCAGCCAAACTGGGATCCTACTGGGTTGATCCAGAACCCCATAAAATCTGGAAGGAAACAAAAAGAGGGCAAAAGCAGTCACCCCATGGGAGCAGGGCAGGAGACACATTTGTGGTTTGTTCCAGGGGCCCCGTGTCAGGCCCCTGCTGAGGACAGGCACAAACAGCCTCCAGCACCCTGGCTCAGCTGGCATCACCAGTTATCCAGCTCGGGAAGGACCTCAGCTGGATGCCCAGGGCATTGGCATCACCTTTGGAGGAGCAGCATCCCCTCCCTCCACTCTGCAGGGAGAGCTCTGCTGGGGGACAAAGGGCCCACAGAGACCCTGTGGCTCTGCAGGAGGGGACACCAGTGCTTGTCACCAGGGTGCTGCTGCAGCCCTGCCACACCCACAGCAACTCTGTCAGCCTTTGAATGCCACCAGCTCCACAAAACCCTGCCAGGCACAACCCTCAGGCCAGAGCCTGTTTGGAATCTCGTTTCTGGCCCACAGAGAGGATCTGGCCAGGGCTGGTACCCGGAGCCCTGGCTCTCCTCAGGTGCAGGCTGCACTCCAGGGTCAGACCCCCTTGGAGCATGTGCTGGTGTGAGGAATGCAGCCCACCCAGCACCCCTGGCCCCTCTGTGCCCCTGGCCAGCTGAGGCTGTGCTTGCAGCTCACAAGAACTGGGCCTTGTTCTCCACTCAGGTTGTATTCTAAATTCCCCCAAGCATTGGTGGTGGTTGTTGTTGTTGTTGTTTGTTTTCAATTCCTGCTTTTAAGCAAGTTGTAGGGAGACCTGTTAGTGTGGAGGCAGCAGGAGAAATATCACCTGGAGTCTCACCTGCCACTGAGAGGTGGCAGGTGACAAAAAATAAAATTTATTTTAAAATATTTTAATTTTTTTTTTTGCATGGATTAATCCATTAACAGATTCACACTAACTACCCAGGAGTTCCAGTGGTACTACGCAGTACTATTCAGCATTTTAAAATTTCTGTTATTTTCTTACAAGTTAACAATAAAAATGAGGGTGTGTTAGAACTGCACTGAAGAGTATGCTTTCAATCTTCTCTAAAATCAAACTGCAGTTGAATTGTAAGGCCTCAGGCTTGTGATTGTTAAAGATGCATTGGCTCTCTGCAGGTGTTTCAGCAATTCCTGGCTGTCTGTGATGAACGTTTCCACACCTCTTGTGCAGTCTCAGTGTGTTGGAGGCTTTTCTCAGGCCAGCAGAAGGGAGACTGCAGGAAAGCAGAATAGAAGCATCTTCACCTGTGGGGAGGCAAAAGGAGATGCTGCTGAAGGCAGGCTTGCCCCTGATATGTTACAGCTGTGTTAATTATGTTAATTACAGATATGTTAATTATCCCAGAGTGGGAGCAGCCTTGCCCTCACAGCCATGGGTGTGATAAAGAGTGAGTGAGCTGGGAAGGAGTCAGTTGGAGTCTGCTCACTGTGCTGAGAAGAGCTTGGGACAGGAGGTCGTGCAAGGAACAGAAAAGCTGAGATGCTGTACGTAGGGCAGACAGGGTTAGGTGACTGTGATAAGGACAGGAAGGAGCAAGCCAGAATGGAAGAAGAAAAAGAGACAGAGCCAGAGCTGTGTGGAGCTGCTCTTGGGAAGTTGCAGAGAAAAGGTATGAGAGACTCTTGAATAGCAAGGTGCTGATGCTTGAAGCCTTCTGATGATTTTAGTGGAGCACCTCGAGTGCAGTGTCTTTGTTGACCACGGCGCACCCACCGCGACATTCACCCACGCCGTGATTCAGCAGTTTGTGAGATGCTGCGAGCTCTGAACAGTCAGCAGGCTCGGGAACCGCGCTCGGCCAAAATCCCGCAGTGTTCGGCCCCGGGAGTCTCAGCTCCATCCTTGAACAGCAGGAGGAGGGTGCCGGGGGCCCTGCGGGGAGCGGAGCAGCGCTCTCCTCGCAGAGCCGCCGCTAGAGGACAACACACAAACACGGCTGAGCTGCCGGGAGCATCCTCTGCCGTGGCACTGCCCACGCTGCTCCCACCGAGCTGCGGTGCAGCCAGAGAGGGCTGGAAACGACACTTCCACCCCTGAGGGACTGCCTGAGAAATTCCAGGTTTAGCATGGAAGCTTCAGAGCTCTCTAGTCCAAGCAGCTTGGTGTCCAGACTCAGTTTTGCCAGGAGCCAGGTGACATGTTGGAGTCAGTGACACTTTGGATGCTGGCAGCTGTTATGAGATCTCAGAGAAATGAGACATGGATATGAACCACCACAGCTGGCCTGGAATGAAAAGCAAACAGAGAAGTCAAAGTGAGGCACATGGAGAAAAGCTCTCCAACATCAGGACATGCTGCTCCAAAAAACAAAGTGAAAATTGCAGTCAGGACCTTCCTGAGGAAATGTCCCTGCCTCAGCTGATGACAGTTTTCAATAGGAACCTCTTCAGTGAGATTTTTTTGCAAGAACTGTGTTAACAGTGTGATCAGCCAGAGCCCTGGGTTCCTGAGGACAATTCACGGAGAGAGGAATTGTCAAGAGGTGATGATGTTGGCATTGGCTGCTGAGGCTGGAGGGAGAGGAGCAGGAATCACAGATCAGAGCTGCTGCTGCTGCAGCCAGGAGTGACAGGCCCGACACTCTCTCCAGACTGACTTGGAATTCCTGCCTGCTGTCAGAGCACACCCAACCATCCCAGGCCCTGCTGATGTCCCAAGTCAGACCTGGAGGGGAACCCCAGGGACTCATCCCTCTGGGGAGGGCTCCCTGTCTCCCCACCAAGCAGTGTTTTACATTTGGAGCTGTCAAAAGACACTGCAAATGTTTAATTATTGACATCCCCAGAACTGGTCATGATGGAAGTGGCTTAATTTCAATTCCACTAGTTCCTGCCCCCAGAGCAAAATCCTCTTGCTCCTCAGTGCTCGGTGGTGATCTTTCCAAAGACTGCAGCAGCACAGGGAGTCCTGAAGCTGTGGGATCTTGTGAGGGAAATAGTTTCAGACCCAGCATCACCCCAGCCAGGAGCCCTCACCCAGAGCCTGTGTACCAGCCCTGAACTCCATCCTGGGCACTTTTTTGGGGATGAGAGGCCTGCTCTGACTCATAGGTCTCAAGGCACCCCAGTCCCGGTGAGCTGGGGTGAGCCACTGTGCTGTGCACCTTCCTGACCCCAGGTAACACTTCCACCTCTTTTATCCTGTGCTAATGGGGATATCAGTCAGGAAACCCTTATGCCAGAAGGAAAGGCTCATTCAGAGGAGGCAGGGCTGTGAAAGCATCTCTCAGTCTGTGCCTTGGCCACAGCACGGTGGCACTTTGCCACAGCATGGCCACAGGGGGAGGGGTGACCTTTTGGGTGCCCTTTGCAGCCACCCAAACCTGGGCCCTTCTTTCTCTGCCTCATTCACTTCCTCCACCCATGGGTGTGAGGGAGGCAGAGGGAGGAACAAACCAGGAGTCCAGATCCACCTCAAACCCCACGGATGTCTGTCTGTCTGTCTGCAGTGGGAGACCCACGTGCAGCTGCTGTCCCTGTTAGAGAGGAGGTGCTTGGCTCTGTCCAGAGGCTTGGTGTGGTTCAGGCTGTGGGGCCAGGTTCACCCCTGTCCCCCAAACCACTGCCATGGGGTGACAGCAGCTACCCCACCTGAGGCTGTCACACAAGAGGACAGGGAGCTGTCCTTTGCTGCCTTCTCCTTTTGCAGGTCCAGCAGCCTTTGCTAAGCAGATATTTCTGCTGCCCCAGAGCTGGGTAGCTCCTTGATACAGAATCCTGTTCTGATCCCACGTGTCCCAGGACACTGTGAGGCCCTGGGCTGGGCAGTGCCCCCTGCCAAGCCAGGCCATGACACAGATCCAGATGAGATGGCTTCAAGACACCACTCAGTGGGCCATTCCTCTACTTTGGCCACTTTACCCAGGGTTAGAAAGAGCTCTTGAAGCAACCCAGCCCCCTGCCCCTGGCAGCAGTGCTGGGCAGCTCCTGCAAACACAGCTCACACCTGCCCTTGATCTGGGCAAAACAGCAGCACCATGTCCCACCACAGAGCGTGGCACTGTGACACTGCTGCTCCATCTCCCCCCAGCCCCTGCCTGCTGCGAGGAGAGAGCAACAGGGCTGCTGGAGAGTGAGGGCTGGAGCTCAGGACAGACAGACAGACAGCCTTGGGCATGGTCGCTCCCAGCAAAGAGCTTATCCTGAGCTCCTCGGTCCCTTCTCCCCAGCTGCACCCTGATTTTCCAGTCACAGCTGAGTTTAGCAGCCAGCACAGACACAGAGTCCTTTATCCGGGGTTTTATTTCAGCGTCCGTGAGTCTGGAGCCCTTGAAGTGCCGGTTGGGTACTCCTGCCTCACTGCTTGGACTCCTCTGCCCTGCTGGAGCCAGCTCTGCCTTCCCCTGCCCTGCTATCTCACAAAAACACAGTTACCGAACAAGCCCGTGTCCTGGAGCTATGAACAGGTCTTTATTTGTTGAGGGGGTTTTTGGCTTCCCCCCCGCCCCCCTTCTTCCCTTTGAATGAAATTCCTGCCAGCTCTAAGAGAGAGAGAGAGAGAGGGAAAGAGTAGAAAGTTTAACTCCTCCCATTGGAGTGTCTCACGCCCCTGCCCAGCCCTTGAAACCCAATAACCAAGATCATTCAGCAATGCCTCCCCTTGCCTGGCTGCATCCTCAGCGCACCGGGACCTGCCGGAGCTCCCGTGCCCGCTGCCTGCCGGGCACCGGCTCCGCTCCGCCGCGCCCCGCCGAGCCCCGCAGCCCGGAGAGGATGGGCGCGCTGCTCCTCTGGGGCTTTCTCCTGGCGTGCTCTGCCCGCTGCCAGGCGGTGCCCGCGGAGCCCTCCTGCCCGCCCCAGTGCCACTGCGAACAGGACGGCATCGCGCTCTCGGTGGATTGCTCCGAGCTGGGGCTTTCCGAGGTCCCTGCCAACCTGAGCCCGCTCACCGCTTACCTGTAAGTACGGAGCCCTCGCTGCTGCTTTTGCAAAGCTCTCCCCGGACCCCTTCCGCAGCCGCGGCTTTCCTCCGGCTGGGAAGTTCGTGCCACACGTTCCCGAAATTAAATTTCCTGTGCAAATTAGAAACCAAGCAAAATAACAACAACAACAAAAGGCAGCGATCTGGGCAGGACCTGCCAAGCTCCCCTCCTCCCGCGCCCCTCTGCGAGCGCTGTTTGTGCTGCGATGTTCTGCTCTGCTCCGTGGTTGCAGCGGACCAGGGGGACTGACTTGCTGGGTCGATTTTGATTGTCTGAGCGCATAATGGAGTATTTTTACACAGCAATTAGCGCAAACTGCTCTGGGATCCTTCTGTCAAGCATTTCAATAGCGGCAATAACTCAGAGCTTTGCGGGGTTCGGGTTGTGCTGGCCACCAGCAGTGTCCGAGCCGCCTTTTCCAAATGAGCATTAAAGCCTTGTAAGAGGTCTGGGGGGCTGGAAAGTGTTGTGATTATTTATGTATTAATTTTATTTAAAAAATCTGTATTACCTTCCGTACCCTTTCTGGTGTCAATACCCCAAAGAGTGAATTGACAGGCACCGCCGCCTTCATTTCCAGCCCCGGAGGGGTCTCAGTGCCACCACACCGGTGATGGCTGAGAATCCTGATAAGCGACTGTGGGAAACTCGCAGGGTTTAAACGGGAAACATCCCTCTCGGGGAGACAAGTTATCCCCGAGGAAGATGCTTCGTGGGTTTAGAGCAGCGCTGCAGCCACGAGCCGCAGCAGCTGGGCAGCCAGAGGGGCAGGACGGTGGCGTTCCCAGCTCGGAATGCCAGGGCACTGCCAGGGGAAGCCGTGTGTGCCGCAGTCAGCAGGGACAGACCCCCGGCAGCCTCGGACAGCGCCGGGGATGTCCGTGCTGTGCTGGCTGCTGAGAGGGGACTCAGTCTGGGAGTGGCATTCAGGCCACGCTGTTGATTTTCCCAAGTCCCTGGATGGTGCTGGGTGCTCAGTTGTGAGAGCAAAGCAGCCGGAGGGTGCCCCAGGAGGGGCTTTGCACAGCCGGGGGAAGCCGCCACAGCTGGGTGAGCGCTTCTCTGCTCCTCCCGCTCGCTCGAGGAGCACAGCCTTGTGCCAGCCACTGGATGGCCAGAGCTCTGCTGGGTTAGCTGGGAGAGAAATAAGACAGGAAAGGACGATGCCCACTGGAGACCGTGAAAGATGAGAGAAATGTGCAATGCAGGCTGTATTTCCCCTGGGAGAAGGAACCACTTGGTACATGAGCTGTGGCTGCAC
This sequence comes from Phylloscopus whistleri, assembly GCA_017589585.1. Classification (NCBI taxonomy): domain Eukaryota; kingdom Metazoa; phylum Chordata; class Aves; order Passeriformes; family Phylloscopidae; genus Phylloscopus; species Phylloscopus whistleri. The sequence continues at coordinate 1,311,290 of JADMLD010000105.1, read as the reverse complement.
AGAACTGCTCCTGGGGCTTGGTTTGGAACCGGCTGCCCACGAGTGAAAAGTCACAGGACCGTGTGGGGGAATGCAGAACATTGCAGCACTGACGCCTCTGTGGGGACGGGGCAGCCCCAGCAGGCACCCACTTCACCCTGAGGCATCGCGGGATGGGGCACCCGCTGCTGTCACTCCGCAGGGGAGACGCTGCAGGTCATCCCCACAGAGCTGTCCCTTGGGCTGGGAGCTGCAGAGCTGCCCGCACGAACCCGGGGGCATTTCGCTGTTCCCGGAGCTCAGTGCCGCGTTTCCCCTGCCCACGGTGGTTGGAGCAGGGACGCAGAGCCCCGGGACACGGATCCCTGTGCAGGGACCCAGCGGGTGGATGCTCGGAGGTGCTGCCGGCCCGGGGCGGGTGTGGCCGGTGACTGATGCGGCTGCAGCCAGAGCCCTGGGTTTCACCGGGGCTGGATCCTGGGGACAGCCCTGGAGCATCCAGCACTCCGGGATGGTGCTGCTGCGGTGCCTTGGCCGCGGCGCCGCTCCCCGTGTCTGCACCGGCCCCGGACCCCCCGTGTCTGCACAGACCCCGTGTCCCTGTGTCTGTTCAGATCCCGTGTCCCCGTGTCTGTTCAGATCCCGTGTCCCCGTGTCTGTTCAGATCCCGTGTCCCTGTGTCTGTTCAGACCCCGTGTCCCTGTGTCTGTTCAGACCCCGTGTCCCTGTGTCTGTTCAGATCCCGTGTCCCCGTGTCTGTTCAGATCCCGTGTCCCTGTGTCTGTTCAGATCCCGTGTCCCCGTGTCTGTTCAGACCCCGTGTCCCTGTGTCTGTTCAGATCCCGTGTCCCCGTATCTGTTCAGATCCCGTGTCCCCGTGTCTGTTCAGATCCCGTGTCCCTGTGTCTGTTCAGACCCTGTGTCCCCGTGTCTGTTCAGATCCCGCTCTCCCGTGTCTGTACCGGCCCCGCTCCCGTGGCTCGCACGGTGGCTCCGGTGGCTCCGGCGCTCCTTTGCACGGGCAGAGCCCCCCCTCCCCAGCCCGGGACCCTCGGGGTGCCCCGTGCGCGGGGCGGGCCCGGGGTGTGTTGGAGGGGGGCGAGGTTTTCCTCCCTCCCTGTTTGGGGAAAACCAACCCGTTTAGTGCTTCTCCGTTAAACCCTGCCAGCGAGAGGGCCAAAGGGATACGATGGAGGTAGAAAGTCAGGGCGAATTGGGAATGACTGGAGGAGGGCTGGGAGCTGGGTTTCCTCCCTGCTCATAGCAAATTGTGTGAGGTTTGGTTCCCAGGTACAAGTGTGCAGCCAGGGTTGGTTTGCCAAAGCAAATCAGCATCAATTTTGTAGAAAGTATGGATACTGGAGTGAGCTCTACGTTCTCTGTGGAAATACAGGCTTAAACTCCACATTCAAATACTGGGTTGCTGGATTGCTTTGGAGAGCTCCAAGGGCTGAAGAGGGAGCCCTGGAATGGCAGCAGGAGCCTGGAGCTGGCGGGCAGCTGCTTGCAAAACCTTCCAGCTTCTTTGCTCCGTGCCTTGTGTTCTCAGCAAGTCAGTGGCACTGCGGAGAGCAGGACTTCCTCCGCAGCAAAATAAAGGATCCTCGTAATCACCCTCGATTAGACGCCGCCTCACCGCTAATGAGCTGTGTCCGTGCCCCATCCTGACGGTGCTGCGCCTCCACAGTGCCAGTCTCCCTGCAGGAATCCTGTCCTTGCTCACCCCCGCAGCTCTCTGAACTTCACCCTGACCCCACCCTCCCAAAGCCGAGTGTTTTCCGTGGAGACGTGGCTGGTGAAATTCAGCTGTGGTCAAGGAGATGGGCGAGACTTCCCCTTTAGCTGAAGGTGCCAGTGCCAGTCCTGTGTCACTTATCACATCTCTGCCTCTCCACGTGTGTCAGAGAGCTGACGTGGGGCTGCAGCAGAGGTGGCTGGAGCTACTGGGGGCTCCCTGGAAAGGACAGCAGCAAGCTGGGGGTGCAGGGGAGTGGAGCTGCATAGGGGAAGATTCCTCTGCAGCAGAGAGACAACTGCACACAGGGGCTCAGAGGGGGATGGGAAAAGCTTCTTGGTGCTTAAAATATTATCTTAGCTGTGATCCCTGGCACCACTGCACACCCTGCAAGGGACCTGCTGGAGCAGCCCCACCTCAGGTTCCCCAGGGTAAATGTTGCATCTCATGGGCTGGTGCAGTTCAGTCCCCAGTTGTCCCCGTGGCTGTCTCTGTGGCTGTCCCCAGGAGGATGGCCAAAGCTGGGTGCAGGTGCTCCCCTCTGCCCTAGGATGGCATCCTGGCCCCCCTCAGCCCCACCTATCTGGCTACCAGCCCCTGCAAGGGGGCCAGGTGGAGTGCTGGGGCTGAAGTCACACTCTCAGTTTGCCCAGGCTGCTCCTCTCTCACCAAAAGGAAAATGACACCGTGTTGGTTGTGCCTGCCAGGTCCCTCCCAGGGATGTGCTGGCCTGTCCAGCTGTCACTTGCAGGAAAGAAATGGCCAGTCTGTCTCAGCAGAGGGCACCTTGGCATGGAAAGGCAACAGCAGCAGTGCCAGGGCCACGTGTGGACATCAGCTGGCCAGGGAGCACAGAGACCCCCACACCCTGCACAGGTGTAGAGGGATGTGACACACCTTGCAGCGTCCCTTATCCCCAGCCTGGAATAGATGTACATGGGAGGTACTGGAAGGACTGCCCAGATATCCTAGGCTGGAAGACACTTCTGGAGGTCTCTTATCCACATTCAAACAGGTCTATCTTGTTGGTCAGGATCTTGTCCAGAAGGCAAACCTACTGGATAACCTTAGGTTTAATCTCTAAGATTCCCTCACCTTTTCCCCATTTTTCACTATCCCATTTTTCCTAATATCAAATTGCCAGTTCCTATGGTTCGTCTTGTGCCCATTACCTCTCCTCCTTCCCCTGCACAACTCCTGGGGGATGCTGGCTCCAGCTTCTCTAAACCCTTCCAGTCAATAGTTAAAGAGAGCAGTAACACCTCTCTGTTCCTCCTTTTTTTGTGAAGACTGACCAAACCCCCTGGTGTGTGGGACATGGGCAGAGTGGGGAGAGGGGGAATGGAGACACTGCAGGGGAAGAGATGAAGGGCACAGACCTGGAGGGTGCCAGACACCAGTAGCTCCATGGCTGAAAGCTCAGCTGGAGGAGCCATCCCCCACTTCCCAAGGGTCCCAGGTCTCCCCCCAGCCTCACGGAGGGGTCAGGCACTTCTGCTGCTCTGTGTCCCATCCCCAGGAACACCAGTGCCTGCTGCGTGCTTGTCCCAGGCCCCTGCACCCCTCGCCATGGTGCCAGGCACAGGCACTGCCTGCAGTGCTCTTCTCTGCCCTGGGAAACCAGCAGAGCCCCGGGGCAGGACACAGCTGAGGAGCTCTCAGGGTGTTGCTGTCACAGCAGGGTCTGGGGGGAGGGAAAAGCAGCAGGTCCTGGCTGCTCCCAGATATCACCAAGCACCTCGTGAGGCTTCCCAGGCAGAAAGCTTCTCATTGCCCACACTGTTTCCCTTGAGGAGAATGGGACCAGGAGCCTCCAGGGCTGTTCTCACCTTGCAGAGACATTTTGAGACACTGCCTGGAATTTAGCATCCCACTGGGAGGCTGGGGCCCTGCATCACCCACTCTTCTCCTCTGGGCTGCCCTCTGGAACCTGGTGCCACACAGACCCCTGAGAGGGACATGCAGGAGACAGGGATGATTTGAAGCTGAGCAGACACTTCCCAGGTCACAGTGCTGGACCCAGCATCCTCCAGAGTGAGGGGAAGATGCCTTTTTCTTGATATTTGCGTTTTCTGAAGACCCACAGAGCTGCAAGTAGGTGAGGCAGCAGGTTTGGAGGCTCAGTGTGTGGCTGGTGCCTGGAGCAACACAAGCAGCAGTGCTGAGGGCACTGAGACCCCTGAGGGGGTTTTGCTGAAACCCCTCAGCCCAAACCCCTCCCCATGTGCAACATCTGCCCCTTGCAGCACCCCCAATGTAAGGACAGCCACCACAACTCCCTGAGATGATGGGGAGCACCCCCAGGGCTGTCACAGGAGCTGGGACACCACTGGGAGGGACAGGATGTGTCCCTGGCCTCTGGGTGTTGGGGCTGAAGGGGTGATTAAGGCTTCCAAGGAGTTGGGGGTTCCTGCAGGGGTGACAGGGACCCCTTTGGGACAGTCACACACCCGAGGGAGAAAGAGGGAGCAACCAAAACTGCAGAGAGCACAAAATCCCAATGCAAAGTGTCAATTAAGCCCTTCCTGGGGCCAGTGCTGCCCTCCTGCCCCAGGGGATTTGGCACAGACCTGAGCCACCATCCTGTGCCTGCTGCTTGCCCAGTGCCAGGGCCCATCTACAGCTTCTTCTTCATCCCATGGTCACCACAGGAGCCCTGAGCTGCACCACGACCCATCCAAACACACCACAAAGGTGCAGACTCACTCCCAGACCTCTCCATTTCTCAGGCCATGGTAGAGCCCAGGACTACCAAATGCTATTATCATCATTATCATTATCATTATCGATATTAATATTATCAGCTGGCCAGCAGACTGGGGGCTGCTCTCTGCCTGACCTTCTTTCCTGCTGGCAGACTGACAGAAAGTGCCATTCCTGCCCTGTACAGTCTGAAACCCACAGTCTCATCCTCAGGAATGCCTGGGAGAAGGACAACCAAAGCAGAGGCAGCAGGAAATGTTTATGGGCTTGGGGATGAGGGAGATGAAGGTGGTGAGGGGCACTTGAAGAGCTGGGCTCTGCTCACTGCAATGGATTCACAGGTTTATATTCACCATCTAGTAACTCTGAGGAACTTTTTCCCCCCTCACACCTAAAATATCAGGGCTAACAAGGGTTTCCCACTCTCAGGGATTTGGGTTCCTTCAAAGGCACCCTACAAAGTCCATCTGCTGACCCCACACAGGCACTTCATAGGGACACAGGTGTGCTCTGCATCCTTGCCAGCAGGATCTCGAAGATTTTTAGAGCAGGCCACCAATTGCCCAGCACCTCAATTACCACCTGAGGGTCTGGTGTGGGTGACAGTGGCTTTTTGCTGGCATGTGGCTGTGAAGGCTCCAGGGGGAAACACCTCCCAGCACTCCTGCATGACAGAGCTTTGGGATACCCAAATGGGCTGGTCCAAACCAAGACCTGCCCGAGCCCCAGATTTCAGGGAGAGGTGTTGGCACTGAATCCAAGGCTCTGGCTGGTGTTTCCCTCTGGAGCAGGCAGATGAGCAATAAAGCAGAAACAATAATTCCTGTCCTGTGCTCCCCAGCCTGTAAGGAGGAGAAAACCCAATGGAGAAAATCTGGGATCAGGCACAGCTTGTGAGAGAAACTGAACAGCCACAAGGAAAGAGCACAGCTCCTGAGCAGGCGTTTCCAAATTGTCTTTTGTGTCCTCTAGGCAAGGTGCAACTCCCAGCCCAGCAAGAGCTGAAATGCCCTGGTCCCTTGGCCCTCAGCAGTGCTCACTGTGCCTTCATCCCTGCACTGAGGATGATGAGCATGGTTCTGCAGATGCTTCGTGGTTGTGTGTCTGGACTCGAGGCTCAGGGCAGAGCAGTGGCAAGACACCAAACTCCACAGCAGGCAGACAGAATAGTGCTGAGGGAGCCCAGATCAGGGGGTGGAGGGAGCAAGGGGTGGGTGGGAGTGCTTAGAGCAAAGCCAGAATTGCAGGACCATTAATGACAGAGCCACAGATTCGTTTGGATTGGAAGGGACCTTAAAGATTGTCTCACTCCACATTCCACTGTCCCAGGTTGCTCCAAGCCCCATCCAGCCTGACCCCAAACACTTCCAGGGATCCAGGGGCAGCCACAGCTTCTCTGGGCACCCTGTGCCAGGGCCTCCCCACCTTCATAGGGAACAATTCCTTATGAACATAGAATGTAAATCTGCCCTCTGTCTGTGGGAAGCCATTCTCCCTTATCCTCTCGCTATCTGCCCCTGTAAAAAGTTGCTCTCCCTCTGTTCTTTAAGTCACTTTAGGCACTGGAAGGGGCTCTAAGGTCTCCCCAGAGCCTTCTCTCCTCCAGACTGAGCCTCAGATCTCTCAGCCTGCCTTAATAGTGAAGTCAGTCCTAGAGATGCCTGGAGAGCATGTTTGGTGGGATGGTTTTCCAAGCAATGTCTCATTTAATTGAAAAGGAAAAGCTTGATGAAAATGGACAGCGTTCATGGGACTGGAAATGGTAGAAATGACAGTTCATGCTGTCTTTCTAAAAAGACCTTTCCATTTACATATTTTCACCTGCTGGTGTTACATTTACTACCCATAGGCCATTTATTATTCACATTGCAGGACTTAAGGTTATCAAAGCAAAGCATTTTGCTCTTTTTAAAACACAGTTTATTATTTTTTTGTTCTGTACTAAATATTGGCATGCTGGCTCTTTGTTGAGGCTCAGGAGAAAGGAAGTTCAGAAGTCTGAATTTCCAGTGAGGTTCATGACATCTCTTCCCATTTATTTCCTCCTGCTGCTTCATCTCCCAGCTCCCTTTTTTGCCACAGGCTCTGCTCCCTTCCTGCTCCTGAGGTGCTTTGGGCCCAGCAGTGTTCCCTTTACTTGGCTGCTGCTTTGTGGGCACTGTTGGGATGGATGGGGTGCTGAGCTCTCTGGGCTGGGCTGTGAAACCTCATCCCTCAGGTGCTCCCGGCAGCACAGGCGGTGCTGCAGGTGGCAGTGCAGGGGGCTGAGACCTCCCCAGGATCTCAGTGCAAAAGGAAAGGGCATCTCCTGCAGGGCCGGTGGGAGCAGCTGTCTGGCTGCGGGCAGGTGTCTGGCTCCTGCAGAGCACCCTGGAATCGTGGGCTCTGCTGAGCTGGAAGGGACCCACGAGACTCGCTGGATTCCATTCCGGCACGAGGGGAGGTGCAGGACGGGAGATGCAGGATCTGCCCCATCCCAAAGCCGCCAGCTGGTGCCCAGGCCACTCTGCAGGAGAGGCAGCAGCCAAAGCTTCGCTGCACTCGCTGCGGTGCTGGCAGCAAGCGCTGCGCTCCCCGGCAGGGCCGGAGCAGGTGTGCGGCCGGGGAGCGCAGAGGGGAGGCGGCAGGGGCTGGTTAGAGCTGCACAGAGGGTGCAGAGAGCTGGGGCTGTGCCCGGGCTGGACAGCCGTGTGCGACCGCCAGCACGCCTCCTTCCCCCTGCGAGCTGCTCCGGGACACCCGGCTGGGGGGGGAGGGTGGCCCCGCTCGGGCTCTGAGGGACGCTCCGCTGCCGTCCCCTCCCGGAGCTGCGGGCGGCCGGGCGCTGCTCCCCCCCGGAGCCCGGCCGGGGGGATGGAGGGAGCTGCTCTCCCCGCCCGCAAGCCCTGGGCTCCAGCTCGCTCAGCCCCATCCCGCTTTTCCTCTCCTCCACCTCCGGCTCCCTGCAAGGTCCTTCCTCCGCCGAGCCTCGCTCCCCCCTCCGCTCCCTGCCCGCCCCCCAGGCTAAGCAATATGCCACAGCCTCTCCTCTCTCCCGCCCTTTCTTGAAGAATAAGCTCATAAATCTGCCCGGGGCAACGAAAACACTGAGCTCATGGCCCTTAGATCTGTGTGGGAGGAGCTCTCGCTGGCGATTAAAGGAGTTTAAGGTTTGCTTTGAAAAGCTCTTTGATTCTGGTAGGGGCTCCGGTGCCAAAAGGCAGCGATGGGGCTGCGAACGCCTCTCCCCCTCTGCACCTGCCTGGGTCAGGGAGCGCAGCGCGGTGGGGGAGGGAAGGCGCTTCCCAGCGCTCTGCAGTGGGAGCTGCGGGACCCCTGTCACCCTGTCACCCTGCCACCTCGTCACCCTGCCACCCTGTCACCCTGTCACCCTGTCACCCTGTCACCCCGTCACCCCGTCACCCCGTCACCCTGTCACCCCGTCACCCTGTCACCCTGTCACCCTGTCACCCCGCCACCCTGTCACCCCGTCACCCTGCCACCCTGTCACCCTGTCACCCCATCACCCCGTCACCCCGTCACCCTGTCACCCTGTCACCCCGTCACCCTGCCACCCTGCCACCTCGTCACCCCGTCACCCTGTCACCCTGCCACGTCGTCACCCTGCCACCCCGTCACCCTGCCACCTTGTCACCCTGCCACCCTGCCACCCTGTCACCCCGTCACCCTGCCACCCCGTCACCTTGCCACCCTGTCACCCTGCCACCCTGCCACCCCGTCACCCCGTCACCCTGTCACCTTGTCACCTTGCCACTCTGTCACCCTGCCACCCCGTCACCCTGTCACCCTGCCACCCCGTCACCCTGCCACCCTGTCACCCTGCCACCCTGCCACCCCGTCACCCTGTCACCTTGTCACCTTGCCACTCTGTCACCCTGTCACCTTGTCACCCTGCCACCCTGCCACCCCGTCACCCCGTCACCCCTCCGGGGGGCCTGGGGAGCACCCTCTGCCCACAGCGGGGCAGTGGCTGCTGCTGCCCTCCCCAGCCCCGCAGCGGGATGCCCAGAGCCCCCGTGCCCGAGGAACGCGCGGCTCCCCCGGGGGCTGGGCTGGGTCCTGAGGGGGTCCCGAGGTGGGACAAGGACCAAAGCAGAGGAGCGGAGGTCGGGACAGGGGGCACCAAGCAGCGCTCTGAAAAGCGGCAGGAAGGGATGGGGCAGGACTGCCAGGGCTGGGAGGAGTCTGGGGTCTTGGAGTTCGGTAGGAGCAGAAAAGATCAGGAGCGGCCCTTGCGAGGAGCAGCAGGACCAAGCACGAGCATCGTGCTGCAGCCCAGTGGAAACAGAGCCGGGCTGCAGCCCATGTGGGGGCAGGAGCTGTGCAGGGATGGAGAGCAGGGGGAGGATGCAGGGAAGCTCGGGTGGTGCCTCCAGCCCTGCAGGGATGCATCAGGGACCCAAAAAGGGCTCCTGTAAAACCATTCCCAGATGCACCAGCCCAGGCTCTGCCAGCAGTGATGAAGGAGGCAGCTCCCAGTCTCCTCCCCTCCATGGATGGATGGACAGGTCTCTCAAGCTACCCACAGCTCTCTGTCTCCCTTTGCCTCGTTTGCAGGCCTCCCTGTAGCTGCTTCAACCCCTTTGAAGGATTTGCAAATGAAAAGCAGCCCCCATGGGAGTGGAGCAAGCAGAACACACCTGTAAGGGCAGGACAGGCTCAAGGGACACGCTGTCTCTTCTTGTGAGCAGCCACAGGTCCCACTACAAAGAGAGCCCGGGAGACAGGATGGTTTCCAGTACTGAACATCCCCGTGGGGCACCAATTAGGAACATTCCCTTTGTTCAAAGGGAAGGTGAAGCCCAAGCACCACGTGTCATCCCCTCAGCTGTGCCACGCTGGGGAGCGCAGGGGTGGAAGGGGAGCAGAAATGTGGCCTCCTCTGCCAAGTCTGGCAGGGGAGAGCAGGGGCATGGGGGCTGCCCTACACACAGGCTGAAGGGCTCTGTAACGTGCCACTGAGCCCTGAAGGCCACCAGCCCCGGGGACATTTCCCTCCCACCTCTGGGTGCTGGCAATGCCACGGGCATGGAGCAATGGGTGCTGCTGGCAGTGTGACCTGTGGCCAGCATCAGGGATCTCAGGGTCCTGCAGGGGCAGAAGGCACACACCACCTTCCCAAGGATGTAATCTGATGTGGGGATGGCTCTGGGTATAATTGTATCTCCAAAGTTCAAGAGAATTCACAACTGTGGGCATTTCTCAACCTCGGCAAAGCAAATGTTCGTCTTTGCATGGAAGCTGCAGGAAAGACTCTTGCACCTTTAGGTAGAAATTCATCTTCTGTCTTTCCCAGAGAACACAAGAAAAGATTCTGGTTGCAGGAAACAATCTCTGCAGTTCTGCTTTATCCCTGGTTCTGCATCCCTGAAAGTGTCCCCACCAGCCCCTCAGTGCCTGGGGGCTGAGAAAGGAAATGGCCATGAGAGCATTTCATCTTAGAATCACAGAATCACAGAACGGTTTGGGTTGGAAAGAACCTGAAAGCTCATCCTATTCCCACTGCCTGCCATGGGCAGGGACACTTTCCACTGTCCCAGGCTGCTCCAAGCCCTGTCCAACCTGGCCTTGGACGCTTCCAGGGATGGGGCAGCCACAGCTGCTGTGGGTGCCCTGTGCCAGGATGACCCCACCCTCACAGGGAAGAATGTCTTCCCAATATCCCAGTATCTCTGGCAGTGCAAAGTCATTCCCCCTTGTCCTGTTGCTCCAGGCCCTTGCCCAAAGTCCGTCTCCATCTCCCTTGGAGTCCCTTTAGGCCCTGAAAGGGGCTCTGAGGTCTCCCTGGAGCTTTCTCTGGGTGAACACCCCCAGCCCTCCCAGCCTGGCTCCAGAGCAGAGGGGCTCCAGCCCTGTGACCAGCTTAGAGGCCTCCTCTGGGCTGGTTCCACTCCCCAGGCAGCACTGAGTCATCCTGGCTGAGGACACAAACCAGGACTGTGCTGCTCAGCTCGCTGCTCCCAAGGGAAGAATGAGATGCAGATCCATGGAGCTGCACTCTCTGCCTTTCTCCTCCCTGGACACAGGGGCAAGTGTCAGATGTTGTCCCAAGGCCCTGTCCCAAAACTGGAAGGTGTCCTCACACAGCAAAGGACAGAGATGAACCTTTAGGGTCAGGTGTGTGGTATTGGCAGAACCAAAGGCACCACAGCCAGAACAGGACCTTGAGGTGCAGGTGAGGTTTGTACCCTGCACTGATTTCCTGTGGCAATCTGCTCCATGGATTAATGAGGTCCTGTTGCACAGAGTGGTTTCACATGTGCCCTGCAAACACCAAGTGGGGATTTCTAGAGCATGGAGCAGCCTTCCCATCCACGCTGTGTGTAACTTCTCCTCAGCCCAGGGCCAAGCAGCAGGTTCCTGTGCTGCAGGTTGTGTTTGCAGCTGCGTCCTGTGCAGGGAAGTGCCTGCCAGTTCAGGTATTGTTGTGCTTTCATGTGGTGTAAGACAGCAGAAGATTTATTAGTGACAAAAGCATGAATGCTGGAAGCCGTGATTTATTGAAGAAGGGGGAGAGGAAATGTGTTGCAGCCCATGCTGGTTAGTGTGGTGTGTCTGAGGTGAGCTCGCACACGCTGTGGAAACCACCCTGCTCCTCCACTGAGAGCCTGGGCTCACCTGGAGAGACCCTGGGGGGCCCAGGTCCTCTCCAGGGGTGACCTGACACTGACCATCTCACAGATGCTCTGAGGGCGGGTGCTTCTCCTGGGTGAAGGGACACAAAGAGTCAGACTTGGGAACAGACAGGTGTCCCACAAGCTTTGGCTCCCTTGTGTGGTGTAGATGGGAGACACAAAGGAGCAGCACAAGGAACAGATTTCTAGCTCTGTCCCAGCCTTATGGTTGACCCCACAGCCCTTTTCTTTTCCTGTGCCTCAGTTTCCCTATCTTTAGAGCACTACTAAAAAACCATTCCCAACGTGCCTTGAGATCAATTGATCAAACCGGTGCTCTGGAAGAGCTGGAGACTCTCTGCACTTTCCAGCCACATGTCTGGACCTCTCAAGCTAACATACCTTTTAAAAGTTTATTAAAAAGTTCTTGAGCTTTCCATTTGTTCACCCACCACATGAAGAACAGCCCCACTGAAGTCTCAGATTTAGTGCCTGCCTTTCATGTGCGCTGACCTCATCACCGCTCGCTGGCGGAGCAGCCACAAGTCAGAGCAGCTACTGGAACACTCCTCACTGCCACAGGCAGCAGCAGCTGCTCGCAGCTCCTGGGCAGCACTGGAGGAAGTGAACCCAGCTGGGGAATGTCAGCTTGGCCAGAGATGCTGCAAACCCCAACTCTGTTTTCTGTAGGAAGCTCCGTTACTTTCAGCACAGCTCTTCCTGAATGGACAGGGGGTAAATCGGAGTTAGTTCAGCTCTTTGCCAAACCTGGAAAGGAGGGAAAAGGCTGGCTGGGGTTAAACAAATGGGGATGTTCTCTTCAGGTTTCCCAGGCAATTAAAACTAAACCAAACCAAAACACAACATGTTTTCTCTGACTATCCCCAAAACATTTTGCTTTGACCCAAAATAGAGTACTTTCTTCTTTTGAGTCACCTGAAAATCTTTAAATCCTTAAAAAAAAAAAAAAAAAAAAAAAAAGGTCTTACAATGAAAAATTCCACCATTTCCCCCCAGCCCCACTGGTTTTTAGTGGAACATAATTTTTCTGTAAACTTACTTTTGACCACAATGCTGTGGGTTCTACCTTGCCTGGAAGTCGCAGTCATCCAGATGAGCTTGTGCTGTCACTCGCTTTTCCTTTCAACACTGTTTCTGTCTTTTCACCTCCCACTGCACAGACACAAAGGTCTCATGGGAGCATCACCCTCATCCCAGGGCTGTGCTGAGTTCCCAGGGAGACTAAAGAGGGGCTGGGAGAGGGAAGGAAAGAATCCATGAAGGCTCTTTTTAGCTTCAGAGAGCTCCTCTGGCTATCCTGACTACCTCTGGCTACTGCCAAGGCACCTTTGAAACACCTTTGAAACATCTCCAGCATGTTGGGCATCATGACTGGGCTGGAGGGGAAATCCACATTCCCTTTGAAGTCTGGATACTTGAACAGGCTTAGAATTATAGGGCTGTAATGTACAGGAATGTGTGGGGCTGTAATTGTGACTTAGATCCTCGGATGAAAGGTGCTATGTACATACAAAAGGTATTATCATTATTGCTACTATTATTACTATTATTATTACTATTATTATTGCTATTATTATTATTATAGGCCTGCAATATGTGGATTGGAGATGAAAGTAGCACCAAGAGATCCTGAAATACAAGATGTGTCTTAAGGAAATTTCAGCTTGGAATTGGGTTTTGTCTACACAGGAAGAGCGGAGCCGACTGGCTCCGCTGCACTGACAGCTCTGGGGTTTGATGGAAGAACTCCTCCATGCAGGCATGATTCCCAAATCCAAGCTTCTCTGGCCTTTGGAAGGGTGCTTCCTGTAGGAGCAATTCCAGAGCAGTTTTAGCATAAAAAAGTGAAAGCAGACATTGTCACCGTTCTTTACCAGACACCCGGATTGCTCTGCAGACATCACAAAATTAGTCCCTGGTGTTTGAGCCATTCAGTGTCACTGCTGTGTGTCCCTGAGAGCCACCTGTGCCCTCGGGGCCTGGAGCACTCTGCTCATAAAGGGCTGATGATAAAGGTGAGGAGCTGGGGTCTCATTTGGGAATTCCAGTGCTGTTCATTGTCTGCACCGTGGGCACAGCCTTGAATGTGCTCCAGGGACCAGAGCCCAAACAGGGCCAAGGATCCAGGGTTCTATACCAGACAAAAGGGGTTTCTGAGGGTCAGGGTCCAATAGGGATCAGGAAAAATGGTGCAGAGGGGTGGCCAGGAACCAGGGGAACTAATGGAGTCACAGGGGTGGGGTACTGGGGCAAAAACAACCCCTCAGGGTCCAGTGGGAATAGGGAAAAGTGATGCAGAGGAACCAGGGGCACTAATGGGGTCACAGGGGTACCTTTGGGGTACTGCAGCAAAAATAACCCAATGGGGTCCAAGGGAAGGAAGAACATTCTAGGAGGATTGCATATATGGTGAATGGAGCTGAACAGGGTGACATCAACTTAACAAACCAACAGAACAATGAAACCTAAGAAATATTAACATGTGGCTGCCAAGGCCCATGGGGGGAAGGTTTTCCTCCCCCTGATCTACAGGGTATCTCAGGCCCCTAGGCTTCCACAATTCGTGTGAGGAGTTTGGGAAGTGGTGTCCTGGCAGGACTCAGAGGCTGGAGTGGGAGCTGGAGCAAGGGCACGGAGAGAGCTGCAGTGTGCTGATCCTGCTGCACTCCAGCAGAGACGGGCCCAGAGCCAGCACCCTGCCCTCTTCAGCCTCCTTGCAGCACCGATCACCTCTCCTGGATGGAGTGAATGCAGAAATCCGGGATCAGCTTGGATCCCTGCAGGCGCTGTGGATCTGCACAGCCCTGGCCATCAGCCTCTCCCCGTGGTCCTGCCCTGTTCTGCACCTGCCTCTCATTGCCGGGCACTGGAGTGGGGCTGCCCAGGACAACCCCGTGGGGATTTTCTCCTGTGTCACAGGCTCTGCAGAGCATCAGGTTTCACCTTCTCCCTGAACCGCGGAGCAATACCTGACCCACGTTCGGGAGGAGCGGGGGACGAGCCAGGTCCATCCACAGCAGTTTTTTCCCATGGCTAAACTCCCAGAGGAGCGATCTGGCTGCTCGCAGGAGGGTTCAGCTCCCCAGCCCTCCCCAGCTCTTTCCCAATTCACTGACACGCGGAGCTTTATCCCCGCGGAGCCGGGAGCGCTGGTGGCTCCCCACGCGTGGCGCAGGAGCTCCGGCAGCAGAGCAGCGTGCGCTGGGCACGGGGAGAGCTCGCCAGCCCCGGGACGGCACGGGGAAGGCTGTTCCCGGTGCGTGGGGACCACCCACCAGAGGATATGACAAAGCAAGGGCTTGTGGCGTTCTGGTGACAGCGCGGAGTCCGCCAGCGCTGATGGAAAGGCGCTCGTTCCAGGGGCAGCAGACACCGCGGAGAGGAGCCAGCAGCTCTCGGCATCGCTGGAACACAGCCCGTCCCTCCCGAGGGGCTGCCAGCGCTGCCATGGCTCGGCTGGAGAGCACCTCAGCCCAAACCCCTGCAGGCATCTCTTTGTCCTTAGGAGGCAGCGAGCGTGGTGAGGAGCGCAGCCGGGACTCCTCTCCTGCCTTGGGCTCCGGGCTGCAGCCAAGCAGCCGAGCCTCCAACAGCAAGGAGCTGCTCTCCCCTCTGCTGTCACAAATGCTCGGAGACTCCGTGTCTCCAAACCCTGCCCTGTTTTGCGGGGCAGGGCTGTGATGCCGGCTGGCCACAGGCTGTTCTGGTTTAGGTGCTGGCAGGAGCAGCAGCGCTCCGGAATGACGGGACTGTCAGCGCTGGTCCCGCCTGGGCTGCCTCACAAGGGAGGAGTGACAGGGTCCTGCCTGCCATGTGTCCCCACAACCAGCACCCATCCTTTGGGCTGCATCCTCCGTTTCTTCTGGCTGAATTTCACAGCTGCTGTTTTTGAAATGTCCTCTTGAGAAGGCCAGAAGTCCAAAAGGCATTTTTCAAAAGTTTTTTTTTCAGCTGTAATGTTTCTTTTTGGGAAGTCTTTGGTCTGAACACAGATAATTATCAGCCAAAAATTACTGAAAACCACCAGCAATTTTCAGTTCTGATAAAAATGCTGTTCTCCATTTTACAGTGTCAACAGCTGTCTTTTGCTCCCTGTTCATTACAGTTTCCTGCAAGAGGAGTCAAATACCTCCAGGCAGCTATCCCCTGGGATCCCAGCAGTTTATCCATCTCTGTCACCCAGCACAGTCCCTTCTCCCAGGACTGTTTCTGTTGCCTCCAAAGAGATGCAGAATGCTGCTCTGGCCCAGGGTCTGAGCTGTGTGTGGATGGCAATATTATTTATGGAACTGGCTGGGTTGTGCTTCACTCCACACTAAGGTTCAGCTCAGAATGGTGCTGGCTGATAAAGTCATGGCAGCAGAGATCAGGTGGGAAAATCAAGCAATAAAGCCCATGACTCTGGGCTTTAACACAAAGCTCCAGAATCTCAGGATTTCCTGAGACTGTAGGAGTGGGAAATGTTGCCTGATGAAGCAGATGGGGAGCAGAGTCTCTCCCTCTGTGTCCTGGGCTCTTCTTTGCAGGCAGCCCAAGATCAGGGTTTGCACATGGTGGGGTTGCCCCAGAAGGAAGGCAGGCTGGGATGGTTGAGTGGCTCATTGTGCTACACTCCATGGAAAAGCAGAAATGATGTGGGTTGGCACTTCTCAGAAGAGGTGATCAACAAACAGGACACCACAGTTCTCGCTCTGGCTTCAGCGTTGCCATCCAGAGAAAAGCTCTAGAGGCTCAATGAGCTGCAGCAAACCCAAGGCTGGCTGCACTGGCACAGAGAGCTTCCCTGCAAGGCAGCTTGTGGTGCTGCTCCTGACCAGCAGCTCAGATCCCACCCAAAATTGCCTGGTCCCTCTCCCCAGTGGGAGAATCAGAAGGGCAACACTGAGAGCTCCCATGGGTCAAGACAGCCACAGTTTAGGAGGTAGAGCAGAGCTGGGTGTGCAAGAAGAACAAAACAAGGGAATCATGCACGGCTTCCCACGCCAGTCAGGTGCTTGCAGGGAAGCAAGGCTTTGTCACACCTCATGGTCCATTGGGAAGGCAAATGTCACAACCACAAACGTGCCCCTTTGCTGCCCTTTCCCCCACAGCCATCAGTGCTGAGCCTGATGTCCCAGGATGTGGGACATCCCTTTGACCAGCTCAGATCACAGCTGTCCAAGCTGTGTTCCATCCCCACTTCTCACCTGCTCCCAGAGACCACTCCTGGTGGGGACAGAGAGGGGGAAAGCTGCTGTGCACGCCCTCCTCAGCAGCAGCCAGGACACTGGGGTGTCACCAGCACAGCCACAGACCCAAACTGCAGCACCCCACGGGCTGCCATGAGGAACATTTTCTCCATCCCAGCCATAACCAATTCCTATCTCCATCAGCTTGCCCAGCTCCAGCTGCTTGCACTTCTCCTGGCAGGTTTTTGCAGGCTGATGTGGAGATCAAGGCTCTCTTCCCAGATCCTGTTATCACCATGTTAATTCATGGCCACAACAGATTGCAGTAATGCTTTAGCTGATCTGATTTGTTGGCCTTGCTCTTCCAGAGCATGGTGTAGATGCTTGTTGCTGTTGTGGGCAGGATTCTGCTCGATCTTTATAAATCAGTGCAATTCTGATCAATCAATCCAGTTTATTCACTTTATAACTGGTTCCTTCTGTAATGATTTTCATCAGTTTTGTGACATACTCCCTGACCATGTTTCTGACAACAGGTTGGGGGTAGAGAGGTGATATTGATGCCCTGTTGCTCCAGTCCACAGTCAACCAGACTCCCACACAACTGGTTACACCAGCCTTCTGGGGCAGGGCCCAGCCATACCATGATTTTTCTAAAGGTCCAAATAAAAATTATTATTTAGTTATGACATTCTTCTGCTTGGCAGATGTGAGGGAGTTTTGGATCTGTGCAATTTTGTGTCTGAGGTCTGACTGGGTGACATCCGAAGTTTTCCATGGTTCCTTGGCCTGTCCTTGATATTCCTGATGGAGACTGAACTTTCAGCAGACCACCAGGTTCATGATTGGACATAAAAGGGTTTTTTGTTACCCTGAGACATGGAGGTGTCTTGGCTGGGGGGTGACCCATCCCACCTGCATGACTGCAGTTCTTCTTAGCACATGAGGGAGTCCTAGAGTTGTACTGAAGGAGCTTTGTTACCCTTTGGTTACCCGTTATTTGTCTCAAAATTCTTCTTATTTTAAAGTTCCACCTTGGCTAGCCCAGGCCTTGGATATGTGACAGGCCTCCAGGGCTGGGACTAATGCTCTCTGTGTTCTCTGGAACAGAGCTCCAGGTGCTTCCTTGTGAGATTGGGATCTTCAGGAGGGAGAGCACGAGCAGAGAAGTTGCTGTGCGCCCAGCAATGCACCATCGAGGGGAAGGGTCTGGAGCAGCAGTCTACTAAGGAGTGGTTGAGGGATCTGGAGGAAAGGAGGCTCAGGGGGGACCTTCCACAGCTCCCAGACAGGAGTGGGCAGCCAGAGGAAGCTGGGCTCTGCTCCCAAGGAAGAAGGACAGGACAAGAGGAAGCAGCCTCAAGCTGTGCCAGGGGTGGTTTAGGTTGGATATCAGGGAAAAACCCCTCCCTGAAAGGGCTTGTCAAGCACAAGATGTCCAGGGCAGTGCTGGAGTCACCCAGAGTTGTTCAAAGGATGTATGGATGTGGCACCTGGGGACATGGTTTTGTGGTGGCCTTGGCAGTGCTGGGGGAATGGCTGGACTTGATCTTGGAGGCCTTTTCCGGCCTCAGTGATTCCATGATTCTGTGATCAAGCAGACCTTAGAGGAGACCTGATTTTGCCCTGGCACAGCACTGAGATTCCTGTGAGGCACTGGAGGTGCCCAGATCCCAAACAGACACAGACTGCACATGTTCAGAGCTGCTGGGGGGGTGGAGGATCAGACTGTGACAGTCACACCTGACAGGTCACCTTGAGAGCCACGAGCTGTCTGCCAGAAGCCCTTGCCCAGAGCTGTTGGAGAAGCCAGAAGCAAACACTGCCTGCTCAGGGAGCAGGAAGCAGGGAAGCCACAGCATCCTCCCCAAAGGCAGATCCCAAGCTGCTGGGAAAGGAGCCTCTGTGGAGGCCAGGGCTGAGCCACAGGAATTTTTGCCCTGTGGCCAGTGCAGCAGGAGCTCGTGGGGACAGAAGGTGCAGGAACAGCAGAGTGCCCTCCTTCCTCATCTCAGCCTGTTGGGTGGCATCTGCAGTGGTGAAGGTGCTGTGGGCCTGGTGTTTCTCCCTCCCTTGGCCAGGTGCTACTGGGCCTTCCCCACCTGGCATTCAGCAGGTGTGAACAGAGCTGTTTGCCCTGTGGATCCTGGAGTGGGGAGGCTGGAGAAGGTGTAGCCTTCATCAGCCAGGAGCCTGCCATGGTCTTTGATGGCTTTCTCTGTGCCAGGAAAAGTGTTTCATTGTTCACATTCCTTAACCAGTGCCCACCAGATGTTTCCTGAGAACACCTGTGGGCTGTTTCCCACAGGTGGATGGTGTCAGCTGCAGGCTCTCAGATACTGTCATTTTGGAATATTGCTGGCTTTTGCTGTTGCTCACGCTGGTGGAACTTGTCTGGACAGGACAGATGATCTCTTGGTGCATGGGCAGAGGGAATGCCAATGAATCACCCACAGGGCCTCTGATTTCCAGACATGGCCCACATGCTCCACTGCCTTTCTCCCAGCAGACCAGGCCACAGGCTCATTGCACCATCAGTCTGTGCTGAAGGGAGGGAGCAGAGCTGGCACCCAGGGCTTTCCACCAGAGCAGCACCCACTGCCAGCAGGAAAAGGTTCCCACATTCTGCAGCTGCCATGGAGCTGGGAGCAAAAGGGACTGGTGGGATGTCCTCTCTCGTTCATGAGGAACATCTGGGTCAGCCCCTGGAGCTCTGGGAGGAGTGAACAGCAGGAGCAGCCTGATGCTGTGGTAGGGAGGGTCCTTGGCAGCTCTTTGCACCTGAGAGCCCCTGCAGGACACCTCTTGCTGGCTCTGTGTGGTGACAGTGTCCCTCAGGCGCTGTGAGGATGGCCAGGACTCTGGGGACCCAGAGCATGTGGCACTGGGCACATTGGGACACAGCCATGTCACACTTGGGCACAAAATAAAGATGCTTGACTCCAATTGGAAGCAGAAGAAAATCAGAAGCTTTATTGTCTCATTTTTAGTACCCTTTCCTTTTTATACCTTTTATAAGGTGTTCCAATACAGACTTGACATGATTGGTAGAAGGGAACAACACCTCTCTGGCCCCATTGGTGGAACAAGAGAAACACAACCAGCACAGCTGCACAGATTCATTTTGAGAACAGAAGTTATTTACAGAAATTGTCCTTGGAAGAAAGACTCTCCTGAGAAATCTTCCCTTGGGAAGAAATCAGCCACTGGCAGGCTGAAAACCTTTCAGACTCAGAAGTACCAGGCCCACACAGCCCCAGCAAGGAGGTCCCTTTCCTCTCTCTGGGTGGGAGCACGGGTTAGGCATGGACTGCCTCACCCCAGCCCTGCCTCCCAGCCCTGCTCTGCCCCCCTTGCTGTCCCACACAGAGCCCCACCTGCTGCCACCAGCACCAGAAGGAGCTGGGGAAAACCAGTGCTGAGCACTCAGGCATTGGTCCAGCACATGGCAGCCAGAGGTGGGGAGTTTGCACAAGTTCTGCTCACGATTTCCCAATCCAGGAGAGCACCAGGGAACATTGGGCCTGCCCATAGATCTTGGCCATTGCCAGGGTAACCCCCTGCAGTTTAAAAACTCCTTCTAATTAGTGAACCTTCCCACTACAAGTCACAATGGAACAATTCATTATTAGTGATGTGTGCAGGCTCTGCATTCCTCTGGCTCTGCTGCTTCTGCAAGAAAGTGAGGACTGATCTAAACAGATAACCCATCCCATCTGTGTCTTCTTTGGTGATTTAATGGTTCTGCTCTCTCAGTCTTTGGCAATTACCTGCTTCTTAATCCTCCACATCCACCAGCTTCCAGGTGATGCAGCCAAGTGGATTTGCACTGAATGATATGATTCATTCATGTCAAAAGAAAGGAATTAGAAACACTCTCTGCTTGAGGGTCCCTTCACTGCTGACACCCACAGCAACCAGCAGGGATGTCAAAACACGAGCTTCCAAACTTCCTCCAAGAGTGAGCACTCAAACTGAGTCCTGCTGTCAAAAGCTTCTGCTTCCCCCTGGAATTCTCATTACTTAATGCTGCCTGTGAATTTCCTGTTGAAATGAATTGTGTTTTGCACCTGTGAGGGAGCAGGTTCCCGGATGGGTGGGATGGAGGGGAGCACCACCCCAGTGCCAGTGCAGGCAGACAGGGATGGGTAGCTCTGGGTGGGCTGGTGGATGCACAGGCCTGTGGGGCTGCAGAAGTTTTCCAGAGGGAAGGCAGAGCATCCTCTGGTCACAGCAGGGAGCTGTGTCCCAGGAATAACTTTCTTATCTCTACGTGGAGGGCACTGTGCCTGGGACAGAGCAAGGTGAGGTAAGAGCAGTGTTAAAGGGGGTTCTGTTCTTGTGCCATTTGCACTCCTCCCATCAGGAAATTGCCTGTCTGGCTTCTCCTCAGGTGAGGGAGGAGCAAGCACTCCAGCATGGACACTTGGGACCTGTCAGCCACAAGGTCTGTGGTCCTTTGGCAGCCTGAGATTGATGGGGTGGATCTGCTTTAGCCCTGTGTTCCCACCTCACGGCCCATCTCATCCAGAATTATCCTGGAGCCAGCAGAGTGAGTCCCTGCCATGATTTCCTCAGTGAGCTGTGGTTGTGCCAGGGCTGCTCCTCAGGTGGGTTTTTCTCTGTGGGGCAGTTTGCTTCTGCTGCACCCACTGTGCCCACAGAGCCTGGCTGCTGGGGGTGCACGGGCTGGGGGCCACCCCTGGTTTTATTCAGTCTGTCAGCCTGCAGGAGCTTGTGGCCCTCTCAAGGCAGCCTGTGCCTGCCCCCAGAAAAGCATGGCCAAGGATTGGCTCTGCTACACACAGCTGGCTCTTCATATTCCTCCTTTCCAAGCGTTTTAGATGTCTCCAGCCTGTTTTCCTGACAAGAACCTGGAAAGGGAAAAAAGCCTTCAAGAACCCATCAGACACTCACAATGCTGTGCTGTGGGTCTCCACCAGAGCAGCTACTGAAACCAGAACAAAATAGAAACAGAGATGTTTTTCCAGACAGAAATAAGGGCTGTGGGATAGGAGGAGGCTGGATGGGAGCTCAGAGCAGGAATCATTCAGAGATGCACAGGCAGAGTTTTGAGGAGCTGTTGGCAGCTGAGTGCAGGAAGCTTTTGGGATTATTGGCCCATTATTTATCATGTGGGTACAACACTGTTGGGGAGGGGTTTCCCTAGATGTGGAGCCTCTGTAGAGATTCCATCTACCACAGTGTGTCCTGGATTTCCCAGTGTCTGATGGATGGCAAATTTTCATGAGATCTTCAGTGCTTTCCAGGAGTTCTCCAATGTGCATAACTCTCAAAGCAAAGAAATGCTGCCCTGTGAGTTCCCTCATCATCAGTATTTTTTTGGATTTGACACTCTGGAGGGTCACCAGCGTAGATGAGAGGGAGGAGAGTGCTTTTTCAAATATGTCTTTGTGGGGATTCATGAAACAGAGGAAGAACTCAAAGCAGCAAAGATGTAATTTATTGGGTGGATCTGGGCAGAAAATGTGAAAGGTTCCCCACAAAAACAACAGTTACATTTTTAGATGAGAGTGAAGTTTGTAGGTGTTTTGTCTAGACTGTCTCTTCTTTTGATGAAGCTGGAGACTCCCAACAATGAAAATCTGGCTGGGCTTTAAAGACTTCCTTTGATATTTTCAGAAGGGACTGTAAACCCTTCTGAAGACAGAAGGGTACAGAAGGCACAGTCTGGCCTAGGTGAGAAATCTGGCCTTTTGTAATTTAGTGTGACAGAGAGTGAAATAATTGATAGACCTCAACCTGTCAGTCCAGACAATTGCACAGATAAATGAAAGGAGGAATGCTATGGGAAGCAGGATAAAATACACCTGGTCAATCAAACAGCACAGGCCAAACCATCACCCCAGAGTTTAGTTTAGTTTCTGTATTTACCCATTACCTTAAAGTGGATACACAGCAGTGAATAACTCTTTTATTCCCAATATGATAAGAAGTTCTCTCCAAAACATGGATTAAATCTGAGGCTTGCAGTGAGAAATCCCAGTAGGCAGCAAGTTTACAAGTTAAGAAAAACTGAGCTGCTCCTTAATAGCAGGAGTGCACAGTAGAAGGTGTATTGTCTTAATTAACCTGATTAATAAGGCCAAAAAAAAAAAAGCCATTCTGATTCCCTGGAGGTAGGAAATGTAAGCTTACATCAAAACATAAGCTAAAGAGAGCTGCTGTGATTACAGATGCAGAGGCATCTCCAGTTCCTCAGCCTTGATCTATTTGCAGGGCTTGGTCTATAAAACGCACTCCTGGCTGTCCCCAGGCACATTTGGCTGGTCAAAAAGAATATGGTGAGAAGCTTCTAATCCCTGAACAACCTCCTGGGTCAGAGTGTGGCTTGCTCATACCTTGAGCCAAGCATTCCATTATGGGCTCACAGCTGTCTCCCAGCCAGGGTAAGCAGGCTGATGTGTGCATGCTGCAGAATCATGGAATCTCCTGAGCTGGGAAAGACCCACAGGGATCATCCAGTCCAACTCCTGGCCCTGCACAGACACCCCAACAATCCCACCCCGTGCATCCCTGAGAGCACACTGACATCCCTGAGTCCAAACACTCCTGGAGCTCTGGCAGCCTCGGGGTCGTGCCCATTCCCTGGGGAGCCTGGGCAGTGCCCAGCACCCTCTGGGGGAAGAACCTTTCCCTGAAATCCAGGCTGACCCTGCCCTGGCACAGCTCCAGCCCTTCCCTGGCTCCTGTCCCTGCTCACAGAGATGGAACTGCAGACTGAGATGAGCTCTCCCCTCAGCCTCCTCTCCTCCAGCTGAACAAGCTGAGTGACCCCAGCTGCTCTTCGTGTGACCCCTATGGACCCTTTACCATCCCTCCTTTAGGTGCTGTCTAACAGATTTAGGTTTTTTTCATATCGTGGTGCTCGAAACTGCCCCCAGCCCTTGAGGTGAGGCTGCCCCAGCGCAGAGCAGAGCAGGACAATCCCCTCCCTGGCAATGCTGGGCCTGGTGCTCCCCAGGACCCTATCTGTGAAGGTTCTGATTTCTTTTTTCCCTTGCCAAGGTCGGGACTAATACAGGGGAAATGCAGGTTTCAAGTTTGGAGTCAATTGTTCATTATTTCTTATCTATTGACAGACTCACCAGCCGTGAGCTCTGACTAACAAGGTAGAGAAATGAGATAAAATGGAGCACCTCTAACTCCTTCCAAGGTTGTTTAAGCGACAATTACCCAATAACGAGGTGACAACACCTATATTATTTATATTTCTGACCCAAAAATGACCACCCAAGGCCCACAATGCAGACCTTTTACACCCAATTACAGAAAACCACCCAAACCCAAGAGGAAAAAGGAAGAAGAAGGTGAAGAAGAAGGACTCAGACAACGCCCCAAATCCTCCATCTTGACTCACATGTATTGCTGTATAGTAAAAACCCCAAATCTAACTTTCCAGAATTCCAACACCCATGGGCCCTTCTGGCTCCAGGGCACTGCTGACTCATTCAACTTGCCATGGACCAGGACCCCCTCCCTCTGGGGCTGCTCTCCAGCCTCTCATTCCCCAGTATGCCCCCATCCCAAGTGCTCCATCCTGGGTGCAGAATCCAGCACTTGCCCTGGTTAAATTTCATTCTTCAGCCTGGAAAAGAAAGGCTTTTGGGAGTGTCATAACTGGGGCCTTCCAGTACCTTAAGGGAGCTACAAGGAAGATGGGAAAAGACTGTTTATGAGGGCCTGAAATGACAGGATGAGGGGAAACTGCTTCAAACTGGCAGAGATTAGGTTCAGATATTAGGAAGGAATTCTTCCCTGTGAGGGTGGGCAGGCCCTGGCACAGGGTGCCCAGAGCAGCTGTGGCTGCCCCATCCCTGGCAGTGCCCAAGGCCAGGCTGGATGGGGCTTGGAGCAGCCTGGGACAGTGGAAGGTGTCCCTGCCATGACAGGCAGGGGGAATGAGACGATCTTTAAGGATGAGATGATCTTTAAGGTCCCCTCCAACACAAACCATTCTATGATTCTGTGATTGTTCCACGCTCTCATTTGTTGAGGTCTCTCTGCAGGACCTCTGTCCTCCCAGTTTAGTGTCACCGACAAACTTACTTAGTATACCTTCAAATGCTGCCTCTGAGTCCTTTATGGAGGCATTGAAAGGTGTCTTGCATGGGTACCTACCCGGCTTTGGTTGAAGACTGTGAGCCATGAGTCAGCAAAAACTCTTTTAGGATGGCTGAACAGTTTACACTGACAAACTCCAGGTGGTTTTCAATCCAACCTCCATGACTGCAGACTAGAGCTGGTTTTAATCCAAGCCCACTTTCTGCATCTTTCCCACAGGCAAAAGGTGTGAAAAGATGGTGAAAAGAAAGGTGATAATCAGGAGACAGAGTGGGTTTATAGGGGTTGAGTTCTGTGATCATGGTGCTTTATCCTCCTCGGTGTTCCCACCCTGGCTGGGCAGGAGTGGCTCTGCTGCAGTAGCTCATCAATTGCAGCTCATTTTCTTGAACTCAGCTACTGCCATCACTGAAAACAGTTCATGCAGGGAGGAAGCTGTGGTTGAAAGGTCTTTACCTGACTACAACTGCTCCTCTGGCACAGTGAGAAAGAGCTGCTTTCACAATGACCTGATGGGAAGGGTCTGTGGGCATGATGAATGGGACAATTATAAAAACCTGTTCAAAATTATCCCATATTTCCTCAGCAACCAGGGCGTGATTTATCTCCACCTAAAATGTACATCTAAAACAGGCAGTGTGAATCACACAGTAAAAGGACTGGTTTCTCCTCATGCCACTAGAAAGGAAATCCAGAGTCTAGCTCAGATGTAGGCACGTACATCGTAGGCTTCTAAACTGAGGTGGTGAGATTCAAACGTCCCTCTCTTTAATAAGTCCAGAAATGGGAAGATTATTTGGTGAAGTCTTTAATTAATTGGTGATAAAAGCTAATGAAGTTAAGAAAGCACCGAAACCTAGTAACTGTCTTTGGCGTGGCCACGTCTGTGATTTCTCAGAGTTCATTTCCATTGCCTCTGGGGAGCTGAAGCAGCCCAGGAATTCAATGGAAAACCTTTCAGAATTTTACCTCTCTAATTTGGCATATGACTTTGTGACAACTCAAATACTCTGGGACTGATTTTACAAGCTGCTCAGGTTGGTTCATGTCCTGTGAAAAGAATAATGCTGTTGTCCAAGAACATTATTATAAAGGAATCTAGTAAAACTCTAAAAAACATAATTAAAATTTTTGCAAGGTAACTGCAGCATTACATAGGCCAAAGGGCATCACCAAATACTCAAGTTTGTTTATGGCCCAAAAGATAATTTTTGTTTTATCTTCTGAGGATTCTCTTGCCAAACTTCAGATGTCTCTGAGCTGCAGTTTTGTAAAGCCATACCCTACAATCTAATTTTCAAGATCAAGAGTAATGCTCTCTTTTCTCGTCCCTCTTCCCTGATTTCCCAAACCTTGATGTACAATGGAAATAAGCCATCCTACTCGCACACAAAGGGAATGTGGCAGAGCTGAGGGACACACAGCCCCTCTGGCTTTCAGAGCTGTTCTCCAGGTGCTTTCATGCTGGTCTGACAGTGGATAAAGGAAGCCAAATCTGGCTCCCAGGGCAGTGTGGTCACCTGCCCAGGGGTGGGAGGAGCAGCGTTGTGTCTCCACAGCCAAGACTTGTGTTGGCATAACCAGGACTGTCTGACTCACACAGGCTGGGGCATTGCCAGAGACCTTCCTCCCAAGATCCTGACTGGGATGACATCACTTCTGGTGGAGACAAACACCAAACATTAATGTTATCCCCTTACTCCAAATGGCTTCAAGAGATTTTGGATTGTGCAAATGGAGTCAGTACCCTGTCCCCCTTCACATGATTGGAAAATGGGGCAAATGAGCCAGATAACTCTTAATAGCTAATTACTTTTTCTATGTAATTGCAGTCACTAATAATATTCCTAACACAGGAGGTGCAGGCAATCCAACAGACCAAAATGTGGCAGGGATGGGAAGAGCTGCTCAAACACAAGGCCATCATCATAAAATTAAATCCTTTTCTTTGTTGTTCCCTGAGAACAGGCTGTGGGTGCTTCCCTCAAAGTCATTCTTAATATGGACAAATCTGAAAACAAATGGGTAGGACGAATAACAAAAAATATCAGGTGGCAATTGCACGGCTCCTAAAGGCATCCAAATTTGAGACTATTGGCCTATGAACCACTGTGCTTAGCTCACTGCTTAAACCAGTTCTTATGCCTGAAAAATGCAAGGGGACAAATGCAACACCAGCTTTCAAAAAGCCTTCAGGGGCAACCCAAGGAATCACAGACCCTGAAGCCCAGCAGATAGAGTGAAGGTAGAAGTGAGGAACAGAATTAGTAGACTAAATTATAAATGGTAAATGTGGTAGGAGATAAAAAGAGGAGGGTCTGAGGAAAGGAAACCATTCATTGAAGGTACCAACAGGCATCTGGTGCAACAGAAACCAGTGACTGAATTTACAGAGTCTCCAAACTGAGCCCACATCAAACTCTCTTAAAGGGATTCAGTTGGTGGGGGCTGAAAACTGCTCAAGAGAAAGGAAATGAAAAAAGAGCCACTGGGCATTTTGAGAGCATAAGGCAGGAGGAGCCAAGAACTGGGAGAGTGTCACAGAAATCTGTGCCTCCGCCAGATGCCTGAGCTTTGCCAGGAGAACAGATGAGGGGAAAATCAGTTTTGAGAAACCCAAACAGGCACCTGTGTGCACACAGCAGTGGGCTGCAGAGGTGTTTGGACCAGGAGCAGTTCCTGGAGGCAGTGCAGGCAGATTGAGAAATGTGTCAGCTTGGTCCTCAGGGTGATCAAAAAGGCAGCTCCTGAGGGATGGGAGGAAGCCACACCAGACCCAGTCTATACAAGTCTGGTCTATAAGCTATAATCTATATAATCTATAGTTTATAAAACTATGTGGTATGTCTGCTGGAGTCAACAGGAATGACCAGAAGTGGTGCCTGCCCTCGTTCTGATCTGCAATTAAATACAAATCTCATAGGCTCAGGGTCCAGAGCTCACAAAGGAGATGGCAAAAGAAAGAGAGAGAAGATGTGATTCTATGTCATCCCAATTAATCAGTTCCTTCCTCTTGTCTCAAATCTCTGCTTCCCTTGCTGACTCCAGCAGGTCCTGCTTTACTGCCCCAGCCAGTTTCACATGCTTTTGATTCAGGAGCTTAGGAAAATGTTCATTTTGCCAGGCTTTTCCTCCCTTTGCTGCTCAGAGCAAGTTCCCACGCTGTGAAGCACTTGTGTTGAAAAATTCAACTTCAGAACTTTTAAATCCTGTTGTGGGTGCAGGGTTCTGTAACTATGTGTGAACTGACAGTGAAATGATTATAAAAGTGAATATAACTGAAATACAGAATTGGTATAAATGAAATGATAGTGGGTTACTGACCCCATTATGATGTACAGACTAGCTCTGGTAACTTATACTACCACTTCTCTGACTCTTCTGCCTTTCCAAAATACCATTAACTTCACAGGAACCATGTCTTCTTCTTCCTTCCTCCTGTTCCATCCTGGGTCAGAGAGATCCCTCTGGAGGATCTCTGTCCAGGTTGGTGTGCTGGTTATGCACACCCTGGTTTTTGGAAGCAGGGGAGCCACAGAGGTGGCTTCTGTGAGAAGCTGCTGGAAGCTTCCACCATGTCTGGCAGAGCCAATCCCTGATGTCTCTGAAGATGGACATGCTGCTGGCCAAAGCTGGGCCAATTAGGGAGGCTGGTAATGCCTCCGTGACAACAGATTCAAGAAGAAAGATAAACAAAAAGGTTGATTGCGCAGTTTTAATTACAGCCAGAAAAGAGCCAAGTGAGAACATGAGAGAAGAAAACCCTGCAGACACCAAGGGCAGTGGAGAAGGAGGGCAGGAGATGGTCCAGGTGCTGGAGCCAAGATTCCTCTGCAGGCTGTGGTGATGACTATGGTGAGGCAGCTGTGCCTCTGCAGCCCATGGGGATCCACCCACAGCCCATGGGGATCAATGGGGGATGCAGAGATCCACCCACAGCCCATGGGGATCAATGGGGGATGCAGAGATCCACCCACAGCCCGTGGGATCCATGGGGGAGCAGAGATCCACCCACAGCCTGTGGGATCCATGGGGATGCAGAGATCCACCCACAGCCTGTGGGGTCCATGGGGATGCAGAGATCCACCCACAGCCTGTGGGGATCAATGGGGGATGCAGAGATCCACCCACAGCCTGTGGGGTCCATGGGGATGCAGAGATCCACCCACAGCCTGTGGGGATCAATGGGGGATGCAGAGATCCACCCACAGCCTGTGGGATCAGTGGGGGATGCAGAGATCCACCCACAGCCCGTGGGATCCATGGGGATGCAGAGATCCACCCACAGCCCCTGCAGGAGCCCACACAGGAGTGGGTGGATGCCTGGAGGAGGCTGTGATCCTCTGGGAGACCTGTGGAGTCAGTCCCAGCTCCCAGGCTGGAGCAGCCTGCCCTTGAAGGACTGACCCTGGGGAGGAGTGACCCACGCTGGGGCAGTCTGGGGAGGGCTGTTACCCGTGGGATGGTTTGATGCTGCAGGAGCTCACAGGGAGCTGTTGCTCATGAGATGGACTCACACTGGAGAAGTTCAAGGAGCTCTGTCTCTCTTGGGAGGGACCTCAGGGTGCAGCAGGGGGTGACTCCTCTCCTGAGCAGCAGGAGAAGCCACAGGGCATGAACTGACCATGACACCCATTCCCTGTCTGCCTGCACTGCTGGGGTAGGAGGAAGGGCTGCAAGGAAGAGGGGTGGGATGAAAGTGTTCATAAAGGCTTAGTTACTCCTCATTATCCTGCTCTGATTTTGTTTGCAATAAGTTAATTTCATATCTCTAATTAGAGCCTGTTTTGCCCACGACAGTTTTTGATGAGTGACCTCTCGTGGTCCTTATCTCAACCCATGAACCCTTCATTAAATTTTCTCTCCCTGTCCAGCTGCAAAGGGGAGTGAGGGAGCAGCTTTGGTGGGTGCCTGGCATCCATCCAGGGTCAACCCATGACAGCTGGGTTTTAAGTGCTCAGTAAATTTGGTGCTGGGGTGCTTGAAAATTGAGTCATTATGTCTACAGGTACTGCTGGTGCTACTTCTTTATGAAATCCAGACTGTACTGAGGTGCCTACAGGGAAGCTGAACTCTTCTGAAAATCTGGCTGCAAAAACAAGCAGCTCCTGGTGCTGTTTCTCCAGGCAAGTTCTGCACAGGAGCTGCTCAATGGGAGAGGGAAGTTTCTGGCTTTGGGGTTTTTTCAAGTGGCAAAATGCACTTTTGTCCTCAAATTGAATATTTCCTTCAGAACACAGTTGTGTTTGCCAGAACATCTCAAGTTTCCATTGGGAAAGTTGCATCATGAAGAATTGACTGGCCTCCAATGCCCAGTCAGAGCACCTGGCTGGGTCAAACAAAACCATGTGTGACTTCACAAAGATACTGAAGTGTATAATGGGAGGCACCTGCTTGGACCTGCAGCTTAGATAATCCTGCTAACAGGTTTCCTAATTGGACCCCCAGAGTGTCTGTGATGTGATAAAGCCATTACTGCTGGAGAACTGTTCTCTATGTAGAAAACAGAGAGCAAATATTGTATTTCAAGCTTTGCTGTTGTTCTGAAAAATACACTAAGAGTATTTCAGTCAGCCTGGATCAGATTGTCTGGCCTTTCACCAGGTCCTTTCTGATTCCTGGCTGGTGGTCTTTGTAAATGGAGATGGACAAAGTGTAGGAAACAGGGAAAAAATCCTAGAACAATATCCTAGAACAATATATTGCAATTGTTCTCACAAGCTGAAAAGCTGGAGCATTTGTCCTCAGTTGAAGACAGTGTTTTGTCTGAACTGATTTCAAGCAATTCAATCTATTTAACTACATCAGTGTGCATGAAGAATAATGTATTCCAAGGGTCTTTGTCAAAACAGAATTTTAGTATTTTCAAAGTTTTGCAGTATTTGCCTCCACGAATTAGAAAACCTGATGCTGACTTGTCAAGTCTTGAATTGTCATTCTACAAGTGCACTTGGCAAAGAAAATATCAGTCAAAAACCTTTCCTCTGTCTCTGCAATCAGTCCATTGCTTTGTTCCCATCTTCTGCTGGCTTCCAGCACAGCTCAGAGGGAAGCAATGACTGCCCAGCACAGCCAGTGGCCCAAATATTCTCTGGTGAACACCGGTGTGGGCATGTGGAGGTCCTGAACAGGGACTCTTCATCAGGAGCTGTAGTGATGGGACAAGGAGCAATGGGTTCTAGCTGAAAATGGGGAAATTTAGGTTAATTATACCAAAGAAATTGTGCCCTGTGAGGGTGGCACAGGGTGCCCAGAGGAGCTGTGGCTGCCCCTGGATCCCTGGCAGTGTCCAAGGCCAGGTTGGACAGGGTTTGGAACAGCCTGGGATGGTGGAAGGTGTCCCTGCCCATGGCAGGAGGGTGGAATGGGGTGGAATTTAAGGTTGCTTGCAACCCAAACCATTCTGTGATTCTCATTCTAGGACAGAGTCAGTCTGGGTCATCTGACACAAATTTTCCTTGCCTTAAGATACCTGTCCAGATCCTTACACAGATCCCCTCAGCAGCAAGCCAAGGGTGACACTTCCATTTTGCTCCTCCTTTGACGTTTTTTGTCTGTACCTAAAGCTGATTGTTCAACCCATCACCAACAGCAGCTGCCCCTGGTGACCAGTGAGGGATTTCCAGGAGGGTTTTGGTCTGGGCATTGTGGGGCATTTGCAGAGCCCTGCACGGGTGGGCATGGACAGAGCTGTAAGCTCAGCAACAGATGTGGGAAAAGCTGCAGAAATGTTGTTTAGTCAGTGTGATAGAAAAGAAAATGAAGGTTTTGTGGGGGGGAGTGCAGTCTGTGAGCTGCCCAGCAGATGTTCCTCTCCAACCACGGAGAGAAGGGCAGCCAGCTGCACAGCTGGGGGACACAGGGACAGTTTTGAGGAAGGAGATAAGGAGGTCTGAGACCCACTGGCTGGAGGCAGAAATTAGGACAGTGTGGGGCTAAGAGCAGAAGCAGCGTGGTGATGGTGCAGTGTGGAGATGTGGGGCTGTCCTGTCCTCTGTGCCTCTGCCCCGTGGAGGCTCTCCCCTCAGAGCACCCAGGGGAGCAGCACCCTCTCTGTGACAGAGCTGAGCTCGGGGTTCCCTGCTCCCCTGCAGCCAGGAGGATTTACAGCCTGGGCTGGGAAGGCAGCAGCAGCATCAGCAGTGGGGCAGAGGCCTTTGGAAACACAAATGGAATGGAAGGATGGTCTGGTGTGGCTGGGCCTTGCATCCTGCAGGCAAGTCCTCAGAGCCAGGACACCAGTCTCAACCCCTGCAGCAACAGGGGCTGCTGCTTCCAGAGAAGAGGCAGTTTCTGCTGAAACTCCTGCACTGACTGCCCTGGCCAGAGGCCAGAGAACTTGTGGTCAGATTGGAGAGTCTTCCCAGGTGATGTAAATGTGCTGGAGGTAATTGGACAGCACACAGTGATGTGCTCTCACTTACTGTTTTGCTACTTGCAGGGCTTTGCAATCCAGTTTTCAGGCCTTGGCAAGAGGTAAAGCTGTTTTTCCTTGTTTTTTAGGGATCTCAAGGGCCCAGACAAGGAAAGGGACTATTTGAGTGTCCCATGAAGGGACAGTGGCAGAGCTGGAATCAGGGAGGTCACTCCCTTGCACGCTCCCCCCAGCACAGCTGCCTGTGAGGCACAGGAGGTGTGAGCACAGCCTGCCCACGGCAGGACATGCTCACTCTGCTCCACCTGCACCATCCCCAAGAGCTGCCTGAGTCCCAGCTGTGCTGCAGGCAGGGCAGAGGCGCTGCTTTAAGGGCCCTTCATTTACCAGGGAAAAGCAGAGTGCAGATCCTGAGCACCAAGCACAGACTGTTGGCATTTCTGCTGGTCCCAGGGAGCTCCCTGGCTTTGGGAGACGCTGCTCAAAGCGTGCCTGAGGGAGGGCAGGCTGCAGAGAGAGCAGGTAAGCTGTGCTGTGTGTCACACACTGGCCAAGCAGCCCCTGTTTGTTTGCTCTGGGGGTACCACAGGAGCAGCTCGGGGTGTTCACTTCCCATCTCCCACTCTCACCTGGTGTGAGGCACAGTGATTGACTCCTGGAAGCCAAATATCCATGTCCCAGGTCACTTTTTGGAAGATGCTCGGCGAGGAGCTGGGCAGGTGTTGGTTAGGGAGCAGAGAAGGCAGCACACACAGGACTGGTGGTGATGTCAAACCTTCACACTCAGAGCTTGCAGCAAACACCTCCTAGAATCATGGGAAATTGGTGTCTTTTCTTTGAAAAAGACATTTCCCAGCCCTCCAAATGTTCAAAATTCAAAGAAGGCATATAATAGAAACCAAGTATTCTTCATTGTTAACCCTTTCCACCAAGCAAGCTGGCAATACCAGAGTCACGAAGGCCTGGTTTTGTTGGGATGAAAATTACAGGAGTTGGGTGCTTGATGTGATCCATTTATTTACCAAGAACACGTGCTGGGGCCTGTTCCCCTGTTCACTGCAGAACAAACACCAGCAGCCTTGCTCCAAAATCCCACACCTGCCCCTCTGTGCCCAAAACCCCTTGGGCCATGTCCTGTCTCCTGTCACCAAGCAGTGTCTCCCAGGCCGAGCTCCGCCACTTGCAGCCTGACTCCAGGACTTGATTCTTCAAACCCTGCACCTCCACAGCTTCCAGTCTGAGGTTCCCTGTAGGAGCAGGGTCGGGTGATGATGGGAGATCTCTGGAGTCAAGGCTGCTCTTGGAGCAGGGGTTTATTGCACAGGGCCTGGGTGAAGGGGCCCTGCTGAGAGCTGCCAGCTGCAGCTCAGAGCAGCCCCAGAGAGAGAAGAAGAGAGCAAGAGCAAGAGAGCGAAGTAAGAGAGCTGAAGAGGAGGAGTAAGAGGAGTAAGAGAGCGAAGTTCCCGTTCCAATACATTAAATCTTCTCCTATAGTGAATATTCTAACTGACACCAACCAATCTAGTACAAGACACAAATCCTACAGCATTTACGTACAGCCTATAAGAATCATTACATTACTGTGTTATATCTTAAACCCTAAAAACGACTCTTTGGCCCCCTCCTGCCAACCTGGTAGGGTCTGCTCTGACCCTTGGACTCTTGGTAAGGAGAAGGGCATTGTTTAATCAAAAGGAGATTAATTACCTTCAGCAGCCACACTGTTGTTCTCCAGTTGTCCAGTAACTGAGGCTTTAGACATCAAAACTTGCTTTCAATTCTATTTCACTTATAGGCTTCATATTCTCAAAACCTAAGCAGTCATGTTTATAAGGCTTTCCTCTTTCATCTTCCCCAACAGTTCCCCCTGTGGGACTAGGCAGCAACTACCAGAATGGTGCTCCTCACAGCTGGTTGTTAGAAGGGGCTCGACTTTTGGAGACTGGATGTGTTTGGAACTGTCTTGGTTTGGAAAGACAGGTATCTGCCAGGGAAAACTGGAATTTCCCTCGGAATGGAGAACGTAAACCCCTCACCCCCTCCAAATTATAATTTTGCAATTAAGGGCTTTCAGGCAAAGATTTGGGAATAGGAATAACAGTTCTTTACTAGGAATATTAACAAACGTAGTAGTAAAACAAACAAACAAGCAAACAAACAACAATCCTAGAAACCCTGACAGAGTCAGAGATACAACCTGACACCCTGCTGGTCAGGGTGTTGGAAGCAGCCCACAGTGAGTCCTCCTGGAGTGGCAGATGTGGTTCTGTTGGGGCAGAGATGATCCTGAGAGAAAAGGGCCCAGTGATGGTGAGAAGGGTCCAGGGATGGTGAGAAGGGCCCAGGGATGGTGAGAAAGAGTCCAGTCTTCCTCCGGGAATCCAGTGGAACCAGATCCCTGGTGTTCCTGAGTCTCAGTTTTTATCCAGGTAGGAATGGTTGGCTCCCCCCACTGGGTGGAGCATCTCCCACTGGGATGATGGAATGTGTCCTGTCCCTGCTGAGCCTTCATGGCCCATCAGCAGCAGATATCCCCTGCAGGGAGGGTGGGTGGTGACAGAGATAACAAACACTGCCCCACCTGGTTTGAACAGCTGGCCCGTTATCAGAAGGCATCTGCCCCCCTCCCCCCAGAGTTACAAGAGATAAAGAAAAAAACATCTCCCAGCTGCTTTCAACAGATGAAATAGAATACACATTTTTGGTTCCATAACCCAAGACATTAGCCTAAACTGCTGGAAGGGAACACGAGTACACTGAGATGGTTGCCTTGAAAAGCTGATGTCTCTTTAAGATAAATTAATGTATTCACCCTTCTGCACACATATGGAGCATTTGGAGGCTGGAGATGGACATCTCTGCTGTCAAAAGCAAGGATGGAATTCCTTGCAGTATTGTGACAGGAATGCACTGATGCAGGTGGATATAACAAGGAGGCAGGAATGCACTATCTGATGGGGCACAGAAAACTGGAGCACTGCCTGGAGTCCAAGTATTTTTGAGATATTAAGTTAGTAGACCTATTCCAGGTCTGAACAGGCAGATCTGCACCAGAATACTCAATCCTGTAGTCTCAGGGTGAATCAGTGCTCATAGAAACTTGTGTCTTGTGATTTTCCTTTTTGTTTCCAAGCAGAAATTCACTTTAAATGGTATTGGGTCATCAGGACCCTGGCAGCTGTGAGCAAAAGTTGTCACTCCCTGTAGCAGGGCTGGCTCCAGAGCCACTCTAAAGCCTTGTGTCCTCTCCCAGCCCCAAGCTGTGAGCACAGCATGTCACACTGTTTTTCCTCCCATCTGCCTTCCATGTGCTGGGCACCATTCCCTGTGCTCCAGTTGGAGTTTGGAGATATCTGTAGCAGCCAGGGCAGAGTAACAGTGTTCAAGATGTTCCTCATTCCTTCTTCTATGCTTTACTGTTGCTGTTTGAGATATGAACAAGGGTGATAACCTTGTAAAGTGCTTTGCAGCAGCATTCATCCATGGCTGGGGCCTGCACCTCCCACCAGCTCCTGCAGTGTTTTGTGCCTTTTTCCTGGGCCCCAGGACACCCATCAGACGTGTCCCCATGGTGGCACAGCTCAGTTTCCAGGGGCAGGGGTTGGACTACAAGCAGTGACCAGAGCAAGCTGCAGCTCTCCCAGTTTCTGCTGGCAGGGACAGTGACAGCCCATGTCTCTGCTACCCTCTGGGTGTGACAGACTGGCCCCCTCAGTCAGTGCTCAGGGGTCAGGATGCTTGGAGTGCCTGACTCTACTGCCAGAACCCCACCTCCAGCTCAGACTTCTCATGACAAGCACTGAGAAGTTGTAGAGACACTCCTGGTGCCCTGAGCAGTGCCAGATGGGGCTCCCACCTCTTCTGCACAGCTCAGGAGGGACAGGGACCTGCTGGAGCAAGTCCCAAGGAGGTCACCAAGTTGATCAGGGAGAGGGAGCACAACTCCAACAAGGAAAGGCAGAGGGAATTGGGATTGTTCCACCTGGAGAAGAGAAGCTCCAAGGTGACCCAACTGCAGCCTTACAGTGCCTGACAAGAAAGATGGAGGGAGACTGTTTAAAAGGGCCTGGAGGACAAGAAGAAATGGATTCACACTGTCAGAGAGTAGGTTCAGATTGAACATTAGGAAAAAATTCTGCCCCGTGAGGGTGAGGAGGCCCTGGCACAGGGTGCCCAGAGCAGCTGTGGCTGCCCCTGGATCCCTGGAAGTGTTGAGGCCAGGCTGGATGGAGCTCTGAGCAACCTGGGATAGGGAAAAGTGTCCCTGCCCATGGCAGGCAGGTGGAACAAGGTTTAAGGTCCCTTCCAACCCAAACCAATCTGGGATTCTGTGACTCTGCTGGGGCACTGAGAGATGGAGAGGCTGTGGCACACTCCCGACCCCATTTCACAAAAACACCCATGTGAAGCAGCTTGATCCAGCCCTGCCAAATGCCAGGAACAGTGTGGGGACCACTCCAAGGGCCCTTGAGGACAGTGACCTTTAGGCTTGTGGCTGCGAGAAACAGCTCAGGATGATGTGTGGGCACAGCTGGCTCACAAGTGTCTGCTAAGGAGACGTCAGCCAACATCCATCCCTCACCAGAACAGGCTGGATTCAAACACCATTTTGGGGCTGTGGTGGTGGTTTCATATTCCCTCCACAATGTTCAGCAGTTGGGTGGATCATGGTAGCTGTGTCAGCTCTAAGCACAGAGTAGAAGACTTTGTCTTTCTCTGCCTAGGTCTGTTAGGGCAATTAAATACTTTTGATCCCAAAGCTGAGTCCAAAACATGGGGAAGAAACACAATCACTGTTTTGCCCCAGAAATATTTTGCACAACTGAACTGCATGAATAAAACCAGCAAACTGGAGTTGGATGAGAGTGCTGGACCAGCCTAGGGTGATGTTACATGTCTGACTGTCATCCAGAGTTGCCCCCTTTCACCCTAAAGAACCTGTCTTGGTTTGGAAAGACAGCTGTCTACCAGGGAAAGTTGAAGCTCCCATTGGAATGGAGAATATAAACCCCTTCCCTCCAAGTTATTACAGTTTTGCAATTAAGGGCTTTCAGGCAAAGATTTGGGAATAGGAATAACAGTTCTTTACTAGGAACACTAACAATACAAATGTAGTAGTGCAAACAAACAAACAAACAATCCTAGAAACCCTGACAGAGTCAGAGCTACAACCCGACACCCTGTTGGTCAGGGTGTTGGAAGCAGCCCACAGTGAGTCCTCCTGGAGTGGCAGATGTGGTGCTGTTGGAGTAGAGATGATCCTGTAGAAAAAGGGTCCAGAGATGGTGAGAAGGGTCCAGTGATGATGAGAAGGGCCCAGGGATGGTGAGAAGGGCCCAGGGATGGTGAGAAGGGTCTGGTCTTCCTCCGGGAATCCAGTGGAACCAGATCCCTGGTGTTCCTGAATCTCAGTTTTTATCCAGCTAGGAAGGGTTGGCTCCCCCCACTGGGTGCAGCATCTCCCACTGGGATGATGGAATGTGTCCTGTCCCTGCTGAGCCTTCATGGCCCATCAGCAGCAGATATCCCCTGCAGGGAGGGTGGGTGGTGACAGAGATAACAAACACTGCCCCACCTGGTTTGAACAGCTGGCCCATTATCAGAAGGCATCTGCCCCCTTCCCCCCAGAGTTACAAGAGATAAAGAAAAAACATCTCCCCAGCTGCTTTCAACAGATGGAACAGAATACACATTTTTGGTTCCATAACCCAAGACAAACCACAAGGACCTGAAGCAAGTCAAGCCATGGCTCTAAAGATGGTTTGCACACAATCAGGCTGCCAGCAACTGTTCCAACCATGATAAGGTGTCTGCCCACATCCCAGGGTGCGTGGCCACATCCTGAGTGGGAAGGCAGTCAAACCCCAAAGTATCCCCTGGATTACCCACACAAATGCCTCAGTCTCTATGTCCAAGGTCAGCTCCACTCAAATAGGGCAGAGGCTTCATCTGGAGTTGAGCATGCAGCCAGAGCCTTGCTGTGCCTCCACACTGCAGGATCCAGCTCCTGTCTGCTGCCCCTTCAGGCTACCGGTGAACCCCCTCTGGGCCTAGGCTGTACAGAAAGAACTTGCCAGCATCACTGGGTATTATTCTGTGTTGTGGAGAAACCAGAGAAAAAGGTGGCACAAGGCCGCACTGAGGCTACAGAGGACAAGATGTGCCCTCTGCAGCAATGCCTGTGGAAGCGCTGAGCAGAGGAGAGTGCAGCGATGCTGGCAGACAAACGAGAAAAGCATCCTGTGCTGTCCTGTACCTGCTTCATAGTCCTGTGTCCAGCCTCCCCCTCCTGCACAGGGGATGTGCCCTGTCAAACATGCACAAGGGATGTGCCCTTCATCCCCATCCAGAAGCTGCTCCTCTCCAGCACTCAGGCATCAAACTCTTGGTACAGATCTGGTGGTCAGCAGAACACGTCTGCTGGTGAAGCAGGGGCAGCAAGAGGTGGTGGTCAGACATCACCCAGATGTCCAAGGACCCAGCAAGCCTGATGTCTGCTCCTCACGTGGCTGTCCTCAGTCTCTCATGGTCTGCACAATCCTGGGCTCACTCTGTTGTCTCATCAGAAGTTTGCTTTAAAGGAAATTCTTCGCTTTCGTTAGGGCTTCTGTCTCCTACTCTCAGTAATCTTGTCTAGCAAGACTGGGGTAGGGAGTCTGGCCATAACCTGGCTTGAGAGAAAGGACTGCAGACGGAAGGACTCAGACTGTGGAGCACCCAGCTCCATCAGTTCACAGGTGCAGCTCCTGGTTCTTCCAGACTATGGAAAATGCCTGGGAATGCAGACCCTGACGCTTCTCCCTCTCCACAGACACAGTGCAGGGCACAGCAGGCACACCATGTCTGCCCATGGACTGGATAGATAAATTTAACTCCCCCAGAACCTTGGTCTTTCCTGGGAAGAACCAAGCCTTGAACTTTCCAGAGGAAAGGTGAGGGTGCTTATATCTGGCTCCAGCAAGCTGCAAGGCTGGAGAGTGCACCTCCATGGACATCCACTGACCTGTAACCAAGCAGGGAATGTGCAGGACCATCAAGTCTGATGGCCATAACAAAGAGATGTTGCTCTGCAAACGTCTGGATCTTGTTAGCACAAAATACTTTCTTCTTTCCATTTTCTTCTGATGCAGATCAGTGCCTGGCAGTGCAGTGGGGCACCACAGAGGGAACCAGAAGATGCCCACGATGATCCACCAGCCCTCAGGGGCTGTTTGCCACTTAGCTGCCTGAAGACTAGGCAACTTGGCCTGAGGGAAGACAGCTTTAGGGTGCATGGACAGGGTTTGGACAATGCTGTGGGTAGCAGTCCCCTTCCATGCCAGCAGAACCCCTTCTCTGGAAACCCTGAGGGATCCCCAGTCCTCCCCAGCATATCCCTGAGCAGCATCTAGCCTGAATGACACCTGCACCAGCAGGCTGGAAGCCTCTGCAAACCAGACACCCCAGCATCACAGCAGCCTCTTGGAGATCTCTTCCCCACCCAGCTCTCCTTGGCCCTTTCCCTGCTCAGCTCTCCTGCATTTTAATGCGTCGGATGTTACACAAACCCACTGATTGTTCTCCCTTTTGTGCTGGGGCAGACAGACAGGCTCCCCAGACAATACACAGGCTTCACCGGTGACTGGGAAGGAGAGGTAGAAGATTTACTGCCATGAGGTAATTTGCTGGAGGAATTTGAACTTTCTTTGCTTCCGGAACTGCCTCCATTGTCCTGCCCTGTCAGCAAAGCAGAGACAGAGAGGGTCCCGAGCACAGGGTGCTTGCAGCAGGCAAGATTTGCCCTTTGAGTGCCAGCTCCATTCACAGATGGCAGCCAGAACCCGAATCCTTGGGCTGGGAAGGTTTTCTGCCCCTGGGTGCAGCTTACCCCACCTGCTTTGACACTTCTTTTGCCAGATTTCTCAACCACGACTGCTTGGTGACCCCCCTCTCCCTTATTCAGAGCATAAAAATGTCCCAACCCTATTTCATTTACCTCATCAGTAAGAATTAAACTTCTCCCTGATGCCTTTGATAGTGCATTAGGACATGACAGGCAGCATCACAGACCAGATCACACAAGTGTGTGGGTGCATGGTGAGAAAGTCAGTGCAAGAGGTGAGGTCTTGTGGGCTGTGTGGGGTGAGGAGGGATCTGTTTTCAGCCAGAAAAAAAACACTTTTGCAACTTGCAACTGCCCGTGTGGTGCTTTTGAAATCCCTTCCTTTTGTGGTGTGGGTGCAGCAGGCACAGACCAGGAAATGCCACACCAGCAACGCCAACACCTCATCATCTGTTCAGGAGCAAAAGGCCACTTTGTTGGGATCCAAAACTTCAGACTGCCACGTTGCTTAGATTCT
The DNA here is from genome assembly GCA_017589585.1 of Phylloscopus whistleri. NCBI lineage: Eukaryota > Metazoa > Chordata > Aves > Passeriformes > Phylloscopidae > Phylloscopus > Phylloscopus whistleri. The sequence goes on along the minus strand of JADMLD010000105.1, from coordinate 1,271,271 downwards.
TGACTGCTCCAGACAGGTGCTGTGTCTTTACTGAATGGCTGGTTTATCCCAGTATGGGTTGCAGCTGCACAGCTTTACACAAGCTTTGTCACAGCCTCTCCCGATGGAGCTGGCACACTGAGTTTTCCAGGTCCTGGAGGCCCTGGACACAGGTCACTGCCTAAGTGAGCTGGTGAGAACACTACCAGGAAGCTTCAGGATGATGCCTTAGGGGCCCTTTAGCACAGCTCTGCACAGACATTGCCAACAGGTCATCAGCCTGGCAGACAGTCTGGGCAAAGGGTGGGAGCATCAGGTGGGGATATGCTGGGGACAGCCCCAGCCTTAGACTATGCACCCCTGGGTTCTGGTCCCTGGGTGGTGAGGGAAGGCAAATAGATGGAATTCATGTCCTGAGTGATGTCATGGCCTCTGATACCCCTTCATTTATCAATGGGAGATGTCCAGTGATATCTCATCCCTGCACATAACATCAGTCTGGTGGTTTTCCACCCCAGGACCAGCAGGAAAGCCAGAGCTGCTCAGTTTTTGTAAAGTTCTAGATGCAGGACTTCAGTGATACTAAAAGAGCTATTTTAAATTTTATTTAAGTTTCTGAATTGTGTCAGGTTTGGTGGGGGGGGTTGCTTTTTTTTTGGGGGGGGAGGGTGTTGTGTTTATTTGGTTGATTGGTTGGTTTGGTTTTCTGTTTTGGTTTGGTTTGGTTTGGTTGTTTTGTTTGTTTGTTTTGGTTTGGGTTTTTTTGTTGTTTTTTTTTCCTTTTCCTGACTCCATTCCCAAAACGCAAGCTCAGCCATTGGAATTCAAGCAGGGATTGCCTGTGAATCCCCCAGAGCCTGTTCTCCATCCCTGAGTTAAGGTGATACTTCCCTTCTCACTCTCTGCAAATTCAACCTCCTACACAAAATAAAGGGAAGGCAGAAGCATTTGCAGGAGCAATTTTTTTTTTGAGTTTTCATTTACTCAGAATCTCATCATGAAGGCAAACATTTAATGCTGGCCTGGCCACCAGCAGGGGCTTGTCCATCCCCACAGCTCAGGCAGCAAAGCCTTGCCTAATGGAGCCCAAAGTGGGGATGGAGGCTCCAGAGTGAAGTGGTCAAGGCAGCTGCCCCCAGGCTGTGAGCACAGGGCTGGGGTGCACCAGCCCCTCCATGCCCTTCCTGCCTGGCCTGCTGAGTGGCCAGCACTGGCTTCAGGAGCATTGGCCACGGCCTCTCACGAGCTGACACTGCAGGGCTGATGCAAAACCCATCCTGGACACCCTTCCTAGGACAGCCCCATGGACACGCTGTCTGTCCTTCTGCCACACTGCTGGGGAAAATGTGGCCTCAGCTGCCCTTTCAATTCTCAGTCCTCATGGCAGCACAGGGGGCTGGAGAGGGGGAGAGGCTGGGGCAGGGCAGGAGCCCAACTCTTCCTGGCCCCCGGGTTTCTGCCAGCCCACCCAGGTATTTGGGCTCAGGATGTTGAAGGGGCTCTGACCCCTGATCCCTGTGCCATGCCTCTGACAGCACCCAGCACTACCCAGCTCCCAGGAAACAGAAGAGGGCAGTTTTGTGCACTTCTTTCCCAACTGACCCAGTTTATAGTTGGCCATGCCATAAAGTGGAGTGGTTTGAACTAATTTTGGGACAGGTTGAATACAATTGAAAACCAAACTTCTGCTCCATAAAAGCACCTGCCAAGCCCAACTCTACATATAAATCATCTGCTGTGCTAGACCATCCCAAGGCAGTCCTGCTCCAGAGTGAATTATTGCCTTCTGTTCCTGCTTCAGTGCATTAAATGTATTCAACTCTGTATTGCATGATTGTTCCTTCTCTGCCTTGTCCTGGCACAGAGAACACCACCTCCAAGCAAGGGAGCTGAAAGGCAAGCTCTGGACCTTGCCTTGCTGCTCAGCAGCTGTTTGGTTATCACAGGTTTTCTCCTCCCAAGGCAGCCATTCTGCAGATGTGGTGTTGCTGCTCTTGGCAATTTTCAGAGCTTTGAAAACCCCAGCCTGCACAGGTAGTCCTTTGTCTGAACAACTGCTTCTCACAGTCGTGACTAAAGCAGTGGCACAACCCAGACTGAAAAAGCAAAGTGCAAACCTTAAGGGAGGTCCTGCTGCCCCATCACTGCAAAGGGTAACTCCTCTCAGGGCAAAGCAGGGGATTAGAACCACAGGATGATAGGATTACAGACTAATTTGGGTTGGGAAGGACCTTAAAGCACATCTGATTCCAGCTCCCCTGCTGAGGGAGGGGACAGGGTTAGGGTTCCACCAGACCAGGCTGTTCAGAGCTGCACCCAGCCTGATCCATCCTGTATCCTTGTGACACACCTCCCTGCTGGTGGAGAGCAAAGCCTGGGTTATAACCAGGTTATAACCGGGTTCCATAATTCAGGGTGCCTGAATCCATGATGAAATGCACAGGCACAGGGTCTTTATTCCCCCACAACCCTTCCCCACCTCTCCTGTGTCTCTCAGCCATTCTGCCCAGAGGAGGACCCTGCTGACCTGGCTGCTGGGGTTCAAAGCACACAAAAGACAAGAGATACAACTTGGAGGGGGGACACAACAAGAGACACAACTCTCTGCCAGCTCTGGGCTGCACACAACCATTGCTCTTTGTTTGCCCAAAGTTTTGGCCAAGTCTTGAGGGACTGGATGCAGCTTCCCACCCCAGGGGTGTTAAGTGGTGGCTGGGATAGGCTGTGGTGTCCCAGACATCCCTGTGGAGACAGTGCAGGACCCCCAGCTCCTGTGCTGAACACAGCTGAGTCAAGACCAGGGTTCCCTCAGGGCCTTTCCTGCAGGGACAATGCCTGGCACCTGCAGGGCACCAAGATGGTAACGTGCTTGTGAGCAGCAAATTGTTCCCCTACAACGCTCAGAGAAACCAGGCTTTTCTCTGACTAAGCTTCCTAGAGAAAAAAATGCTCTTCATCAAATGAAAAAGTTTCCAGGCAACACTGAGATGTGGCAGAATTTTTTGAATGAAAACATATTGGAGATGTTTGAGTCTGAAGTGAAGGATTTTGTTTCAATTGGGGTTTCATTTTACTTTTCATTTTTCCAAATTCAGCCTCAGGTTAGTTTGTGCAGGTGCTGCCTATCATTAAATACTGCATTGTCACGGCTTGGCTTTTAGTGAATGAAATGTTTTGATGTGACCATAAAGCATTTCAATCAGCCATTCAGACATTTTCAACTACAAAATTTATCAGATTTGCTTCCCTTTAAGACGTTTCCGAATTTTGCCTACTTCCAAGTAGTGACAGACACAAACTGCATGAAGATTCAGGAGTGCATCTACTCCAACCCTGCAGTTCACCTTTGCTGCTTTTGCTGGTGTGATGGTTTAATCACGTTCTATATTTCATTTGACTGGAAGAATATAAAGCAAACCAGGCCCATCTTTAAATTACAAAGATAGTTTATTAATACACACAAAAACAACAAGAAAAGGGAAAAAAGACAACAACAACAACAAATGAAACTTCTAAAACATCTTTCTTTCTCTTTCTAAGTTTTTTACCTTTCTTCACTCAACATAAAAAGACATGACTTGCAACTCCAGCCAGTTTTACCATTTTAAAAATAACCTTTTATCAGTTCTTTTAGGAAAGGAGTCTCTCTGGGTTCTATATAGACATACCATACCCATTAGCAGTTCTCTCAACACTGCACATAGGCCATATTTGCTTACTGGGGTACTGTTTAAGGATGCCTCCTCTAGTATGACACAAAGATTCTCTTTTTCTATTTCCAAAATCATCTCAAGACCCAAAAACAAATCTCCTCTTTCTTTAGGAGCAAAAAAGCTTCATATCACTTTTAACTAGAACCTTACATCCCCCCAAAAGCATTTATATGTTACAGGAAACAAAACCAGTTCAGTCTTTATAGTTTACCAGAAATGTCCAGCCAAAATTAGGCCACTCCTTGTCCTTTTGCCTTAAAGTCCTTTTCACTCTTCCCTTACCGACTGTAGCTTCATGCCGTGTCTTTCCATAGTTCCTTCGCTATAACTGTTCTTCTTCCGGAGAAAGATGATGTTTAGGAAAATCCATCTGCTCACAACAAAAGGTTAAACTTTTCGGGCTGCTGGGCTGCCCACGTGGCTCTGCGGCGGGAAACTGAGTCGTTTAGAAGCCGTGCGCTGGTTTCTTCGGCTTGAAAAGAAGAACAAGGGCGAAGGGGCACTCCATCCGAGCTCTCTCTCTCTCCATGCTGTCCGCCTCTCCGCGAGACAGCGGCTCCTAAAGCTCCGACCCGGCCTGCCCCGACTCCGGCAGCATTGGGGCCCGGCCCGGCCCGCCCGGCCTGCCGCAGCCGCCCGGGGTGGGGGGGGGCACCGAGGCCGGCCGGCCCGGCCCGGCCCGCCGCAGCCGCCCCGGGGTGGGAGGGCACCGAGGCCGGCCGGCCCCGGGTCCGGCAGCATTGGGGCCCCGGCCCGGCCCGCCCGGCCCGTCGCAGCCGCCCCGGGGTGGGGGGGGCACCGAGGCCGGCCGGCCCGGCCGCTCCATGTCCCCCGGCCTGCCACACCGCGAACTAAGAGATCGCTCCTCCCCCCCCCAGCCTTTTTAAGCATTTCGCCAAAAGTCGCAGCTTGTCTTCTACTGGATAAATTGCTTGTCAATCAAAAAAACTGACCCCGATTGGAACAAAATCAGGCTTTTCCTAGCCTATGACAGCTGGCCAGTCTCAGGGCTTTGGGACCAGCTTGTCCCCAGGGCAGTGCTGGAGGTGTGGTGCTTTGCCACCTGGTTTGGCTGATGTGGTGGCATTTGGTCAAAGGTTGGACTCCATGACCTTGGAGGACCTTGATGACTCCACGGTTCTTTACATGAATTGGTGTTACCCCACCAAAATGTGGCTTCCAAGGGCAGAGGCAGCCTGGCCCAGCGGTTTCCCCCATCTCAGCAGCTCTTGCCCCCACTCCTGCAGCACTTACCCACAGTGACTATACAGCCTGTCAGAGTCTTCCTCTGATTTCCTGCCAGCCAGAGAATTACAGGAGCAGTTCTGTGCTGCCAGAACCTCTCTGTGACAGAACACTGTTGGATTATGCTTTTTTTTTTTTTGACTTAGAGATGGGGTAACCGAGAGGTGTTTTAAAAACTTGTATTTTAGTTTTAGTTTTATGTGAAGGGTGAGACAATATGGATGTTATAATTTACACTATTATAATCAGAAGTTAACTATTTTTAATTACAATACATTTTAAGTGTTTCTTGGCCTATCGGCTTTTGCCACACAATGCTGTAAATGCCTTAAAGCCTAAATTTAATTCATCTAAAATTCATCTAAAATCACCCCTCGTGGGCCCTACCACAATGCATCTTTCATACTTCTATTCCTCTGAAGTATCTGGTCATATTTACAAAGCCATCCTTTAAAACTTATTTCTAGTTCCATTTCTCTCTCAACAATGTCTATCCTATTCTACAGCATTTCTAAACCAACATTTCTTATCTCAAATGTTTACATACAGATACGTACTGTGCAAACCTTCTGTCAAACTTTAAAAATCCTTTACAAATCCATTTCCCACAGTACCCAGTGCATTGACCTGCCCTTCTGGGCAGTTCCAGGCTATGGAGCTCCTGCCTGCCAGCCACGGGCTGGGCTCTCTGTGTCTGGGGGTCAGGGGAGCAGGGCTGCAGACAACAGGCACCAGCTGCAGGGATCCCTGGACAGCCCTGGGGGTGTCAGAGCTGGCAGTGCAGGGGGGATGTGTGAAAGAAAAGTGAAAAGAAAACAGGACAGAGGTGGCTGCTCTGGGCCAGATGTCGAAGGAGCTCTTGCACAAATTAGTGGTGGGCACCACAGAAAGAGTGCACGAGGGCTTTCAGCTCTCCAGCAGAGGTGGAACTGCCTAATTCAAATACTGCCTTTCCTTAGACTTCCAACTGACACTTTTCCAGAATATGTGGGGCCAAATCTACTCTGTGCAGACCTCATGCAATCCAAGAAAGGATGTGAGTGACAGTGGTTACAGGAGCCTCCAGCCTGCAGCTGGAAGCCTGTCTGTGGCAGATGCATGCAGCAACCCACACCATCTTCCCCTCAGCCTGCTCCTGGAAGGGGATCCAGAGCTCCCAGCACACTCCTTGAACTGGGCACAGGTACCAAGCTGGTGTCTGAAAGCCAGCCCCAGCCACATACACACTCAGGAAGCACTTGGGTCACACAAGGTGTCCAGCACAGCCAGCCTGCCACTCTCAGGTGTTTGCTCATGGAAATTCACCAAGAGCCTCTGGGAGCCCCAAGAAGAGAAGTTCCAATAACCTCTGCCTTTGTGTTGCCCTCAACCTGTCTGGACCCACTGGCTGCTCCTGGGAATCAGTGATTTAGGCACCCTTGAGCCAGATGTACTGACTCTGTTAAAGATCACAACACAGACTCTGACTCAGAAGGCTGACAATGACTCCATTTATTTCCGGGAATTTCTTCCCTTTTATTCTGTTCTACAGAGAACAACCCAATGGATGGAAGAAAGACAAACTTCTTCAATCACATTGGTCAAACCAGAGGGACATCAAGAAGAAGTCCCTCCTAGGGAAAGGAATGTAAACAAAGGTTACAGTCAGGAAAACGTGTCTCTTGTTGACAGAAAACTCTCTGGGAAAGAGTTTCAGAGAAACCAAAACATCACAGGCACCAACCAGGGCTACAGATGTACCACTGAACAATCACCCTGAATAGTCACAGAGAGATTTATTCAGTGTTAATTTGTCTTGTATCTTTGTCTCGTGTCTGTACAGAGACACGCTATAAAATTCTTTGCCAGCAGTTTGTAGATAAAAAGTGCACTCTCCTACTGCATCAGACCAGCATCGTGCTCCCTGGCACACCCCTCCTCACTCACCTTCAAGCAGAGGAGTCCTGCTCTCTGCAGGTGTACCCCGACCCAGATCCTTACCCCCTGTGATCTGTCTGCTTCATTCACTTCAACAAGCCTTGCTCTCCAGGTGGATCAGTTGCTCTCCCAGGATCGTTTCCACAGAAATTCATTGCTGTTCCCACCATGTGGGCTCCAGGAGTGGTTTGACCATCACGTAGGGGGCACTAGGTGGGCTGTAAATCCCTTTACTCTGCACATTGGTGTGAACTGCCCAGAAGGGTCTGGGAGCTGTGGGCAGGACACGGAGCAGGCAGGGCAGGCTGCAGTGGGTGAGCTGCTTTCTGAGGTGCTGTGGGTACCAGAACAGCTCCAGTCTGCTGGCAGGAGCCCCTGCCAGGGAGGTTCTGGCTGCCTGCAACAGCCCTGTGGCTTACAACCACCCTGGGCCTACTGTCCTGGTTCCCTCCAGATCTGGGTTAATTTTTGCCGTATTTGGGAGGGGACACATTTCCAACACTCATTTGGTTTCCAGGACACTTGCATGGGAATGCCACGGATGCACCAGTTGTGTTGGTTTGATGTTTACTGCTCATTACCTCGTCCAAAGGGCTTTGGCTGGGCAGCAAAGAGGTTCACCTCAAATGCTCCTGGGTTCACCTTTCCCTGGTAGCTGTTCTGGGTTAAGAGAATAATTCCACCCACAGGAGGAATTCTGCCCCCAAAAAGCCTGGGGAGTGGGGACCTGAAACACAGCAGAGACCGGGAGGAGGACAGGGAACAACCCCACACTCTGGACTCAAGGGGATGTGAGGTTCTTTTCAGGGATCTAGTGGAGATCATTTAGTTGCCAAAAGTCAGGATGTTGCCGGGTTGTTGCTGCTCCAAAGGACAGGGTGGGAAGAAAGGATGTGCACTTGCAATATCATTTTTCTTGCTTTAAAAGGTGTTCTTGCTCTCATTCACGCCCCAATATTTCGTTTTAGTTTAGGGGTCCTTTTAGATTTGATATGCTCACACAAATGAAAATGTTGAAGTTGACCCAGCTCTTCCACTTGCCAGCTCTGAATCTTATCCAGTTAGGCTAACATGTAAAAAAGAGTTCTAAAGAGGCTGAGAAGTCCTGGACAGAAGTATTTTCTGGACAGAAAGTATTTTTCTTTTCAAATGATTGCTGGTTTAGAATGTCCTTTCTGGGATGATTTTCTTAATGTCAGCACTGAAGGGGGGGTGGAAAACAACGTGGTTTTTATTATTCTGATCAACCCAAACCAATTCCTTCTGGACTTCTCTTTCATGGGAATCACCGAAAACATGAACTTGCAGAAAAGACAAAGTGTGATCCTTGCCCAACATCCAGCTCAAAAGCAGGCTGCTGCTCTGGCTGCTCTGGAAGGTGAAAGAGGGGATGGCAGGAGGCTCTGCCAGCCTCCCCCTCAGTTTGGTGCGTGAGATTCCCCATCTCCAGCTCTGTGTGATGGGCACAGAAACCACCACAGCACTTGAACACCTGCAGGCCAGAAGATGTCAGTGCCTGTGGTGCTCCTCAGAGCTGTACCCAGCCAGAGAAGCCATCTGCTCCCTGCCTGCTCACAGCACAAGTGCCTTCCCCTGGAATGGTCATGTTCCTCGGGAGCCAGCACAGCTACAGACAGGAGACAGAGCCCAGGAAAAACGTCTCCATGAGTTCAAGGAGCACTTGGACAACACTCTGAGGTACATGGTGAGATGGTTGGGGCTGTCCTGTGCAGGGCCAGGAGTTCACTTGATCTTTGATCCCCTTCCAACTGAGGATGTTTTATGGTTCTGTGATTCTATGACACTCTATGCAAAATTCACAATTTTGCCTCTTTGGAAAGAGTGCCCTTATGTTCTGATCCAAGTCTCCTTCCTGCCCCCTGGCACAGGGGCTGCTGTTCCTCAGCCCCATCTCCTCCCTCTGCCTGCAGCCTGTTCTGCCAAGTGCCCTGAACCTCTACCCGCCCTGGGCTTGCAGCCCACACCTGCCTGTCCCCTCTGCCCTTCCCCTGGCAGCCCCCGTGGGCCCTGGGGTGGGATGGGATCCACTGGCAGCCCTGACCTGGCAGAGGGTTTCTGGAAGTGATTTCTTCATGTACACTGACCCAGATCCTTACCCCCTGTGATCTGTCTGCTTCATCACTGTCACTTCAACAAGCCTTGCTCTCCAGGTGGATCAGGTACTCTCCCAGGAGTATTTCCACAGAAATTCATTGCTGTTCTCACCGTGTGGGCTCTCACACCAGCCCTTCCCAGGGGCAGAAAAGAATCACTGCCCTGCTCAGCCCCTTCCCGCTCCCACGCTGGAGGGCACAAGGCAAAGTCAGAGCAGGGACGGGACAAGGTGCAGGAGCAGTAGCCAAGGTGTCATCAGAGCCTTACTTGCCAAGGGCCACTGCTCTCACTGCTCAGACCCAGCTTCTAAAGCCCCGGTGCAGGAATGGGCTGAATCTCACCCTGGCAAACTGGCCTTGGCTGAGACTTTATTATTGAAATGTTGTGGAGATCTGGGGTAGGGCCTACACATGGGGGATGATCTAAGATGACTGATCTATTTTCAAACGTGGAGAGGTGGGAGTAGAAACACGTTCTGCTCTTGCTCATTGCAGTGATACGGGATTGAAGCAGTGCTGGTGCCTCCAGATATGGTGTGATGCAAATAAGCTCTTGCTGCTTTGATCTCTTTATCTTTCCTTTCTCCTTCTCTTTATGGAGACTACCTTTAGTGTAGTTTTCAACCTGCAGGCTTTTAGGAAGAATTTCAGCTGGTACTATGGCTCCAGGTACCATTCTACCCTCAGCCCCAGCTTTGCCCCAGGCAATTCAGGCATTTTGTGGTGACCTTGGAGATTTCAAGATAAAGAGGAAAAGAGATAGTGAGAACCTTTATGAATCACTCTAGTATAATCTGAAGTATTCCTTTATTGCCTTTGGGCTTCTTTTCTGGTGGTGTAACTGTGCATTTTTACTGGATGCTAATGAGAGTGGCCAGGAAAGAGGCATAGACAGTGCTCAGCACCAAGGGATTTCAGGGTGTTTCATGCCTTACAGGAACAGGCCTAGTGCTGAACCCTTCCAGGATGAGGATGGGAATTTTGGTCTGGTTTGTTCAGCTGCCCTAGAAATCAGACTGCCGGACAGGGAGGCCTTGATGCTGTAATTAGGCAACTAATTAATCAAAAGAATACCAGGTCCTTCTCCTCACAATCACAAAAATTTCTGCTCACCTGCCTGAGTGTAAGGAAGAGTTTTGTATTGTCCAGGAAGCCACATGTTCAGCATCAAAAGTGAGAGGAGCTAGGTTGAGCCTGGGCTGGGAAGAGAGCACATTAATATCCTGAACATCTTGAAAAATATGAACAAATTGAAATAGCAGAGTAATTTGGAGGCTGAGAAGGCAGTCACCATCCAGGATCCTTAGCAGCTTCCCATAGGCCCAAACCAGGATCTCAGTCAGATCTGTCCTTTGGGGTGACTTTGCCTCCTTACAAACAGGGAGCAAGAGGTCCCTTTCCCAAAATACTGAAAGTCTTGTCCAGAGACTTGGGCCATGTCTGTCCAGCTGTAGCCACACACTTTGGATTTCACTGAGGTACCAGGGAAGCCCATGGAGTACCCCACTTGTGGGCTCCCTGAAGGTCCAGGAACAACAATCTGAGCTTGCAGAAACCTTGCAGAACAAAATTCTGGGAGGCAGCTGCCAGAGCAGGAGGCCACAGGCTCCTTGGTCTGCTGAGTGACAGAGGGACCCATGGAGAGCACCTCAGGGGACTGAAGCTAAGGACCAGACTTTCTGCCCCTTTGGAGCAGACAGGGGTAGCTGGGGAGTGTCTTCTGCCAGCCACAGGTAGGAGTTGCTCTTTCTGTAGGACATCTCTCCTGTGAGGAGAAGAGAGCACCCCTCTGCCAGCTGTGTGCCATTCTCCATGGCCAGATGCACATCTGGCTCTGAGGTGTCTCCAGCTGGCCTCAGCCAAAGCCTTGCCCTGCAGTTTCCCCTTCAAACCCTCCTGGTCCTGCTGTGTTACTCCAGAGGGAATTCAGCTTGTGTTGCTTTAGGTCTGTTGGCTTCTGCTTGCATTAATTCCCATTGCAGCACATCTTTGGGGAAACACTTTGCCTTGTGCCTGGGAAGACACGCATCAGGAGCTTTGGGGCTCCCAGGCAGGGCTCATCTTCCCCTCGGGTTTGTGGGCAGCTTTTAGATGCCTTGAGTTTGTGAGAGAGGCATCAACCCTGCTGTCCCTAGAGGAACACCCTGGGGATGCAGGTGTTGTATTTCACTAAGTAGTTTTGTTATATTTGCACTGACTGTTTTGGTGTTATATTTATCCACGCAAAATGTTGTATTTCAATACCTTTCACAGGAACCCCTGGGAATAACAGTAATTATTAAATATTTAAACAATTATTAAAAAAAAATCCTCACCTGACACCAGCTATGCCTCACCTCCCCTGGGTCAGTCCCCATTGACCCCTCACCTCCCCCTCTCCTTCCCAAAGGGCACAAAACCACTCCCAGCCACCTGCTCGGGCTCTTACTCTGCTCAGGATTAAACCAGGGTACATAGAACAAACCATTAACAATTAAAAGGCAAATAAAATAATGCACCACTACGCTGCCCCTTTGGCCCAGAGCCTGCACAGCCACACAGCCCCGCAGGTGCCTTCTCTGCCTTCCCCCCGTGGGGCTGCACCCTGCCCACGGTGACAGCCACGGCTCCGAGCACACCACCACAGCCTGCCCCGGCAGGGACGCCAAGGATAAACCCCTTTGATCTTTAAAGCTCATCTCGTCCCTGAGCCTGTGGTCACCACCTCACAGAGCAGGTGAGGAGTGTGGCAGGCCGGCCCACCAGGGAACCCAGAGCAGCGTGTGTGTCACCTCGTTTTTTGGTGAGGAAGATCAGCTAATCAGTGAATAATCAAAGGTTGTTCATGAAAGAAGGTGACATCAAAGCAAATAATTTAAGGAACCCCTCGAGGGCCAGAGGAGTTGTAAGGTCTGAGGCTGAATCACATGAGCTCAGTTTCCATGAACTGTGTCTCAGTTTTCCTGCAGGTACAAGTTAGAAATGCTTACGATAAATGTTTAGAATTAGTTGGGGAAGGGGGGAAAGTTAAATCACACTAATTATAGCCACGATGGCTTTGGTGCAGTGCCATTTGAAAGCACAGGTATTTTCTACACCTAATGCAAGAGGCGTTAAAAGGCATTGCTTCTTGGTAAGCAGGGTGATACAAGAGCAGAGTTTCAGTTCTGGGAGCAGTAGAGTAGTTCACTCTGCTGGCAGCATTCCAGACCACAGCCACGAAGGATGATTTGACAGCAAAAGAATTCCTGCTTTTATTTGATATTTTGTGGAGAGGGCAGACAGGCCAGTCACTGGGGAACGAGGAACAGGGGAGCCCTGGGACAGGAGAGGGATGGCTTGTCCCAGGGCACCACTGCTGAGTGGTACCATGAACTCAAAGGCAAGAATCTGGAGAGTTCCTCTGCAGGTCCTCCACTGCAAGCCTGGGTGAAGCTGCAGCACCCCATTTCTTCTTCATTTCTCATTTCTTTTAGAGTTCAAGGGACTTTGGGATTTGAATCATATTCTTTGTGCACTTCTGTACTGCCTGCTCTGGTACAGACCTCACCTTTGGAATGGTTTCTGCAGTGCAAATGACAACAGCCATGCAGAGACATGAGTGACCCAGCACTTGTTTGGCTTCCCTGGATGCTCAGTCACTCAGAAGAGAGCCCTAGCTTGGAAAGTCAAAGTCACTGACACAGCTGAGAAAAGTCAGAGGAGCCCCTAACCCATTTAATCCATGGATCCCTATTTCTTCTGCTAGATGCTGCAGAAAAAAATAATCCAACAAGGTTCAAACACCATGGGCTCCTTTTAAATTAACTAAATGTGACTGAAGTAACCACCCCCAAACACTTGAAGAGATAAACAGCTTCTCTGATTGCTCTGACAGGAAGCATTTCTACCCTTGCATGTGTTGGGGATGTACATAACATAAGAAACCTTACTAAGAGGAAAAGCACGAGCTTGGGAAAACACAGCAACAAGTCAACAACATCTTTAAATGAGTAATAAGTCAAATATTTACTCCCACAACACTTCAGGCAAGAATCCTGTGCCTCAGCTTTCACACAAGCATGGACAGCCTATGGAGAAACATCTCGTACTCTTGTGGCTAGAAAAATCACCGAGTCCAGGGCTGTGCTTGGGAAGTTTATTTCCAGCCGTTGGAGGAATTTGTTCTTCCTTCACACCATTTGTCCTTGCACATTCCCTGCTGTCCTCACACCACAGCCAGGCCAGGAACTCCACCACGCCAGGTTGGGTGTGATGTCCTCTGCTCCAGAGGAGCGGGTGGGGGGTCCCTGCAGGATGTCCCACTGGAGAGCTAATGGCAAAACTGAGTCCCTGGAACCTTTGCCTTGCTGCTCATTAGCTGGCAAACCACTGCCAGGATTTGCACTTTGGGGGTGCCTTTTTCAGGGCTGTTAGTGTAGATGTATTACACTTGAGTCCTGCAGGACTGCAAACCACCAGAGTGTTCAAACAGCCAAAACACCAGTGGCTCTTAAATAAAATGACTCAAAATATTTTCTGTGTAACAACCTTGAAAATACAGGCTAGGCTTTTCTGCACTGCCCAAAGAGATGGTGAGAGAGAGCCCCTTGTCTCAGATCTGCCCGTGGCCAGGAGCCCCAGGGCTGCAGGAGACTGGGAGGGAGGGAAGGGTGGCTTTAAGAAAACCCACATGCTGTGGAGCTGTGAGGCTGCCAGAGTGATGGGATAATGAGAGGATATCTCTCCTCTGCCTTTTGAAAGATTTTTTTCAGAAACCCAGTGTATTTTGTTCCTTTTAGGTACAGACCAGGGCAGGAGGAAAGAAGTGTCCAAGGCCAGTTGGAAGGGACTTGGAGAAACCTGGGACAGTGGAAGGTGTCCCAGCCATGGCAGGGGGTGGAATGAGATGAGCTTTGAGGTCCTTTCCAACCCAACCATTCTGTGCTTCTGAAAGATATTTGACCTCCCATCTCCTCAGCCTCCTACAGCCCTGCTGCTGTCTGGGCCTGGTGCTGTGCTCTGCACATCCCTGCAGCCACCACCCACCCGGGTGTCCAACTGTCCCCATCACAGCTGGGGAGCACCTGGGCACACAAAAGGCAGCTCCATGGGGCTTGGAAAGCGGTTCCTGCAGCAAGCAAGGGGTATTCTCTACACTGCCAGCAGAAGGCAACTAAAGGAATATGCCTCACAGTTCCAAGGAGATCTTGGATGTTTCAGATCTGTGTTTTCTTTCACAGTCTTTCATTTTACATTATTTTTCGTTATTTTCACATTGTTCCACAACATGTCAAAACATCAGACAGATTCATTACAACACAAACAGGAGACACTTTGATGTAAGAAAAAAAGATGTTTTAATGGGTGCTAAGTAGCAATTGCCCTTAGGGGTTTAAAAATAAAAATAGAAGCAGCACAAAATAATATTTTAACCCTTGTATCCCGGGATCACCAAAATATAGAACACAGCATTGCACACAGAACAGTGCAGGCAATAATTTTCTTTTTGCACTCATTCTGAGAACAGCATTTTGAATCTTCATAGATTTTGGTGAGTTTTCTGCTACTTCTTTGGAGAAGAGAAAGTTATAAAGAAAAAAGTAAACCTCTCCAGGGGTATTTTCAAAAGCGCTGATGGAAGTGTGTGGGTTTGTCACAGGACACCTCTGCAGAGAATACACAGAGACAGCTTCCAACCTTCCTGATGTGTCACCTGCCTCCACCAATGCCAGACAGAGCTGGTTAGAACATGGTAGTTGGGGAATTTTGTGGAAAATGGTCACAATGTAGAAGCCAATGCCCCCCCACCGGGAGTTCTGCTCTTTACCAGCAAAACTCAGGCATTTTTTTACTGAGGAGTACAAAGGCATCTCAGTAAATTTTTTAATGAACTCATTCTTCAGTGAAGCCATTTCCTATCCAGAGCCCAAAGCCAGCTGAGATGCTCCAGATCATTTGATATGGGACCTGTAGGATCTCAGGTGCTGTGAGCAGATGGAACAGCTCAGAGAGGTCCCTCTTGTACTGCTGGGTTCTCCTCAGGGTCTTTTCTCCTTCATGCTCCTGGCCTTGGCCTTGGCACAAGCCTCCTTCCAGTGCCAAGGCATTCCCAGTGACACTGGGAGGACAGGGAACATCCTTCCTCAGGCTCACAGGTCTGTGAGGTTTGCAGAAGGAAAGAGTAAACAAATTGCCTTCATTTTGTTGTTTCCCCTCATTTTCCCATCCCACCCATCAGTCTCTGCTGTTTGGCCCAGGCTCCCAGGAGCCCAGCTGTGCCCTGTCTGTGCCCAGTGACAAAGGGCAGCCCCTTCTGCCTCACCCAGGACTCTCCAGCACCCCAGGTGACCCTGCCCAGGATTGCTTTGCTCAGTGGGGGATATGCCCCATCTATTCCCATTGGTTTTAACCACACCAGCTTTTAATTCAGCCTCGTCTCACCTCTTAGCCAAAGGTCAATGCTCCCTTGCTCACGTGGACACAGCCTGGTCTAGGCTGGGGTAAGCAGCATGGGTTTCTTTGTGTGCAGCTGCTCGTGAGGGCAGGGTTGCAGCCATCAGGTGTCAGACCCCAAGAACAGCCTTGGAGCCTGGAAACATCCTTGTTCTTTCCAAACAGCAGCTTGTGTACTGAGCCACTCGGGACAGACTCAGCTGCTCTCATGCCCTGAGATGAGGAGAGCTCTGCAGACAGCTCATGGTGACTCTGTAAAGTGCAAAGGACCTCAGACTCAGCACCACCCTGGACCCTCTGGATACCAGCACAGCTTCCTCCAGAGGCTCTATTGGAGCCCAAGGGAGATGGCAGAGTGAGACAAGCACCATCAGCCAGGTTCCTTCCACCTCCTAACCCCAGTTTGTCACCCACAGAGCCAGTCTCTGCCCCAAGTGTGGTTCTCGTGTTTGTACGGTGTAGAGAAAGCCAGTCCAGTGGGATGTACCCCTTCACTCATGGCCTGCTGTCTCCTCAAAAGCAGATGTCTGTCCACACACTGGAAGAGTTCCCTGTGGGGGCTGGCATGACCATGGTGACAGAGAGATGCTCTTGGGCCCAAGGACAGACTGTCCTATTCCAGTGTCATGGGGCTTCCTGTTCGCTCTCCAGAAATTGTGAGACAGCAATACTGCTTGTGCTGTTGGGAAATGTCCTAACTTGCTTCATAACTTGGAGAAGCTCAGGCAGACCACCCTGAAGGAGCCAGCTCTGGCTACTCCTCTCCATCCCTCTGCAGGCAGAGCCTGGGCTGTGATCAGCTGCTAATGCTGAAATGCTGTTTGCAGAGGCTTCTCACCCTCTCACTTAGCAGAGAAGGGACACAGAGCCTGGCACTGAGGTTTATTCCATGCAAACCTCTGCATGACTGATCAGAAACCTCTATCTTTCCTTTTTGCCAGAGACCTGAGCATGAACAACATCAGCCAGCTGCAGCCCAGCGCGCTCCGGCACCTGCGCTTCCTGGAGGAGCTGTGAGTACAGGGCAGGGGAGGGTCCAGGGGTGCTGGGGGGACACTTCAGAGGGTCCTGGAGCACTGGCCAGAGCCTCCAGTGCTGTTCCTGCAGCTGCAGGCTGAGATGGAAGCAGACTGAGTGCTGGGACAGGGTTTGTTTGCTGCTTCAGCTTAGGGGTTTCACTAAGGTCGTCACCTCCAGGCTGAGATGATGCACGTGTCAAAAGCCAAAATAAAAGTGGACCTAATCTGCCATTCAAAAATCAACACTGTACCCTGGAGCAGAACCAGCAAACAGAGGGCTTCTTTCACCCTTCAGCAGACAGGGTCCCCCTCACAGCCTCCTGCAGCCCAGAGACACATTAACCCCAGGGGCTTTGCAGTCCAGGTGGAACCCACCCTGGAGAACTGAAATCCAAAATGTTTTCCCCAGAGGCTGAGGTGTCCCACCATGCACTAGTGTGCACTCAGGTCTGAGCAGACAGATAAAGCAGCAGTCTCAGTCCTGGGGATCAGCATGTGGCTGTGTGTCAGTGAAGGAGTGGCCCCACTTCTGAAAGTGTGAAAATTACCCAGCAGCACAAGAAACCACTGGAATCCTTTGTGAGCCCCAAAAACGGGAGCCCAGGGGGCAGAATGTTGAGGTTGACCGTTTCTGCATGAGTAAATTGCACCTGTATGGTCTTACTCCACTTGACCATGAGAAATACCTCCAGGTGTTATTCTCATGCTGTTGGTACTTTCAACACAACAGCTTCTGTTGGAAAACACAATTTCTTCAAAACACAGCTATTGCATTCATGAAATACTAATATTAATGCTGCATTTGATGTGTGTTGTAAACTCACTGTGTATATAACAGTTACTGCAACTTAATCTGCCCAAATGAAACACTTTCACTTCTCTGAATCAGATCTTGCTGCCACCACAAGGCACAACACTGGCATTTCATAAATGGTATTTTCCAAAATGTCAGAATTACAGACATCACCCCAACACCCTGTGAGGCCGGTGAGGCCCTGGCACAGGGTGCCCAGAGCAGCTGTGGCTTCCCCTGGATCCCTGGAAGTGTCCAAGGCCAGGTTGGATGGGGCTTGGAGCAGCCTGGGATGTGGAAGGTGTCCTTGCCCATGGCAGGGGGTGGAATGAGATGAGCTTTAAGCTCCCTCCAAATCCAAATCATTGCAGGATTCTGTGATTTTATCTTATAGGTTTTTTACCTAAAATGGTCTTGTAACTGATCATCACCTCTCTGTATTTTAAATTCATTAGAACTGTAAGGACTCCAGCCCCCCAAGCGCCCCTCCCCAGCAGGCATTTATTTACAGGCTGCCAAGGAGGCATTTTTGATCCTGTTCTGGCTTTGGAGCCAGAGCTGCCCACAGAAGGTGGGCTCTCCACCACTTTGCTCCCATCGTGCAGCCTTTCCCTTCTCATTTTACCAACATCCAGGTCGAAGTGTGGACACCCAGCACCTTCACTGGGGGTGCTGAGGCTTTCCCCAGCACAGACCAGGCTCTGCTGGGCACAATTAGCAGTTGTCTTGGTGCAAGCAACCGTGTCTGGATTACGTCATGTGCAAACAGAGCAGTCTCCACCAGCAAGGAATAAATATTCATAGCCTCCAAAAGAGCCAGCTTCCCACAGCCAAAAATAATTATGAATGAAACGGGCAAAGGGGAAAAATTTAAAGAGGAAAATCTGAAAAAGGAATTGGGAGTTGTTAGATAAGATTGTACTCGAGGTTCAGTGTGTCACAAGTCCCCGTTTGGAAAGGCCTAAAATCACAGTTAGGAGAAGAAATGCAAACTGCAGCATCATATATTTATGCATAGCAAAGTGCCTGCTTGAATTTGATAGCAGTAAGATAATAACCCTATTTATGGAAATCAAGTAATTTATATGAAATCAAGCAAGGAAGGGTTTGATATATTATGGCAAATTAAAAGTGATTCTTTCAACAACAGCTAGACAGGGACAGTTTGTACAGCATTCACAGGGCTGTCATTGACCAATAATGCAACTTGCCTGGCATTTCCCCTGATCTTTTCATTTGTATCTTCACAAATTTTCATCCCACAACATTACATCAGCACCATGACATCCAGGCTGGGATCACCCTCTGTGCCAGGACACGCATAAGAGTCAAGCAAACAAATCCTGCTTGTTTAGACATCCTCAAGGGAAGTTTGTTCCGGTTTCACAGCTCAGATCTCTGCTGATTTCATCTACCTGGGACACATTCCCAGTGTCTGCCAGGGTGACATGAGACCAAGCCCTTTGTCTTCACCCCCATGGGCAGAACTGCCCATGCTGGGACATGCCAAGTGAGTGAAGAGCAGAAACCCCTGCTGAGCAGTGAGGGACAATCCAGGTATCCCAAATCCAGGCATCCCAGTGTTGTGTCTCCTGGGGAGGAGGAAGCCCTGCCTGCCTACCCTCCTGCCTGTCCCCCTCCAGGCAGGGAAGCACTGACAATGAACAGGACTCTGCTGCAGCTCATCCTTGCTGCAAGTGCCTGTCTTCAGTTAGATGGAAAGCCTTCTGCAGGTTTCTCACCCCCAGGGATTCTGGGTGGCATTATGGCCCCAGTCTGCCTTCTACACAGAGTCACAAAGTCACAGAATAGTCTGAGTTGGAAGGGACCCACAAAGATCATCAAGTCCAACTCCCAGCCCTGCACAGCACCATCCCCAAGAGTCACACCTCAGACCCAAGCACATTGTCCAGATGCTTTTTTGAGCTCTGTCAGGCTTGGGACCTGACCAGCTCCATCCCCTGACACAGTATCAGGCCAGTCCCTTGGGTCCTGTCACTGCTCACAGAGAGATCAGTGCCTGCCACTCTTCTTCCTCTCTGGGAGCTGAACAGAACAAGTGCCCTCAGCTGCTCCTCACACAGCTTCCCCTCAAGGCCCTTCACCATCTTCACTGCCCTCCTTTGGATGCTCTCTAACAGTTCAATATCTGCAATCTTATGTTCCCTTGGACATGCTGGATAAACCTGGTGAGTTACAGGCTGGAGCAACCGAAGACAAAATTTACAAAATTCAGTTCAAGGTGAACCAAAACTGATGTTCTGGGGCTTTGGTCAACCCCAAAAATTTCTTTTAACCTGAGAGAGAAAAAATAGCTTCATCTTCAGGTTACTTGTTAGCATTTACTCTTTTACTTTGGGTAAATCCCGAAAAGAAAATGGTATTTCAAATTATGTTTGCTTAATTGCCAAAGATGCCTTAGGTGCTTGAGCCTTATGAAAAAAATCAGAGGTTCCTCAGCAAAAAAATTGCCAATTTCAACCCAGATTTTCAAATCTCCTTTTCAAGATTCCATGAAATTATCTAATGTTCAGGAACATCCCAGGAACTCTTGACATCCCTTGTCCTTGATCTATAACCCTTATCTTCTTCAACAGTCAGAGAAAGCCCAGGTTCCTCTGGCTCCTCCTCACGGTTCTCCCCTCCTGCTCTCACCCATGATTCTCTGATTCTCTCTCATCAGATTTAGCCCCAGTAGCACAGGGTGCCATGGAGGAGAGCTGATGTTTCACACTTTCATGATTCCTCCTCTTTCTGTTCCTCTATTTTAGCATCACCCCAGGCTCCTCATGAAAGTGAAGTTCCACACAAGTCAGAGATCAGCAGGACTCATGGCTGAGCCTGTGCATGGAGCTGGGATTCAGCCGAGGAAAAGGAATAATGGGAAAGGGGAAGACAGCTGCACAAATGGGTGGATGAAGCACATGTGTCCCATGGACAACAAGGACAAATGTGCCTGGGTTCACTGCTGTGGGGCCCTGCAAATCCAGGTTGCTGGGCCCACTTGAGCCCTGAGTGCATTAGTCCTCTGCACACACCCATACTGGGTGGAGGCCTGTGAGGAAAAAGCGAGAGCAGGGTGGCACCTGAGGGTTCTGAGGACAGCAGAGCAATCACCCAGGTCACCGATGACACCCAGCCAGGCCGTGTCCCACAGGACACTTCTGCACTGGCTCCTCTCTGCTCTGGACAGCAAACGTGTCCCCATGGGACCAGAGGGGATGCTGTGGTTAGGGCACAGAGGAGGGTACAGGGGCTGCTCCAGCTCACTCCCTGTGTGGTCTGGGTAAAGTTATTTTCACTGCCCGTGCCTCATCTGTCCAGCAAGGAGAGCAGGCCCTCAGGTGTGCCCTGCCAGCCGTTTGTTTTTACTGAGAGCTGCTCAGGAAGGTGTTGTGAGTGCAATCAGTTCTCCTGCTCAGGGGATGCCCAGAGACCAGATTCTCCAGACTCAGCTGCCTTGGAAGAGGCAATGGGAGAGGGGCCCTCAGTGGCCGTGCCCAGGCTGTGCTCCCCTCTGGCCCCCCCAGCCTCCACCTTCAGAGACAGGAGAGGCAACGTGAGCAGGCACAGCCCCAGCACAGCCACTCACCAGACTTTCCCTCCAACAAAAACCTGCAGAGATAGAGGTGCTCAGCCTGGGCCTCACACAGGCAGGGAGCAGCCCAGAGTTTAGTATGTCTCCTCTTTGTTTCTTTCCTTTTTTTTTTCTTTTCCTTCTTCTTTTCTTTCTCTCTTTTTGGCAGCAGGAAGATTGTTTAAAGTTGCTAATAAATTCCAGTTAATGAAGCCTGAAAAGCCAGAGCTGGGAGCCAAGAGAAACAAGAGCAATCAGTACAGAAGGAATAGAAAGAGATCTTGAAAGCCAGCCTGGGAATAATAACATGTTGAAATGTGTTCGCCGGCGAGGGCTTTGTTACCGCGCTTTGAATCCAAGCACGAGCGCTCGGTGCCAAGAAGGGAAACTGCAGCCAAAGGCAGGTGTTCATTGCCATTCACCTCCTGCTTCGGGGCACAGCGGCAAGATCAGACCCCTTCCCAGCCACTGGCTCTTTCACCTGCCTCTTCTCGGCCCCCGGGGCAGAGGGACTCACCGTCACGGGGAGTGCCGTGGAGCAGCGCGGCAGGCTCAGCACCGCCCGCTCAGCACCCGCTCTGGCCTTCCCTGCCAGGCTGGGGGACCAAGGAACAGCACAAGGGCAAAATGAAATCAAATGCAGGCATATGTGCTGGGAATGTGGGTGCAGCAGCCCTCTTCTCCTCCCTTGCATCTGTGAGGGAACCCCCTTCTCACCCCTCTTCCCATGTGGGTCTGGAGACCAGTGGAGCCATCACAGCTTATGGGGCACCAGTGCTGTTCTTGGGTGCCCCTGGCTGCTGTTTGAGCACCCCCTCTCCCTCATCAGCTCTCAGGCATCTGGAACATCCTCTCTGGGGGAGTTGTCCAGCACAGGGTGTCACTCCAAGGCAAGGTCACTCTTGCAGGAGGCAGCAGTGCACTGCAGTGATGCTGGCACTGGGGCATGGCTCCTTCAGGAGCGACAGCTCTTCCCTGGAAGGGAGGCTGGCATTTCTGGGCAAGGCTCAAGGGTGCTGGCACTGTGGTGAGAAGCTGTTTCTGGAGCAGAGCAGTAACGTGTCTGAAGAGGGTCCCCTGAGAGAGCAGCTTTGGTGGGTTTCCATCACACATCAGGCTGGAGAGGCCTCTTATGGAGACATAAACGCCATGACCTTGCTTTGCCATGCTGAGATTTGGAGGCAGAATCACTGCTCCCTTGGTAGTCACCTTGCCTGGCACAGCCCTCTATTTCCAGGTGGCCTTAGCTAAAGAGCTGCAGCTCTGAATTCTTGGCCTCTGTGGTTCCCCCAGGGTTCTGCACAGCTCCTGTGCAGAGCAGCACCAGGGTACAACTTGTTGGCAACAAGGAGACCAGCTCTGGTTCATCCAGGACTTTCTGTCCCCCTGGCTGGCACCAGTCCTTGGCAGAGGATGGTGCTGCTCATCAGTTCAGTGGGTGAGCAAAAGCACAGAGAGAGTTAAAGGGTAATTCCTCTGACAAAGCCTTCCAAAGGTCATCCCTGTGCATGGTGTGAGGACTGTCCTTAGCACTGGCTAAGGTGCAGGTGAGGACAGGAGAGAAGGGCTTCTAAGGGGTTGTCTATCATGATCATTGACCAACGAGGACAAGATATTGCAGCTGCCCAAATCAAATCCAAAATGTTTTGAAAATTTAGAGATTTCCATTCTATTTTTACTCCATTTAGACCGGGGAGGATGTTCAGCAACTGAAAAATCCTTGCTAGTTGGGATAGCTAGGCCCAGTTTTCCTGAAAACTGCTTTCCATATGACTAACTCTGTTCTGGGATACCCCAAATCGGGCACCAAAAATAGAGTCAAAATTCAAAACTGCTCTGAAGGTTTGGAGGGAACAAGCTGAAAACCTTTGCAGTTTATGATACAAAGAGATGGAGTAAAGGTGTTCAGTGTCCTGTTCATTAAGGAGCTGTGTCTTACTAATATTACTTGGCAAGTGAACCCAAACTGGCTTGCTTATGAACATTCGTGTGGGTTGAAAACTGGCTTGAGGACCATAAACAAAAGAACAAATGCGATCAATCTATCGAGTTGGAACAGGCATTCGAGGGGGGTACAGTGAGCTGAGCTAGAAACAGGCACAGTCTTCTCCTCAGGGATGCAGTGAGACAGCAAAGACCACATTAGAGGCATCTTCAGGAGATACCAGACTAGGACCAGCTGCAGATTCCTGTGTGAGAAGGAAGAGTCCAGGCCTGGCCCTTTTCTTCTATGCACCATGTTTTCACTTGTTGACTTAATTGGCTTCATTCCTGCTTTGCACCAGCACAAGAACAAACTCAGGCATGACACGGGGCCTGTGGTCCCCTGTGTGCCCCGGGGAAGGCCCAGGCTTGGCGTGATGACACTGTTTAGGCAAGAGCACGGAGTGTCTGGGCACACTGCCTCGAGAGTGTGAGTGCTTGAGAAACCAACCCGAGCAGGAGATCAAAGGGGCGGCCGACACGCTCAATAAAAGTTTGGCAAGGGGAGAATTTCACTGGGATATGGACACACATGTTTGTCCTGTCCTGCCAATGGGCAACGTTCCTGCCTCCTAATGTGAGTGATAAGAGCATCACCGAGCTGCCTGAGCACCTGACATGAGCGATCTTGCCCAGCACAGCCTTCGGGCGTGCCATGGAAGTTGTAGCATGACCAAGAAGCCCAAGATACAGGAGGGTTGAGCCTGTGGTAACTGAACAGCAGCAACCATATGGTGGTAAACCATGAGTTTGTTCCAACTTGGAGTGTATTGGGAATGCAGATCAAAGCCTGGAGGAATGTTCCCAGAAATCACGGGAGTGGTGGAAGAGGGGGGAGGGGGCAGAATCTAAAATCCACCACGAGTTTTCTGAAGCAAGCCAGCTGTATCCAGCTGCCACCCTCCCCTCCTACCTGCCCCTTCTCTCCTTCCTCTGTCAGTCACTTTAAATCCAGAGCTTTCCCTTTCTCCC
This sequence comes from Phylloscopus whistleri, assembly GCA_017589585.1. NCBI lineage: Eukaryota > Metazoa > Chordata > Aves > Passeriformes > Phylloscopidae > Phylloscopus > Phylloscopus whistleri. The sequence goes on along the minus strand of JADMLD010000105.1, from coordinate 1,247,545 downwards.
AACCCTATGTCATGGTGTAAACTTCAGGACAGCAGGACATACCACGGAATCAAGTCTGTCCTAAACAGAGCCCTGAGCTCGTGTACTGTGGACCAGAAGTTCAGCCCTGCAAGAACAGCTCCTCGTCCCTGTGCTTAGGGCAAAGGCAGTGCCTCCCTGTCCTTCTTGGTGGGGTTATTGGCTCAAGTCTCCTCCACAGAAGGAGTAAATTAAGAGCTGTCTCAGGGGATGTCACACTGGCAGCATCACTTCAAATGTTATTGTTCTATTTTAAATGGAAAGGAAGGAACCATTTCACTGCATTTCCTGTGGGATCTGAATTCCGCAGATATATTCAATGGGTGCCTGTCTGCCAAGCAGGGGAATTTCTGGAGAGTTTGAGTGAGAGGGACGGAGGGAACCAAGCATTTGGAAGACTACCAAGTGACCATGGACGGAGGAAGGGTCACACACGGGAAGACTTTTATGTCTTGGGTCTCTTACATGAACTGGCACAGGAGTTAACAGTATGAAAGCAAAGGATGGTCAGGAAGATGCTCCAAGAACTGGAGCCCCTCAGCTCTGGAGCCAGGCTGGAAGAGCTGAGAGTGTTCACCTGGAGAAGAGAAGGCTCCAGAGAGACCTTAGAGCCCCTTCCAATGTCTAAAGGGGCTCCAGGTGAGCTGGAGAGGGACTTGGGACAAGGGCCTGGAGGGACAGGACAAGGAGGAATGGCTTCCACTGCCAGAGGGAAGGGATGGATGGGATATTGGGAAGGAATTCTTCCCTGTGAGTGTTGTGAGGCCCTGGCACAGGTTGTCCCAGAGCAGCTGTGGCTGCCCCATCCCTGAAGTGTCCCAGGCCAGGTTGGACAGGCCTTGGAGCAACCTGGGCTAGTGGAAGGTGACCCTGCCCATGGCAGGGGGTGGGACTGGATGAGCTTTAAGGTCCCTTCCAACTTAAACTCTTCTGTGGTTCTATGACATGTTTCCTGTGGTCACCCTTCCTGCTTGACAGGGCACCCCAAAAGGCTCACCTGTTCCTGATCTGCTCTCAGACAGGTGGGACAGCCCTGCTCCTTTGCCTGGAACACCTGGCTACACTCGCAGCATCATGCAGCACCTGTCCTGGGAGGTCCAGCAAACCTCCAAAGCCCACACCTCCAGGCCCTGTGTGCATGTCCCAGCTGCGCATCCCTCTAGGAAAGTGAAAACTCAGCCTGTGTGCACAAACACAGACATGTCCCACCTCCCAGTCCCTGCACAGAAGCGAGCAGAGCCCATCTTGGACCCCAATGACACCCTCAATTGCCTTGGGAGATGAGTTCAGAGAAGTGGTTGTGGTCGGTGCCTCCCTTTGTGCCTGCTCCTGGCTTAGCACTGACCTCTAATCCTGGGGAGAGGAGCTGGGCTGCCTCAGTGGCAGGGAGGAGGTAAAGGTGTGGAGAGAAGAACCAGAGGCCAGAGGTGAGCCAGGGACAAGGCACAGTCTCAGTGCAAAATGGCCAGGGACAGAAACATTTGCAGCAACACTGAGGCATGGGACCTTATCTGGGGCTGAGGGTTGCTCTGGACCTCTAAAGTCACCTGAGACAGGACCCAGTGGTACCAGGGCATTTACCACACTTATGTTCTGTGTTACCCACAGTGCTGAGATGCCACAAGCTGGCTCTGCCTGTGTCCCACCAGCATCCGGGGCTCCCTGCCACCACCCTGAGGCCAGCAGCCCCAGCCTGGGCTCCATTTCAGCTTCACATTCCTCTCCTGCTAATCCTGGAGGTCCCAGATCCATGCAGGCACCTGGCAAACACTCAAACACACCCAGGAAAGTGAACACGGAGGCACGGAGCTGCCAGGAAAGGAGCCGAGAGGCACATTTAGCCCGGAGGAGGTGTAAGCTGCCAGCAGTGGAGGCTGGGGCAGCCCGGAGCTCCGGGGAGGTGAGGACAGACAGAGGCAGGCAGGAGGATACAGGGAGCAGGCTGAGGATGCCGTGCAGGAACACCTCCCCTCCAGGCAAGCACTCCAGCCTCCCGGACAACACTCCCGCCCATGTGGAAATCAGCAATCAAAAGGAGCAATTACCCCAAATCACAGCCCCCAAGTGACAAATAGCCCAGCCTGCCAGGCAGATCTGTGCTGTAAGAGGCAGGTTACAACCTGCTCACACACATTAAAGAGACGACCCTGTGCTGTTTATGCTGTCAGAGGCCTAATTATGGGAGCAATTTTCTCCAGATTCCCGAGGGGAGAGACAGAGAGGGAGAGCACCGGGGCACCCACACACGCCTGCCCTGCCACAGGTGAGTGTGGCTGCCTCTGCTCTCTGCAGCCCACTGGGATGGGAAACCTCATCCAGGTGGGCAACTGGCCCACAAGGACCAGCACAGCCTCTGGGGCTCCTGGCCCTGCATATGGATTTGTTCCTGCAGCCGAGGTGTGCTGGGGACATCAAACCCTGCCTCCTGCAGCACACTGAGAAGGATCAGGGGCCTGGTGATGAACAAGGAGCCAGCTGAGGTCACTGAACCTGGAGAAGAGGGAATGAGGATGGACACAAAGCTCCAAGGACAGGCTGCTGCTGCAATGAATAAGGCAGTAGATATTCTCCATGTATGAAGACAGGGAACAGTAGGGTTTGGGGTAGATGGCAACAGGGATATTGAGGACGTTGTGTTCATGGATATGGATGCTGTGCCACAGGTCAGCTGAGGTTTGGCAGGTGACAGGCGTGGTTGTAGTTGGGACTGGGTGCCCCAAACGTGACCAGCTGGAACCTGGGGGGATTCAGGAGCTGACTCACAGCAGGGTCAAAGATCCTACCTCTGGTGACAGGGGACTCCCCTGAGTACATCGTGTCCCCCCTTTTGCAGAGCCCTAGTTCCCATGCACTCTGCTTCCAGCCAGGATTGCACTGCTCAGCCTCCACACCTGTGTCCTTCCTGGACAAAATGCCTAAAAACCCCCAAGCTTTGTCAAAGTTTAATGGATGTCTTTGCCAGCATCTATGCCCAACCTCCTGGACCTGTTTGGACTTTCTGTGAGAGGGAAGATGAGCCTGGTCACAAATGATGTTCACTGTCTCTGTTTTGGAGATGCAATATTCCACTCCAAGTCAGGTGGACAAGTTTCTTGCCCAAATTTAGCAGCAATTTAGAGTTTTAATCAGGTTGTTGAACCTGTCTTTATGATTTCTGGCTGATGGCTGATGAGACTTCACCCATATTTGTCCTCAGATGTGAAACAGGAGGAGAAAGAGAAAGGTCACCATTTCTCTAGGTCAAGCCTAGATTCAGGAGTCCTGGACTTTACTCCACCACATGCCCTCACCATAGTCCTGATGATAACAGTGATGCAGATTCTAATGTCAGTGAAAAATGCAAATGCCTTTTAATTCCCCTGCTCTGGGCCCTGTTAAAATTTGAGTTCTAAGATCAGGTGATGCTGTTCAATGGCAAATTCCACGGGTTTCCTTAGACAAATTCTTTCAGTAATTCTGAATCTTCCCCCCTGCCCTTTGCTCTATGTCCCAGCTATGTCCCATTTTCCATTGTGATGCTGCTCTTTGCTTTGTCTTCCTCTCCCACATCTTCACCCTCATTCATCAGCCAGGATTTAGGGACAGACCTCCCAGGGCCATACAGGAGCAGAAACAGAGGCCAAGGCCTGGCACAGAGCAGGGTCTGTAGGCTGGTCACTATCTGTGCTGTAATTTCTGTGGATTGGAGACCTCTGTGTCTATCCAGGAAATGGCTTTAAGCCATGAGCAGTCTCTGGATGCTGAAAATGCTGGCTTCAGGTCTGGCAGGAGTTGTGATTTTCTTTGCCTGTTCCTCAGGCTGGGCAAGGGGATGATGTGCAGGGGCTGCCTGAGCTCAGGATTGTGGCTCAGCCTGCAGGTGCTGCAGCCTCCTCTGGAGGGGACAGTGGCAGGATGGACGAGTTGTTAAGCTTCTGCAGACAAGGGACTGTCATCACAAGGATGTTGACACATGACTGGCTCTTCTTTTCACTGCAGACGCCTCTCTGGAAACCAGATCTCCAGGATCCCAGGGGAAGCTTTCTCTGGCCTCTACAGCCTGAAGATTCTGTAAGTAACTTGCAGAGCAATCCCTGTCCCTGCCTCTCCCCAGCCCCTGGCACTGACCCTGAGCAGGGACTTGCAGCCATCCCGAGGGGATGCAAAGCTGCCAGGAGCTGTGGGGTCAGATGTTAAGCCCACCCTGGCAAACATGCTCTGTGGTGACTGGGGAGCTGTGTCCCACCCCACAGACTGTCAGCAGCTCCCCCCAGGGCACCGTGTGACAGTGTGCCCTGGGAGAATCTGCACAGGTTCACATTTTGCATAAAACTCACCAAACCCCCCTAAAGTGGTGTCCCCCAGATGTGGAGTCCAGACCCCAAACTGGCCCCCATTTGCTCCTCTGCCGTGTCAGGGCTGGGTGGGAGCAACTCAAAGGTACTGGGGAAAGGGCCTGTGCTCTGTCCAGCTCAGTGGTCCTCACCACAAACCTCTTCATAGTCCAGCAAGGCTCTGGAGTGACCTGGGAAGGCTGGGACCCTTGGGCAGTCTGACCTCAGGGACCCCAGCTGGCCCCAGGGGCGATGGGGGCAGCTGGACACAGCTGGACACAGCTGGACACAGGAGCACTGCATGGGATCCCACATGCCTGGGATCTGCTAACCCTGCTGAAAAAAGGCACTGCAGGCAGGACACCCACCCCTGCTGGCCAGTGGGGAAGGTCTAAGGGACAAAGCTCCTCTGGGAACTTTGGAAGCCACACTCAGCTGAGCTGGCTCTGCTGTGGCACCTAAACTCACCCCTTCCTCTGGGCCACGGTGTCTCACTGCTCCTGGAGTCTCTCTGCTTTTTGTACCCATGTGACAGTCCTCAGGGTCTGTGCAGGATGCTGAGATGGGAGTCCCTTTCTCCCTGAGGAACCATCTTAGAAACCTTCTGCAATAAACATTTCATCCCCAAGGGGATGTTTTGAACTCAGCCACAATGTGAAATTGTTGTAGCTGGTCCAGTTTATGCAGAGAGAGCAGGTACGAACCTGCTCCCAGGATTAGAGAGTATAAGGCTGTTTACTACGTCTTCTGAAGATGTAAAGTATGAATCCTGCCCTAAATCTCAGGGCTTAGAGATTTATCCATCCCCTGCATTAGGCAACAAATCAAAGGAACTGAGGAAAAACCGCAGCTCTCCCACCCAATTTCAACAAGAGCAGCCTTCTACTCCGGGGACGCGGGAGCTTTTCAAGGTGCTTTTGATCAATTCTGTTTGTGTCAGGCCCAGGGAAGGACTAATGCAGCGTTCCCAAAGCCATGCCACAGCTCAGCAGGGAGGGGAGGGTGTGCTCTGCCCTCCTGCCCCAGGACACGGGCTCACTGACATGGCCACAGGCAGCACCAGCAGGGACCCTAGGCACCCCAGGGCAAGGCGAAGCTTGAAGGATCAGGGCATTTCCATCTGGGAAATGGTTGCATTGGGAAGCTTGCCCCAGGCTGTCTTGTGAGAGCCACAGCTGGTGTCCTCATGCTGCTGAGAGCTGCTGTGCTCTCAGCCAGGTTGTGCCCAGTGACACAGGGTGGCATGTGGGCTGCCCTGTCCCCATCCCTGCCTGAAACTAAACCGTGTGCCTGCTTAGGGACATGGTTTAATGGTGGAGCTGGCAGTGTTAGGGTAATAATGGGACTCAATGAGCTCAGAGGGCTTGTCCAGTCTTAATGATCCTGTTGTTCTCAGGCACTTACTCTGACCCCAAACCTTTCCCATGGGGGTGTGTGGAGCTCTGGCCCAGCCACAAGGTCAGGGGAGGAGGGTGGGTGCTCACAGTGGCTGGTCCATCCAGGCCCTGCCATGAACCTCTTCCTTAACAAAGTTCCTGCTTCCTGAAAGCAGGGGCTCCACCAGACCTCAGGTCACTGGGAGCATTTCACTTTCCAAAGACTCTGATGGTTTTCCTGGCCTGCCTGCAGTGGTATCTGTGCTGCCATGTGCTGTCACTACAGGACATGCTCTGATTACTTTCTGCAGTGTTTCTGTGAGCTCCACTGGAGTGAGGTCTTTGGGGGAATGCAGTGGCAACTCCCTGCACCCTCCAGGAAAACAATCATTGACCCCCACCTCTTTCCCTGTCACTGTGAGAGTGAGGGACATGATGGAGATAGACCAGTCCCTGGGAATTGCTGGAACAGGTCTAGAAATGCTGCCAGGACAGATCTTAGGAGCACTGAGCTTAATCACATTGGAAGCACTCTTGGCAAGGGTGGGGACTCTCATTTCTCTGCTAAGAAAAGACTGAGGAAAACCACAAGGTACCAAAGGAGGCAGGTGAAGGCCACCATGTGTTTCCTTCAGGTCGTGATTAAGGTCCCTCAGATCACTGCAGCAGTGACCTGGTTGGGGCTGGTGGCTCTGAAACAGCTCAGCAGGATCTGGTCCATCTCCAGGAAGCAGAGGGAACAAGTGTATTACCTCAGAGCCTGGTTGTGGCCAGGGTGGAGAGCAGAGCCTGGAGAGAGACCACGGGGCTGGATCACCCTGCTCCTTGTGCCCTGGGAGTGACCAAAAACCCTCACCCTCTTCCCAAGCCACATCTCAGTTTCCTCTTCCCTTTGCTGCACTTATCTGTACCCCATCCAAGCCTGCTGAGGGCCAGAACCCACTGCTGAGCTGGCTCCACCAAGATCCCCCTCTATCCTGTAACTCTGAGACTGCAAATATAAATATCAACCTAAAAGACTGGGAGGAATTTGGGGCTGCTGGGGAAGTGCAGTGATTCATAGGATGCTGTTGGTATGGACACTGTGGGTACTAGAGAGACAAGGGTGCAGCCAGCTGTACTTTGGTGTGGACTGGTGTGCCTTGTGCAGGACAGAGAGCTGTGCCAGGGAACTGGGGAGCACCAGACTGGCCCCAGCTATGTCCATGTCCTGTGGGCTGCAGTGCAACTGCACTGGGAGAGGACAGCATTTCATGGAACGTGAGGTGCTCACTGCACTGTTCCCATCCAGACCAAGTCCTTCCTCCCTCGGGGCTAGTGTAACTAGTGACTGTATTGCTGCAGTCATCTGCTTTCCTTTGCACTTTAATCTCCACCAAAACCACACAGATATTCCCCTCTCCAGAGGTATGTGGAGGGTATGTGGAGAGGGGAATCTGAAGACCCCATGAGACAGGAAACATCAGAGAGAGGCTGGGATGTCAGGTATTAAAAGACAGGAGCATGGAGGAAAGTCCTGTCTCCTCACTTTAGGCAGAGGCAAAGCACTGAGTTTCTACTTAACCATTCTGGCTCTGCTGAAAACCAGAGGAGGGCTCAGAGAGGACAAGTCACCCCTTAGGCTTCACACTGAACTTCACTGGGGGTGCTGGCCAGAGCAGGGCTGCTGCTGGGCTGGGACCCACCTGCACAGAGACACCAAATGTGATGCTGCTGTTCCTCTTGGTGCTGGGCAAGCTTTGGCCAGGCCACACTGTCCCACCTGGGACCTGCCCTGCAGGACACGGGGCAGCAGCAGAGCAGCCATTTGACAACAGGCAGAAGGATGAGGAAATGCCAAATGCTCACCTGAGGGGAACAACCTAGAATAGAAATTGCAGGGGCACTAGAAGGGTGGGGTTGCTGTGGCTGCCCTGCCCATGTCCTCCTCCTGCAGCTCCTGTGCACAGCTGTCCCTGGCAGCACAGGGGGCCCCAGGGCTCCCGCAGCTCACAAGGGGCTCTCCAAGCCTCTGGCACTCTGACAAGCACAGGTGCCTGCCCCCTCAGCTCCTCTGTTGCACCCCACTCACAGCACCCTGCCCCTCTCCTCTCCCTCTTCCCCTCCCTGGGGGATCTTCTCCCCTCCTGCCGGCCGTGGTCACGGCTCCAGTGCTGGGGGCACCGAGCACCAGGAGCTGCCTTGCTGCTGCACCCAGAGCCCCTTCCCATGGGGGGCACGCTGAGGGGCTGCTGGCACCCTCTGAGCTGAGTGTCACCCACACAGGACACAGTGTGGCTGGTGTGAATGTGCCCTGCAAGTCCATAACCCTGCATGGTGCTTCTCCTTCCGTGCTGTGCAAGGGGAGTGAAAGCCCCAGGGATGGATCCCGTGGGTGCTCTCTGCAGCCCACTGGGATGGGAAACCTCATCCAGGTGGGCAACTGGCCCACAAGGACCGGCACAGCCTCTGGGGCTCCTGGCCCTGCATATGGATTTGTTCCTGCAGCCAAGGTGTGCTGGGGACATCAAACCCTGCTCCTGCAGCACACTGAGAAGGATCAGGGGCCTGGTGATGAACAAGGAGCCAGCTGATGTCACTGAACCTGGAGGAGAAGGAATGAGGATGGACACAAAGCTCCAAGGACAGGCTGCTGCTGCAATGAATAAGGCAGTAGATATTCTCCATGTATGAAGACAGGGAACAGCAGGGTTTGGGGTAGATGGCAACAGGGATATTGAGGACGTTGTGTTCATGGATATGGATGCTGTGCCACAGGTCAGCTGAGGTTTGGCAGGTGACAGGCGTGGCTGTAGTTGGGACTGGGTGCCCCAAACGTGACCAGCTGGAACCTGGGGGGATTCAGGAGCTGACTCACAGCAGGGTCAAAGATCCTACCTCTGGTGACAGGGGACTCCCCTGAGGAGACAGGCTGATATCTGGGGATGGAAACAATTTTCCTAGTTTAATTTTAGTGTGCTAGAGCCCTAGGGCTAATTGCAATCATGTGCAGGTCCACAAGTAAACTCTCGCATGTTTCTTGGGCTGTCAAGGGGCCTGGTGCTTTCCCAGCCTTCCCAGAGAATTAGTTTATGTTTAAAAAAGGATGGGAAACACTCTGGGAATTCCTCCACAAACCCGCCTGTGCAGATGGTCCTCTCCCTGCCCTCATAGTGAATCCCAGAGGTACTGGAACCTGGATCAGATTCTTGGCTCTGCCTCCTCTGGCTGCTTCACTGCACAGAAACCACCTGGAAAGTGGCCATGGAGATAGGCCTGTGCAGAAACCATGCAGGGGTACACCCAGGGAAGCAGGTGTGTGGAGACCTAGAATGGAGTGGGGGAGGAGCCAGGCTGCCCCATGACAACAAAACATCGTGCCACAGATATGCTGAGGTCTTCATGCATGGAGCCTGGAGCCAGCCAAGCAAGGGCAGGGTGAGATGTGGTCTGACATTGTTAAAGATCACAATCACACAGCCTCCGACTCAGAAGGTTGACAGTGACTCCGTTTATTTCTGGTTATTTTTTCTCTTTTATGCTGTTCTACAGAGAACAACCCAATGGGTGAAAGAAAGACAAACTTCTTCAATCACATTGGTGAAGTCAGAGGGACACCAAGAAGAAGTCCCTCCTAGGGAAAGGAATGTAAACAAAGGTTACAGTCAGGAAAACGTGTCTCTTGTCCCAGAAAACTCTCTGGGAAAAGAGTTTCAGAGAAACCAAAACATCACAGGCACCAACCAGGGCTACATGTGGCCTCCTCAGCCCCCCTCAGACAAGGGCAGACTGACGGGGTGGATGCTCAGCAGCAGTAGCTGGTGCTCAGAGGTGTTCTCCACGGGCAGGTCCATCCCTTTGCAGAGATTTCGGGAGTGCATCCCTCCCAGGGGGCTGCTCTGCAGCACAGTGCCCCCACGCCCTCTGCACGGATGCTGATGCTTCTCAGTGCAAGCTGCATTGCCAGGATCATTGGAAGCCACTCCACAGGCAGCTTTGACCCCTCTGCAAGCTCCTTCCCTTGCAGAATTAACTCCTTAGTCCATGCTCTCCCAGCCTTGGAGCTTTCCAGGGTGTCAGAATATGCTGCTTAATGAGAGTATCTGGGAAACTGGAAACTTTTCCATCCTTCCAGACCTCCTCATGAGCTGCCTGGATGCCTCTCACTTCCAAGTGTCCTGGCTGAAGCTCCATCAGTCAGGAAGCCTCCATCCCAGCTGGCCATGGGGCTGACTTGTGCTGCCACAGCTGCCCAGACATCCCACCCTTGCCCAGGAATCCTTCACCAAGCACTGCCCTGCACAGCCAGGATTGCCCCTGCTCTGACTCCTGGCTGAACGTGCTGCAGCAACGGCAGTGCTTACTAGCCAAGAAGGAATCCCACACCAAACTCCACAGGGAAAGATTCCAAGTGCAACCACAGCCTCACCCCAAAACGTGAAGGGCAAAACGGCTGGGTGCATCCTCCTGGCTGCAGACCCCACACCCGCAGCAGGCCCACCCTGCCACTCCATTCCTCAGCAAGCCCTGACCAGCCTGTGTGAGTGTGCAGACCCCGTGCTGCCCAACCCTCCTGCACAGCCTGGGCTGTGAGCAATGCCCAGCCCTGCCCAGCCCTGCCCAGCCCTGCCCAGCCCTGCCAATCTCTGCCCTGCACTGCCCAGCCCTGCCCAGCCCTGCCCAGCCCTGCCCAGCCCTGCCAATCTCTGCCCTGCACTGCCCAGCACTGCCCAGCCCTGCCCAGCTCTGCCCAGCCCTGCCCAGCCCTGCCAATCTCTGCCCTGCACTGCCCAGCACTGCCCAGCTCTGCCCAGCTCTGCCCAGCCCTGCCCAGCACTGCCCAGCATTGCCCTGCATGGCCTGGGGTGTGAGCACTGCCTGCCACTGCCCAGGATGTGAGCACTGCCCAGCCCTGCCCAGCCCTGCCAATCTCTGCCCTGCACTGCCCAGCACTGCCCAGCACTGCCCAGCTCTGCCCAGCCCTGCCCAGCTCTGCCCAGCCCTGCCCAGCCCTGCCCAGCCCTGCCCAGCCCTGCCAATCTCTGCCCAGCCCTGCCCAGCCCTGCCCAGCCCTGCCCAGCACTGCCCAGCATTGCCCTGCATGGCCTGGGGTGTGAGCACTGCCCACCACTGCCCAGGATGTGAGCACTGCCCAGCATTGCCCAGCCCTGCCAATCTCTGCCCATCTCTGCCCAGTCCTGCCCAGCACTGCCCACCATGCCCAGCTCTGCCCAGCACTGCCCAGCACTGCCCAGCCCTGCCCAGCACTGCCCTTCACTGCCCAGGATGTGAGCACTGCCCAGCATTGCCCAGCCCTGCCAATCTCTGCCCATCTCTGCCCAGTCCTGCCCAGCACTGCCCACCATGCCCAGCTCTGCCCAGCACTGCCCTTCACTGCCTGGGGTGTGAGCAATGCCCTGCACTGCCCAGCACTGCCCAGCACAGACCTGTTGGCTCAGCACTGCCTGAACCCACTGCCCCAGCGCTGCCCGTGGTTCATCTCCATCAGCAGGCAGGCTGGACAGAGCCTGACAAGAGTGGCCTTGTTCAGCACATGCCACATCCCCTGGATGGGCCCTAGCACCTCACCAGTCCCTCCTCTTCTCTTCTTGAGCAGTGACCACAGAACCCCCTGTGGCCCAGGACAGGTGCTGACTGGCCTGGGGTGTGAACACACATCAGAAAACATCACCAAAAGAGTCACATTGCCCCAAGATGGCAGGTTTGGAGGTGGCTTGGGACACTTCAGAAATCCCTAGACAGACCCTACCTCTTGGCCAGCCTGGAGCCTGTGCAGAACAGAAATGGCTTTGAGACAAAGGGAATGGTGTGGTGCATCCAGGAGACGCTCCCATTGGGAGGGAAGGGGAACGTGCAGAGGTTGGAATGTCTTTAATCCCCATGCATGGGCTCCAGGCACAGTTGCCTCCAGCAATAACAGCCCTTTGACTGTGCTGGCTGAGTCACTTCAGCCTCCCAGGATGGGGACATTTTATCATGCACAGGCCTGTACCTCTGAGTGTCTGCTGAGACTCTCTTGTGCAAGGATCCTGGTGTGATGGGACCTGATCCCAGCACTTTCCTGGTCATTCGGGCACGGTCCCTGCCAACAAACAATTCTCCTACTCCTGGAAATGAAACCTGACCTCTGAGGAGCTGTGATTTGTTCTGGTTCCAGTCAGGCTGCTGTGGGTAGCAGGTGTTGTGTCCACGTCTGCCAGGGTCAGCAGGCCCTGGTATCACCTGAATGCTGCCAAGCAAGGTGGCAGTGCTCCATCCACACCTGGGGTTGAGTCCTTGCTGCTCTGAACAGTCTTTGCTTGTTGTGTTCATCAGTGTCCTCAGCCTGTCCACAAGTTGGCTCATCAGCCAGCAAGGTCATAGAATCACAGAATGGTTTGGATTTGAGGCAAGCTTAAGGATCATCCCATTCCACTCCCTGAAATGGGCAGGGACACCTTCCACTATCCCAGGCTGCTCCAAGCCCCAAACTTGGCCTTGGACACTTCCAGGGATGGGGCAGCCACAGCTTCTCTGGGCACCCTGTGCCAGGGCCTCCCCACCCTGAATAAATCCTAAGAAAATGAGACTCAGCAACTGAGAAATCACATCAACTAGTGCAAGATTGCTCCAGGGCACAAGGATTGGAGCTCTAAGGTTGTCTCCAAGCTGCTGTGAAGCAGCACCTTGTTGTAGGAAAGCAAATGAAATCCAGGGATTCTGTTTAAAGGCAGGAACTGATGGAGAGGCAGGAATAGACATGCTGACAGACAAAGGCTGAGGCCAGGGGGATCTGGGATCTCGTGGACTGAGGTCCAGCTTCACAGTCCTCAAGCAGGACTTGCAGCAGACCTGGGATCCATGCAGATCCCTGCACCACCATCCCTGCTCACACCCTGGACAGCAGCTTCCTGCCCTGGGGGGAGCATGAATGCAGGGAGCGACGTGTCTGCCCCAGGCTCTTAGGACCAACAAGTCAGTAGATGACAGATGGTGACTGGTTTGCAGAGTTGCTCCCTGTTTTCAGTGCTGTTGACATAAATTGTGGAGTGGCCTCTTGAAGCAGAATGTATTGGCCATCCCTGGAGATGGCCTGGAGCCCAGGCCCCCTGCTGCGGGTGCTCTCCCCAGCGAGCTGCAGCATTGTCTTCCCCTTCTCATGCAAGAGCAGCATCCCAAAGGGCAAAATGCCACAACTTAGGCAGAGAGGGACCCTGTAGCCCTGTCCCAGCTTTTCAGATGCCCTGCTATCCTCTGACCATTTTGCCATCCTCCTGTTATAGCAGGGCCCAGGCACCTGGGTATGGAGCAGCCCCAGGAACCAGGTGCAGCCCCAGGACCCAGGTGCCACAGAGAGGAGGTGTGATCCTGCAGGTGTCTAGGGGTTTCCCTGGCATCTTCCCCCAGGTTTTGGTACAATTATCTGAGCTGTTCCCAAAGTCATGTAGTATGTTGTTTATGTAAAAGAAGTAATATGCAAGGGTGGTTTAATGTGACATGTAGGGATTGACTGCAGTGAGTAGGGCCTGATGGGGATGTCCTTGATACCAGACTGTAAGAGAAGCCATCCTGGGACATCCAAGGATAAATGCAGCATGTCTTCTCCTGCTAAAACCTGAGCTCCCTGTAAGAAAAGCTGGAGCCTTCCTGAGCTTGAGGCTGAATGAAGAACTTCTTGTTTAATACCAGGGTGGCCCTGTCCCTAGAATATTATCAAACCCTGTTTGGGGTTGGGTTTTGGCTTCTCTGAGTCATGCTCTGATGATGAGGTATTGGATTCATTATGTGCAATGTGAAGAAGCACTGGTTCTTGTCCCAGTCCCAGCATCTGAAAACTCCTCTAGCTGCCCTGCTGCTGTGAAAAACAGCATTGTCCACCACTCCAGTGGTTTTTGAGGTCTCTGAAGCATCTTCCTAAAATATTGTTTGTCTGCACCAAAATGGCTTCATTTTGGAACCAGTCCATGCTGATGGTCTGGAAAGTATCTCAGTCTGTTTTACTGGTTGAAAAGGGGACTTGTAATAAATGGCAGGCAGCAGGATCCAGCAGAAGTGTGACAATGGGCTTTGCTTTAGTACTGACTTCAGAAACTTCCAATGATCAACACAAAACACCAGGCTCAGATTTCAGAGAGCCACTGAGATTCAGTGTTTGTCCCCTCAAAACCCTGAAAGCACTTTCTGAAGCCCCACTATGTATCTCTCTGTTCAGCTCTACAACCTCTTGATTTTCAACAGACACGAATTACTATTCCATTTCACTGGGCTGCAGGAGTCAGGGTTTGATGTCCCCAGCACACCTTGGCTTCAGGAACAAATCCATAGGCAGGGCCAGGAGCCCCAGAGGCTGTGCTGGTCCTTGTGGGCCAGTTGCCCACCTGGATGAGGTTTCCCATCCCAGTGGGCTGCAGAGAGCACCCACGGGATCCATCCCTGGGGCTTTCACTCCCCTTGCACAGCACGGAAGGAGAGGCACCATGCAGGGTTATGGACTTGCAGGGCACATTCACACCAGCCACACTGTGTCCTGTGTGGGTGACACTCAGCTCAGAGGGTGCCAGCAGCCCCTCAGCGTGCCCCCCATGGGAAGGGGCTCTGGGTGCAGCAGCGAGGCAGCTCCTGGTGCTCGGTGCCCCCAGCACTGGAGCCGTGACCACGGCCGGCAGGAGGGGAGAAGATCCCCCAGGGAGGGGAAGAGGGAGAGGAGAGGGGCAGGGTGCTGTGAGTGGGGTGCAACAGAGGAGCTGAGGGGGCAGGCACCTGTGCTTGTCAGAGTGCCAGAGGCTTGGAGAGCCCCTTGTGAGCTGCGGGAGCCCTGGGGCCCCCTGTGCTGCCAGGGACAGCTGTGCACAGGAGCTGCAGGAGGAGGACATGGGCAGGGGAGCCACAGCAACCCCACCCTTCTACTGCCCCTGCAATTTCTATTCTAGGTTGTTCCCCTCAGGTGAGCATTTGGCATTTCCTCATCCTTCTGCCTGTTGTCAAATGGCTGCTCTGCTGCTGCCCCGTGTCCTGCAGGGCAGGTCCCAGGTGGGACAGTGTGGCCTGGCCAAAGCTTGCCCAGCACCAAGAGGAACAGCAGCATTGCAGCTGGTATCCTGTTACTCACACCCCCTGTGGTCACCCCCAGGGTCTCTTCTCTCCCAAGAGCACTTCTGTCCTGCTCTGGCTCCCCTGTGATTCCCATTAGCCCAGCCAGAGCTGTAAGCCAGTGCCCAGCTCTATTTGTGCAGTCTGTCATCTCTGTTCATCTATGGAGCCTTTCCCTCAGTTTCCCTGTAGAATTCTGCATTTCCCAACTGCTCTTCCACACCAACCTCTGCCTGCACCCCTCCTCATATGTGCAAGCTGTTGGTGGAAATGCCAGGTGAGATTCTGTAGATCCTTAATCATGCTCTTCATTTGGAAGGGAACCATTTATTAAGTGTGGCCTCTCTGCTGCCCTTTTGTACCAAACACATCTTCTCTCCTGCACTGAATGTCAAAATTTAACATTTTACTAAAGGAAAGCTTAACTCATGGTAGCTTTGTCTATCCTTTCTTCTCCATTCTTCTGGTCGTTTTACCCTCTATAGAAAAAAAATTTGGCACAACTCATTTTTCACTAGCTACTACTGACAGTTCCTCATTTCCTTGCTCTTTCTTCTGTGTTCATACAAATAATTTACTGCTAAGTCCCCATTTTCTTCCTGAAGTCCAAGAGTTTTGTGCCCTATAGCTTTCCTTTTTTAAAGGTTATCTCTTTCCAATTTTCCTTTCATGTCAGACTGAACCTTGGCAGTCAGGAGTCACTGCAATGGGGAGGTTTCTTGCCTACATCCGTGCTCTTTGGGCTGCCCCTCACCACCAAGGCCATGCCCTGCTCCTTTGAACCTGGCAGTAAATTATGTTAGCACCCTAAGCACCATTTCCTTTTTCTGCCATCTCCAATCACTCTTAGAAGGTTTGGTAAAGAGTAACCTCAGATACATGAAACTTTCCTTTTTTAGGCACTTCCCCTGGCCCAGCTGCCTCGCTGGGATGTGTCTGTTATCCAGGGGAGCATGTGCCAGTGATGTCACAGTTCTGCAAGGAATGAGTAGGTTCAGGACAGAGGCACATCCAGAATCAAAAACAGCTTTTGCAGAGATGCTGAGATGATGGCACCAGTAAACTCAGACATGTGGTGCTCCAGTAGGTCAGTGAGAAAGGACTGTGTCTCTCCAGCTCTGAAACACCCCCTGGAGTGTGGTTCTCACTCTGCCTCCACCCCTCCATAGACAGGGATGTTCAGACACCCACCCCTGGGTGCACTATCACCTTTGTCTCCTCCTTTCCCATCACCTCTGTAGGGTGTCTCCACGTCCACAGCCCTTCTCCATGCCCTACACTCACTTCCATCTCTGAGGGCTCCTCCTGGCTCCTGCCTGTTCACCCCAACAGCCCCAGGCACTGCTCTCTCTGGAGCCTCTGACTGTTTTTTTCCCTCAGCAGTTCCAGTTCCTGCTGCAGGAGGTGCCAAGGCTGCCAGGTCCCTGAGCAAACAGCTGTGAGCAGCTCCTCACCTGCTGTGCCTGCAGCTGCCCACAGTGGGACAGGAAAGATACCCAGGGGCTGCTCTCCATCCCCTCTGCAGGGAGCCACTGGCACACAGGGGCAAAGGATGCCTGGCTCCAAGATAAACATGGGACAGCCTGGCTCAGAGCCCTGGTGCCCGTCTGGAGTAACAGATGCACGTCTGCAGGGCAGAGGCCCCTTTCTGGTGACATCCTCACTGCAGCACTACTCACCCCTGGGCCAGACTGGGCTGCAGCTCACCTGCCAGCCACCTTTAGCTTGCTTGAGAGCCCTGGCTGGCCAACGTGGTGCTTTCCAAGGGCTCCAGCTTTCCAGCAAGAACCCAGAGCAACTTCAGAAACAAGCAGCAATATCCTCCATTTCGTGTCAGGCTGTTGTTGTTGGGTTTTTAACAAAGTTTTCTTTTTTCTAATTATAGGATGTTGCAGAACAATCAGCTGAGCCGCATCCCTGCAGAGGCACTGAGAGATCTTCCAAATCTCCAATCTCTGTAAGTCATTAAAAATCAATGCTGCGAGCTGCACAGTCCCTTGGGGACCCCAGGCTTCCCAGTATTTGAGTCATTAGTTCCTTTGTCAAGGATGTTCTGTTCCTTCTTCCTTTTCTTTTCCAATTTATGCAAAGATCACTGTCACTTGGAGTGGAAGGGAGGGGAGGGCAGTTTTCAAGGAAGAAGCACTGTCTTGGTAGAGGATGTTGAAATTACAGCTCCCCATGTGTGCATTGTGATGAAAAGGCCACCAGAGCCAATGCATATTTCAAGGAACATTGGAAAATATCCACCCAAAGAGTCTCTGTCCTCTGCACTGTGGGGAAGGGTCCTGCCAGCGAGCACAGAGGACACTCTGGGCTGTCAAAGTGCAAGTTGGGCTGTTTTACCCAACCAGAGGATAATTGTGTCAGGGTAGAAATGCTTTGAAGACTTTTAGCCGTTCAGCCCTGGGAAGAAGCTGAGGCTGTGATTGTGCTTTTCCTTTAAAGGAGCTGTACCCACAGCAGGTTTGTGCTCCTGTGTTCCCTAAAAACCACACAGCTTTGGAATTTTGCTGTTTTGCTGAGAATGGGAACAGTTGAGACCAGACCCTGGGAGTGCCAGTGTATTTAGGGAAGGTGTGTTTGGTGCAGGGAGCACAGCTGAGTGCCAGTGGATTTAGGGAAGGTGTGTTTGGTGCAGGGAGCACAGCTGAGCACCAGTGGATTTAGGGAAGGTGTGTTTGGTGCAGGGAGCACAGCTGAGCACCAGTGGATTTAGGGAAGGTGTGTTTGGTGCAGGGAGCACAGCTGAGCACCAGTGGATTTAGGGAAGGTGTGTTTGGTGCAGGGAGCACAGCTGAGTGCCAGTGAATTTAGGGAAGGTGTGTTTGGTGCAGGGAGCACAGCTGAGTGCCAGTGGATTTAGGGAAGGTGTGTTTGGTGCAGGGAGCACAGCTGAGTGCCAGTGGATTTAGGGAAGGTGTGTTTGGTGCAGGGAGCACAGCTGAGCACCAGTGGATTTAGGGAAGGTGTGTTTGGTGCAGGGAGCACAGCTGAGCACCAGTGGATTTAGGGAAGGTGTGTTTGGTGCAGGGAGCACAGCTGAGCGCCAGTGGATTTAGGGAAGGTGTGTTTGGTGCAGGGAGCACAGCTGAGTGCCAGTGGATTTAGGGAAGGTGTGTTTGGTGCAGGGAGCACAGCTGAGTGCCAGTGGATTTAGGGAAGGTGTGTTTGGTGCAGGGAGCACAGCTGAGCACCAGTGGATTTAGGGAAGGTGTGTTTGGTGCAGGGAGCACAGCTGAGTGCCAGTGGATTTAGGGAAGGTGTGTTTGGTGCAGGGAGCACAGTGAAGCTCGTTAAGAGTGTTCTGAGTGGGGCTGAACCACTGAAAATCTGACCTTATCCCTTAATCCTTAACTTCAGTCCTAGTCTTACACAGCCCTGTTGCATAGAAATGTTAGCTGGGAGCAGTTTCTGGAAGTCTCCTGCTTGGAGCAGGACTATCCCAAATACTCAGGGGGGCAGCTGCAGCTTTGTCTATCCAAGCACAGAGGTTCCCCTCTCGCTAGTAGCCTGGGGCTGTTCTTCCTGGGGAAGAAGCTTTTTGTCAAGTCCAAGCTAAAACTTCTGGAAGACAATTTGTGGCCATTACTCTTTGTTTGATCCCCTGGAACCAGCCTGAAGGGCTTGGCTTCATCATCTTTGGTTGCAGGTCCCTGGCAGTTCTCCTCTCAGCCCCTTCTCTGCTAAGTGAAACCAACCCTGCTCCTTCCACCTCTATTCATGGGGCAAGTGCCCTGGGACCCTGACTCAGCCTCTAGCCCTCCACTGGACCTGTCTCTGTCCTCTTCATCCTTCTTACACTGGGCATCCCCAAACTGGGCACAGTTCTCCATGTGTGGCCTTCCCAAGTACCCAGTAGGAGTTTCTGTAAATATTAATTTAAATATTAATTTGCAATGGGGGTGTTGGCTGTGCAGGATATGAATGTTCTCTCTGCCAGAAGAGATTTGAAGCATTTGTTGTTGAAACATCATTGGCACATGGTTGTGGTTATGATTAAATTGTGTTGACATCACCACCAGTGCCAGAGTCAAGACCCCCCCACTCCAGGGGTTTTGAGATGAGGTTGTTCTCCAGGTGACTTCTCTTTCAAGGGAAGCATGACATGGAAGGTCACTGCCCCAGGAACGCCCCTTCCCCCCTCAGCCTCTCTCTGCTGTGCCTTGCAGGTGTGTGACAGCCAGTGCCACCAGAGCCCATGGCTGCAGAGACACAACCTTTGTTTCTGAAGGTTCAGCTGCCTGCACAGCCCCCACTGCAGCTCTGGCCACCAGTCCTGGGGCAGTTGCCACTGAAGGGTGACCTGGGCTAGTGCTGGGAGGTCTGGGAGGTCCACAGGCTCCATCTCCTCAGCCCACAGCCTCTGCCAAAATACCACAGGGCGGCTGAGAAATGCAAAACACCCCAAGAAGATACTGTGGGGTCATTTAAGGGGCAGGGTGGGGGGATGGCTTGTGTGAATTAGCACAGAGGTACCTGCCTGCTCCTGGTGCACTTTGAGGCCACCTCATCCAGGGTGGTCTTCCCAGGTGTCTCCAAAGCTGGGTCAGGGGCACTAGGGCCAGCTGGGATCCAGTGCTCTTCCTGCAGAAACTGAACAGTAAAAGCAAATTTTAGGAAGAAATAAGCTGCTTTAGACAACCTGAGAGAGACTAGGCTTGGAATAAAATCAGAGGGCTGAGTATCTGGGCAGGTCTGGCTGGGTCATGCCTAATGCCTGTCACAGCAGGGCTGCTTTCAGGAGCCACAACAACCAGAGGCTGCTGTAGCCAGCTGTGTCCTATTGGCCCTCTGAACACCCTGTCCAAGCCGGTCAGTTCCCACCCAGGGGCCCAGGTGACTGAGCAGGGACCTCCTGCCTTTCCTGAGCAGCCTTCTTCCTGTGAACCAACCTGCCTGGGCTGCTCTTGACCTCTCAGAGCTTCCCTCAGCCCCTCTCCCCCACAGTTCAGCCAGGTCTGTCTCCCCAGCAGTGCACAAGCACCCATGCCTGGTCCCTCTGGGCTCCTTCACTCCTTCTCATCCATTTTTTAAGATGTGTGACCTCACTTCCCTGAAACAGAGCCACATCTTCTGTGCTTTCTCAGCTCCTCCTCTGAGGCTCAGGATCCTTTCCCAGCCCCTCGTTGTTTCTGAATCCTGTCCCAGACACAAACTGAGCACAGGAGGGACTGACTGTGACCTCCCACTCTTGCCTCTATCTTAAAAAAACCCCCAAGCTGTTAGGCCTGACAAGACCTGAGTCCAGGATGGGAAAGGAGCCGACACCTTCTGACCTGCAGGACTGCTCCATCCAGTGCTCCCACCTGCCCCAGCTAGGCCCATGGCATATCCACCAGCCACCAGGCACACTGGGAGCAAGTAAGTTCAAAGGAAAACTCCCCCTGGGAAAATAAACCTTGCATGGGATGGAGTCTAAAGTGCCCCTCCAGCCAAGTGAGCCTCAATTCTTGTTCTCATGGTCACAACACATGCCCAGGGCTTCTTTAGAATCAGAGAATCATTACTGTTGGAAAAGACCTCTGAGATCATTGAGTCCAACCTGTGCCCAATCCCCACCTTGACAGCCCAGAGCACTGAGTGCCACATCCAGCCCTTCCTTGGACATTTCCAAGGATGGGGACTCCAAACCTCCCTGGGCAGCCCCTTCCAGTGCCTAACAACTCTCTCAGTGAAGAAATTCTTCCTGATGTCCAACCTGAACCTCCTCTGGCACAGCCTGAGGCCATTTCCTCTTGTCCTGTCAGATTTACACAGATGATTGATTAACACCCTTTTTGGGAGGCCCATTTGAGAACTGGCAGAGCATGTAAAAATTAAAGAGATGTGTATTGGGAACAGCACAATCCCCTGTAGCAGATCTGTTGGGACCTTAAAGCTCATCCAGTTCCAGCTCCCTGCCATGAGCACTTTCCACCATCCCAGGGTGCTCCAGGCCCTGTCCAACCTGGCCTTGAGCACTTCCAGGGACAGGGCAGCCACAGCTTCTCTGGGCAGCCTGTGCCAGGAAGATGAAGAGCTCCAGGAGAAGATTTCTGTAGCCAAAAGGAAGCAGGAAAACATGAGTAACTTCTGTAGGTCCCACATCAGGGGACCTGCCTCACCCTGTTCTGCTGTGCTTACAAGAGTTCAGGGCAAAGCTGTAGATCAGCCATGTCCCCAGGTGTCACTTTTCCATGTGTGCCCCTGAGGCTGGCACAACTCTTCCACCAGCTGGGGGGCAGTCAGTCTCTTCTGGGAGCAAAAGTTTCAGAAGTGTTCCATGCAATGGAGAACTCTTCCCTGTCTGAGATGGTCCAAGGAAGGGTTAAAAGTGCTTCTCAGAAGCGTCCTGAGCACAGATCACCCACAGGCTGCAGAGAGAGCTGCCCTCAGCACAGAGGGAGCTGTTCTCCAGGATGGGTCATTCTCCAAGGGGACAGGCACAAGCCAGCCCTGCCTGGCATTAGGATCACACCAAACTCTTCTTCTGTCTTGAGCCTGACTTCTTCAAAGTGTGGAGGGCATGTGCAGACAACGAGGATGGTTTGCATTTTCGTATAATCACAGAATCATCAAGGTTGGAAGAGGTCTGCAAGATCACCTAATCCAGCCCTCAACCCAGCACCACAATATTGACCCCCAGAGCACATCCCTGAGAGCCACATCCAGACACCTCTGGGACACCTCCACAGACAGTGACTCCACACCTCCCTGGGCAACTTATCCCAACGTCTGACCTTTCTTTCAATGAAAAAATAATTTCTAATGTCTGATCTGAATCTCCCTTGGAGCAGCTTAGGGCCATTTCCTCTTTTGCTATCACTTGAGACATGGAAAAGAGCCCCCACCTCACCATAACCTCCTTTCAGGCAGTGTAGAGAACCATGTCTGGTGACACAGCAAGGCACAGCCCTGCCCCAGGGGGATGGGAACATTTCTGAGCACACACAGGGTGCCACAAGGTGGTACCACTGCTGTGCCTCACACTGGGGCAAGCATGACCTGGAGAGCATCCTGGGTCTCATCCTGTGCTGCTCCCCTGTGGGAGGGAGCCCTGCAGCCAGTGCTTGCAGAGTCATGCAGTTCTCCTTCTAGCTCATGTTCAGAGATGCTCTCCACCCAACAGGGGTGGCACAGCACTGTGTCTGAAGGAGAACACAGGGCTGAGATGCTCTGCTTGGTTTCTCCTGGTGCTGCCATGGCTTCTCCAAATGTGGCTCCTCACCTCAGACCAAGGGACTCCATGCAGGTCTGCATTTGAGTGATTTTTTCCCCCTCTTTTTCAAATATCTGAGTCATTTTCCACAAGTTTATGAGACTCCTGTGTATCCATTGCCAAAAAACTCGCCAGCCTGGAACACCTACAGGTCACCCACAGCACAGTGTTCAAGAATTACCAGCCAGGCCATCTGAGCCCCAGTGTATTTGTGCTGCTCAGAGACTCCTTTTTTCCATTCAGAAGGGAAGTGGCTTTATGGCACATCATGACAGCCCAGGAGTTACCAGACTGGTATGGCACTTGGTGAAATATTAACTCTCTGTCTGCATGCTGGCAACACATCCTAAGCAAGCAGGACAGCTGGGAAGGGGGTGAAAATGGGAGCCAACGGGAGTGGGGTGGAACCAGTACCAGACAGAAAGCAATTGTGTGTTGGTTATTTTCTTGCTCTTTCAGGTGTTTACATTTGGTGTCCATGTTTGTCATTCTGGGATTCAGGCAGGATTTGAAGGGGAAGTGTGTATCCCTTAGGGACAAACTGACCCAGAGAGGAAAGGCAGACTCCTCAATGCACAAGTCTTTTCTCAGGATTGTAACAGAAGCAGCAGGACTAAGTAGAGACTGAGAACAATTGTTTTCAGTTCTATCAGAAAAACTTGCCCATCAGTTCAAGAGATGAGGTGGCCAGACAAATGGGACAGAAAGGGATGTTCTAGCCACTGTGGGACAGAGAGAGGCTGGCATTCACTGCCTGCACAGCTCAAAGTTAGATTTGAAATGTAGCAAAAACCTGTGTCAATGAACTCCAGCTGTCTCCAAACATGGCAGCTTGTCTTGGCTTCTGGGCATTTCAGAGAGGATGAGACAGGACACATCACCCAGTTCTGGTGGCACCTGGAACTGAACTGCAGGGTCCCTTTGCAGCACTGCTGGGGACCAGGCTTGGCTCCCAGGCAGGAGGCATCTCCAGACCTGCACTGAAGTCCCTGTGCTTGCTGACTGGGGGTGCTGGACAGTGCAGGAGCAGGCGCTCCTCGGGCTCTGCACGATGCATGTGCTGAGACAAGGAACCAGCTGGAGGTCTGCAGGGAGTTTGGGAGCCCCTGAGAGCAGATCAGCTTTACTACATAAGTGCTGGAGGAGAGGGGAGGCCAGGCAGGAAGAAACTTCAATAAATGCTGTCACTCAGAGGGCAGAAGGGAAGCCATTCCTCCTTTTTATCAGGTGCTGATGCACACTGAAGTAGGAGTGCCCTGTGGAGAGTGATCAGAGTCAGGGGCACAGTCAGAGCATGACTTCTCCACTCCAGAGTGCCTTGACCCCAGGAAAGCCTGGGGCCCTCCTGCACTGCACATGCCTTTCACCCTGAACACAGGGCTCCAGCTTGTTCTCTGTACCAAGAGCAGCAGCTCTCTGTGCCTGGGCCATGCTCACATCTGTCTCTAAAAGACTGGACAAAGAAGGAGAAACACAGGTGTCACAAAGACCACGCTTACACTGCTCTGCTTCCGTGGGCCTCCCCCTCTTCTTGCCTTCTGATGAGGACCTGTCTTCAGCTAAGGAGCTTTCTCAAAGCTGCCAACCCATCAACTTCAGGTGTACGGAATTTTTTATGGCAGGTGTGGCGTCCCCTACAAAAAACATGCTGTGGAATCAGCAATGGGGGAACACTGATTTTAACTACTCTGGATGAGGCACACTGGCTCTCTGGGAGCCCAAGTTACTGAACACCCTTCACTGGACAGACAGCAAGCCAGAAAAAAATGGTCCAGGCAGGTTTCAGTGAGATGGGAGAGTCAGAGTGTTCCCCTTTGGATCCTTTCTCTTGGATATTGGATATGGATATGGATATCCCCCATATCTTTCCTAACCAAGGAAGATGCAGTCCTGAGTTCTGGCAAATAACATTTCAGACACAGTGAGAGGGCTTCCTCCTGCAAACTCTCACACAAGTGCTGTGCATACTGGCCAGCCAGGAGGAGGTTTCCATCCATCCATCCATCCAACATAACTCTGTTAGGGCCATTTCCTCTTTTCCCATCACTTGAGACATGGAAAAGAGCCATGAGCCCCACCTCACTCACCTTTCAGGCAGTGTAGAGAGCAACTTTCTCCTCTTCCCACAGAAGCTGCACAGCAGAGACCCTTGGGCTGGGTGAGGTCCTGAGAACCACGTCTGGTGACACAGCAAGGCACAGCCCTGCCTCAAATGGGGGCTCTCTGTGCCAAAAGTACATTTGTAGGTCTAGGATGCCCACTGCCTATCACGCCATGTGCTGACCCAAAGCTTGGCTGCTCCAGGTTGGATCACTGGATATCACCAACCACTGGTCATCAGGGACCTCCTGTGGTCAGCACCATCCCTCCTCAGAGGGTTTGGCTCTCCCCAGCCAGAGATGTCCATGTTTCACTCTGCCCATGGATGTCAGCCAGCGTGAGGGGGCAAGTGTCAAACCCACCCAGACAGCCCCATCCACATCAGACACTCCTGTGCTTACAAAAACCCCTCACCAGTGTAGCAGGGTGTGGCAGCAGTGATCATCGTGTCCAGGGAGGCACAGCTGCCAGCAGGACAAGTGTCTTTGTTAAGCTCCAGAATCCATTTTTATTCCCCCCACCCCGGACCGGGGAGGAGGTGAGGACAAAGGGAAAGAGCAGGGGCAGGGTCTGGGTTTTATCGGGTATTCAGGGGAGGAGTCTTAGGGTTTGGGTCAAGGGAGGAGATAACACAAGGACAGTAAGATCAGATTTCAGCCTCCTCAAAACGGGAGGACTTCACACACCAGGTCCTCCAAAGCTGCAGCCATGCCCAGACCAGAACCAGACCTGCCCACTCCCTGTCAGCTACAGGATGTGGAGGCATCACTGTCTGGAGCCCCAGCTGTCAGGAAGGAGACCTTGGCAGCTTTCTATAGATGAATACAAAGAGGAATTTGGATTTCAAAAGAAAAGTCCATGCTCTGGAGACGGAGCCTCTTACCAAGTCTGAGGGAGCTGCTTCCCAGCAGGCTTGATTTATCTGGGAAGCATGTTGGGCAGGCTGGTGGGGAGGATTAGAAGGAACACGCACACCTGATGGCAACGCTCTGAGCCCTGCGAGGGCTGCCAGGGCCTCACGTAATGCTGGGACCCAGTTGTGATCCCCTGGCAGAGTGTCTGGCTGCTGGTGGTTTATGGGTGCAGTAACAACATACCATGTGCATTCTGGAAGAGTCGTGTGTCAGTCTAATTACCGACTTTGTGGTTTGTGAGCACTTACCTAAAGCAGATGGGCACTGTGTCTGTTCCTCTGCCAGGCTGAAAGAGTCCAAGGTATTTCAAAGTGTGCAGGTGCTATAAATTATAATTACCAAGCTTGTCGAGGTAGAGAAAAGCAGAGAGAAAAGAAACCTGGTGGATTAAGAGATCAAGATAAATTCTTGGGTTTTCTTTTTCAAATGCCTATGGAAAGCTTTTTTGGGAGTTTCTTGCAGATCAGCATTTTGGGAAGGTGCTTAGCATCTGTCTGGCTCTTCAGGGTGAGTGTTGTCTATATCAGCCTGGTGGGGGAAGGGAGGATTTAGTGTCAGGCAGAAGAGTTAAAACCTCAAGATCCTGCACCATGAGATCGAGCGCCCCTTGCCCCCTTTCCACACTGCACTTTGGGTTTTCTCTCGTGTTCCTGGGAAGATGCTCCACTCTGCTGGCAAACACTCGGGTGCAGGCCTTGTGGGTCGTTCCCTAGCTCTGTATCCCACAAGGATTGACTCTCTTGCTGTTGGGCTTAATGGCATCCAGGAAAACAACCTGTGGCTGTGTCTCCATCCATCCTCTGTCTCTTGGCAGCCCCTCCTGTGAGCAGAAAAGTAACAGCCTCCCTCCCTGCCAGCACGTGTCAGTCCCCTACAGCCAACCACGCTCTGCTAGCCTGTGGCTAATGCACCCAGTGCAGAGGTAGCCACTGCCAGTGCCAGTGTGCAACAGCCCGACTGGCCCCATTCCCTGCCACCCTGTGCTTGCTCTCGTTTGAGTTCCCCTTTCTCCACCACAGTCTTGCATCCCTCTGGAATATTTGCAGAATTCTCCTGCCACTCTGCCACAAACCTGCTGCTCCCAGCTGTAATCAGCTCCCTGAGGAGCACTCTGGCCCCATCAGCACCGTCCCCACCAACGGCACCTCCTCCTTTCTGGCCCTGCATGACAGCAGTGCTGTCCTCTGCTCATCCAGGATGCAAACTGGAGGAGAAACTCTGCCGCAGACCTTGTTCTTAAAAATACTGAAATAATTTTCCTGTTTGCTAAAGGTGTAATTTCCCATTATTTTCTGATTTCACTCCAGCTCTACTCGGCCCATTATCAGTAAGTGCTAAATCAGCCTGACATGTAACTCCCTGTGTACAGGTTAATTGTACCTCTAACTAAAACAATCCACTTCCTCCATCCCATTAGTTTGCCACCATTTGGACTCCTGTAGAAATGCAATAAAGGCTGTTTCATCCCCTGTCCCTTAAGGCAGGTAATTATTTTCATACATATGGCCAGAGATTAAAATGCAAAAAATGACTTATAGCAATTTGAGAACGTGTGGACTTTGATGTACACAAAGGAGGAAGGCTCTTCCCACCAGATCAGATTCTCACAAGCATATAAATTCTTATGACAGAAGGAAGAAAAAAATTCCTTTGGAATCAACATGGCCTGAAGAGCTCAGTCAGTTCATTCCTCATTTCACTTCTTTGATCTGTTTGAGATTTGACAGTTTGCTGTTCACAGCAATATTCTTCTCTCTAAATCACACGTGATGCTGTGAGGTTTTGGGAAGGTGTTGTTTCCATTGGATTTAGAGGATAAAAGCCATCAAAACCCAGGTACCTACAAAGCCAGAACAACATAGCAGGGCCTTACAGTCTGCTGGCAGAGGAGCTGTCTTGGGGCAAGACCACCTCAGCTCTGACTTACTGGCTACAGAGTCTGGAGCACAAGGAAAAGGAGATCAGGGAAGAGCAGTGAGGTATCTCTGATGGAGTATAAGAAGATGGACTGAAGCAAAGTGGCTGCAGATGTTTCCCTGGTGATTCCTGCTGCTGGGCACACAGGACCTTGCACTTCCCCTCTGTGGACACGTCTGCAGCAGGGAAAGGAGCCCAGGATGGGTATCACAGTGTCAGCAGCATGCTGTCCTTCCACCTGAGAGGACACAAAGATTTTGCTGCTCAAAACCTTCCTGACCCATCTCTGAATCCCCTTCTCCCTGAGGCCCCTCTTCCCAGCAGCCAGCTCTGGACAGCAGCACAACCGACTCAGTGGAGTTTTGTCCCCACTCCTGTTTTCAGAAGTCTTATCTCCATTTTGGCACTTCAGGCTTTAATAGTATTTCTACAAAGGAGGTAGTCTGGGAGGGTCCAGGAGCAGACATTCACCAGATTCAAGTGAATGCTGCAGGCAGATGTGCCACACATCTGGATGTACCGAAGTTAATTTTCAGGCACTGATTTCATGGTGTGGTGAGTCTTTGCTGAAGTTTGGTTGCTGCTAGTGTTCCTGGTAGCTGTATGGGAGCAGGAGCTTCTCTGGCTGCACTGCCATGATCCTTCCTCCCAGGTACAGCTGGCACAGTCTGGGAGTCACCTGGAAATGGGACAGTGGCCCCTGTGGCTTGTGCAGTTGAGCCAGTGCACAGACAGGGAAGAGATGACACAGTTTTGATTCAGGTGGGCTGATGTCCATGGAAGGGACTGATGTCTTCTCCTGCGGCCACTTCTCATAATTTGGTTCATCAATGATAAAGCAAATTCAGAGGAATTACTGCTTTTTGGCACAGGCTTTGAACAGATGAGCTTTTTCTGGTTCTGTGTACCATGGGCTGTCATCCAGCCTGCCATGCCCCAGCTCTTCCCTCCACCCAGTCTGAGCTGCCACTGGAGATCTGTGTTTGTCACCAGGACTGGCAACAACAGCTCAGCAAGATCAGACCACGTTCCAGGAGAAAAAGAAGCATTAGAATACAAATGCAGTTCAGACATTCAGATTTGGGACTTGTCCCTCTGTTTATATGGGCCTGATCCAAATCCCAGGTCTGGGTTCAAGAGTATCCCTGACTGGGAAACGAAGTGCATGACTGGACCTTATTTCCTACTCCAGCAGCTTTCTTTGCCATTCAGCTGATGTCCCCACACTGTTCAGAGTGTGCTCCCCAGTGCCTCTGAAAAGATTTTCACTGCAGTGAAGAGCAATAATGTATTTTCAAAAGCCATTGGTGAATCCACTTGGCAGAACAGGCATCCCTATCTTTTACTGGGGCAAAACCTGTGTCTTGGTCACTGTGTTCTTGCCAGGACCCAAGCAGCAGCTTCCCTGCAGCCCACAGGTGACAGCAGGGGCATCAGCCACGGTGTGTCTGGCACAGCTACAAAGAAGCCCAGGCTGGGTTTGCAGTTGGGATGTTGAGTGCCTGGGACCAGTGGACTGGTGTCTTCGTGCCTCTGCTGTGACTGGGGTGCTGGATCCTTCCCTCCTGGTGGAGGATCCTAAAACACTGCCAAGAAGCAGATCAAATTCTTCTGAGTCACCACCATGGCCTCAGTACACAACCTTCTTTCACTCTGGGTAAGTTTCTGCTGTGCCCACGTCTCCCTTAGGCAGACCAGGTGGATTTGTCTCCTCTGACCTGGCTGTCTAGGTATTACCTCACCCCAGCAGTGGAAAATGCTCAGCATCTGCAGAGGGTGAATCATCTCTGCTATCTCTGAGCCCTCTCTGGGGGATGAATCACTCTCTGGAGGAATCTGGTTTTCTCTCCTGGCTGCAGAAAGACCCTATATCTGCTTTCAAGTTCCGTGTGAATAAGACTGGGTGAGATGTGGTTTTCCTACACTTGGAAGGCAAAATAAAAATGTCCCTGTCCCCACCTCTCACTTTTATCCACCAAAATCAGCCCCCCCAAGCTGACACACCCCATCAGAGCAGGGGTACAAAAGCAGAGTTGAGCATCTCTGCTCCCCACAGCCCCCTGCATACATTTGTGTAGCCCTCAGGGAAATCTATCAGAGGAGATCAACTTGCCCAAAAATACAAATGCAAGGAGCAGCTTAGCCTCTAACCAGGGATGAATTTCTCTACACTCCAAAGCTGGAGAGATTTGAATTTGTAACCACTGTTCTGGGAGGAAGTCAGAAAGGAACCATGGCTAGTTTGTACATCACAGGCATGGATTTTTTTCCTGTCAGTAGGAGGAACTCAGCTGGTCAGATTAGAGTCTTTTCTGCTTAGCAGTAAAAAAACCATGAAATGAAATGTGGTTATCCCAGTACAATGGTCTCAGCTGCATTTTTGAGAGAAAGATTTAATGACCACACACAAGGAGCAGTTCACTTTAGCAGTGCCACAACAAATCCTTGCTGCATTTGTTTTTCATTCATTACTTGCTGTTTTTCAGTAATGAGTTACTGTGAAGTTTATGTAAAAGCAGTGCCCATGTATCTCATGCTTGTAAGTGTCAGTGCTGTGAAGGATCCCAGGATTCATCTCCCAGGAAGGCAGGAGTCTTGTGTGGTTTACCAGGCCAATGGCTAAAAGTTTAGCAGACTTCAGTAAAGAACTGGAAAATAATACAGAAAAATAGGGGTCTGCATGACTTGGTGTCTCCTGCAAGGATGGTGTGTGTAGATACAAGGCAGAGAAACTGCCCCAGCTGCATCAGATGCCTCATCTGTGCTCACAGTGGGTAAAAAGCAGCAGCTTTGTCTCTTTTGAAATCCTTTCCTGCAATGTGCAGAGAGTAGGTCACTCAGGTCCCAACGACCTTGAGTTGTGCCAGCGTGTCCATGATGTCAGCTTCTCTCTTGAGACCTCACTTTCTAATCTTTCCATTCACTGAGTGGGTGGTTGGCAACACTTGGAAGGAGGTGATGGGAAGGGACTCCCTTGCCACACCCCAGCACCACCAGAATCCCCACTTGTGCTGCCAATGAAGGGGTTACAGCACAGTTGGGTGTTTGAAGCTGTGCTTATCCAGCAGCTTGGCAGTGGCTGTACCTCCCTGGCCATGCCCATGAGGTATTACAGTCACCTCCAGACTCCTCTGCACTGACTGTGGCAATCCAGATGGGCCACTGGTGGTCACATATCTCCCCAGATTATTTCCACCTTTCTCTGCCCATACTGCAGTGACAGCAAACCCCACCTTTCAATGAGCAGAGGTCCCTCAGAAGAGACTCTGACAAACACTGAAACCTGACTCCACCTTCACACCTCTCTCAAACACACTTCATGCCTTAAGTTTTAGCTTTCATATTTTCCAGATTCTGTTGATGCCTTGGGAAGGCTGACCTGAAACAGAGACTGGACAGAGCCAGAGAATAAAGTAGATATTTATTGAAAGGCCTCCAGGATACACCTTGGGCCAGACAAGAGCCTGACCACGGCTACACCCAAGGTGGACTAAGAATGGTCACAAAATGGACAAACAGTCACGAGGTCTCACACTTTTATAAGTTTTGGTCCATTTGCATATTGGGGTCTAATTGTCCAATTACAGTTTCAGTTTGTGGGGTCTCATCCTTCTTGTTCCTCCATTCAGCCACCCTTGTTTGTGCTTTTGGGCCTGGAAGTTGTACCTGTTGTCCTTGGTCTTCAGCAGGAAAAGGATTTGTTCTGTCTCCCTACTCTGTGAAAAGATATTACTAACACTTAAAGTGAGGCTCAGAACTGCACCCCTGGGCAGCACAGAATCTGAAAAACATGAAAGATAAAACTGAAGGCATCACCGTGCTGCCTTAGTGTGTAACTCTGAACTTCATGTGAAGGGTCAGCAGGTTCTCTTCACAGTGTAGTCAGACAAAACAATCCTTTTCCAGCCCCAGAACCAAGGACACCTTTGCAGCTTCAGGCCCAAAAAGTGCAAACAGCAGTGAACTGGGGAGAGTAAACTGGGAGGATGGGACTGCATAACCTCAAGCTGTAATTGGACAATTAACCCCAATAGGTAAATGGACCAAAACTTATAAAAGTGTGAAAACTCATGACCAGTCATCCATCTTGGGTACAGCCACGGCCAGGCTCTTGTACTGCCCAAGCTGCATCCTTTGAAGGCCTTTTAATAAACAACTTTATTCCTTTAACACTGTCCAGCCTCTGTTCTAGGCAGCCTCCCAAGGCATCACACTGTCACTTCCCATCTCAGGCTGTGAGAGCTTTCAGGAAGAGGCACGTGCTGCCTTGGCTGCCCTCACTGTGTGTCCTGGGCACATTGTGAGCACTGAAGAAATAATGATCACGGCTCACATCCACACTCCTGCCTCATAAAGTGATGAAGTAAGTTCCAATGTGTTTCCATTGACCTTTGTCATGGCATAAGCCATGTAATGTCAGGAACCTGAACTCACTCAGTTACCCACAGGAGCCCCCAGGGCATGCTGTGTGTCCCTGGTGATGACTCAATAGAAATGACAGAAAACAGTAGTTCCAGGCAATAGACATGTCAGTGCCAAAGGAGGATGGGTCCCAGGTGTTCAAGCACTGCTGTGTAAGCTGATGAACCACAGAGGAGCTTCAGGTGAACTGGAGATAGGGAGATGAGCAAGGAATGGACATATTTAAACTGGCAACATCTGTCAGAGAATCATGGAATCCTGGAATGGTTTATGTCCAAAGAAACCTTAAGGCTCAACTCATTCCACCCCTGCCATGGCAGGGACACCTCCCACTGTCCCAGGCTGTCCCCAGCCCCATCCAACCTGGCCTGGCACACTGCCAGGGATCCAGGGGCAGCCACAGCTGCTCTGGGCAACCTGAGCCAGGGTCACCCCATGCCCACAGCCAAGGATTCCTTCCCGATATCCCATCCAGCCCTGCCCTCTGGCAGTGGGAAACTATTCCCTGTGTCCTGTCCCTCCAGGCCTTGTCCCCAGTCCCTCTCCAGCTCTCCTGGAGCCCCTTTGGGCCCTGGAAGGGGCTCTGAGCTCTCCCTGGAGCCTTCTCCTCTCCAGGTGAGCACCCCCAGCTCTCCCAGCCTGGCTCCAGCCCTCAGAGCAGCTCCATGGGCTCCCCTGGACCCACACAAACAGGCCCAAGTGTTTCTTTGCTGAGGGCAAAGAGCTGGACCCTGCACTCCAGTGTGCCTGGATCTGTTCAGAGCCCCTCCCCAGAGCACAGTGTGACCTGTTCCTTCTATTCCAAGGGCTGCTCTCCCTTCTCTTTTCCAGCTGCCTCATCCTTCACAAACACCAAGTTTCCCAGGAAATATGCAGGCCCCACTGCTTGGGGAGCCTCTGAGCCCCTCTGCTCAGCCTCCAGCTGCTCCCTGCACCTTCTCCACGTCCCTGAGCCTGGCACCATGGCCAATGCCAGGGCCCAGGGAGAGGCTGGTCGTGGAGCTGGCTCAGCTGCCCAGCTTTCAGCAGTTTCTATAGCTGCACAGAGATTTTGGCAATCCTCCTTGTACCGTTCTGACCTGAGGGGTTTTGGAGGTGTTTGCAACTGGGAATAACAAAGCCCTCTTGTCTACACCAAAGGCACTTTGTGTGGAGTCTCGGTGTTGCTCTGATTTCATTTCCTGAGCATCCCTGGTGGAGAGCTTCCCACAGAAACATGCCCCATTGAGTCAGGAGTGAAGACTCATTGCAGTCCAAACAGAGCCCTGAAAACTTTCTCACCGGGTCCTGTTCGACAGCCAACTGCAAACATGTTTGTGTCTTGAACCTCCATTCACTGCCTGGGATGGTTTTCACAAGTTTCCAGCTGGAAATGGAGCCAGGCAGCACTTGTGAGTCTTGCTTGAGGGCTGTGAGCCTTCCTGTGGCACGGCAGAGAGCCCAGGTGTAGGAGCTGGCCTACAAGGCAATAATGTGTCATTCACAGAATCTTACAACGCTTTGGGGTTGAAAGTGACCTTTAAAGGTCATCTAGTCCAATACCCTGCAACGAGCAGGAGCATCCTCAACTACTCCAGGCTGCTCAGAGCCCCATCCAACCCTGAATGGTTCTGGGGAAGGGATATCCACCACTTCTCTGAGCAGCCTGTGTTTCACCATCTTATTGTAAAAAATTTCTTCTTTATATCTGGTCTGAATCTCCCCTCTTTTAGTTTAAAACCATCACCCCTTGTCCCATTGCTACAGACCCCACTACAAACCCTGTCCCCATCTTTCTTAGAGGCACAAGAAGGAGCTCTGAGGCTTCCCCCGAGCCTTCTCTTTCCCAGGCTGAGCAGCCCCAGCTCCCTCAGGCTGTTTCCAGAGCAGAAGGGCTCCAGCCCTCACCATGGCCTCCTCTGGGACCACTCCAACAGCTCCGTTCTCCCACCAAACCTACAACACACTATGGCTGCAAAGACAGAACAGGCAGGCAGAAGTTTAACCCAGTTTTCCCCTTTCCAGGTGAGTGCTGCAGTCCCTGCCTTTGTCCTGTACCAGCTGGTATCAGTTGATAGAGGAACTCTGCTCCTCCCCTGGGTTCTTTGGGCAGGCTCAGGCTCCTGGAAGCTGAGAATTTTAGGCTTTCTGTGCTGACAGGCACTGAGCCTGAAGCAAACACTACATTTGACCTGAGGCCTGTGGAACAGGCTTCCAAAATTGAGTGACAGCACTGGGATTGTGGGTGTGGAGTTTGAATAGAAGTGTATAATGTAAGGGTGAAAAACTTAGAGTTTAAGGCTTTAATATATAGTAATATATCTAAATCAAGATGGAGGAATTAGGGTAGAGGCTGAGTCCTTCTTCTTTCACCTTCTTCTCCATGGATTTGGGTGGTGTTTTGTAATTGGGTAGAAAAATCCACATTGCAGGCCAGGGGTGTTTGGTTATTGAGTTAAAAGCAAAAATAATCTAGGTGTTATTTCATAATTGGACAATTCACACTTAAAAGACCTTGGAAAGAGTTAGAGACACGGCCATTTTCTACTTTGCTAGCTAGAAGTCACAACTTTTGAGACCGTACTATAGATAATTAATAAACATCTGAGTCCAAACACGAAAACTGCGTCCCCCAAGCATTTAATCCCGGCTCCAACAACAGGAAAAAGAAGATAACAAACCCACACTGAGGGACCCAGACCCTCCTGCCTCTGTGTGTCTGGCCCCAGCGATGCTGAGCAAGGCACAGAGAGCAGCAGGAGTGCAGCTGGCTTGCAGGGCAGTGTGGCGGGGGGGACAGGGTGGCCTCGAGCAGGGTGACCCCGCAGCCCTCCTCCCTGGCCGTGCCCTCAGCTCCTTGCACAGCAGTTCCCCGGGAGCTCACCAGCCAGGTACTTACTCAGTCTGGGAGCTTTGCCTGAGAAAGAAGCTGAGGTGTTGGCCCCAGTCATTAGTAAGTTATCGGAGAAGCTGAGCTGCAGTGACATCATCTCCTTCTTATGTTACTACAAGGAACTCAGATCCTGTTATGGGAGGGGAGGTAACTCAATCGAGCCTTTCAAGATAAACTCAGACAGGAAGAGAGACACGATTGCCTGAAGGCACCAATTAGACATTTCTGGTGAGCTCAGCTCTGTTCAGCTGACACACATGTACACTGGGGCCAGGGAGACAGCAGCTCCTCTCTGGTGTCTCAGGGGTGTGGTGGGAGGGGTGGGCAGCCAGCACTTCCTCTCTGTGCTGCTGGCTCAGCCCTCACACCTTCAGTAGCCACAGCTCTCCCTCCAGAATGTCCTTTCTTTATGTCCTGTGCTCTGCTGTGGACAGAGAACTACAGAGGAGCTTTCTGGTCTGGAGAGAGAACAGCCCAGCCCTGCACCACTCACTGCTGCACACGATCTTAAGTGGCAAGTCTCCTCCAGCTTTATCAACGGGGGTAAAAACTCAATATGTTGCAAGAAATACTGTGAGGATGGGCTGCAGTTTGAGGTCCCAGTGCCCTGAGGTGACTGGGCTGTGGGGAGCATCCCAGTCTGTGCTGCAGGCCAGTTACTGCACATGAGTGGCCTGAGACGTGCACACAGACAGCTCTTACTGGCTCTGATGTGGGTGAGGAAGGAAAAAAACAGCAGCAAAATTTGGGCTATCTCCTGACAGCATCAGGTATTGAGCATTTCTGTTGGATTCCAGGCTGCAGCTCCCCCTGTAAATGCTTCACAGGCAGAAGGAAATGGTAGGATACAGATAAATCTGCTTCTGTCAGTCATAGGCTGAGATTTGCACCACATCTGCTGGGGAACAGAGAGACTGGTTCTGGTTATCCCCTGGTTAATCTGCCAGTTATGTCACCAGCAGCTTGGAAACAACTTGTACATCCTCTGAAACACTCTGGAAGCATTTATTGGGAAAAGACAGTTCTTACAAACTGCTGTGTCTGTGACACAGAAAATGCAAGATCTCAGATCATAGCTCAGGATTAACACAAACCTCACGACACACTCACTGCACTGAGGACTGCACAAAGCCCACCCCTGCCCAGACCTCCCCAGTGGCTGCACTGGTGGCATTGGCTTTTTTTCTGCTTGTTGGAAAGGAGGAATCTCCCACACTTGACTTTTTCTCCTTAGAAAAGGACTTCCCTATGCCTGGCTCCTTCCAGAAGTGTTCCTGATCCCACCATCCTCTCTGGGCTGCTCCTGGCAAAAAGGCAGTTGATTTCTCCTCAAGCATTTATCAAACACAGACAACATTCAAAGCAATGAAGGGGCTCTTCTTCCAAGGCATGTTCAGCCCTTAGCCCTGAATCTCCATATGAAGCCGACCTGAAAATGTCCTGCCCAAGAAACACTTCCCCTTACAATCCCACACAGGTTCTTCTGCCTCCCCAGAGCTGTCACTCCACAGCAGCAGCAAAGGAAGCACCTGGTAAGCTCAGGTACACTCACATTTGGTGCTGACCTGCTCCTCTCAGCATGGCTCTGCACAGATGTGAACATCTGCTCAGGGAAAAAGATGCCTCAGACCAGAGGACTTTGGGTGTTCTTCTAGGCAGCTCCCTCTCTCTCACTACCCCTGTAGTCCCTAAAAGGGGAAATGGAGTAAAGTCTGAGGTGACTGCAGGCACTTTTAGGACTTTTCAGTCAGTGTCATGTTGAAGTCACATAAACATGCTGTGACTCTCAGCAGCAGATGCAGCTCCAAAGCCAGAAGCTGAGACTTTCAGCAGTGGCTGGTTTTCATAAGCTGTTGTTCTTGAATGTCCCACTTAAAATCACCTCCTTCTGCATGCACCAGACAGGCCAACGCTCTGCAGAGCCTTGCCTGAGCCCATGAAGTCACTTGGAAATCTCGTCCATGCTGACATCTGGAGTGACTCTGTGTGATCTCTCTCCAGACCCACAGCACTGCTTGACAGCAGGCATGGCATGAGTCCCTCTCCAAAGGCATCCAGCAAGCAAAGGGTTAAAGCTTGCAAGGAAAACCAACTGAGTGATTTGGTGAAATAAAGATTAAAACATCTCCACGGAAGGTGAGGAGCCAGCCCTGGCCTGTGCTGTCTCATTTACCCACTAATCGGCCCAATTACCTCAGGTATAAATCATAACACAAAACACTCGGAGAGCCAGAGTCACACACTGAAGAAAGGAGAGAACTGTTGGGTTGGTTTTTGTTTAGTATAATTGATATAATTACTAACAACTCTGTGCCAAGAACTTCAGCTTCTCTGCTTCCAGAAGAGAGTAGGGAGCTGTCTGAAAGCCATAGCAATTAGCAATCCCCACATGCACAGCTTTTATTAGAAAGAATGCACATCTATTCCAGAAAGAGCCAGCAGCTCCCTGAGGAGCAATGAACCATCCCTTGGTGCCAGGAATGCAGCTGTCACTGAGCCCATGTTCCCTGTCCCCTCATCAGTGCTGCAAAGGCACACAAGGAGTCCTGCCCATCATGCTGCACCTGGAATGCCTTCACCTGGGCACTTCCTTGCTCCTAATTTTGACTTATTGGCTCCAGATTGGGGCATCTTGCTGTGCTGTGGTCCCAGCAGGCTGCTGATTCTCAGGCTTCCTAGGTCCATTGGAACCAGCAGAAAGTTTTCCCTTTTGCTCCACTGAGGAATCTGTCTGAGCTCTGATCTCCACACTCTGGAGCAGACTGACATGGCTGGAGCTTCCCAACACCTCCCCAGAATGTAACCCCAGAGGTGTCTCATGGACAGCTGCCACACATCCACACCTTGCCACCTTGCCTCCAGGCAGCCTCTGCAGAGCTGAGGATCAGGAGAGTTGGGGTTCATCCGAGCCCTGCAGAGGGGACCTCTCACTGGCAGCGAGGTGTGGACACACAGAGGTGGGGACATGTGAGGCTGCAGCGTGTCCACAGCCACAAACCATCCAGGGGTGTTAGCAAACCCCTTGGATGGATCTGAGTTCCTGCCCCTGTACTCTCCACAGGGATCCACAAAGACAGTCTGCTGTCCAAGTACCTCAAAAACCTCCACCCCCATCTCCTCCAATCTCATAGCTATGGACATCCCTGGGGATAAAAGGGCCTTTCCTGAGTTGCTAAACAGCCACAGAGCAAATCCAGCAGCATTGATGGTTTCCCAAACTCCTGGGGCACCATCATATTGAAACCTTGTGAGTCAGGTCTGAGGTTTCACCCAGGAGTTCATGAGCAAGGTGGGCAGCAAAGCTGGACAGCCACGGGCTCCACCTCGCTCCCTGTCCCTGTCCCTGTCCCTGTCCCTGTCCCTGTCCCTGTCCCTGTCCCAGCTCAGTCTGCTGTACCAACCCTCAGCTCTGCTGTAGCATCTCCATTTCCAGAAGTTTCCTTTGGGTTTGAGAAATTATAATTATTCTCATGGGTATTTTCATTGTCTGTTCTTTAATGAATTAAACTTGAAACCGAGCATTTGCTTTAGAACAATTTTCAGTAAACTTATAGGGATTTGGATGAAAGAATATCTCTGGGAAAAGTAAGCAATGCTGCATTTTTTTTTTATTTTAGCGGTTTATGATGCCAAAACCTAACAGAATTCTTATGCTGAGGAAGGAATGGAAAAAAATAAGTGAAGATTAACATTTTGTGCAAAAGTTTTAATGTTGTTCAAAAAGTTCTTGTTTGTCCCAAAACATTTTGATGAAATTTTCAAACAGAATCCTTAGCCTTACTCTGAGCTGCTGGCAGGGTTTGCTTTTCTGATCTTTATTCTTTGGAGTTGTTGTCTGGAGAAGATGAATGATGTTATTCTCCGATTTGTTTGTAGTTTGGGGGGCAGTAAGTTGGGGCAGAACTTGCAATGCCCACTCTCTCAACAGGAAAAATCAAAATCCATTGTCTTGTGCCAGCCCTCTGAACAAAGACACAAAACCTGTGGGAATAGAGCTTTGGGTGTGATGTGCTTTTTGTGTTCCTCTCAACTGAACAGCCTTGCACCAGAAAATGTCCCTTTGCAGCAATGCAAGAGCATTGAAATTTGGGAAAACAGAATCACAGAATCACAGAGTCACGGAGTCACAGAGTCACAGAATGGTTGGGGCTGGAAGAGACCTCAAAGCTCATCCTGTTCCACCCCCTGCCATGGTAGGGACACCTTCCACTATCCCAGGTTGCTCCAAGCCCTGTCCAGCCTGGCCTTGGACACTTCCAGGGATGGGGCAGCCACAGCTTCTCTGGGCACCCTGTGCCAGGGCCTCTGCACCCTCTGAGGATAATACACTAATGTGGCAAAATGGGAGTAATGGAATAGGGATTTAACCCACCCTGGGTTCTCATTCCAGTCTCAGGTGATGCTGCACCAGAGCTTGTATTCTTCATCTAAAGGACATTTTTTCTGAAGGAGATCTCAGGGAGGTTTGACTGCACTACTTAACCAGGCACAAACCTCCAGATTTGTCCATCCAGGTCATGCCAGGGCATCACCTTCCTGTGATGTAGGGAAGGTCTGTTTCCCAGGATTATCTGAGAATTTCACCCAGGAAACACCTCCCACACATCCTAGCAGAGGGAAGGCTTGCACCCAGCCCCTTCCCTGCTCCCACTGGTGATGGGGTGTTTGGTCTGCTCCTCCTGCAGTTCATTGCAGTGTCCTGTGAATTAAGAAAGGTTCAGGACTCTTTGAAGAAGGGTTGTGCCTGGGGGGCAACAGTGTCTGGGGGTTTGCTCCAGTGTTCAACTTCCATCAAAAATATTACTTTATATAGTCAAGAATACTAATTTCTTTACCACATTCCTTTCTGGAGGGTCACTGATTTGAGGGCTGGGCCATGACAGCTCTGTTAACTTCCTTCTCTCATGCTTTGATAAGAGACAAAGTGCTTCCTCTCTGCAA
Organism: Phylloscopus whistleri; assembly: GCA_017589585.1. Classification (NCBI taxonomy): domain Eukaryota; kingdom Metazoa; phylum Chordata; class Aves; order Passeriformes; family Phylloscopidae; genus Phylloscopus; species Phylloscopus whistleri. The sequence goes on along the minus strand of JADMLD010000105.1, from coordinate 1,208,402 downwards.
TTTGAATTCAGAGATTTCTGCCTTAGATAGCTTGGAAAAATAAGCTCTGCTGGCTGTGGATGGAAATGAAAATTTTGTATAATTGGTTCCTGGTATTTCGTCCAAATCTGAAGTATTTTCCTCTTGTAATTTGGTTTCAAAATCTACAGATAACACATTGTATCCTGCTCACCATCATTGCAATAAAAGGTCTTCAGAGAGATGATTCCCAAATATAAGTTTTAAACCTTTTTTTCATAATAACCTTAATATTTTTTGGCTTGTCATTCTGTTTTGAAGCAAAAACAAGTGTTCAAAATTAAAGTTTCTCATCAAATTAAACCTCAAATTCAACCGCCTTAAGCTCTCCATGACGATTAAGAAGCAATTGGCAAATGGAGTGGGAGGCAAGGCCCAAAGGTGATACATGAGCAGGGGCTCACAGGTACCCCTGGGATCAGACCCAGGACCCCGAGCAGGGCTGTGGCACATTTCCCGTTTCCAGACAGATCCTTTCCTTCTGGGATGGGGCCGTGGCTCCCGGGCTGGCTGTCCTGCCCACGGGTGGGTGTGAGCGGGCTGTGGGGCAGCCCAGCCCGGCTGGCACTGCTCGGGCAGATCCATGGCAAGCCCAGCCCCGGGAGATGCTCCGAGCTCGGGGGAGCACATCAGCGAGGAGGGGCTGCAGGCCATCTCCCCGCCTCACCGACACCTTCTCACGTTAATCACTATTTACAGCCCAGCCCAATCTCCCTGGCCATCAATCCATCCCGCCTCGGCGCGGCTCCCTTTGCGTAACCCCGCGGGCAGGGCTCCCACTGATCCCCACCCTGTTTCTCTCCCCCCCAGACGCCTGGATGCAAACCTCATCTCCGTGGTGCCCGACAGGAGCTTTGAGGGGCTGCTGTCCCTGCGTCACCTGTGGCTGGACGATAACGCCCTGACGGAGATCCCCGTGCGAGCTCTGAACCACCTGCCGGCGCTCCAAGCCATGACCCTGGCCCTCAACCAGATCTGGCACATCCCCGATTTCGCCTTCCAGAACCTCAGCAGCCTCGTGGTGCTGTAAGCCTTCTCCGCTTCTTATTCCCTGGGCTGGGACACGGTGCTGCGGGAATCCCTGCGGGTCACTCCCCACCGGCAGCGAGGGGCAGGGGGTTTGTTCAAAGAGTCAGGGAATCTCCCTCATTTGCTATGAAGTGCTAAAATTGCCTCTTGATTTTTGTCCTATTTCACCCACTTTTCAGTGAAGAGTTACAAAGCTCCCTGGTATAATTCAAGAAATGTTTTGTATTAAAAAAAAAAAAATAACCAACCAGTAACTGGAAACAAAATCCAGATTGTTTTCCTTGAAGACTCAAGCAACAAAATCCTTCTCATTTCTTTTCCTCCCTCCAATCCCTGTGTTAAAACTACAGGAATTTCTAGCAACATGAAAAAAAAAAAAAATCATTATATTGCATCAATTTGCAGTCGGGTCAAAAAAGTAGTATTTTCACTTCTTGGAAAACAGACCAACTCGCTCCCTCTCCTCCCCCCTCCTCCCCTTTTATTACCAAATATGATTTTAAACCAAAAGTCTGATGCCAACACCTTGTCCAAGCCCGTGCCTGCTTCCTTGCATGACTGCGGTACATCTGCAGGTCAGATGTTTCGCGGCGGGTGCTGTCCAATTTGCGCTGTAAGCATTTCACGGCCAGCGTTGGGAGCGCTGTGGGGAGCAGCGCGGCTCCAGGATGGAAACCCTGCATGGGCAGCGAGGCACCGAACCACCCCCAAGCTGCCATCGGAAAGGGAATCACCGCTCTGGCAGCTGCTCAGGAGGGGCATCCTTTCTATCGACAGAGGCTTGCGGATTATCTTCCCTTTAAAAGGAGATTCACATGTGCAAATTAGACACTTAGTGCTTCTTTGGTGTTGATTAGCAAACTCGGGTACGATTACCAACTGCTTTGGAGCTCCTCTATCCACATGAAATGCCCCCTCTAGTGTGGTAATTTGTACTGATACCAGGGTGTTAAGTAACCTCAGCATGTAGTGCCTCAGTGAAAGTTTAGCAATTATTTCCCTTTCAAAATTTAAAGTGTTTACTGAGACAGTCCAGCATAGAAAGTGCTTGGACAAAGCACAGCTCAGAGTTTTATTAAGCATCAAATTCATCTGTTTAGACAAAGCATAAAGGCTTATTTAGGAGAAAAGCAAAAAGCAACTTGAGAAAAATCGAAAAAGTAGTTTTCACCCACAATAGTGCTCATTCTGCAAGGCAACCCCTGGCCACCAAAACGCAACCACTTCAGTCAGCTTTAATAGCTCACTCAGCGGGGGAGCTGACATTTGGGGTTTCATTTCAGCCTCCAGAGCATGCTGCTTTCATTCCGGCTCATCCCATACTGTGGGCAAGAAGCAACTCCTTAATTAAACAGGCGAGCTTGAGAAATAAAAGTCATTGACCATTAGGTCACAAGGGAGAGAATAACGTCCCACCACATACAATTGGAAGGGAACACATGTGTGATCCTGCCAGGCTCTGTGGGACACGATGCTGCATTTTTGTGGGATCACAAGTGTTTGGCAGAACTGGCCCCATCAATCTCTCCCATGCTTCCATGCAAGCCCCTGTCAACACATCACCAGTGGAAAGTCACCCAGTGTCCCTCCCGTGTCCCAGCCAGGGGTATGCCCTGCTCCAGCCTCACCCACCGAGCTGACAGGAAAAGGCTTTTGCATTTCTCATGGGAAAAAGACAGCCGAGCTGGAGAGGAGGCATTCCCTACCAGGGTCAGACAATGCATGTGCCTTCCTCTGCAAATGTCTGGGTTTGCAGGTAGATGGAGGCTCCGGCTGCTGCGATAAACATTGGAAACTCCCAGCTACAGGGTGCTAAAATGAGCCCCGGGGGAAGAAGGCCAAGGGCAGAGTGATTCCCCAGGAGCAGAGTGACTCCCCTGGCTGAGCACAGGGGAATCGCTCCTGTGCAGCCTGGTCAGTACTCAGGGACATGGCTGAGCACAGCTGACCATGGCTGACCAAGGCTGGCCATGGCTGACCATGGCTGACCAAGGCTGGCCATGGCTGACCATGGCTGAGCACAGCTGAGCACAGCTGACCATGGCTGGCCATGGCTGACCATGGCTGACCATGGCTGAGCACAGCTGACCATGGCTGACCACAGCTGACCACGGCTGACCATGGCTGAGCACAGCTGACCATGGCTGACCATGGCTGAGCACAGCTGAGCACGGCTGACCATGGCTGACCACAGCTGACCACGGCTGGCCATGGCTGAGCACAGCTGACCACGGCTGACCATGGCTGACCACAGCTGACCACGGCTGGCCATGGCTGACCATGGCTGACCATGGCTGAGCACAGCTGACCACGGCTGGCCATGGCTGACCATGGCTGACCATGGCTGGCCACAGCTGACCATGGCTGACCATGGCTGAGCACAGCTGACCATGGCTGACCACAGCTGACCATGGCTGGCCATGGCTGGCCATGGCTGACCATGGGTGGGCTGACCACAGCTGACCATGGCTGGCCATGGCTGGCCATGGCTGACCATGGGTGGGCTGACCACAGCTGACCATGGCTGACCATGGCTGAGGGCAGGAGCCTCCCAGGTGCAGAGCTGTGCTGTTCCTCCTCCACGCACCTTGGGCCCTGGGCAGAACCATTTCACCATCCTGCACTGCCACAGGCACTGACATCAGAGTATCCCAGCCTCAATCTGGAACACTTTAAAGGTTTGCTGTCTGCTAATAAATTACACCTTTGTTGAGGAATTCCCTGATCTTATTCCCATCTATTGCTGCTCCAGGCTTCGAACTAGGGCTGCAGGCTGTTCAGTGAGCAGAGCCTTGTGCACATCACTTATCATGAAATCCATGAATCTCCATAATTGGCAGCATCCTTTCCCAGCTTTAATAGCAAGGGCTCTGTGTGCTGGGGTGCTGGCACTGTGCTTTGATGGCAGAGGAGAGGGGGATATTTGATCAGGATAGTTCATGGGAATAGGTGGTTACCTTCTAGTCTGATCTATACAGGACCAAATGCATCTTAGTATCTGCATGCAGAAATAATCCTGAATACTTTTCAGCTGATGGTTTGTAGGAAGTAAAGGTTGTTTTACAAAAATCATCATCTTTCTTGAGCATAAGAGATTTTTCCTCCAGCAGGCAGCATCTGAAACCCCCATGCTGCTGTGCTGACAGCCCAATAAAGTGCATGACAGCAGTTCTCAGTAGCATCCCTCATCTCCTCTGTCAGCTGAATTCAGCAAGGAGGCTCAAGCCAGGAATCACAGCACCTCTTTCAGTCCCATTCACCAGAGGGGTCCTCAAGTAAAATCTTACATTGCCAGGAAATCCCCCGTGCTGCAGCTGTGTCCTTGCTGCTGCATCTCTGCAGTTCCCTTCTTTCCTGGTGTCACCAAAGGAGCTCTCAGCAGAGATGCTGGGATGTGTGTGGGACACAGAGTTGGAGTGAACTTTCCAAAACAGGCCAAGCAGGAGAGAGCTTTGCCCTGTAATGAGGGACCTGGATAGAGAGAATCTTCAAGTAGTTTTACTTTCATCACAAAGCAGAGAAGCCCTTAGGTCAGAGCAAATGAGGTCAAAACCCAGACCTTCCTCGTTTGGGCCCACAGGGATCCTCAGCTCCTGGAAACTTCCAGGAGTCGATCTGGCCCCATAATGGGAGCAAAAGAGAAGCTCCACTCCTCTAACCTGGCCCTCACCCTTGCCTACCTGGCCAAAGAAATGGAAAACTTTTCTGTGAAAAGTTGTTCTCATGCCATTACCAGTTAGTTTTGCTTAATGCCCTCCAGTTCTTGTGCTCTGTGTCCATCTCCTCTGTTCCATTGCTGTATTTGTTGCTGTATTTGTTGCTGTATTTGTTGTACCCTTCCCTTAGCTCAGCTCTTCCAGTCCCCATCAGTTACCTGGTTTGCAATGTGGAATCCCAGGATGGTTTGGGTGGGAAGGGACCTCAAAGCTCATCCTGCCATGGGCAGGGACACTTTCCACTAGCCCAGGTTGCTCCAAGCCTCATCCAGTGGCCTTGGGTACTTCCAGGGATCCAGGGGCAGCCACAGCTGCTCTGGGCACCCTGTGCCAGAGCCTCTGCACCCTCACAGGGAAGAATTTCTTCCCAACATCTGATATAAATCTACCTTCTCTCAGTTAAAAAAAAAACAAAAACAAAAACCTACCCTCTTTCCCCCTTGTCCTGTTACTACCTGTCCGCATAAAATGAGAAGTTAGTTCTCATATCATACATTTTTTCCTTCACACCTTCAGATGGAGAGACCAAATCTCTACACTGTATCAAAGACAAAAATTAATTCTGGTTTATATCATGGTACAATGCTGTTCTGTGCCCATTTCCTCTCTTCTAGCTATCCCTGTCATTTCATTTGCTTTTTTTTTCATAGCTACTAAGCACCAAGGCCCCTTTCCTGGAGATACATAAAAGCCTGATGGTGTGTATGCTCATGTAAGACTGGTTCTCCCCTGTGGTGCTCTTGACATTCACACAAGCTGAATATCAGCTGATAATTTATTTTCAAGGTCACTCAGCAGCACCTTCCAGCTGGAAGTGTGAAACCAGTAAATGAAGAATCTTTAGTAGAATTCCTCTTTCTTACAGTTTTTGTCATTAAAGGACACGATGCAGCTCTCTCTAACAGGATGGTTTAGTGATGAGAAGAGAAAGTTTGTTTGCAAGGCTCCTGGGTTCCCATTCCCATCTTGTCCTTGTTCTGGTGTAACCCTGGCTGAGACTTTCAGAAGGGATCACTGCTTTTCAGTGTCTCCCTTGCCTAGGAGGCAAGGACCAACACATCCCTGCTTTCCAGGGAAGCTGAAGCCATTCCAGCTGACATCTGTGGGACTTGGAGCTTCCCAGTACCACAAAGCCCAGGCTGGTGCAGGATGTGAATCCCTGCCCTCACCTGTGCCAGGGAGTTACCAGTGCCTCTCTGAGAAGCTGTTGGGAACCTCGGTGCTGGCAGGGAGTGCCAGGCATGTGCAATTCATTATCACTGGGAACAATATTGCCTGGAACATCTGGGTCCCATTCATGAGGCTTTTAATTGGCAAAAGTGCCTTTTCTCTCAGAGGACCAAGCTGGCTGCCTTGGCAAAAGTGGATTTCCTTCTCCAGCACTTGAGGAAGAAGCAAATTGTGCTCCAATGTACCCTGAGAATGTCACTCCTGATCGAGCTTCATTCTTCACCAGACAAGTCTCATGCTGGTCCTTCACTAATGGAAACAATCCATGGAATTCGCACCATTTAAGATTTAGATTTCTCTACTTATCCATGGCCAAGTTGAGGAAAAGGACAATTTTGCCACAATAAAGATGGAAGCTCATCATGGCAATGGCTGGTCAGGGGTGAATTCATATGATGTCAGATTTGAGCTTGGTTCAAATCACCTAATGCAAATAATTGATGGAAAATGTTTGCATTTGTCCTTTTTGAGAAGAAAAAATGAAGTCATTAAAAATGAAAGCAATGGCAAATCCACCACTTCTCTTTGTAGTCTGTTCCAGTGGTTAATCATCCTTAGTGTTAAAAAAAAAAAAAAACGCTCATATTTCCCATTTGAATTTTCTTTGGCTTTGACTTCAGACATTTGTTCTTATTATTCTTTCCTCTCCTAAATCACAGAACCATTTTAGTACCCAGTTTCTAACCAGGAAGAATCCTATACATTACACTGCACTCATCCCCTTGATCTTATTTAATAAGCTAAACAGATTGACTTCTCTAAGTCTCCATCCGATTTTTTTTCCAACCTTTGGATCATTTTTATGGCTCTTCTCTGCACCCATTTCAGTTCATCAACATCCAGTTACCAGTGTGGGCACTAGCACCACGTTTGTCCTGCCAGATCTGCTTCCAGCAGTGCTCATGGCAGATGTTGGCACAATTTCCCTTTCCTTGCCCATATAGACAAGCACCTTCATTAAAGCAGCATTTAGGCACCAGCTCAACCTGCATCCCTTCTGTGTAAGACAAATGTGCAGTCCCCTTGGAGGTGGCATTGCCAGAGTTGAAGCTACTGCCTCTGGACTGTCTCTCAGACTGTTCTCCAGGACCTTTTAATTCACTGAAAAACTAAATGGAAAAGGAAGTCGAATGAAAACTGAACAAATTTGACTAAGGATGCTGCATGAATGATGGGGGGAAATCACATTTATTCCCAATTTCTAATGAGAAATTGTTGGCAAGTAGAGAAAAATCTTCCTAGAATCTGTTGCATGTTTCTTACTGTGGGTCAGCGTGAATCTTGTAGGGTTTGTTTTTTTTCTGCTTTGTTTCTAAATTCTCACCACCTGAGGCACCAGCCAGGCTGAGCCTGTGTGCGATTCTGCAGCCACTGCCATTTATGTTGGTTTCAGCAAGACACAGCAAAGGCTCAGCTTGAGGAGCTCTCTTGTCCCACGGCAGGTGGGAGCCCCTGTGCTGCTGCAGGAGCTCCTGGCCAGTCCCACCCTGCCAGGCTTCAGTATGACAACTCCTGCTGATGTTTTCTGATGGAAGTGCAGCCCACAAACCAGCAGTGACTGTCCTCATCCTGGGCACAGCTTCTTCCACAGGTGATTGCCAAAACCCATCCTCACTCCATGGCCTGCAAAGGGAGAGACCCAGATCCCAAAGCCCACTGCCCTGACCAAGGAGCCTGGTGTGTTCTAGCTCCAGCAGCAAAGGCTTAAAGACTTCCCATGTTTTTGCATCGTAGGGGTTGTTTACAGCCCAGAATCAAGTACCTTGAGCTGCTATCAAACCAGCTGAGCTGTAATTTACAGGGCAGAATATAACGTTGTGTGGGCTGAGCTCAAATTGACAAGCACTGGAGATGTTGCAATTCCACTTGTTAAAATTTGTTTACCAGGGGAGAAAAAAAAAGGCAGGATGGAAGACAGGAACATCTTTTCAAGTGTTTACCTTTCCAGCTCTCTTGTTTCTATTATTGCCATGTGGTTGGGTAACTCTAGAGTTCAGCTTGGACAGCAAATTTTTTTATAACTCCCTTTTTTGGTCGTTCATAATTTTCTCACCAACAAAGAACTTCCTTCGGATGATTTTCATTACTCTGCCTCCAAACAAAGCACTCTAGAGCCAAAAATAAACGCAGCAGGTGATTGCTTTTCTCTGCTGTCTCCTTGCCTGACTGCAGTGATAGCAGCCAGCTGGTCAGCATGTCCGAGCTTGCACAAGGTGTCCAGTCACAGCGTCCTGACAAAGCTCCAGGGAGCTCACACCTTCCCTGGCATTCAGCATCCCCTGGTCCCCACACTGTCCCCTCACAGCAGGCAGGGGTTTGGGGCATGGGGTTCCTGTGATCCCTCTTCATGTGAGCCCACAGGAACTCCAGACCCCAACCCTCTCTTTGCCAAACGCAGTACCCAGTGCC